>CM051619.1:104997870-105607870 GCA_028020825.1 Podargus strigoides
TCGTAGCAGGCCTGATAGCCTAAAGTCTCAGCTAACAAAAATCAGTGTAGCTTTCTGAAGCTATCGCCCTCTGATCTGGGGGTCTGTCCCTTTAGTTTCACTCCTCTCTGCCTCAAGGCGAATCAGCAGAGCTTGCAAACCAATAACAAATCAGTTAAAAATCAGCTTTATATGCAAAGCCTAAAATAAAAAATCTGTATATATCCCAGAAGCCTTCACAACCTCCTGTTTTATTAGTATCTCTAAAATAACTTTTCTTTCCTGACTCTAATTCCAGCCAGAAGCGCTCAGATAATCCTCGTAGGACTGTTATGTGTATTTCCAATTAAGCAATTTATAAGCACTGTCTGCGAGGTGCTTTTTATTCTTAAGGAAATTATTTCTTCATTAAGCATAAAACAAGTCTTTTTTTATCCTTGCTTTATCTGAAAGCCCTTGTTCCCCCTTCACATATGGTTTATGTACTGAACTGTGTAGAGGAGATTAATCATTTTGTATCCCAACAAGCAGGCGAGACATGGCAGCTGGGTCAGTCACACAGGGAATAGGCTTTTCAGTGTTTGTTTTCAGAGAGAAGTAAAAGTCAGACAGACAGACACTTACTTTCAAGCTACTTGCCTTTGCCAGAGGCAACCCACACAGTCATGGGCCCTTCTGGAGTCTGAGTCATGAAGAACTGCTGCAGATAAAATGAGGACAGTCAAGAGGAAAAAAAAAATCCCATTCATACCCAGCTAATAAGTTTCAAATTGCCTCTTGTTTTCCAGGCTGTGTACCTTAATTAGCTGAATCACAGAACACTGAGGGTGGAAAACATAGGCCAGGGAGCTTGTAAGGGTCCACTTCATTCTTTTACACTAGCAGCATTATTTACCTCCCCATGAGGGAAGAATGCCCCTCCATTTTCTCGGACAACAAAGTCTCCTGGCATGAGACATGGACTAGCATGGAAAATGAAGAGCAGAAGTGATGTATGATTGACTTGAGCTAGAAACACAAGCACACTATTCCTATTCTTCTCCTCAAATCCAACTACTTACACTTTCTGTAAAGGCCTTTACCAGCCTGCTTTCTGGCAAAGGTCAGACCCATGACAAAATAGCATGAGTTGCACTGAGCAGCAACATGAGGGACCAACTTCAAAGTTATGTCCCACTTGCTAGTATTAGGAATTGACTCATCAGAAAGCCTTCTAATGTGGTAACAGGAAGACTTTATGAGCCCTGGGCATTCCTGGGACTCTGGGAAGAAACCCCATGTTAGTGTAATAAGTAAACTTCATTCCCCTAATCTTTATCTAAGACAGATTAGAAGAAGACAGTCCAAAAATGAGACAGTTCCTGAATGTTTAAGATTGATATCTCGTATCAGTTTACAGTTAGAAGTGGAGAGAAATGGAAGAGCTGATAACAGAAAAAGTAATTAGTACAGTTAGTAAGCAGCTAACCTATAGAAATGGATGAGACCAACACATTGCGTCATGTAAACCTAAAGCCAATGCTTAGTTTGCACTGGGTCAGTGCAAAATGTGTCATGTATTCCAGTAGAACCAGCAGCCCCACTGTTTCTCCCAGGAATGGGTGTGTAAAATGGCTGGTGGTAATGGAGCTCAAAGTGGTGTGTTCAACTGTATAGTTCAATGTTGACATCGTATAGTTCAGTGAAGAAACAAGGAGTTCAGAATGAACTTAAAACCTTGAGGTTTCTTTCTCAGTCTCTGTATATCATGCCATGCTCAGTAACACCATTTATCGTCTCCTGTTCTGTTACTGAGTGTACATTTTTTAGCAGCACTAGGAAGAAATGCATCGCTGTAGTTCCCTCAGCAAGACCAATGGCATTATGTTTTTTGGTTATTCTGGTTTTATGATGTCTGTCTCTGTCATAAAAGGAAATAGGTTTTAAAGGGGGATTTGAAGGAAGATGGGGTAATATGTGTCATTGTGCATGGCTCCTGGGACAAAGACAGCTGTACTGGCAAATGAAGAGTCACTGGTCTGCCAGGTCAAAAAAAAAGTGTCACTTATGTCATGGTGGCATGAGAGAAAGGAAGAGGATAAAGTGACAAAAAAGTCATACTTGGTGCTCAGAGTCAGCACTGTTGTCAGAATGGAGGGGAGAACAGCAAAGTAAATGTCAGAAACAGATAAGCAGATTGATAAAGGCACTGTGGAAAACAGAGATGTGTAGAAAATAATGCTGTAGTGAGAAATCAGGGATGAAGAGGGAAAAGTAAATGTTAATGATACCATCATTATGCAGGGCATGAGGCTGATCTGGAAGCCGTGCTGTGGGTTGGCTGCAGTGTTAGAGAGGCCAGAAAGGGGAGAGAGAACGTCAGGCAGAAGATAAGATAAAACTGGAAGAACATGATCTGTCCTGAGTCTTAGAAATATTGCAGAAGAATCATCACTGGTATTTCGATATAGCCTGATGTGCAAGAGTATAGCGAGCAACTGGAACTGTCTGGCTCCTTACCTGAAGGAAAAGGGACATGGCAGCATCTTAGTTGCAAAAAATAAAGAGTACAAGAGGAGTCAGTCAAAGAGAAAGATCAGGATTTTATTTGCTTGGTGTTCAGTCAGCAAGAGACACGGGGGTGGCAATATTGCCAAAGCAAAGCTGAGTTGAGGGAAATAGATTAGAGGTGGTGAGTCAGATGTGTGAGCTCACAGCTGCACAGCTGATATTTGAAGCTGCTGGAAGAGTGAGGATCATCTGAAGCTCCAAGGGGGCATTTCTTCCTGGGTTTTACAGTTCAGATCCCACCAGAACACACACAGCTCAACAACCCTTAGTCATCACAAACCTGCAAGAGCACACCAGAGGGAGAGAAGAGAATGGAGAGCAGTGGCCAGATATGGAGCTGCAGGAATATTCCTTGGATAGAGGTAGGAATTTGAGAGAAAATCCCTCTCAAATTTGGTTCCTCACTGAAGACCTCACCTCTCAGGGGAATTTTTTGTGAGTAAAGGTTTAGGGTATGTGCGTCAGCTGCTGTAAAGTCTCTTTTGTAGCCAATCTAGGCAGTATCTAACTGGATGATGCATAAGAACACATGGACCATGGAGGAGCTAGTCATATTTCTGTCTATAATTGCCCTCATTAAAATCATGTTGTTTAAACAGCTTATCTTTGTTTGCTTTCCAGCAATACCACTGAAATCTCTTGTGGTATCCAAATGCATTTTTCTCCCCTTACTCAAGCTTTTGTGAAAAGAGAACCACTTTGTGACATATCCTTGATTTTTACATACCTGCCTTAGTCACTGTGATAGCAACATGCTCCTCTATTGCTCTGGAAACTAGCTTTACATGCACTGTTTCATCTACTCCTTAATTCTTCCACTGGGACACTAAATCTGAACTAAGCTGAAATACTAGGACAATAATTCTTAAGCCACTGTGGAACATTAACTGAGTATTAAGACAGCGATTTGCTGTATATTATGAACGTGGCTCCATTTCGTTTCCTCTCTGGAGATGCTGATTCACTGATGGAGTGATGTTCTTCCAGGCAGGAAAAGATTAAATAGAGACAACAGACTCAGAAGTAATAAATAAGGCTGTAGAACCAAACTGCCTGATATTATATTATTTTAGAAGCCATATATAATCATGTCATCAGAGATGTGTTGTGATGCACACACGCAAGGGAGCAGAGTTAAGATGGTTCCTCTAATCTTATGCTGTGCTAGTTCATGAGGTTACAGAGTTTACAACTGTATAATTTACACTGCATCAATCCGGCCCGGGGAAGGAGTTTTGCATCTACTTAGTTACAGCAGCAGTGTCTCCTTTTAGTTCTCTCTTAACCCTATGAAAGTGTTCTTCAAAGGAACACGAGCACTATTTCCCCTGTTTCTCAAATGCAAAAGTGAGGTGCTGGAGAAGAGGCAGGTCCTTTACTGCCTGAGATCAACAGAACATGCAGTAGAAAGCCACCGTGTTTCCTGGTCCTTGCTTCTGTACACAGTATGTGGTAACACTCTCTCCTTCTTAGTGCACTACTGCAGAGAGGCTGCATGGATGAAACTCTGAAGACAAGTTTGGATAGTGCTTCTCTAAATACACACAGAGCAGAGGCTAGAATTACAGGCAGCTTGTCAGAGACTCGTCACATCACCCTATCTGAAGGGACCATCTTCAAAAACAGACAGCAGCAATTGATCAAAGACAAGGTTGTTGCTCTTCTCTCTTGATTTTGTGATTCTCCAGTCTAGAAAGCAGCTGGGCTGATATTGCTGTCCTGGCTGCTGTTCATACTGGTGCTGCCAATTTACCAGACCACCCTTCCTCAAGCTTGAGATGGGCAACACATAGGGAATAAGCATAAGCAGAAAGAAGGGGCTCACTGGACTCTCTTTCTGTCTTTATGAGGGATAATGGCCAAATAGCATACATTTCAGCAGCCTTTTGAGTGCACTGATCAACTCTACGGCCAAAAATTGGTCCATGTAAATGGTGAAAATTAGGCAGTTGTAAAGGTTGTAAAGGCAGTGACCCTGCTCTCTCCTGCAAGGTGAGTGTGTTCTTCCAGGCCTGAAGCAGGCACCACTAATGCCCACCTCTTCTATTTTGCTGTAGGAAGGGCTGGATGCATACACTGGTACCTTACAGTGCTCTCCACTCTCACTTCGTGCTTTGGGGAACTTCAGTGTTTCACAGCAGGGTCGTAGTTGACATTCTTTGCACATTGCTTTAATTTCTTTCCCCTGGCATAGCAATTGATATTCCACACAGTGCTGCCTCATTCCTGGTCAGGCTGTTCGTTACAATCTATTTTTAAGGTTTCCCCCCCAAAACTTGCCTAGTAAGAGCTTTTGCATAATTGCTCTTTAAGATTTGCATTTCAACACCGTATTAGTTCTTGGAACTGGCTGCAGGCTCACGTCATCTCCCCACAAGGTTAATCCACACAGCTAACTTAATTGAATGATCTAAACACAGGAATATGCTTTTGCATCTATTCTCAGAACAGCATCTTTCTTTCTTGACCACTTTTTTTTAAAAAAAAACCTTTTTTTTTTTTTTAAATTTTACTCATCCTGTTGCCTTAAAACTTTCCTAATTGAAGGTGGCTGCAGTATGTCAGAAGATTTTTTTGGTGTATTTTTCTAAGTACTTGTCAGATTCCCAAGTTTTGCAGCCCTGAGTTAGGCCTGGCTGATTTGTGACTGATGGTACCAGAGAAGTGGTTCTCTTTTTCCTTCTTCCTTAGTCATCTGCTTTAAATTATCATGAGTGATGGATTTGTTTACCTTCCTCCTTATAGGTTCACAAGTCTTCAGCGCTACTCGTGTCACTGAATTCGAAGAGAAAGGTTGACAGACTGAAACATACTTGCTTTCCAAAATCTAAAGATTCCCTCTGGACTGGAACTCACTGTTTTAAATTCATTTCTGGATAGTACTGATTTAAGTATTTTCTTCAGTCCTCTTCCCCGATAAATGGTTCTCTCCCTATTTGTAAAGGTTCCTTGGTGTTCTGCCTACACTTTCCCTTTGCTTCGGATCATTTTAGAATTCTCCTGTTTTTAACTGTTGCTCCCATTATGATGCTTGGACTCATGCATGCAATTTAAAAACATCTGTCATTCTTATCTTTGCAGTTGTTACTTTGCCATGTTAGTTCTTTTTGATCTTTCCTCACTAGCTCTGAAAGTTGTATGTTTTTTTTTTTAATTTGGCAGATAAGGTTCCTCAAATTCAGGATCTTGTGATCCTATCTGCTCCTATCTGCCAGTGTCCATAACCTTTTCCTTATAGACAGTTGTTAGCACTTTGCCAAGATGTCATCATAAGAACAAAGTGAGAAAAAGTAAAGATGCTAATGACATTTATTGAGTCCTCCAAGTAATGATCCTTGGCTTCATCTCCTGCCAAAATGTGCTTGATACACTATCTTTTTGGTCTCTTGCTATGGGTATATAAAAATTACCTTCCTCCTTATTCTTTTGCTGGAATTTTAAAAACTCTTCTTACAAATTGGTAGTTTAACTGCCTTACTTGACAAGTTGAACAACCTGAGTACCACTGGCGTATTTCTTTGATGATAGATGGAAGTAAGTGGGGAGTAAGCTACAGTCACACCCATCTTCCTGGGTGATTACAGGCATTTTTGGGGGTTACGAGCCTGCTCGAATCTCTTTGTACTAGTAAACAAACTGGCAAGATAGGAAAAAACCTGCTAGTAAACAAACAACTTAGTAAACAAACTAGTAAACTCCTGGAAAGGCACAGCTAAACTCACACAGCCTCCAAAACAAGGTAGTGACATCCAGACTGCCTATTGGGAACAATCTGTAGCCTTTGTCAACTCCTAGACCATGTGCAGGCGTTGTCTGGAAGAGTGTTATCAGACATAGGCCAGACCTGTGCAGGGGCTACGCTAGCAGTTTAACAGCATAAGGACTCCCTGTTCTAAGCACGTCTCCAGGCCTAGACTTTATGTTCCTTGGGTAAGGTATATATTGTGCTTTGTTCCTTACTTTTTTTCTGGGGTTTTTTTTTTGACTGTTGGAGCCAAGAAAGAGGTTCAAGATGCCTCTCCTGTGTTTCATGTTCTGGGATTGTGGGTAAGGGGAACATTTCCATTACTGCAGTGAGATGTGACTAGGCTCTGTGGCACTGTGATAGAAGGCAGATGTTGCAGAGGTATCTAGAATGTTTTATAATATTGTCTTTCTCTGCACCTTATGTCAGCCAGACTTGGGAAAATTTTATCTAAATTTATTCAACCACACATAAAAATTAAAGTACGGCAAATATGTTGACCTGGTTAAAAATCTTACAATACTTTAAAAGTCTTACTTCTTCCAGGCTTTACAGAAGAAGACATTTTTGGTATCAAGTAAGCCCCTTTTGCTGTCTTCAGGAAAACATGAATTGGCCAAATCATAAACTCTGACTAATTTTAATTTGGACACCCTCAGCAGAAGCTTGTTAGAATTTGGCAGCTAAATTCCTGGCTGGTGACATCTGTGGTGAGCACCCTCCAGCCCTCCATCTTCAACCTGCCAGCTCATCTGCCTGTGTGCAGCTCCATGCTGCAACCCATAGCTGGCAGCTATTCCTGTGGAGAGCAGAGCACCCCAGGGTGAGGAGTGGGGAGCAGGGCCAGCAGGCAGGTAAAGCAGATAAAAAGGGCAAAAGTTGGAGACTGTACTATGACTTGTTATTATAGGAAGGAAGGAGCTGTGAGGAAGGAGAAGAAGCAGGGAGAAAGCAGAAACAGCATTCATACAGCCCCATGTCTGTTCTTTCTCATCCAGCATTGAAACAAACCAAGGCTTTCCTCAGTCACCGCATTTCTTTGTTTGTTGGCAAATATCTGTATTATCTGGTGATGAAGTATGTATCCTACATCACTCAAGTTTGTTGATTGAGTTTCTCCCTTATGCAACTGATCCCTATGGATGATAACAGACATGTACTGCTATCAATTACTTATTAGCACATGTGGTAGAGGTCTGTACTGGGGACCTAAAAGGTTTCAATTCCATTTGGAGGTCACTAGGGTTTTGTATAATATCATTTATTTTTGATTAGCATGAGAAGTGGCTTGATAATTTCAGTAAATTACTAGGTACTTAAAGTAAATTCAGCTGGAAATACAAATTTCTGTCCAGCTGAAAATTTTAACAATTGTCATTTCACTTGAGACAATATAGAAAAAAAGTTACTGTGTTTTTATCATAGAACATTAAAGCAAAATGCCCGTTTGATTTTTCTCTGTGACCTATGTCTTTGAAGGGTTAACAGACACAAAGAAAATTAAGAGATCAAAGATTTTATGGAAAGATGACTTTGATCTCATAGATGCCATAAGGCAGAACTTAATCCAAAATTAACATACTATATCCGTTAATTAAAGGAAACAAATGTGAGAAAGCTAGTTCTACTCTTAGGCAGCTCATTTAGCTTATCTGTAATGCAAGTTGTCAATGCAATTCCTGTCATGAAAATAAATCTCATTAAAAATACATCATTTCTTCACACACATGTAAACCAAGGAAAGAATGTGCTCCCACCAGGTGAATTTGATGTTACTCATCTGCAGAGCAAAGATAATGTGGGTTTCAAAATGCAGTCACTGTTGCATTCATCTAGGTTTACACTTTCTGAAAAATCTTTTGAAAGGGTAATATCACTCAGTGGACTATCAGAGTCTTGAACGAATGTGGAATAATGGGGAGGTGTGATGATTAAAGGGCAGACTTGGAGCAACAAGAGCTTGAAATCCACATTCCCTTTTTACCTGTGGATTCATATTGCCAAAGGTTATATATCCTTAGCCTTACAATCTCCTTGAGATTTTCTATGACTTTCTGTTTATTAGAAGTTCAGATAAGAGGAAACTGTGAAAGCAAATACTATTTGAAAATGTATAAAAATGTAAAAAACTATATTGTGCTTATAAATCATGACATCATGTTATTGTTATTCTCTTGGAGCAGTTTATGGAGCAGTAAAGCCGGAATTCTGTACAGAGATGAAAGTCAATATCTATCTCCATTCCTGCACCAACATTAGTAGGAAATATTGCTAGACATGGCAAGCTAGGAAGGAAAAAAAGAAGAATATTAACTAGAGGCTTTTTTACATATTATAGTCCCATGTTACAAACCAAACAAGTATATAGTCCTTTTTTTGTATGCTTACAGAACTTTCTTTCCACAGAGCAATAAAGAAGCAGAGATTCCTAAACCTTCGGGAGGACAAAGTCTGACAACTACAACACCAGGGATACCTCTAGAGGCAGTGATCTCCCTCCCCTTTAAGGTGAGAAACTCTAATAGGACCCATTTGTATGGGAAGCAGGCATAGAAAGAATTCTAATGTTTTCATTGTATTTTAAAATGTATGCATAGAGTTCAGTGTAAGATCAGCAAAGCTTTTCTTTTATATTTATGGTCCAAAAGACATTGTCCTATGTCTCCATTCATTCTATATATACTTTCCAGGGCTAGGCTGAAGCTTGGTCGTCTCAGTGAACTTTAGATAGGCCTATGACCTGAATGGGAATAAGATAGGAAGTAGGCTGTTTAGCATATTAAATTCTGTTCGGTATGTGGTACAGCCAGGAGGTGGCAGAGCAAGTCTGGTTTACCACGTCTGACTCACAGGCTCTAGGTATTTTCCAGTCTTGACGATGTGGAAAGATGGTGAGTTGCTGCAGTTCTCCCATTTGCACCATTTAGTGGCAACTGCCTGCACACCACTCACAACATTTGCAAGGCTATTAAGAGGGTCCCAGCAAGATTGCAGAGCTGTCTATGAAATGCTGCCTGGTCTTTTTTTTTTTTTTTTTTTAGTTATAATTTTGTACTGCTGACTCAACTCTGCTGTTCACTGGCAGTTTGACCAACCCATCCTTCCAGCAGCAAGGATAAGTCTTGTGTGTATGCGTGTCCTTGCAAACAGATGACATTGGCTTTTGCCCGCAACAGCAAGTGAATGAAAGCATGTCACTTGAGCAAGTGCTTCACAAGTAGTAGTATATTAATATGTAGTATATAATTCTGCATAAGTGCAGATGCCTTCTCCTTTCTCCCCTTGGTTACTCCTTAGCACTGTAAGTGACCCACATGAAAAGCAGAAAAAAAACATGTGAGAGGGCAGAGCAGATGAATAAATAGAGAGAA
Organism: Podargus strigoides; assembly: GCA_028020825.1. Lineage (NCBI taxonomy): Eukaryota > Metazoa > Chordata > Aves > Caprimulgiformes > Podargidae > Podargus > Podargus strigoides. The sequence continues at coordinate 105,007,516 of CM051619.1, forward strand.
AAGGCAAACAGAGAATGACAAACTGGCAGTATCAGCTGGGGTACTTTTTCTATCAGCTTGAGCTGCAGTCCACGTCTTTTAAACTAAACAGCTCTGGGTTGGGTCAGCACATGATGGGGGTTTCTGGGGAGAAAACAGATGTTGCACAGAAGTATTGCCAATAATTTGGTAGTCTAAACTGTATCTGCTTGTGACGTGACTCTATTAAATAAGCAGTAGGCTTCAGCAAAATCTGTCTTTTTCTTAAGAGCTACTGATGCTGATTAGTAACAAAAAAAGCAAAGTTTATTAACAGAAAGAAGCCCCAAGATCTCTGTGTGTTAAGTTTAATGGGCTCCAGCAACCCTAGGACAGATATTGCCGCCTCCACAAAAGAATGCATTTACTGTCCTCTGCCTCTCAAGCAGATTTTTGTACATCCCTTTGTTTGAGGCAACTGTAAAAGGGGAGGTACAAGATGGGCAAAAGGAGAAGGTAGTAAGCATTGTCTTAGGGTTTGATAACCTTTAAGAAAAGACAGGAACACTTTGGATCTTGCTGTTTTAAAGGAGTTGAAAAACTCATAGATGACAATGGAAATAGAAGCAGCTCCTTCAGTGAAGACTGCAAGAGGAACAGATGATGCAGAGGTTTTTGAACACAGGGTCAGACATAAAGGCAAGAGAACCATGCATGAGAGAGACAGGTAGTGAGGAGAGGTGAACAGAGGATTCTTTGCACTGAAAGTACCAAAGTTACTATACTCAAGTTCAGCATTTATTGTCTGCCCCAGCGTCTGCTGGTTTCAAAGCAGCAATGTATGAAAGAATCTGGCCGTAAACGGATGATGTAGTTGTCGAAGTCAACAATAGAAAGCAGAGACAGAAAACGATTTGAGATCTCCTCTGCAATCCTGCCTCTGGTGATAGTTACTGCTAGAACTAGTCAGAGGGGGGAGGGAAACTGTATTTCTTCCAATCTCTCCGCTAACATTTCCGTTGTTTTTTAAATTCTAAGGAAGAACCACCTAGCTAGGGAGAAATCATGAAAAATATCACTGATACTCTCCTGGGGTTTTCCCCATCCTTCTAAAATCTTAGCCAACTACAGATAAGATCTATGCCCTGAACGCTAATGCAGGCAGTGCTCCTCAGACAGAGACCCAGCTCCAGACAAAACTGCTTGGGTGAGAGAAGAGGTCACCTACCCTGGCCTGTGTGGCCCCTGACTGCTCTGCTAACATCAGATGTAGAGATGGCATCTGGAAAACCAACTTATGTCCACAGGCAATCGGAATGAGAGCAATTAGCACAAGGAGTCAGACAGACTGTGGAGATCCTTGTAACTTCCAATTGCTCCTAGCCAGGCTGGAGTTAAACTGACGTCTACCACACTGAAAGGCTACATATATTGTGGTCCCTCCTGAGTTTTGCAAACAGTTCTGTGCATGTTACTGCAAGTCCTTTCACATCAAACTGAGGGCTGCAGCTGCCAGGAGGTCATGCATCGCTCTAAGCATCCAGGTCCAAATCTCTTATCTAAAACAATGGCGTTTGGATTGGAAAAGCTATTTTGATTCTCCTCTTTTTTTAGTCACCCCAGCCTTGAGGATGATGGCTTAGAATAGCTGGAATATTTAAAAACTCCGCCAAGCGCTGTGCTGACAAAACAGCAATTTGTATGTGCTCAGTACTTCTGGCTAATCTCAGCCTAGAGTTCACATACTGAATGAGTCTTTTTTTCTTTCATCATTCAATGTATTAACTCGAGGTCATGCTCCACTGACACTTGCAAACAGCACCCGTCTCTGTCAGTCACAGCCATGCACAGAAGGATCTTGGAAGGAATTAACTCTCTCTAATAGACATACCCAACTTGCACACAGCCCCTCAGGATGAGAGTAATAGCCTTGGAGACTGATGTGAAATTGTGGGAGGAGGGAATAGGGGTTAGGCTACAGAAATGGAAACGCATGTGTTTGAAATGGTATTACAAATATATAATGTCACAGGTATTTCATTTGTGGCTGGTTTTGAGAGATCTACAAAACCCAGTAGTTGTGGCAAAGCCTGCTCCTTTTGTTTTGGATGATTACAGTTAAAAAAAAGACCAAATGACACTTTGCAGTCCTGTGAACCAAAGCACAGTGCTCTGTATCATTTCATGAGAAAGAAGTGGTGGCTGGATTTAGTTCAAAGCTGTAAGAAAATGGAGAGAGCAGACCAATAATACCAGCAGTAACAGAGCTTTATTTCTTAAAGGAAAATGAATTCAGCAGCAATAAATAAAGGTGCTATTCACAAGAAGCCACATTTTGCTGATGTGCAACATCACATAAATGTGAGGTTAGGAAATGTGAGAATTAAGGCCATCTATGTAACTGATATCTAAGGGCAGATCCATCCTTTCTTCTCCTTTCCTCTTTCTTTCCCCTTTCATTCCAGAAGCTTCAGGAGACTTCTTCTACTGGTGCAAGATTAATTATTTTGGGATTAGGGGCAATTCTACATCTGATTAGCAGGAACATGTATAAATTATCAGCGTCTAATTCTGCATTTATATTCTCATCCTAGAATCACCAAGTATTTTATTGAAAGTTTGATAAGGTCTTACTGCACATGTGCTGTAGAGAAATGGTTATTTGTATTTCGTGGTCCAACAAATTGAGGCTTGAGGGGAGATGGGAGGAGCTATTGAAGATCACCACAGGCAATATTCCAACCTAGGATAGGAACTCAGTGCTTTTAGCTTTTGTACACTACTCCCTGAATAATGCTTTCTCTCACTGATGAGAAAATCTGGCCAGGGCAGAAAGGTTAGGAGTATTCCATTCCAAAGAAGAAAATTTGGATGATCTAACTTGTTTTGTCTCCCTTTATACCCAGAATGGGTTTACTAGGCTGGTTGGAAGGAACTGACCAACTCTTCTGTGTTATTAATGTTACTTATCTGTCCATAGAATTATCAAGAAATGTTTTAGAAAAATGTTAAAATTGAGTCATATACCAATAAAAGCAAACAAATTCACTCTGTCAGCCGCAATAGTGAATTTAACTTACTCTTGCTGTGCCTAGGCAGAGTGTGGCATATGGTACTGTGGTGATTTCATTTCATTTCAGTTTCTTTTTGACATATCATGAAGTCTAATCACATCTCAGATGGAGTTACTGGAAAAGCAAAGGCAACTCTTCCAATATACTACAAAGAAGGGACTCTGCATCTTACTGCCATATCTAAAGCCACCCATGAGTGCTGCTAGATAAGTGAGCAGCCTAAATTCAATCTATGCAAAGACCTCTGCATCTCTAATGTGTAAAGGCAGGCAAGCAGTGCTCTTCAGAAGTTGAAGCTGAGGTTGTGTGTGGATCTCTTCCTGACTCTGTTTTGATCAATTGTTCAGAGTGTGAAAAGCACAGGTGCTACCTCAATTTTCCTATACATTCAGTAAGATGCAGCCTATTCATTGATGATAATGATGAGATTTCAGAGTGAAAAGTGACATGTTAAGCAGGAGATAGGATTGTTTTACTGGTTGAAATAATAAGTGAAAATATTGTCTTTTCTTTTGAAAAGTATGCCAATTTTTAAGGCTATAGACAGCAAAAAGAATGGTGATTTTTACAGGCTGGATGGATCCTGGAAAATGGAGATACTAGTTGTTTTAATAGGAGCACTGTACTGACTCCCTGACACTCATTAAGCGGATATTGCTCAGATGTTGTGTTGTTCACAGTAATCTGGGTCTTGCTCATGTCTGACTCACATCTCCTGCATTCTCATCAGGGATCTATATTTCTTACCGTTCTGGCCTTCAAGGTACTGAGCCTCCTGTATCTTGCCATGTGTGGGAGGCCTGGGATCAAACATCAGGGAACAGTCGCAGTCACTGCCAGAGTTTCCTCATGTGAAGGTGTCAGACAGTGCTCAGCTCTTGGGATCCAGCATGGATTTTTCTTCTTCCAGCAGTTAAAGTGCCCTTAAGGGGAGGGCAGGAGGAAGCTAGACTGTGAGTCAGAAAGGTGCAAACTTGTAGTTAGAGAATAATGGGCTTTTCAGTTCATCTCATTCTTTTGTTTAACAGCCCTGCATCCTATTTTTATCATCATAGGGAAATATCCAGACCTTGTGCATTAAGGATGACAGAAAGTGAACACTTGTGGAAGTGAAGTGAGCAGGCTTTCATTAGACAGTGAGATTCACGATGGAGAGGGATTTTTTTTTTAATATCAGATTTGTATGATAGTTCACGAATGTCTGGATAGATTTGGATAGGAATCCAATCAAAATCCCCAAGGTCCCTAACAAAGGCGTCCTTCAAAGCAAGGAAGGTGTCCTTAAAAGATTACATGGAGAATCCATGATTCTGCACATAGAGTGTTGGACAGGCAACGCTGCCTTGTGGTGTCAGAAATCTCAGAAACCTGCTGCCATCAATGAGCAGATCCCCTTGCTCATTGTTTTTGCTGATACTATGGGGAATCTTAACATTAAGATAATTCTGTTGACATTCCCAGTCCCTTTTCTGGAAATTATATCGAAGTATGAGGAGTGGAGCCAAAGAGAGGTCAGTTTTCAGGAGGTGAAAGAAAAAATGTGACAGTAGAGCACAGCAGATTAAACAAGTCATTTATTATGCAACAGTGATCACCATGCATGTGGTGATGGTTTTCTCTGCTGCTCTGCATGCCTGTTGCTGAACAAAACTGGCCCTGAGTTGCAATTTTTCATAGAATGTGTAAGTTTTGAATCCTGAGTCCTCCAGACTCCTTATGATCTTTGCTGTAAGGGGCCCATCTGCACCTCATCAAAGTTTTCATAAATTTCTGGATGGGTTTGGAATGGATGACTAGATTATTGCTCTAATTTATCCACGTATGCTATCAGTAGTTACCTACCTGTTCTTTTAATTAGGCTAAAATTTGCCAAAGCATATGAAAAGTTGTTTATTCCACTGAAAACAGAATTATGTGCTGAGACCATGCAGCCCATTCTTCAACTTTTGCATAAATATTGTTATTGTATATTTTCGTGTTCTGCGTTAAAAGTGTGTCCGTGGGAACATGTGCTGGTTGTGACTGTACTTTTCACCAGCCCCCGCTTCTTGAGCAGACTAAATGTGGAAGCATGTTCTAATGGTTGAGCTGTACAAACTGTTTATTCTCTGTTCTGCAACAGCATGGGTAAAGCAGGAAAAAATGTATCTGTCTGAGTTGACCCAGAGTGAAACCTGACCAAGAGACTTTAGTTTTGAGCTTCAGTTGTGTGTTGCAGGGAGATTCATTTGTTTCAATTTTTTGAAAAGTAAATGGGACTGAATTTGGCCCCAAAAGATCCCACTGGAATGAGAAATAAAAGTATTTATATTAGAAATTGTCAAAATCAAAAGTAGCAATTTTCCTCGCGTTCTTTTCTTTTTTTCCTTTTTTGCCAGTCAAAATGATTGTCCCAAATGCATTCAGACTTCACTAATAGCCTGGGTTATGTCATGACACAGCATTTTTCTGCATATAAGCTCTTCATCCCAGATTTGTGGCTTGGCAGTTGAGTTAAGGTTTGCTGTGAGGATGATGCTAGAGCAGTACACCACAGACAGGAGGGAGGGAAGCTGTGGAGATCCTGTACCAGCAGCAGTATCGATACTACTACCTGTGTGGCACTGCAACCCTGCAGGCAAAGGAAAAAGAAATATCAAACCCTGGTAGCAGCAGGATAAAACTGCTTAGAAACCCTCAGCTATGGGTTGCCTTGTTGCCCAGCTTTTTGTAAAAGAAGCAGGTTTGTCTAATTAGGAAAAAGTAGGTGAATTAATTGGACTTAAATCCTTGGATGATGAATATTGACCTAAGCTTCCAAATGTCTGCAACAGCTCTCCTGTTCTTCACATGATACACAAAGAAATGCCACTTTCTCCCACTTCCAAAAGCCTTGCAGAGTTTCAGTCACGTTAATCCTGACAGAGCCCGTGTCGTAAGCATACCTAGTTTTTGCTGCAGTTAATTCTTTTAAGCCCAGCAAAAAAGGCACTGCATATTTGAAGTTCCCTCTCTCTTGAAAGCCCTGTTACCAGGCAGCACTAGCTCTGAGGAAGACCTGCCTCAGCTGGGAGGCTGCATGTGTTTGCCAGCAGGGCCACAGGCTGATTGAAGATCCACTGAGACAGGCATTGATTGACACAGCATCTCCCATCCTCAGGAAGATCTCACCGAAGAAATGCTTTTCTATGAGCAACAAGTTTTTAATAAGCCTCGCTGTAATGAGTGCAAAAAGAGGCTAAATTCCTTTTTTTTTTTTCCTCCACACATTTATTCATTCCATCACTTCACTTTGGATTTTACTGAAGCCATTACATCAAACACTGGCATAACCTAGGATATGATGGGGGGAAGCAACTTGATTGGTAACAAGATGTTTTCCTTCTGGGATCTTTTGGAATTAGTCTCTTTTCCTCACCTCTTTTGAACCAGTTAATTAAACAAACATACTGAACTGACCACTCATGGCATAGATTTTTATTACACTTACCAATTTCAGAAGGATTTTTTTTGTGCACAAAGCTAAAGCAAAACTTCTGTAAATTGAAGGAGGTGCCGTTTGCAAAATCAATGTTGTAAAGAATGTAAGAAGATCAATATTGCATGGCTTTATGTAAAATAATATCTGATGGTTATTTTGGTGAATTATGGAGATATGAATTGATATTGGAGCCTGTGATGAATCTCTGCTGTAGGCCAAATGTCACTGTTAGTATCACATGCCTAGCAGGGCTCTTGAGAGGCACTGTGGAGACTGATACCTCTTTCTACACAGAGATGGTACAGGAGAGCCTCACACTGTTCCTTTTCTCCAATTCTCTTCTCTCACAGCAAAATTCCTTCGACAAGGGAGAAAGATAGTTCATTCTCAGTGGTCTGGGGACTGTGAGCAAATTTTATTCATGATAATCTGGACAAACAATAGCTTGAACTGGTTGAAAACCACTATTTCACATATTGCTCGATTTATCACAACTGTAAGACTATGAAGAAAACATTAGATCATGTCCCACATTACTGTATGTTCATTACCCACATAGCCATGGGGTAAATTCTTTCACACATCAGATTTGACAACTTTCATTGCCAGATTGTGCTTTTGTTGGGAGGGAGGCCAGAATTGCTTCCATTCTGATGTTGCTTGCTCACAGAAAAATGAATTCTGAAAGAAAAAAGAAAGGAAAAAAAAGGCATAGGTACTGTAACGGCCTCATCACCCTCCCAAAACAAGAACAGATATCACCAAACTACAGCATACCAGGATGGCAGTTCATACCAAAGGCAGAATTGATCAAAATAAGTCACCAAGAACACTTCTTTTGAAAGTGTCATGTCCTCACACCAACCGAGAGCTACCCATCTGAGCTCACTAAATGTGACAGCCCCTGTGACAACTGGGGGCAGCTTTGGCAATAACCTCTAGAAAAAAATATGATGCATGGGCACTCCAGAGAACAACACCATACAGAGGGCACTCTGGTGGAAAAGAAACATTTGGAAAGTGCTCCCATCACTACTCATGGTTTCAAGTCTCTGCAGAATCCTTCTTCTTTAGTACGTGAGCTGAAAACATACTTCAAACATACATCAGCATCTTTCCATTCATTAAGGTATTTATATAGAGGTAGGATCTGCACTTGAGTCTACCTTGAGGGTGTAATTGTGTGTTGCTAATGTAATGGCTAGAGCTGGTGATCCAAACGGCAGCATATGAAAGGTCAATATGCAGAACGCAAGGTTGTGCAGAGCAGTTGGAGGAAAAATGGAGTCTGATTTAAAAAAGTAAGAAGGAAGAGGGAGGCCAAGGGCAGTGAATGAGAGAGTGACAAGATGACTTTTAAAAATGGGCCCTGCAGAGGGGAACACAAAAAAAAATCCATCAATTATATGCAATGAACATCTCAAAAAGAAAGATAATAGATAAAGGAAGAAAGAAACGAAACGCAGAATCAGAGCCAAACATTTAACTGATGTAAGTGGGTGCAGGTTTCAGAGGAGCTGTTTCCTCATATATCATCATGGAAACATTATGTGTATATCCCCATGGATGCCCTTAAAACATCATAGGCAATAGCATGCCTTAAAAGGCAACTCGTGGTATAAAATTCTGATCTCATATACCTTAATGAACACCCAAAAGTTGTTTCTGCATGGCACAAATGAAAGCAGGATTTAATTCCTACCTTTAGATCATATTTGCCACCGTACTTGCATTTTCTCATGTGCCGTCTGACAAATCCATGTGACTCTTAATTCTACTGACAATCAAAGAATGTCAGAACCCAGTGCCGCCTTATTACAGGACTTATTTGATTTCCCACATAAATTTAAAATAGTTTCATATCTTAACAAAAAAAAAAAAGTCAGACTATTTTTTTTTGCCTTGAAACTGTCTAGTGGTCACTTTTGTACTTCTATCACTGCTTAGAGGTGCTCTCATTCACTTTAATACAAAATGGCTTGGATGGTCATGTAAGGTTCATTTCAGCATCTGATTAAATATTTCAGTTGCTACATAGTTCTCATCCCCATAGCGTTTGGATGAGTACATCACTTGTCTAGGCCCAACTCCAGTGAAAGTAAGAATATAAATCTTATTAGAATTATGCAACCAAAAAAAAAAAAAAAAAAAAAAAAAATTGATCTTTTATTTCTTTGCTGGTTTTTCCCTTGCTTCTCTGCAGATGTAAAAACTAAATGTATCATTTTGAAAAAGAAAAACTCTATCCAACAGTGTTAACTCGATTACTTGTCATTGTGGATGGGACCATTACAGCTGGTATCATATACATAGTCACAAGTTAATGTATCGTGTACTGCAAATTGACTCGAGTATTTTATCCTTGTAATCAGATAGAAAGGAGTGCTATGGGTCTATGACATGAATAATAGAATAACAAAGGAAATAGGGAGTAAAAAGAGAAACAGAACTTTGACACTCTCTCCTTGTGCACTCTACTTCTACTGATGTAGATTTTAAACTAGAAATGGACTGAAGACCACGGTTCCTCACTGATTTATGTCATCTGAAGACCTGGTCTAGTGTATTAGCACTCATTTCAATGTTGTCATACTCTGCTGAGGCCACAGAAGGGCTTGCAGGAGATGCTTTTCATGTACATGGAGTTTTGTGAAGTACTCTGAGTTTCTTCAGGTCACAATTTTAAATACTGCTACATGAACCTGTACCTCAAGAGGCAGGCAATTCACAGCAATTATATGGAAATCGAGACAAAGGTTTCAAGGTAAGTTCTTGGCATGAGTGTGTTGCATGGAAGTATTTCTCAGAAAGCCCTATTCGCTGCACAGTTCTAGTCATGTGGTCGCCTATTAGGGAATTTGGTCTTGGGAGAGACTGTTGCTACAGTGATCTCCAAGGGGCATTCCAGGAAATACAGGCTGCAAGTATGTTCAGAGGGATCCCGGGCCATGTTGGGGATCCATTGCCCTGGGAGGATGGACCAGTCTGTCATTCAGAGTCAGAGACCTGATGCTCAGGACAGTCTATGTGCCAGCAGTGTGCCCAGGTGGCCAAGAAGGCCAACAGCATCCCAGCCTGTATCAGAAACGTTGTAACCAGCAGGAGTAGGGAGGTGATTGTGCCCCTGTACTCGGCACTTGTGAGACCACAGCTTGAGTACTGTGTCCAGTTCTGGGCACCACAGTATAAGAAGGACATTGAGGTGCTGGAGTGAGTCCAGAGAAGGGCAACGAGGCTGGTGAGAGGTCTGGAAAACAGGCCTTATGGAGACCGGCTGAGGGAACTGGGGTTGTTTAGTCTGGAGAAGAGGAGACTGAGCGGAGACCTCATTGCCCTCTACAACTACCTAAAAGGAGGTTGTAGTGAGGCTGGTGTTGATCTCCCAAATTACTAATGACAGGACAAGATGTAATGGCCTCAAGTTGCGTCAGGGGAAGTTTAGGTTGGATATTAGGAAGAAGTTCTTTACTGAGAGGGTGGTTAGGCACTGGAACAGGCTGCCCAGGGAGGTGGTGGAGTCACTGTCCCTGGAGGTGTTCAAAAAACTAGTGGATGAAGCACTTGAGGCCATGGTCTAATGGTCTAGTGGTTAGGGAGATGATGGGATAAAGGTTGGACTTGATGATCCTGGAGGTCCTTTCCAACCATGGTGATTCTATGATTCTATTTATTGTATGTGCTGCATGTGCCTCATCTGATGGTAAACCCTAATGAAATCTCTGTTACTGGCCATACTCAGCAAAGTGCAGATCTGTCATTTCTATTACAAAGTTACATTTTTACATATAAGAACAATTTCTGACTAAAAATGTTCTTTCTCTAGCGTGTCTCAGATCCACTAAGAGCTCTGGTTAATCCTCCTCACTTTTAAATATCCAGCAAGTGAAGGTGCCAGGGCAATGTGTTCAGCTGAACCTTCCAGCTCCTCATTTTCTAGAGGGCTGTTTCTTGCAAGCACTGAGATTGTCTTTATGGACCAGAGGAAGCATGAAAAGGATTTTTCAAAACAAACAAACTAAACAAAATCCAACTGTTCTCTTTATCCTTTAGCTGGAAGCCATTTCTTCTACAGGAATCTCATCCAAGAAGAGAGTAATCATAGCTGTGGCGCTGAGAGCAAAACAACAAGCAATTTCCTGTTTTTTTTGTCTTTCCTATTTTCCAAAAGTGCAAATAGCTTCAATTACTTCCTCAAAGTCTGATGGGTTCCACAGTGTGGCCAGTGATTAACTGTAAGGGAAATTTTTACTTCCATCTTTGACTTCTGCTTTTTGGTAACTGTTAAGCCATTCCACAGAAGCACTGAACATCAGTCCTAACAAGGGGAAAGGAAGAGGCGGTGGCAGGAACAGCCCAGCTGAAATGCTGCAGATGAAAGTCTTTCTGTGTGGCTGGCCTCCGGGTGCTGTGTGGTATGAACAAGTTGAGTCATGCTCTGAACATCAGAGCGTGAGTAAGAAGGCTCAGCCTCCTCTGAAGCTTGGCTTGATCAGTGAGCTGACAGCATCAGCTCCTGTTGCCAGCCTAACTCCCCTGCGTCGCTCTCTGCATGGCTTCCTCTGCACTAGTCCTCTCTGCCCAAATAGGTAGTCTCATCCACTTTCAGCCAGGGCCAACTGGAGCCACCTGCCATCATGACTCAATGGCAACTGTCATGAATTTGTCATGACTAAGCATCAGTAGTAATAACACCAGAAATCAGAGCAAAGGAAGAGGCCAGTACGAGTTCTGCCTCACCTTCTCATACAGCATCGCCATAATACATGAATAAAAGCTGACTTCATGAGCAATGGGGGAAGAGGAGGCGTAAGTCTTACGTGTGCTGGCCCCAGTTTATATCCTGAACTCCTACTTCTGATTGAAGTCCTATATTTGAGAGGCCCAGTGCTGACTGGGAAACAGGTTCAGGTAACTTGGGAATGATCATGATATAAAATACCTTTAGAACTGGATTTTTCAAAGAAGATAGATTCATCTGAACCCAGTGGATCTGCTCTTCTGAAAAGAAGAGCACTCTACATATGGAAAGGACGTTTTCTAAGCACACTGGAGGAAGCAAGCTTTGGCTCATTTGCTAATGTTTCCATTAAGAAGGTGACTTTTTTAATCAGAGAGTTAGCGTTTCTTCAGTCAGTGTAGTAAGCAGACCACCTGTCTAGTCCATGCTGATTTATACTGCTCTAGTACTCACCATGACTCTTTTGTCAACAAACTCCACTGAGGAAGAATAACAAATGGAGCGTGTTCAGTGAGTAGTTTGGAATAACAGTGAGAAGAGATTGCAAGGTTCACAAACCAAAAAGAGGGCAACATTTTTTGAGTAGCTTATTCACTTGGGTTTATTTGCTCAATGAGCTGAGACCAAATGTAGAGCCAGGAAAAGGTGTTGAGGCCAAATAAAGTGCCAGGGGGATGGCAATAGGGATTGCAGGCACTCTTCCAGCTCACTTGTCAGCTCTGGGGCCTTAACAAGGGGACCCTGGAGTAAGGACAGCATTGTCTACAGACCATGGAAACTTCTCCATCCATACTACCAGCGTATGGAAGAGTACTTCCTTGTTCTAGAGGTGAATTCTTTCTCAACAGCCCACCTAGCCACTGGTCTTTTTGCCAGCACTCTTGGGCAGCAGTTGCTAGGCCAATGATGGGCTTGTGAGACAGGAGTTTGGGCAAGGCTCTCTTTGCCACTCTGTCCCCTTTTGCCAACCCCCTAAGTTAAAAAGTTATTCTAAATGAGAAACTGAGGAGCACATAATGACAGTGCTACCTCTAAACCTCTCCATCCCATCTTCTGTATGGGCTTATTGAATGGATGAGGCGAATGATTTAGATGCAGTAGTGATTTTCCTTGACCTAATGACACTCTAGGATCTGGTGCAAGCCTTCAAGCTTCCCTAAGCTGTATGGAATATGAGGAGAACAGAAAAACAGTACATGACCTGCCCTGCAGCTCTCCCTTCTCAGATGCTTTCATTGCTTCCTTGGAACTCCTACATGACAAGACCCGGGATAGGACTTTATATAGAACATCCACCCTTCAGAAGTGCATCAGCACATGATGCAGATTTCTTCAAAATATTTTCATTGTTCCACTACCAATTGTCTGGGACAGAAAGAAAATTAGGTGAATAGTCACCTGCCCTGGAACATTGCTTATTTAAATGTAGTTTCAACTGAATACAAAGTTCTTCACTTCTTGGCCAAATTATTCTGCAGAGTCACTTGTTTTACAGCTGTTGCATCCTCCTGCTCTGGCGTGGCAGCACTTCAGCAGTATCTGTAGGGGAAGCGTCTGCCTGTTATAGCATTACACCAAGCTTTGGGATTCTCCCAAGTGGCAGTCACTATATCACTGTACAGTGATATTATTAGCGTATTTTCATCCAGCAACAGTCAATGTCAGATTGTTTCATGATGTGTTCAACAGGCATCAACATTTCAAAAAACACCAGACAAATGTCTTCTTACTTGACCTCTTTAATGCAATGTCATAGATCATCTGCGTGTTTAACAGCTCTCAAAACATCGATGTGTGTGTGCTTACAAAATAGATATCTTCTCACTCCTTTTTTTCCTCCTTCAAGTGCCATGAGAAATTATTTAAGGAAGTTTTAATGAAATGCATCTGTCACTTATGAAGATAAATAGCCAGAGTATGGCTTTCCATTACTGGAAATGGCAGAATTAAATTAGAAAATTACAATCCTCAGCATCTTCCCTGACTTGTTTTTGCATAATGTGTTAGAAAATATGCCCACATAGTCAGAATGCTGCAATGCCAATGGAGCATGTCATAAAACAAGACCTCTTTTTTATGGTTGTTTTGTTAGTTTGCAGTGGGGAATTTTCTCCCATGGATCATTTTTGGTCCTGAGTAAGGAGACCCAATTAGTAAAGGGAACCTAACTAGAGTGGCAAATAGGTAAAATCCTCCCTTTCTTCCAAAACCTAAGTTCTGGACTTTGATCTATATTGTTAGATGGCTCCCAAGTCAAATGGGAAGACCACGGTAGAGTATATGATCCAGACTGTGTAATTCTTCTTATCCCATCTAAAGGGCATCTCCTTTTTCATTACATGGAATAAAAATAGTGTTACCATTAAAATCTTTGGGGCCACTCTTTGGACAATAGGCATAAATATTGTATTCTGTCTCTTAATAGACAGAAAGATGGCTATTAAAGGAGACATTTAAATGAACAGTGGGATGGTGTGAAATTGTCTTTTCAGATGACAGGGTCTCCTCTTACTCCCTCATTAACAAGCTGATCATTTTGTCCTCAGAAGCAGATTGTTGGTAATTGGTTTTGTCTTTTTAAGTGAAGAGACAGACTCCTTAGAGTCTGGCCCAGTTAGAGTAAGCCAGAATGTGATTTGCAGCCTTTAGCCCTGCTACTTCTGGAAGCAAAGAGGTAGCAATTGAAATAAGCACACAATAGGAAGTCCCTTGTGTTTTTCACCTGTGCTGCCAGCTGGTAATGGAGGATGCATGCAGAATACTTGTGTCCCTCAGCCTTCTTGCCCACTCCACACCAGCAGCATACGGTCCTGCTCCCCTGCTCCACCGACCTTCAACTCACCCAGCACTCTTCCACGCATTCTGCTGCTGCTTCTCTCTCCTTTTTTTATGGCATGTGAATTTTGCGGGTTTTGTTGCACAAGAGATGGCTTCAGCAGAGACAGGACTGCTTTATCCATGCCTGCTACCCAAACTCAAGTTTCCTTCTAAGCACGTTCCTAATGAATCCTCATCTATCACTTCCTGAATAAATGTTTTAACTACTGTGCTTTTATTCAAAGCTGGTCACCAATGCTGTAACTCCGCTCACCAGCTGGTGTGTAGCTGTTACGCTACAGTTCACGCTGAGCCCAACGCTGTCTGTGCATGTCAGGAGTGTTCAGCCAGAAGTCCCACAGAAACGAGGAAGGATTGCCTTGCATCAGATCTTGTGGGTAGTCAAATGCAGATGCAAAGGTTGATGTGAGTGAAGAATGTTCTTGGAACTAATGAACGTAGCAGGTTAAAAGGGGAGAGAAGCAATTTTCCTATCATCTCTTAAAAAAATCATGCTTATTTTTTTCCAAATGAAATTTATGTAATTTTTGTTGTTCCTGTTCATTCCAAACTGCTAAATTCCTGAAATATCCCAGAGACCCGTGTGAGGAAAGGTGGATGGTGGGGGCTGGGGTAGGCAATAACTGAAGGTCTCAATGTACTGAATACATTTTGGGCATTCCCAGGGCTCTCTGAGAACAGAAGGCAAGCAGATAAAACGTATGGGGCACAAAGATGGGCTTGTTGAGAGATGAGAGCTTTTAAAGCCCCAGCCGCTTTCCTTTCAGCCTCATCTTAATTGAACTGTTAAGATAACAGCAACCCTGCATGAAGTAAATGCTGGTTATCCTAGCTTTGACCTTCAGTAATCTTCCAGGAGTGAGGATAGGGATGCACACCACTTTTTCCCTGATATACAAAGGAAGAAATACTCAGATTTTAATACCCAGATGAACAGGAACAATATAACTGATGAGCACAAACAGCACCAAGGTCACAGAGAAACAGCATAAGCAGTGGTCAGTGTGGCAAGTACCTCGTCTCCAGCAGGGATCAGTATTCAGTTCTTGCAGATGGCAATGCATCCCTGTAGTGTGTTTCCATCCCAGTTAATTGTGGGATTTTGTTTGAGCATTTACATCACAAGGTTAGCATGTTTTGTTTACTCTGATAGAAGATGGCTTATCCAAGGAAACTTTGAAATTTGATTACCTTTAAGTTACCTGGCACTGCTCTGCATGTTATTAATAATCACACAATGATCAAACTCATAAAAATACAGCCTCAGTATTTAACTCTATGACTTTCTCTGTAGCTTATTCTAAAGGCTGACTGGATCCTATGCAGAGAAGCATTTTTTTTTATTTTTTTCCATATGCAATGCCCTTTAATTTCATCAAGTGACCACTTGTTCTCTGTCCCTTCATGCAGTCCGGCCAGAGGTGGGATGAGAAACTTCTCCTCTATGCCTCCTGCCATCTGGAACAGTCTTGTCTGTATTTTTCTGCTTCATTGGCTTTCCATCTCATTTCAAATCTCAGCTGAAAACTTCTCCCTTCCCCCTTACTTCTGTCTTCCTGCTCTTATTTATCTCTGAAACTACACTATTAGTTTCTGTAAAGTGGTTGAGAGATAGAGTTTGCATGACAGACAGAATTCAAAGACTTAATCCTTTAACCTTTACTTACTGAGTTATATGTCTGTACTGGAGACAATGGGCTACCAGTGCAAGCAAAACCTGCAGGACCAAGTGGATCTGCAGACCTAGTGGAATTTTTTCTGGGATACATAAAGGAAAGAGTAAAGAATTTGTTTAGAACGTTCCTAATATTAAATGCAAAAATAAGATTCCAAGCACGTGGGCTTCATGGGCTGCAGGAATACTTGTAAGAGTATGCTGCCCCAGCGTGGACCTGGGACTGGGAACCAGCTGGTCCTGTACAATTAGCAGATCAAGAAGATAAATGACCAGTGAGTGAGCTGTAGGAAGCCACAGACAGGTTGTAGGAGGGAAATGGTTTTCATGTCAGATCCAGACACAGGTCAAGTTAGAGGGAAGGAGAGGCTGGCAATAGTATCCACAATGGGAAGCTAGGATTTTTTTGATGCACCCTAGAGCCAGACTACCTTTTCACCACTATATCGCTCTGACAACTCCTAGTTGTCTGGCACTGGGATAGAAGGTTCTCTGCATGGGCAGCATGTTAATTCTGTGTGATTTGCTTGGATGTCAAATGATACGTGTATTACGAAGATGGAAATTATACTTTCTTCTATGGCAAACTTGTTCTTTTATGCAGAGCAGTTCCCAACAGAAATATTCTAGGGAAAATTCACAGAGTGGAAATTTCCATTCTCCCTTCACATGAATACAACATGCTTTTAAATTGGAGACCTAACTCCTAAGAGAACCTAGTAAGCAAACACAAAGAGACAAGGCTATTTTGGACCTTGCTTTGCTGAAATGTGGGATTTTCTGACTTGTTTTGTTTTAATTAAAATAACTTTAGAGAAAAATGAAAAACAAAGACTTGCAAGTCTGAAGTCAATGGAAATAAAACAGTCTCAGAAGCCCCAATCTCCAGGGGCCTTGTCTCGACTTCAGGAGGGGCTGAGTTTGCTCTGCACCTCTCTGGATTAGGACCTGAGGAAAACAAACAATCTCTCCTGCCAAGGGCAGTGTCTTTATGGGCCCTTTTGTGCAAAGTACAGAATGCAATAGAAGCTTAAGTTACCTCTAAACAAGCAAATATGTAAGAAAAATGTGTGATCATTTGTTGGGGACAGTAACAGAAATAATTATGTAGGGAAGCAGGTTTCCATCTGTTTAGTTTTGGTTTGTTTTTAAGACTGTAAAGCAATTGGGAAAGGATACACTGAAAGCGTGAAATTCAACACCTGATTACAATAAAGTTATTTCTTGTTTCAATAGGATTTTCTTGTTTTCTTGGTTGGATGTCCATCCAAGCATTTAGTTGAGTCAAGCCAAATACTGAATGTGGTGGTTAAGAAATGTTAAAGAACTTCCCAGCACTTCTAATAAACTGTGTAAGGGTTCTGCATGGGCAGAGTCTGCACTGACTTCACACTGGTTGTACTGAAGTTTGAGGCAGGTAATGGTGACATAGTATTGGATTCCTTCTTTATGCTAAACATTTGGAAAAGAGAGAACAGATCTCATTCGTCGTGAGGCTGTACACAGGAGAGCAGCTGCTCTAACTGCTATGCCAGCTCAGGGTTGGACAATTTTCTGTTTGAATATTGCATTTGTTGAAAAATGCAGATTTAGGTCAGTCAAAATCTGATTATGAACTGCTGTTGATATTAAATTTGTTAGCAACAGACATTTCTGAGTGAAGGCTAAAATTGTTTCTTTGATGTTTCCCAAAGAGGAATGTTTCATTAAAACATTTATGCTTAAGTGTAATAGAAAGAAGAAGTGAAATAGAAGAACAAACAAAAACAACCTCAAAACAACCTGACATTTTATTTGATTGAAAATGATTGATGGGAGGAAATGGAGGAGGGGAATAAGGGAGCATTTCAGGATGGAAAACTGTTCTCCTTTGCTTGCTTGTTTGTTTCAGGTCTGAACAAATCAAACCACTTTTTGATGTTTTGGTTTGGCCAGTGCCCTTGATCCTCAGGGCTGCCAGTAAGTGTCAAAAGGCCTGCAGAACAGTCTACTGTGATCATATTTCCTTGCCCCCAAAGCTGATGCCGAAGGTTTTGGGGGAAAGCCACAACTTTCTTTTTAATAGACCTTGATGCATTTTTCTGACATTAATTTGTTTCATCACCCTTTGAATCCAGTTAAGTCTTTTGGTATACAGAAAGCAATCTTGACAAACTGTTACCTGCATCCAGAAAGCCACAAGACAAATTCATGGGGGAAAAAACAAAGCTCCGTCCCTGCTGATACCCTTTCATGCTGCCTCAGTGGACTTGGCATAACTGAGAACCAGACCCAGTGTCACTCCAATGTTAGCCTTGCATGACCTCTCACATCTTTGCAAAGTATGATACAAATTAGTACTTGCAACACTCTCTCAACAATATACCATGTATACGAGAGTGAGCTCACTTTCAAGACAATTAAGATTCAGTAAGATTAAACTACCGACCCATTGTTACTCAACAATTCATTTGTGAAGTTTAAATGATTAATTGGCAGCTCTTGTCTTCCTTTCACCTGGCCAGAATGTTTCTATTGCAATGTAGGGAATAGACCATCAACAAACCTCTCCATCAGAAATCTGTAATCCTTTGCTGATAGCTTGCTCGGCAGGCTCTATGGATACTCTGGGACATCATCCAAGAAGAGCCCGAAGAAATTAATTGTCTCCTAGCCTGTTTTGAAATATAGGTCAGCCTTTCATGGCTGTGCTAAAGCAAAGACAACCTTAATCATTTAGGACAGCCAGTAAAACCTGGAAAATGTGGAGGTTTTCAGGCTTTCCTATTGAGGATCTTTCAGGGCAAAATAACATTCTTACTGCCCTGGAGGTAAGCCTTAACTTAAAAAAAAAACAAAAAAAAAAACCAAAAGAAAACACAACAAAACAAAACCCCCCAAAACACACAAAACCACACCTCCCCCCCAAAAATAAAAAACCCAAATCAAAAAACCCCCACAAATGAACAAGGAAACTAGCTATCTTGAAGTCTGTGAACTCTTGTTAGCTTCTCCTACTCTTTCAACCTCTTTCTTCCTAGCTGCCTTTCAGTTCCCAAGAGTATGAAGCCAGTTTTTAAAACTGGAAAATGAAATAGAAATGTTAAGTGACTCAATCAGAGAAAATGTAACATAGGGTTCAGAAACTCCAGACTACCCCTCCAACATTCAAATCACCAAATAGCCCCCCTCTGGAATGATTAAATCATCATTTGGGGATGATGCAGACAACTCCATTGGGCTGCTATTGATGTGGTTCTGATGAAACTGGCTCTTTATCCCATTATGAGACTATCAATTCTTCTGGCCCCAGTGTGCTGCTTTTGCAGGGGAAGCAAAATCACCCTGCTGGGACAGAGTATTCCTCTGCTAAATTCTTACAGAACTGGTTGGCAATACCCCAGTAGAGATACCATCTAGCTGGCAATAGAGATATCATCTAGTAGTGGCTTTTCCATCTTGGCCAGTCACATGTGCAAACATGAATGTACATCTGCTTGGCTTATTTGCTGAGTATTCTGTATTGAGTTTGCTTCTTAGAACACATTCTTCATCATATTGGGGAAACAGTGAGTTAATTTTTAACCTTTCCCCACTGAGAGATTTAGTAGGTCTTCATCTCCTTGATGCAAATTCACAGTACTACTGTCAGAAAATATGATCATCAGCACTTATTTCCTGGATGACTTCAGAAATATCAAGACAAACTGCACTTATTTAAGGGTACATTTCTCAATGCTCTCAGGCTTTCCTGGTGTCTTAACATCAGCAGCCATTTAACCACTCTATAAGCTTTCAGTATTTTTCCTAACTTGGTGTAAGCAAATATTGATCGTGACTAAGATAGTAATTGAGTTCATTCATGATAATAGATGGCCCATTGGCTGCACCCATTAAAGCTTCTTTAAAAGCAAGAAACAACTTTAATTGCCTGGAGAGACATGGCATGTTATTGCAGCAGATTGGAACCTATTAATAACAGTGAATTCAAGGTTTACCCTAGCTTGTTTATGCTTGTTAGTATTAAAGCTTCATACAGAATAGAAAGATGACTGAAAGGGGTATTCCAGGCAGAATACTAGCCTGACTATACAGCTTTTATAAAACATCCTCTTTAATCACTAAGAATATCTTCATAAAGAGCTGAAGATTTTTCTTGAAAAGATGTTCTCAATTAAATGTTTTTTTCTCCATTACCTGAAAGATCTGGAAATTTGGCAGTTGTTTTATGCCCTATCAATTTGTTTGCCATAGGACCAGAAGGAATCACCGAATTCCTGAGTTAGTGCAGAGGAAGGATGCACACAGTTTATAAACTTCTGGTGTCTGTGTCTACTTGAAAAGCAGAAGCAATTACAAATATGTCTGCATGTCTGCATGAACAATTTGAGGGGCTTTTGTAAGCCAAGACCTTCAAGATATTAAAAAAAAAAGCGCTTCTTCAAGCTAATAATAGTGGCTGGCAGATGTATCTCAGTACCTATCAAATTTCAGTAAACCTTGGTACACAGGCAATGAGTTTCATTTTTGAAAATATCCAAGCAGAAAAAACTTCCCAAGAAGACAGGGATGAGAGTAGGGCACGTTTTTCATATATTATTCCAGAATCACATGGTCATACTTCAGTTCTCAGCATCACCAGTGCTTCAAAGAAGAGAGCTGCTGAGCTTTCTTAGTTTTGTCTTGGAGCTCTGTGACTCTGATAGCACAGCTCCTCCTTTATATATCCCAAAGCACCTGTGAAACAGTACCAAATTAGGACGGTGGGATTTCATAGCCATGCTGCACCAAGAGAAATGGTGAAACAGATCTCTGGTTCCTTCAACCTATTATCTACACTGGATATTATCTGAAACCAACTGCTTCATTAAAATTGGCAGGCATGTGAAGAGGACTCTTGAGGACAGTTACCATTGCATTCTGCAATATACAGAACTTCGGGTTTTTTCTGCATTTACAATGAAATGAAATATTATATTTATTATGAGGTCATTCCACTTTTTTTATTATTAAAAAACGCCTCCTGTGGCTAGCAGCATGTCTAAAGCTGACATCAGCAACATCTGGGAGCACAGAATAACACCTCACAGATGCTGAGCAACAATCTCACTAAAGCTAATGGGAAAGGCGTTTGTTCAGTGCGTACAAAAATTAGGCCCCCAGCCAACATTTTCCCATTTAAAGTTAGGCACTGCAATCACTACTGAGTATCACAGACATGTTCCAAATGTGCCTGCAATAGCGTTACATTTTTCAGGTATGAAATAAAGTCTTCTGCAGCTAAGTATTACTGTCCTTTTCATCCAACCTGAAAAGTCTAGAGCAAATGGACATTTGACAGACTTGTCACACAGAAAGGCAATATCCCAACAAATCTCTTCAGGAATTCCTGACACTACTCCCCTGCCCCCCTACAACAGCTGAGGGAGACCTTACAGCCATTCACTCTTGAGTTTTGGGGAAGTACTACTTTAGGAAATGAATGAGGAAAAGCAGCCCCTAGGTGCAGTGGGTTCGTCTTCATTAAGCAGTTTGCTGATTCTGCTGTCAGCCCTAAATATCAGCTTGCCAGTGGACTGAAAAGTCCACTCCCTAATGTCTCTTGCATATACACTTGCTGTTCATTATTTCTCTTGCATTGCTTGACTCAGCATTAAATTAGCCTCACAGACAGAAGGTGAATAGCTGTGACTATTTTTTGCTTTGAAATGGGAAAAATCATGCTTCTGTGATAACACCACAAACATTAAACAAAACGCTCAGATGTGTACACCTGCCTGAATTTAAGGTCACATACACCTCTCAGAAAAGGTCATTTTCACTCCATTTGCAATCAGATAAGATGTGACCTATGATCCTAATGTGATAATCCGAAGAGCCTCAGTGAACCTTTTCCATTTCCAGAGAATGAGATTTAAGTGTTACTGCCTATAAGGAATTCAGAAATTGTTTCAAAACCCACTGATGTGCCGAGCCACAAGCCTAGAAAGCAGACCTGAAATATTTTATTCACAGCGATTTTGGGGGGAGTATGTCTGGGTACTGAGGAGGTAGTCTGGCTGATGCTCTGAAGCAGCAAAACAGAATGCTTGGGGTTTATGTGAAATGCATTCCAGTGTAGTTTGGCTACGCAGTCTGGTGTTCAAAGAGAACAGTCCCAGACAGGTGATTCAAAAAGACCGTGTGTCAGGAGGAGCCTTGAAAGCTATAGAGCGTGATGACCTGAGCAAAATTCAGAAGAATTTCAGGTACGTGAAGTTTGGACAGGAAAGAGGAAGGCAGTATTCCCCCCTTAAGAGGGGGACTAGCTGAGGGAGAAAGGATAGCTACACAAGGGAGACAGGTTCTGTGTTTCAGAGAAAAAGCCATGACCTCAAGAGGATTCCTGGGCACCTCAAAAGCCTGAAAACCTATGACAGCAGTAAGGGAATGGAGACAAAGAAATGTACAAATTATTTTATTATTTCCTTGCATACATCAACGCTTAAAGTAAAAAGTGATTGTGCCTCTAAATCTTTCCATAAGCATGTCTGTATGTTTTAGCCATATGTTTAACTAAAACCCTGAAGAAGTGAATTGTAAGTCCAGAGCACCTACAGGGAAGATCCTTTAAGCTATAAAGCTATTAGCACTAGACCTGGGGACTTAGGTAAGCTGAGCTACAGGTTGCTCTTCCTCTGCAAGGTTCAGAGATAGGGAACCTATGTCCAAAACTTCATTGGTTCTGCAGTATATTCAGATAAATTTATTTGGGAAGACTTATTTGGCAAGACTCAACTGAAAGCTGCCTAATAAGTACCTGGGCAGGAGGAGCTCTTGCCAGTGTTTTCACAAGTCACACCAACAGCTTTTCAGTGAGGCCTTGTTCCTGGGAACTGTGGTTCGTATCAGTCAGTATAGGATCAGGCTTCACACTGGGCACATTGTACTGAAGTGCTGAAATGTTTTTGACTTCCGCATATAGCTCTTCTGAATTAACGTGGTCAACTGAGTCCTCTTGGAGAAACTGTTTCCCAGATACAGAATTCCTCTACAAGGTCCTTTGGCATCTGTGAAACAGGAATGTCGTAGCTAGCCTGATTGCTTTTGAAATTTCAACCATCATTTCAAATGCCATAAAATTGGCCTTTTCCCTCTTGTAAGCACAATTCACTTGAGGGCACTGGAGCAAGGCAAGTTCATATTTGTGCCTGTATATTGCTCATTCAGGTGATCAGGGAAGAAATCACACTTCGTTGGTGATGTGTTTGATCCTACATGGTATGAAAAGCACAACACAGACTGCACAAACATGATGCTTACCAGCTTCCACCCCGCTCTGTTCTTACCCCTGTGCTTTATAACCTCATGCACACCAGCATCCAAAGAGACATAAACTCTGGTGTAGATTTAAAAGCAGACCCCTGCTTTATGCAACGTGAGGCAAGCAGAATTAGAGGAAAGGTAATGCTGTCAAATATACCTGTGCTATTTTACATAACCCTAAAAGTAAGATGAGACCAGCTATCTCTTTTTTTCAGACATGAGAATGGTGTTTTCTCCTATTATAAACACAGTAATTAATCTTACATTTTTGTCCCAAAACCTGCTTTATAGGGTGGTTTTTCCCCTTTTATAGCCTGACACATTCTCACCATTGATTTGTTTGTTTTTCTTGATGGGCAAAACTGTTACCCTGATGCACCCTGGTGCTGGGTGATATTAACAATCAGTGGTTCATGGCTGACACTTGAAAGTGCGGGCATTAAGTGATGGATTAAACTTGTCATTCAAAAGCTCCATGCTGCTTTTATCTGTGGCATGCTCTGTCCTTGATAAAGATTCTTACCAAATAAGAAAAAATGCTTGGGGTATTCAGTAAGAAAAGAGGAGATATGAATCTGGATGAAAGTGAGAAAATATTTCATAGAAGTGATGACTCATCTATTTTTATTTTCCATGTATAATCCCAGGGATGTGTAGAAATCTGTGTCTAGGGGATACCCAATGAAAAAGAAGCAGTTTGGCTGGAATTGAGCACCCAATTTGCAATCAGGCTCTTAATTAGAACACAAACACTGTCAAATAGTAGCATTATCACCTATAATTGGTCCAACAGAAAGAAACACTAATTGTGACATTAGCAGCCAGAATGCTTTCAGGCAGGATCTCTGTTAAAATGCAAACACACTAATTGATGTGATGAGGAAGATGAAAAAAGGAATGTGATAGAAGAGGCTATTATACTTTATCTCAGCAAATGGAAGGCTACTTTAGAAACACTCAATGGCCAAAGCAGGTAGCTTCAGCAAAGGAGTGAATGAAATAATGAGCACTGTTGATTCACTGCCTTTGTCTCAGGGAGCCAGAGTGATTACAAAGTGAGGAAAAAAAGCCAGAATCTACTTTCTGCCTCATTAGTGTAAATTCAAAGTAGCTTCACTGAAGTCAGTACAGTTGAGATTTACAGGCTTTCAGATCTGGCCCTGCAATTACAAGCTCTGGATCAAAGTCTCGCTCTTCCTGGGACTCTGAGCAGCAAGGCAGAGAGTAAGGAAATCAGCCTATACCCTTCGTAAATCAGATCCAAATTGGTCAGGAATTGTTCTGCCTATCCCTAGTGGGGAAAGATCTCCTGAAGTAAAAGCTGGGCTGTCAAGCCACTGGACTAACACACCTGTCGGGCAGTTTACCTCAGCAGGCTTAAGAAGCAAGACCACACTGACTGGAGGAATTATGGCTGCTTCTCCACGATGTGCGCTCTCTTCCTGCACAGTCCCAAACAAAGTGTACATCACCAAATCCCATTGCCTGTTCCCTCTGTATTCTTCCTCCTGAGCTGACACGTCTAGGTAGAGAAAATTTTATTTGGGACTGGTCCCCATTCTTTGAAATGTTGGCTGTGTACAGACATTTTGCGTTGAGGCCTTGCCACTGCCCCTTGGATCTTACATATCCCCAGAGTACAGACAACCGATGACTTGGATTGGGAACGCAGTGGGAGAGAGAGAACACAGATGATGTCTCCCTCTGTTTGGTACACTACCAGGAGTTCTTATACTCAGTAGCAGCTATTTCTTCCCAAAATCTAGCTGAAAAGCACTGTTCTTAAATACTATGTCTTTGTTGATAGCTTGGCTTAGTTCCTCAGCAATATTTCTCTCCTTTTACTTTTCTGACACCCCAACACTCCTGTCCAAATTACCGTCTCCCCTTTTGGCTGTGGGTGATGCCTTCCCAAGGCAGCATTGACTAAGGAGCTGACGCTGTTTACACTCTCAGCTAAGTTCAAGCAGAAATGTTTGAAAACAAAGCATTTGCTGATGCTTACTCAGTCTATTAAATACCTATCTTCTGCTCATGGTACTCCAGTTCCCAATAGTCTTCTGACTGATTTTGAGGCCACATGATTTTGCTCAGCTCTATTACCCCAGTAATAGTTCCCATGAAGTTCTGGCAAAAGTTTGCTAAGAATGCATATGTGTGACATTTACCATGTCTTTTCCAGCATCCACACAGTTGCAATTAGAGCTCCAACAGGTAATACAGTTTTCCTGGCACATTTTTTTTTAATGTTTGAGGTTTGTGAGTCTTTTATTGGCAGAATGTACCTTCCAGGGATGTCACACCCTCAGCTCTCGCACACAGCTGTGCTGCCACTGAAGTCCCGTCTGGCGTGTTCCCTTTCACTTTTTTGCTGGTGCTGAAATGTAGACCCACCAATGTGACTTCTTCCCTCCACTGTAAAGGTTAGTACTGTATTTAATTGCCCCCCTCCCCTCATCCTTTGAGACTTCCTTGGTTTTCCTGTGCTTTTCAAAATTAATTGCCAGTGACACAGTCAATTCATTAGCTAAATTAAAAACCTGAGAAGCATATTGTCCAGATCTGCTGATCCAAACCTATCACAGAGTTGTACAAAGTATTTTCTTACCTGGCCTTCATTAGCGGCTCTATTGGCCAGGCTTCTATTCCTTCCCAAATATCCATACCACTCTTCTTCTTAAAGACCAATTTAAAAAGGAGATAAAAAGGCAGCCCAGCAACTCAACCACTGGAGATCCCTCATTGATTTCTTTGCCTCCATTCATTAATGGGTCGGTTTTCATTTTTTCTCTTTTGATGTATTAACAGCTGTTCCTATTTCATTTAAAGCCTATTAATAAAGACACCTCTTCATTCAGTTTTCAGCTCTAACCCCTTCTTGTGTTTTGTGGGAATGAAACAAGGTAATACAGTGGGAAAAGTACACATCTACATTCTTTGATGCACTACCTGATTTCCTTGGCACTGTTAAATAACTGTCTGTTAGCTGCCATGATAGTCTCAGAACTCTCCTTTTCCCCCAAGCACACGCAGACCATTTCATTGAGTGCCATGTCTGCTTTAGGAATGCAGGGCTGCATCACCACCCAAACACAGGCAAGGACCACCTTCCCCTTGTCTTGTCCCCAGGCATCTCAGGGCCCTTTCCATATTGTCCCCGAGGGAACATCGTCAAAATAGGTGGCAGAACCACTTGGGTCTCTACAGTGCCCACACTGGTGACATTGACCAGAAACAAATTCTCTTTCTCCTAGGTCAGGCACATCACAGAACCTCCTGCTCAACAGCTTTTTTGGCAAATGTAGTAGAGAAGGCAGAGCCTGAGACAGAGTGACTGAGGGGAGATGTCATTGCTCTCTACAACTCCCTGAAAGGAGGTTGTAGTGAGGCAGGGGTTGGTCTCCTCTCCCGGGTAACAGTGACAGGACGAGAAGTAATGGCCTCAAGTTGTGCCAGGGGAGGTTTAGACTGGATATTAGGAAACATTTCTTCACAGAAAGGGTTATCCAGCACTGGAACAGGTTCCTCAGGGCAGTGTTGGAGTCCCCATCGCTGGAGGAATTTAAGAGATGTGTAGATGAGGTGCTGAGGGACATGGGGTAGTGGTGAATTGGCAGTGTTAGGTTAATGGTTGGGCTTGATGATCTTAGAGATCTTTTCAATCAAGGCTGTTCTGCAATTCTGTGATCCAACCCTAGGAGATATCACCCACAGATACAAATGAGGAGAGTGAGAGAAGGCTGCAGTGTGCCACCACAGGTTTTTTATCTCATTCTGAGGAGACCAGTCATGCCAGCCTGGCTTATCATTGTGGCCAACTTTGACTTCCCAGTTAAGATGAACGCCAGTGAGATACTTGTATAATTTCCAGTATAAAGAGTAAATTTGAGAAGACATGGTCTATCTTAGCAAGATGTTGGGCACAGAGGAATCAATTAAATTGTTCTGTTCCTAGTTCCTGAGTTACAAATCTGAACTGTGTCCTAGGTCTACCCAGTTACAGTCAATGGGAGACTTACCAGACTATGAAGTGAGCCCAGCATTTGGCTCGGACTGACTGAATCCCAGAGGAAAATATTGAGAACCTAAAACTGTAGAAGCCCCAGTTGGGGAAATGCCACCGGCTTGGATGAAACTGAACATGGCACAAAAGTGTTGGGTATTTTTTTTTTTTTTTTTTTTGTATAAAGTATATTATCTAACCAATCCTTCAGCAGTTGCCCTGAAGTACCTTCCTCAGCTCTTCTGCACAGAAAGATCTTTCTTGGTTCCCATTTCCAGCATCGCGCCTGCAATTACGCTCTTTGGCACTACAATTACGGAGGCATTACACTGTGGTTCTGCTCCACAATATCTGTATATTAACATTAATTTGATATAAGCAGAAGAATAACCGCATGACAGAATAATTGCACTCTAATGATTATATAGTTAAAGTACCTGGATTATAAAAATATACATGCATTAAGTATCAAACTAAAGAGATAATAATAAGTCATTAATTCATATAGGCAACTTCCAGAAATATGAATGAGTTATGATTAGCTATCCTAAGGCACAGCACTAATGTAATTACAGTAATTATATTGTATTTATTAAAGGTAAAAAAGGGGAAATTGTTGCGTGAACCTTTCTCAGGGCTGTTGTTTTCATCCTGAAATGGAAGAATTTTGTGCCGTTGGTGAGGATGCTTGTGCACTGACATTTCTCTCCCCCTACAGAGAGACATTCAGGGCTGTTCTGGGGACCTCAGCCTCTGAGGAGGTGAGGAAGGGAGCCAGGAGAAGGGAAGGACGGGAGGAAGGATGGGGAGAGAGAGGGAAGGAAGGGAGAAAACCGAACAGCTCTGTCCATCATTGCCTGCAGAGAGAGACGGGGAAGAGAGAGGAGAGGCGGGGAGCGGGAGCCCCCCACCGCACCCGGCTGGCGGCCATGCTCGGGGTCCGCTGCCCACCCCCGGCCCCGCCGGGCCGTGCGGAGCTGCGACCCCAGCCCCGTCCTTCCCAGAGCGCCGGGCTTCCCCCTGCGGGCCGTGCCCGGCGACCGTGCTGCCCCGCTGCTCAGCCCGCGGAGGGCGCTCCCTCGGCCGGGGAGGCGGGGCTGCCGGGGCTGCCGGGCCATTTTTCCATCAATGAACGTGCCCCCCGCCGCCCGCCCCGCCCCCGGTATATTTGCATAATGACGCCTGCCGGGGCCGGCATTGGCTGCTGGCGGGCGGGCTCGGGCGTGATGTCAGCCCTCGCCGGGTAATGCCTGCGTTGTGGCGGGTAGTTGGAGCCGGCAAAGCCCGCGCAGCGGCGGCTCCGGGCGGACTGCTCCGGCGGCGGCTCCGCGCTCC
The DNA here is from genome assembly GCA_028020825.1 of Podargus strigoides. Taxonomy (NCBI): domain Eukaryota; kingdom Metazoa; phylum Chordata; class Aves; order Caprimulgiformes; family Podargidae; genus Podargus; species Podargus strigoides. Next base: position 105,035,881 of record CM051619.1, read on the forward strand.
CCGGGCGCACCGGTCTCCGCAGCGGCCCGACGTCGCGCTCCCCGGGCGGACCGGACCGGACCAGTCCAGTCCGGCGCAGCGCTCCCCGGCGCCGCTCCGTGGCCGCTGGCCGCGCAGGACGGGACGGGACGCGGCGCGGTGCCCCGCGGGGCGCTGCGGGCTGCCGCGGGCGGGCGGGCCATGGCGGGGGGCAGGCTGCCCGCCCGCCTCCTGGCCGCCGCCTGCCTCGCCCTGAGCTTGGCCCCGGGGGCCGCGGGGCTGCGGGAGAGCCCCGGTCTCTCGCGGCTGCAGAGGAGGAGCCTGGCGGTGGACTTCGTCGTGCCCTCTCTGTTTCGCACCTACGTGCGGGAGCTGGTGCTGGGGCCGCCGGGGCGCGCCGCGGCGAGGTGCCGCCTGCGGCTGGACTGCGCGCCCCTGCTTCGCGCCGCCCGCGGTGGGCTGCTGCGGGCCGTGCCGCCCGCCCCCGCCGCTGGGTCCTCGGCGGCCGGGCGGCGGCTGCGGCGCGCCAAGCAGCTGGTGCTGGAGGTGGGCGAGGGCAGCCTGCGGGACGGCTGCTCCGGCGGGGCGCAGCTGGAGTTCAACCTCACCGAGCTCTTCGCCTGGTGGCTCCGTGCCGGCGACGGCCGGCTGCGGGTGCGGCTGATGCCCGAGCGCCGCGGCGCCCTCCCGGGCAGCGAGCGAGGGCTGTCGGCGGCCATCCGCGCCGCCCGCCCCCGCCTCCTCTTCCACGTCTCCGCGGCAGGTGAGCCGTGCGTTGCATGCCGCGCACCGCGCCGGGCAGCGCCCCTCGCCCGCTGCGTACGCCCCCGCGGAGCTCCCCGCAGGCGCGCAGTCCCGGCGCTGCGGTGTGCCCTCCCCACCGGGGCGCGCGTCTCGCCCCTCCGCGCCGTGCCCTCGGTTGCTGCCAGCCCGGCGGGTGCGGGAAGCGCAGCCCCCACGACCGGTCGCGGCTTCCCCTAATGGCTTGTCCTTAAGGCTTGCACTTTACCAGCGCAGAATGGGTTTGTTTTCTTTTTTTTTTTTTGTGGGGCCAGGAGGACTATTTTGAAAGTGCTGAGGGCTTTTACGAAATGCCAAGAGTTCGTTTCTGCCGGACTGCCGCAAGGAACACCCAAAGGTTAAAGTGTCACTAGTCTAAAGAGAGCAAGATCAGGTTCTTTGAAACTTAAAAATGCGATCTTAAAAAGGGAAGCTTCCTCAAAGCGCTGCTAGGGATTCCAAGGTTACGTGCAGGGAAACCTCCCAGCAGCAGAAACGTTTCCAAAGCTGGGGCTGACTGGCAAATTTGTACATTAATGCTGTTGGGTACTGGTATCAATATTGTTGCTCTTTAAATATGTAAGGTAACGGCTGACAGACATCACCTTACAGGTTTTTCTCCGAGTTTCATGTGTCTGGAAGTGAGTTAATTTCTATCCCTTTTGAACCACACAGGATCCTTAGTGAACTACACTGTATCTGCTCCAGTAAGACAAGAAGTCGTACATGTACAAGAAGTCATGTAGCACTGGTACTTCTGTGAAGAGAGCACCTGGCTTAAAATTTTGGTCTGGGCAGCAGTGATTTGCAGTCAGGGTATGGGGCAGCTCCATTAGCTCAAATCAAGTCTCTGCTTTGGGCCAGTGATCGAGAAAGATTTCCATTCTGCGTGTGCATTGTACCTTTAACACGAGCTCTGGTTCAGGCTCTCCCACTAAAAGAATATAGTGCCTAGAGGACTGCAGGGCCAAATAATTTGTCACAGTGAGTTAAGCTAGGTAGTTTTTATGAAGCTGTGTAGAAGTCAATGGTGTGTCCCTGAGTAGCCACCTACTTAATGGACCACAGAATATACCTAAGTAAATTCGCAAGGGGTGAGACAAGTCAGTGCTGGGCTTTGAATACAAAATTGGAGCAACTGATTTTTGATGCTCGGCTGAAAAGCTGGGCCAGCAATTTGAGTAACTTCATACTGAACCCATCATTCCTTGCTGGCTGAAAGGAAAATCAAAGCAGACTGTCAGAGCAGGCTGGGTGTGAGTCAGTCTTACACTGGCGGCTGAAGTGAGATACCTGGGCTAGTTCTTCCTGTCAGTTCTGGCAGGGATAACGCAGAGGTACTGTCTACCACAAGGTGGCTAGGTGAGGGCAACACACCCTACCTTTCTGCAGGTCTTGCCTTGCTACACTGCAGTATGGAAAGAATAATTAATAAAAACTGAAGAAACCAAAACTCACTGTCTCTTTTTTTTTTTTTTTTTTTTTTGGTTTGGGAAATTTATTGTGAGTAGCAGTTATTTTGCTTTACAGATCTCCCTCTTTGGCAGTGAAGCCTTAGTTTTAATGCTGCCTTAACTCTGGTGCCTAAGCAATAAGGGAGCTGAAGGACATGCATTTGTCATCTTTGAGGATGAAGGTGGTTTCTTTAACCTGGGTGAAGGGTATCCGTGTGAACGAACAGGCGCTCTGATCTTGTGACTACAACACAGATGGAGCTTTAACTAAAGTTATTAAAACCCACAGGCTCTGGATGTTGTCTGTTATCTCACTGTTGAGAATAAATGCATCTTTTTCCAGATACATAAGTAGTAATTAGCTATGCCTCTGTAAAATCACATTGGATATAATGCTCTGCTGTTCTTACTGCAACAGTCATACAAAGTTAATCATAGGGGATGTGGGAATAGGAGGAGCAGAGGGAGCAGAAGGAATATGGACCTCATTTACTTATGTCACAATAATAACTTCTAGAAGCTGTCCATAATCTCCTGTAAAAATCCTAGTCTCTTCTTGAATTTTACACTAAGCTTGCTAATATGCATAAGTTGTGTCACTATAAGATTGCATCTCTGCTTTTTCAGCAACGACACCTTAGTGTAGTTAAACCCAGTGCGAAGACATGGAACAGTATGTAACATGGGTTTGTTTAAAAGCATTAAAAATCTATTCTTTCTGCTTTGCAAAGGTGCTGCCTGTGTGAACACCATGTGTCACTGCCAGGCTTGAATTTGTGCTGTGTAGCCCTGCTGACAGCAGGATGTGCTGACACAGTGATAACAGCATGAACCGCATCCACCAGCCCATAAGTGTGCAGATTCCAGCAATTATTAACACCATTGCAGCAAATGTGTATGGGGCTTAACTAAAGCCCTTCCTAAGGCAATTGGGCCTTTTCTTCATTGGCTAAGCTAATTGGAAATGGATTTCAAACAACACAATCCTCCCATCAACAATCTAAAGCTGCTTCACTTATGTTGACGAACTTAGCTTGTTTTTTTTCTTTTTTTTCTTTTTTTTTTTTTTTTTTTCCTCTTCTCTGCTGGAGATGCCAAGGATTGCAGTACTTCCCAGGAAAATATGTAATTACCTTGCTAAATTTTTTTTTTCCAAATTATCCCCTGTGTGAATAGAAAATGAATTATATTTTAGAATAAGAAAAGGAGATGAATTCCTATTGACTTTAAGGGTGACAACAGAGTCTTGTAAATAATGCTTTATTCTCTCTAACTGTTACACTCTCCGATACTGGCTCAAAGGTATTTAACTAGAGTGAACCTTTTCCCTTTTTAGCAACGTGTTTACACAAAGTCTCAGTGTGTTACTAAACAATTAGTAAAGGATGTACTTACTGGACTGCTGTTGTTTAACAGACAAACCATAAAGTTCACAAGAATTTCTACAGGGATCTCCTGCAAATACTCTTGATGCCAGATTTCTCTCACACACTCATCCTCGTGGGAACAGAGCAACCTGCAAGAAAAAACTTCCATTTAGAGAAATTGTGGTCCTCAGCCCATCTACGGTTTCTGTGTCAGTTTGGCCTTTTCAAAATTGTGTTTGAGAGAGTTTTTCTTTCTCAGAAATGCTTTCAGAATTAATATTGGCTTCTTCTTTCCCCAGTGCTTCCCTGGGACAAAAAAATCGAAATACTTTCAATAATTTCTGTGGAAAAACAACAAAAATGCAGAGGGAGGGAGGGTCAAGCTCAGAGAGGGTCTCAGTGCTGCAGATCTCCCATATTTTAGGCAAACCTTCTAACTACCAGGTTGCTGTTGACTTTGCTCTCATTGTCTTTGGTTTTGACTGGGAATTCCAGCTTACCTCCAAGGAAACCTTTCCCAAAAGAGTTTAATCAAAGCCAGTACATTGCCATGGGAAACAAACCTTTCTGTCAGAAGAGTCCTGGCCAGTTTTAGTTCTGGTCTTACAGGATTTGCTATCTAGTGTCAAAACACAGTGGGTATCTGTAGCAGTATACTCTCTGGACAAGTTGTTGAGCTTTCTTGGGAAAAAATCCAAAATCGTCTTTACATAGAGCTGGTCAATTAAAGAACTGCCTGAGCATCAGCAGTGACCACCCCTTTCATGACCGATCCGCTGCTGCTTGGACTAAAATGGCTCCCGGGACTTTTAAGATCAGATAGAGTAGCATGTGTTGTGCAGAGGTCTTGTGGGGGCCTTCTTGGCAAATCCATCCCACAGATAATACAGTGTGGGTAGCTACGGGTTTGTCAGTCCAAGGTGAGTGCTCTACACTCACATGGGCTCCATGGTGATCCAGAGCCCTTGCACCCTAACCCTGCACTGGTGCTTGGATTTTTTTCATGTTTCTGTCACAGGTGACCAGTCCATTCACTGCAGGGCACCTGAGCCACACAAATGTCGCTAAATAGGTTTCTTGTGAGTTTACTCAGGAAGTTTAATAAGCTGAAATGGCCATAAAATAACGTCCCATGAGAACTAATTGCTACTTTCATATGCAAAGGTGGGAAGTGTATGTTAAAAAGGGGCATACGGGGATGAAAATGAGTCATTCCTACCTCTAAAGGTCAATGTACTTTCATTCATGAAATAGATTTAACATTCCAATTATATTTTTTAAATAGCAATGCATAACTTTTCATCCTCTGGCTAGGCGAAATATTACTCCTGCACTGTGGCCTTCATCTAAAATTTTATTAACTTGCTACATGTATTCTCCCTGAAACTGTCTGCATTCACTACATACCAATGCTATTATAATGCTGAGGCAATTAGGCTTTACATCTTTAGGGTACTGCTACCATGCACCTGAACTCATTTGCAGGAGGAACCCTTTGCCTAAAGATCAGAAAGAACTTCAGACTGGATGAAAATGTGGTTTTGAAAGCAGATGTTTTGTAAATGAAAATTAGAGCTCCAAGCTGAAATCTGACTGTAGTAAAGTCCACAGAATTCTTTCCTTATATTTTAGAGGTACCAGCATTTAATCAAGGTCTCTTAGTTATATTTTAATTTTGTTACATTTTGGTGTTTTGTTTTGGTTTTTTTTTCCTGCTCGCAAAGAACAAAGTTTGGAGTTGTGCCATACTGTCCAGAAAACTCTAAAAGACGTCAGTCACTTTCCAGTTGCTTTTTGTTTTACTCTCATCCTCGACTGTGTGTGACATCTGAGATCCGATCTTTCTCTTCTGATAAATCAGTGGCAAAACGGTGAATGAGACTGAAGCCTCGCAGTAGGGCTTCTGAAAGGTTTTTATTGTAGTGCAAGTGGTTTTGCTCTTTTCTGCCGGGGTTTTGCACTTTACCTTGGCTATCAGGTCAGCTTTGCCAGTCCAAAGCATAAGGATGGGCCTCAGTTGCACTTGAGTTTACTCTAGACATGAACTGGTGCAAATTGAGGTTTTCCTTTCTGCCCTTGGGCTGGCATGGGTGCCAGTGTTCGGCATGCTGATTACCAGTTGCTAAATCGCAGTGAATCCAAAGTATGCTTAGGAGCATCTTTCCCAGTCCTTCCTGCCCTAAGTATTCGGTCTGTAGCACCTCCCTCTAGGCCTCCAGTCACTGGTGCTCTCCAGAAATGTGGTTTTAGTTAGCCCACAGTGCCTCTTCTCAAACTGTAAATGCCTCTTGAAGAGGAAAACAATTGCCTTGTGATGGGTTTGCTTGGTTTCATAGGCAGCATGATCCTTGGTCCTGCTGCTGTCCTGCCTGTTCCTGTCCAGATCATTTTCCTACTCCATCAGCACCAAGAAAACTCATAGCATATGATGCTGTTGACTGATGGTGCCTTGTTCACTATTTCCATGCTGACCACAAAAATTTAGTGCTTTGCAAATTTGTTGCTAATTATTTGGCAGATAATGTTAGAAATTATGCTCAATCTTTGAGTGCTTCACAGAAAACATGCCATGATCACAATTCCACATAGGTTTGCTTGGACCAGAGGTAGTGGTGTTGCTGATCTTTGATGGGAGTCAGGATTATGCACAATGTGTTTATGATTTCTAGGTCTGTATTCTGCAAGTTATGTTTACTTTTAGGTTCATTGTTCTCATGAACGTTCTTATTCATAAGTGCGTTCAATAAAATATCCATAAACAAACACCAAAAGGGGCATAAGTATCAGTTTACTGAATTTATTTTTTTTATTTGAATGAACATTTATGGCACATTTTAAAAAGATGTTTTCTCCAAACTTGCTGTGCTTTTATTTCTCCATCCTTAAAGACAGGGAATAAATACCAACAGTAAAGAAGTGCACTGGGAGACCTAAGTGCTTTATTATACAAATGCAGAAACATACTTCAAAATCAAAGGCAGTTTTGCAGTGTCTGATTGAAATGTATCCTGAAGTAATTTGGTCGTTTGGTTCACTGCACATCTCACATGAACATTACATGATAGGAAACAGAATCTGTGTTTGTGATAATGTCTGTACATTAGCCAAAAAAAAGTAGAAAAAGTAAGGGGAGATTGGCAGAATTTAGCACTTACAAAATTCCAAAATAAATGAGCCTCATCATAGTACAGAAGGTATCACCTTTTCAGTATATCATTTGGGGTGAATTGGTTTTGGGAGTCCAAGTGGTGATTTTCTTCCTAGTGCTGTGTCTGGATATTCCTGCCTTTAATTATCATACCAAAGCATCTGCTTGGGCTACTGGGAACTAGAGTACTGAGACCAGGAGATCTACTTGTTTGACAGAAGTGACTTACCTAACAGCAAACAGCAATTCAGGTTGCCTGCTTTCCAAGTCTCCTTCTATCCAGTGAGCCACAGCATCTATTTCCTGAGAAGCCACTTCTGAGCTGAACAGGGCTGCTGAGACCACAGTGCTGAGCTGGGAAAGGTCCTTTACGAAATGTGCCACATTTGTCTTGCTTCTCTAATTCAGAAAAATTTGGTTGGAGAAAAATGTCATGGAAGCATAAATGCAGATTTGATAAGTCTGACCTTTCTTTTCTTGCGAACAATAAATGTCAGAAAGCTTAAAATGACAAGCTGGAATGGCTAGAGGTTATTTATGTGTTTAAATATTTAGGCAAGAAACACATTTTGAGGCTGAAGTCTAATTTACGTGAGTATTTTGATTTATGACTGAAGTGGCCGAGTAGCTTCATGGTTGTCACTATCCTGTTTACTGTGGCTATTCAGAAATTCCCTGTGACAGCATAGATAGGACTTAGATATCTCTACTTGCAGAAGCTATAAACTATGTCAGTTGTAGTGAAGGAGAATCATCTTCACTTGTTAGTCATGTGGGATCTGTGACGTGTGGTTGAAGTGTTCTAGCTGTATCCAGAAGCAAGAGCTGTTGGCCTGCTGCAAACAGACTCCAGAGTAGTTTCTAACAACAGGCATTTTAAAGAACATGGTAAACTATTGTATAAAGATGGAATCAAGCATAGAAAAATAAGTACTGAATGTGAAGTGATCCTCGTAGTGTGAAAACAGCTATCAGTTAATATTTTGCATTTGTTGTTCCTTTTGCCAAAGAACTCCAGTGTTTTACAAAGGGTAGCTGCAAGAATCAAGTTCTGCTTTGACTTCCAACTTAATTATCTTGCTATATTGCATCTGTCATCAGTGACTATGGCTCAGAGTGAGCAGGGAGGAAGGAAGAATCACATAAGGAACTGGGCTCAGAAGAGGGCTTGTACATACGCAGCTCTGCCGTTGATATGTGACATTAAATACTTCCCTTTGTGGCAGATGCTTCCTTCGCAAAGCAAGAGTAGTTTTGTTTGCTTTTGAACTCCGTTGGTAGAAGGTGCTGTTCTTTTGTGGATTGCTAGTACTTTTACTTTCTAACAACCTCAATAAAGACGATAAGGTGCAGGGTGAACTCAGATTTCTAAGGGAAGAGCCGGAACAGACCACCATATTGATTTATTCCCGTCTCTGCAGTTAATCATAGGACTGCCATTTCCTTCACTTCAGTCACAGCAAACTTCTGAAACTTTAAAACGGCATCAATTTTATTTGATGTTACAGGGGCTCTGGTTTTGTAAAAATTAGGAGCCATGCCTTTGACTGCTAAAGCACCACCCTGTCTTGAAGCTAAATGGTAAAATTTAGATTTGCTATTTGAATATTTTGTGGGACTTTGGCCAGGGTTACTTGTAGCCCCATGAAATGTGAGGGAGGGTGGAATAAGCTGTGGTCTCTCTGCACATGGCCAGCTGGCCAGGGTGCATTTAGCAGCTGCAGCTGGGCCTCGTCTCCATTTGCAGTGAGGATCTGCAGGTGTTGGTTGCTCTTGGCTGGTGCAGGCTGCTGAACAAACCGAGTGTTGGCTGTGCTGAGAATGGAAAACATCATGGAGACAGCGGGAGAAGGTTTGTCCCTTATGGTTTTCTGCTTAAGGTATCAGAAATTAATACAGAATGGGGGATTTGGGATTGTTTAAAACTTCAGTGACATGCTTGTTTCTTCCTGGATTACAGATGGCAAAGTTGAGACAGTAGGCAGCAACCTTTCATCTAGATGGTTTGAGAAATGTGGGGCACCTCCTTTGTAACTTGTCTCTAGCAACTCTTAGTTCAATTTGCAAATCTCAAAATTCTTTTGGTGGTAGTCTGGTGTTTTACATCAAGGCAGAAGAACTACCTTTCCTGCCCAAACAAGTGTATATGTCAAATCCATTTCGGACTGGGATTTCCCTTGTAGCAGTGCACTGTGAAGAAAGAGGCATAGGCTCTTTCTGCAAGCTTCTTCCTGTTTTCTTATTGACGAGCACCTCTCTCTGGTCTCACATCTTACAAATTCTTGTTACGAAAGAAAACTGTGACACTCTGAGTTACAAGCTGGGCAAAGGTAGAGAAGGTGGTTCTGTGTGAGGTGAAGAACAGAGAACACTTGGTGATGAGTGTAGGGGGGAAAAAAAGCAGGGATACTGCAGCGGTGAGGGTGGGAGTACAGTGTGTTATGGCCGTGTGTGGATTCTTGTGCTTTGTATTTCTTAATGTGTGTTAGGAAGAGGTAATAGTAATCTAAGTACTTATTGAGTGATGTGCATCAGTAGGTGTATTGGAAATGGTATTTCTGCGTATGTCATACTCTTTCTAGGACTTTTATGTCATTGAAAATTCCTTTCCAGCTTAGTTTTGAAAGCTCACATGGTTCTTCCAAATGCAGTCACTGTAGTGCTTGTGAAACACAGCTGTATATCTGTGACTTCACCTATTGGAAATCTGTGGTGATCCTTCAGAACTCTGCAAGTTGCAGCAGACCTCTAATTACAACTTGTACATTGACATTCACCTGCTGTTTCTACTGGCCCGTTAAGTAATGGGCTATCTCAGATGCATCAGAATGTCTGGGCTTTTTATAGCCTCTCATGTTAGATTCTCAAAGTACTTTAAGCCTTATCACCCTGGTGACAATGCTAAGCATTATTATATCTATTTTACAGAGAGATCATAGAAGCCAGGGATGGAAAAGCATTATTTGATTATGTTAGACTGAAAGTGCTGAATGCAGTTTTCTCATACAAAATATACTCAATAGCGATGTCTCTCTCTGCTTCAGCCAAAAGGCCAAGAAAGAACAAGAAATTAGAGTTGAGAGGTGCGGTAACTCACTGGAAAGACTGCAGCAGTTATTGGCAAAACCACCTTTGAGTCTTCTCTGCTTCACACTGTGTTTGCGACACTTGTCTTTCAAATAAATCTGGTTTTGTCACATTGCACACTTCTTATAATATTGTTTGCTTTTTGGTTTTGGGAGCATCTGTGATCTGCCAAGCCTCTCCCTGTCTTCAGGCATTGCTCTGTGGCCTTTTCGTTTGTAGGGCAGCGTATGTCAGCATTGGAGAGCATGATGCAATGGTTATTTCCGAGGGACATTTCATTATTGACGCTAATTAAACTTGAAACTAATGAGAAAGGATTACTTCTCAGGACTGGAGAGGAGGCCAGAATAGTTATTATAGGTTAATTATTCTTCTAAAAGACTTGGTTTAAGTAACAATTCATTTTGTCAACTTTTCTTCTTATGTTGTACAAGAGCTGTATTCGAAAAGGATTCGAAACGTAATTGCTGCACTGACCTCATCTAGCTCTCAATCAGTAATCTCCTTCCATCAGTAAAAGGTTAATAAAATCTTTAAGGAAAGGAATTCTGTGCCTTATCTATGTGTAGACAATTCAGAATAGGTCTCCCTGCAAGTATTTCCTGTTACCCTCTGCATGATTTCCTTGCCATACTTTTTACATTTCAAAAATGACAAATTCCGTAAAGCTTCCAAATTTAATGGTTGCTTTGCAAAACAGGTGCATTACAGAGGCGGAGAGCGAATCTAGTCAGGGCTGGCTTGAGAGTTAGCATTTAAGTCAGAACCTGTCTCCCTTTATTTTTAAAGGACTAGAACGTATGGTCAACCTTAAAAAAAAATCTCTTCTCGCTTGACAGGGCGATGTGTGGGTGATGATTAGTATTCGCTGGGTAACCAAGGAAAGGAAGAGACGAGGCTTGTTTTGCATAGTAGCAAAGTCCTCATTGGGAAGCGCTGTGGCTTTTGGGGGGCAGGATGCACGCTGGTCCCCTTTCCTCCTTTCTATCTCTCGTGTCACTTTGTTCCTCTTGGCAGAGATGAGTAATGATTTCAGACTGTTACAATACCGTACTACAAAATGGAGAGCTGGGTTAGTGATGTTGTGAGTGCGGAAAACTGAATAAAATGTTTGTTGACAGGGAGGATATCAATCTTTATTAGCTGTAAATGTTAGGGCAGCTTATGTGCTCTATTAACCAGTTGCCTGAGGCCTTCTGTCAGGGCACCTGCTTTGCAGATATGGAGCTCTTGTATTAACGTGGGGGTTGTGAACGCAAATGTCCAGTCTTGGAGGTGGTGCTGTGAGCAGCAAGGGCTCAAAGGGGTGGTGGGAGGTTGCAGCTTAGGAAAGCCCCTTGGTGGTGGGGTGATTTGCCTACTAAGTGCACATTACAATCTGAGGTGCGACACAGCGTCTTAAAAGGGCAGCATTCACCAGTCCTGATTTCAAGAAACAAACTACGTCCTCTATCTGTGCAGTGGAATCAAGTTCAAAGATGAAACGTCCTCTGAGTTAATTACTCGTGCCACAGGACTTTGCTTAGGACAGCTCATAGGATTTTGGATAATATTTGAAGAGCCAAGTCCCTTTTGTGGTTAAGGTTTTAAATCACACAAAGATTGATCAAAAGCCCGATGTTTCCTTCTCTGCCTTGCCACCCTACTGTCCTTTATCTCCTGAAACAAAGCAGCATTACCTTTTAAGATCTGATTCAATAACATTTTATGGATAATAATTATGACTGATATTAAGCCTTCAGCAACCAGTCTGTACGGAGACTTAATGTATTGAGGTTTATTACCAGTGTAACCTGTTTTTACATCAGTTGTAAAGCCATATCAACTATACCGATAAGAGGAAAAAAGAAATATCGATGAACTATTTGCCTCTGCTTCTCTGCAGGCTCTTCATATGCATGCCACTTAATATTGCTAGCACGGTGAGAGTTTGCTGGTGAAGAGTTTTTGTTTACAGAGTCTGTTTGCGCAACTGCAGAGTTGTGATGAATGAATGACTGAATGAATGAGCTGCAGCAATCCTGTGCTGGGAAAAGGAATCCATTAGCGGATAGGCTTTGGAGATCAATCAGTTATCCTTTCCCTTTCAATAAGAAGTGTGTGAATTCAAAGTTTTCTGAGATGCTATTTAGAGATGAGCTCCACAATGTCCTCTGAGGCTTATCCCAATAATGGAAGTTCTTGAATGTATGAAACTTCTTTAGTTAACCCATATTAGTGATTTCTGGGGGGGGGAAGTTTCCCTGTTCTCATTTGGACATAGTTGTATGTATACATGTCATGGCTGTTTCTGGAAATGGTCCCTGAACCAAACTGAAGACCAGGTTGAGCAGAAGAATGCTCTAGTATTTTCTAAGTCCTGAAGTGCCTGTGCACAGTGGTCTAATATAAATTATAGTAAGAGAAAGGAAACTTGCCTTAGTTTTCATGCAGGGTTGACACAGGAAGTTCTGTTGTATTGGCACTGAAAAAGTCACCTGAAGGACCCTGGACTGTGTCCTTGCTCAGCTGAACCTTGTGATGTCCATGCATCATTAACTGTAACTGTACTATATAGTTACCTTTTTTGCCTTGCTCCTCCTTATAACTTTCTGTATAAGGAAATCTACCTCCCTGGTAAGTTCAAATAAGATGCTGTCTGCTTTTGTCCTTTTTGCCTTTTTGATGGGAAAGCAGAAGGGAATTCTAAAGTGCTCTGGGAGCTACGTGGAGGCCTTGCTTTGACATCTCTAAATATGTGAGTAATGGGGTGCTTAGAACTGATTTTACGTGTGATGGATGCTCAACAATAAGGAATCACAAATTGTGGGCAGCAGAGCTTGGAGAGGAGAGCTGCTCAACAAGATTAATGGGAAGGGAGACCTTTACTGTAATGAAAGACACAGTTCAAGCTTGAAAACAGACAGTGACACACTAGATCGAGTCTTGAGGAGTTGGACAGTTGGGTTTCCTCTGCAGGCAGTAATACTATGCATTCATAAAGCCTCTTCCTAGGCAGGAAACAGAACAGCTGTGAGACATGCACTGTAATTCTTACTTCACCCACAAGTGAGTACACTGATACACCAAGGAACTGGATTGTCTATGGGTTATCTGTCAAGCTGGTGATAGGGCTGTTGAAGGAAACCTAGAAATTTCTTTTTGTTCTAAGAAATGCAGGCCAATGAGAAAAACAGAATGACACTGCAGGGGCTGAGCACTGTAGGGTTTATTTTACAATTAAAGTACAATTTTTTTAGGTATCTCACCGAGCGCTTGGTATCAGGTTAAGGCTGAAGTCAGTGAGATCCTCCTTGGATCTTGTCTAGCCGGATTTTCCTATGCAAGTGAAACATAAATTAAAAAACCCTACAACCTAGGATAGTTAATAAACTTTTAAAGGTGTATTTTATTACTAGTAGAAATACGAAGTTTAAAAGACAACAAATATCTTAGTATTTTTATTGGAAATAATAATTAAAAAAAAAACCAAGTGAAAGTGTAGCTCATCTTTCCTTTCCAGCTCACTGTAAGTTGCAAGTTGTTATTAACTCTGAATATCATGACTAAGGGGGTATGAGCAGGGAGCAGAATTAGCAAAATGTTAGTGGAGCTGGCTACAGGATCATTGTTATGACTGCAACTGTTATTCTCTATCTCTGACAAGAGATAATAGTCTGTGGAAATGAAGCCAGCAAACATGTAAAATACATCTAAATATAGAGGACAGAACAGCCAGTAATAACTGGACCAGTAATCAGATGCAGAAGGCCTTATCTGTAAGTACAGTGGCTTGAAAGATGGCAGTGCTGGTAGATAAACATTAAGAGGACTATGAAGCTGAGAATAAATAGAGCAATATCCTCTAAACAGTGAAGAGCTGGAGCATAAGACCCTGGAAAGACATTCAGGACTTATTGCTTGAGAAAGATCCCTAAAGCTGTCAAGCAGATGTGCAGCTGGTAAGTAGATGACTCGCTGGGACATTGACTGAAATGGTAGAAGAAATAAATCAAAGGGGATTGCATTAGTGTAACTGAAGGCAGTATATTACTTTGCTTTGAAGTATAGTGTCCTGTGGAGAAAGCAATGACTGTCATCCCATAAGAATGATCAAACTGAGTGGAGACAAGTCCCGTATCTAGGCTGTAGCATAGACAGGGGTTTCTCTTCTGTGCAGTAATAATTTCCAGATTTCCTTGAAGGCCTTGGACTGGAGTTTGATGGGAGGCATAAGGGGCTGATCCTAAGCCTACTGAAGCCAATGGCATCTTTCCATTGTACATCTACTCTGCTTTCCTGCGCTTAGGTGTGGCCAGGCTGGGCAAGAACCATCTTTCCTGCTCTTTGCTGTCAGGCCATCTGCTGTGAGTGCACAGGGAGACACAGCACACCTCATTTTTTTTTGTGTCACAAGACAAGAATAGAACTTCTTTTCAGTCTGGCATTTCTTGTCAGCATTTATTCTGGATGGTAAGCAAAAGAAGACTGGTGCTAAGTTGAGTGACCAGAACAGTATTGTCTGTGCTGTCCTTATACAGGCCAAACGAGCATGTGAGGTGCTGAGAGCTGTTGTTCTTGAATACTTATTGTTTTGTGGAAGGGACGTTTGGGCATAAACTGTTTCACTGTAACATGGGTGTTAGCCATTAAACACCTCTTGCTGTAGTAAAGTTAGACCTTTGTCATCCTGTGTCTGGGTTTTGGGTCAGATGAAAACAAGGGAAGCATCAGCCCATTAAGGGGAATGAAGGAGTAAGAGCATTCTAAGTACAGAAAAAGGGAAAACCGTCAGCTCCTGAGAGTCCTGTTGACAGAAAGCAAGCACTTGTCAGGCTTGCCAGAATATACCTATAGAAATTGAAGGTTCTGATAGTTATCTCTTAAAAACATTACATCCACTGTTTATTAAGCATTGCATCTCTGAAGACCTAGTTTCAAGTTTTTTACCTTTACTTAAAATGAAATTATGTTTGATTTACCCCAAGATACTGTACAGCACGAACAGACCAGGTGGGTCTTCTAACTGAGGATAAGTATGCTTCCCCTTTCCTGCCTATGCTACTGTGGTCATGCCTTCATGGTAAGGCACTTTTACATGGTATCCCAGACTTGAAGTTAAAAAGGTTAACAAATTTGCCCTTTCTGCCCCATGAAAAAGTTCTCAATATAGGATACTAACATTATTTCAAATATACTTTTGTAACTTAAAAGTGTGAAAGCAATTTATATTTAAAAACAGGATAAAAGGATTGGAAGGGGTAAAATGAGGCAAGATCCTTTCTGAAAAGAAAAAGTCAACTAACTTGAGGTGTCCATCTGAATGGAGGACACCACTTTTTATTCAAGAAGGGACAGAAAATGCCTCATTCCTGCATCTAAAATCTATCACTATCACTCCTATTTTTCACCAGTATTAATGCTTATTCATGTGCTATTCAACAACAGGGAATATTTACTAATATATTAAACAGCTAAGATTTCACCCATTAACCATTTTCCTTGAAATGCAGTTTTTAAAAGCATTTATAATCACAACAGTTGGTGAGGTCAAAACAAGTAAGACTGGCGCTCAAGAAAATGGAAAATCGCTAGAGTTGAGAGTGGTGGAAAGTGAAGGTTTGTAGCAGTTCCACAGTCTTTCACCATCCTAATTTTTCAGTAAAATAATGATGTCAATAAACCTTGCAATCTTGCTGAAGTGGTAGGGAATGGAAGCGATTTTGGCGTTCTCTTAAGGTGTTTCACTGAATAGGTTGTGCTGTGATCTGTTACTGGGGAACATCTCTGACAATGCAGGGAGTATCAGAAACTGACCTCCTGTTTTCTTTGATCTTAGAACACTTTATGTAGTTCACTTTGTTCTTTTCCTCTCTGTTTTTGGGGTCTGATGTAATTTACATGTTAGTGCTGATAAATCCATGCCACTACCCCAGTTAAAACCAGCAGTCAGTCACAGCCTGGTGCGCCTGCCAGGTCAGTGCTTGGTGACAGATGATGTTGGGTGGTGGCATTGCCAGCAGTGCTGCTGTAGGCCTATGCTCTGGCAAATGAGCTTCCCCAGGTCACCAAAGCTCTTGTGCCCCAATTGGAGCTGTATGTCTGCAATTAAAACATCAGCTGAATGGCACCTGGAGATCATGGCTTTTCTCTCTACCTGGATGAAATACGTGAAGTGCAAACATTTATACCATTACGAGCTGCAGGGCAGTTTCTTGGCATGCCAGAAGCGTTAACAAGTTTTGTCTTCACAGCTCCTAAACAGGTCCAGAAGTACCTTCCAGCCTCTACCATTCTGTGATCTGTGGCTGCAGACATCCTCAAGTAGGATTTGGCCAGGCTTTTTTGGGGCAGCTTGAGCTGTGTTGTGTTACCCTGTGTTACCTGGTGATACATGCTCTTAACTATTATTCTGTCTTTTTGTGAATGCCAGTGATCCAAGCATCTCTGCTTGGAATATTGTGCTCAGATTTATGGTACTCTGCATACGTGATTGCTCACCATGCACATCAGAAGAATAAAGCAGTGTCTCTCACTGGGAGAGTGACAGACTTTTGATGAGATCATCAAATCCCAATTCATACATGAGTTTAACTGCTTTAGGGCACAGCTTGGGTATCTGGTTGTTACACAGGACTAGTATTTGGTTCACGCAGAGACAGCAGGTCAGCCCATTGACACTTGCCTGCTCTGTTAACAGACCAGTGAACCTACTGCTGTTTAATATTTGTATGATAATACAACAGAGTTGAGAATTGAGTTATAAAATGCAGGTCACTTGGTAGATGCAGTCAGTGAAGGAGCACAAGGTGACACTGCAACAATTCAAATTAGCGAGCGAGGGCATTGCAGCTGTTTGTGCTCTAATTGCATCTCTCCAGATGTTCCTGTGATGTGCAGTAGAAGCCAAGCAGTCTCTAGACATAATCATATTTCAGTGTTCAGCTTTCTGAACACTCTTCTGTGGTCTGTAGAGAAGAGAGAATTTAAGGACCTAAGCCATTTCATCTTTTGTGCTGTCAAATAAACTCTGTCATTCTGAAGTAGCATTTCCTCTGTGTGTGTGTGTGTACATATATATAATTTTTTTTTTTGAGATTCCTTTTCACATTAAGATCAGCAAAAGCTCTTTCTGAGAAGCCTGATTAAAAATGCAGTTCCTCCCAGGAAAGAAAAGAAAATAACATTTTCAGCATCAAAAGAGATCACAAAATTATCATGAAAAAATGAAATGAATTTTGAAGGTTATGCATCGCAGGGAAGTAGGTAAAAGTGACCTCAGGGCTTTCTGCTGCTTGTAAAGTAGTTTGTGTTTTTTTGAATAGATATCTGCTAAGAGTATAAGTGACAAAGCCTCTCTGAGACAAGAAGTGTCTTATATTTGGATTAGCTTCAAGAAATAAAGATAGCTAATTTCCTTGTGAAATTTATCTGTGTCTGTATATTTAAAAAAAACCAACCCACATCACAACTCCCTCCACCCTCCCCCCAAAACCCAACAAAGGCCACAAAAAACTGCTGTTTCTTTTCAGCTACATGCTGTTAGTGTTGCTGGGAATGCAAACACAGATGGCTTCCAGCTCTGTTGCAGACCTTTGCCTCCTAGGATCAGACTGGGGCACTGGCAAGTCAGGCTGTGGAAGTACAAATGCTGCTTTCCAATGTTGCTCTCTTGAGCTGGGTTGTGTTCTTCTGCAGTGGTATAATTAATCATATAACTGCCCACATTATACCTGGGCTTTAACTCTATTAATAGAGAAAATCTTAGGAAAAGGAGTCATTTCTCCTTTGGCCTATTTGACATTGTACAAAGGGTATAGAAGAGAAAATTCCAGTGGTTTCAAATGTTACCTCCTATATTCCTATATTACATACAGCCAAAATATTTTCAAGCAGTGTCCTTATTTATAAATAAGTTTCCCATCCAGACCTCTATAGAAAAAATGAATCTGGCAAGATATTCACCATATTGACAGACTGAATTACTTGCAAGACCTTAGCATTAAACACTTCTCCAGCTTTAGTCCAAACTTCATCTTTAACCATCCCCTCTTTTGTTTCCTCCTCAAATGTCCTTTCAGATACACATACACTTCACAGGAACAGAGAATGTTTATTGTCATTAGCAAAAAATAGTGATGCTTCCCCAAGGCCTGTGTTTCATCAATAACTTTATATGAGATGTGTTTTGCATCCTGAGGTGTGTCTAGCATTTCAGCTTGGAGCAATGCATTGCATACCTGGAAGGCAATAGTGACTGTCTTTCTAGTGTCTTTCATCAATCATTTAGCTGAGTTGCGTAAAACCCAACTGACCCTTCTATAATAACTAGGGGCAAATAGCTTTGAATTGTCATTTTGATGAATTTTGGAGCATTGGCAGTGTTATGGGCTGAGGAGCCAGGCATCCAAGCCTTTCATCTGTCAGTGTCATTATGAAATACCTTAAAAGAACAGGGGGAATGTGTTCTAGTGATTCGATAAATCTTATCTCCATGAATGAGTGGATTTTGCATGGTTTCATAATCTACTGAACTCTAATAGCCTATATCCTTTGTTTCAAAAATAGCTGTTAGAACAAGGTGTTTGATGAGTCCGTCTATTGTGTATTTTTTATGTCAATGAATGACTTTCAGTGGTGAATGCCATAGCAATTATTGACCTATGTGGTACGTGCATGGTTTTAACAATTTATCATGTGATCAAAACTAATTTTTTACTAGATGGATGCATCATCAGTCTCTTCCCCATGTTTCTCTGTATGATATAATACCAAAGGCAGGCAGGACACTTTTCACAGCAGCATTGCAAGGGAAAATTCAAAACTAGATGAAATAATTTGTTATATGTGTTAAAAATAAAATGCTGGTTTTAGCATCCTATATAATGCCTACCACATGGCTGGGGTCTATACTGATAATTTAGTGCAATCTAAGGACCTACTGTATTTTAGCAGTTTCAACATTGATTGTATGTCAGTTTTAGCACAAATTAGAAGTTGAGTTCATAGCTCCACATGCCATAGTTTAAATGAACACAAATAACAATAATATTTGAAAACAGAAAAAGCTTCAGTGGACGGTTAGTGGAAGTCTAGTGGCCTTTTTATAGCCAATATAATGGGATTTCACAGTGCTTTGAAAACTAGTGCCACCAAGTAAATGACCACTGATGAGGGCCATTTTTCAATCACTGCAAGATAGATACTTCACTCTGCTGAGGTCTGACTCTTGTTTTGCCAGCTGTGTTGCCATTCCTTCTCTTTTTTGGGAGAAGGCAGGCGAGAAGAGGAAGAGTGGAAAGAGGAGAGAAGGTAGTGATGTTGCCTTGCTGTTGTGTTACACTGTCACACAACTTATTTCCCGGACACACGATATTTCTAGCAAAATGGGAATGGATAGTACTGCAAATGCCAAAAACCCAAGTCCATACATAGGAATTCCATTTAAAAAGACCTTGGCTTCTAGCTAAATGCTTTATAGGGTGTCAAATTAGGAAAGAACCCATTATTTGAATTATTATTAGGTGTATCTAACTCTTACCAGACTATTAACTGTTCTCCACAGTTTCATGTTGGGTCATCACGGCCGCTCTGCACTACGGAGGCCAGGAGAAAAATGACCTAATGAGATATTTTGTCTGGAAGTAGTTGCAGGAGTTGAGCAGAGGGTAGTGAACAATGCAGACATCCGTGTGAAGAGATGTGTGAGCAGATGTGATAGTGCAGGGGTGACCTGCTGGGCTGCCAGGTAGGAATAAGAGTTTCTATCTGAGTTTTTGTTACTTTTCCGTTCTGGGGAGATAGTAGAGCCGGGGCATCTCCACATAGCACTGGTGCAACAGGATAAGTATCTTCTACAAAACATAAGGTTCCCTCATGCTCTGAAAGCCTGGATGAACGTAGCACTTCCTGGATATGTACCTGGTCAAAACATCTGTGACAAAAAATAGAATCTTCTCTGGGGGGGGAAAAAATGTACAGCAGTGACATTTGAGAGGACATTAAAGCTGAGTTTAACATACCTTCATCTTAAGCCTGTGTTAATTAATATTAACACAACTTGTTTTTAACTGACAGCTTAGATTTGTGTGACTCTGTTTTCAAAACCAAGGCTGCCTAGTTTGATAGTGAATGAGAACTTCATGGAGTAACCTAGTAGTAAAGGGCAAATTGACCTGCTATTTTGAATACAGTGCCAAAAAGGCTTGACATGAGAGAAATATGAAGAGGCACCAGCAGTATTCTGACAATGCTGATGAATGGCAGGTAGCCACAAGCTTGACTGCTTCTTTTTGGTTGCTGCTAGTGATTTGCAGGCAGGTGGGTGAGAATGTTAAAGGCCTGGCACATGGAGTGACAGATACCCTTAGTGCTTGTGTGCGCAATGTAATGGCATGTCTTAAAATAGAGCCAGCTGCATGCATAATTAAGGAGAAATAATTGCAATGCATTTATGTAAATTTTCTTGCGCTTCTCCTCTCCTCTCCTCATCCCCCCAGTGTTTCCATCAGGAAGGTTCCCTGGTCAAAGATTCACCTGATCAGTGAGAAACACTAAAATATTATGTTTGGAGCAGGAAAAAACTAGTCATTCTCTTAAAGACAACAACAACAACATAATATGAGAGAAATATGTGGCTCCAAAGAATGCAGAGTCAATGCTGGCAATCTGGCAGTTCGTTGTATGAACAAAAATTAATTTTAGAAACCTGCATGTGAATTTAGTGGTTCTGTCATTCTCGCTGTCTTGTAACTCAGATAAATATCTTGTATTTCTGCTAGCTGAAATTCTGCCTACATAAGCTTTTTTCATTCAGCTTGTTAGAATCGTTCTGGCAATATATGACTGTGAATTTAACCTCATTTCTGTTTGTACTAATTATAAGTTATGTCGTATTTTTACTTTCTTTGGGAGGAATGCAAAAACTATTCTGAATGTCAGTGCTTTATATGTGTCCCGGATGACTGTTCTGGATGCATCTGGAGTATTGTTTTCAATAAAATATTCTTTCACTCCCCTTTGCTCATATCCCTCTTTCTTTATCAATTGAATAAAACTCTGTATATAGTTCTAACAAATTCCTGTATTTCCAGATTACTGGTGACTGGATGCATCAGATTCAAACACAGTAGTTGGAAAGCTGGTGGATGTATTTCACCACCTGGGATGTTTGTAAAATATTCTCATTGGCCATTCATTCTTCTCAGTATATGATTGATCACATAGCACAGAATATAATTTTCAAAAGCTCTGATGCACCTTAAGTTCCTAAATCCTGGACTGCTTTTGTGGAGCTCTAACACATATGGTGGTATGACCAGCTCCTGCCTCTGAGACCTCATTTTTGCTTTTATAGGACCATTTTCTAGGAGCAACAAGGAATTAAATCACCCTTAGCTCGCACAGTCTTTTGCTGAGACTGCTATGGAGAGTGCAAGCTGTGGTGGTTGTGGGGAGGGAGCAATTGCCCATTATGCTTTTCACTCAGCCTAGTGTTAAATATTGAATACACTGCTTGGCTATTCTAAAAAGTCAATTGGTTGTAGGTATTCCTGACCTAGTCTGGATTTAAGCTCGTACCATTTATTTCCTGTCTGTAAATACTTTTCTAGAATGAGAGAAGCATGCATGCAGTCTTGCTGTCCAACAAAAGAGAAACATGGTGACTGCAACACCTCCCTGCAGAAATTAATTCCCTTTCCCTTAGGATGCAATGCAACAGGGCAAGGAACAGGGAAGGCATCAAAGCACAAAAAAAGTAGCATAATGCAGGAGATGCACATCTGCTCATTCTGTGCTACGTTTAATCAAAGCCCTGGAAAAAGTAAAACATCAAGTAACATATGAAGCATGACCATTGATTTCTATTTAATAGTCTCTACCCTTTTCTAACTTAGGGACAGCTGAATTCAAAATATTTATGGTTGACTGTACAGGAAATGCTGGAATAAGCTTTTCCCTGTGCATTCTGTGTTGCACTGTCTTAAAATGCAGAGCTTGTGAAACTTCAGAATGTATTTGAGAAAGATATAAGACGTGGTGCAATCATGTGAAACTGTGAGGTGGGAAGAGTTCCTCTCATGCAGCAATTATCAAGTAGATCTAATCAGTGGTTCATTGACCTCGCTTTAAAGTTGATTATTTCTCCTTGGAGCCATTATTGTCGATCTGTACATGCATCTGGTTTTGAGTGGTGTGTCCAGGGAAGAACGTTTTCCCTTGAAAGCTGGCAATATATTGAAATAATTGAGCCATTGTATAATTGCAGTGTATTGTGGATATAGAGTAGTAAATCCTGAGTATATACAGAGCATGGAACCACTAATATCACATTTTAGTACCTGGTACTGTGTAAAACATACCATGTACTAAAAGATGTGGTGTAAAAGTTACTAAAAGGATTAATTCAAATCCAGCATTTCAAACGGGCATTTTGTAGCACTCTAATATTATAGAAGGCCAGATCACAGTGCCTATAGAAAACGTTGCCCAAAACTTTCCATTTATAATGTTCTTTGATTGCTTATAATTTACAGGCTTTAAAGCTTAAGAAAAGAGAATTCTCCAGGCTGATCATCTGCCAAAGACTCTTTTGAGTAATATTTCAGCTAGGACATCTTATCCTCTCTCAAAAATAAGCATATTAAGGTATTTTATTATGGGAAAACTTGAATTCTAAACAAATTGATAACCAGCTCCCTGCACTTGTTTTGAGTTGGGGAAGACTGAGCTAGCATTATGATGGAAGGACTGATGGGCAATGTCAGCAATAGCAAAGTCTCACTACTTACAAGAGTATAAATAAAACCCTAGGAACAGTTTTGCCAAGCCATCCTTTGGCCTTCTGAAATGTTAGAAGCAATTTTAAATCAATGTATTGATTAAAAGGAATTGCTTGTTCAGTAAGTAAAAATCTGCAGAATTCATGTAAACTAGATGCCAGATTTCCCTGTCACATGGTGGTTGTTAAACCTTCATAGTTTATCTGTATCTATTTTAGGAAAATATAATTGAGATGGAGCCAATGAATTTGACAGCATCCATTTAATTAATCCCTAATGTTTGCTTGGTTTCATGTGTGTGGTGTTTGTTTATTTTTTTTAAGGTTGGAATGAAATGAAAGTGCAAAAACATCTCTGTTAAGGACATCTTCTGATATTAATGAGATTAAAATCAATAAAATATTCTGGTTTAGAAAAAGAAATCGGGCTTCTATTTGATACAATTTTTCTGAAAAATCACACCTTTGAACTGCAGGGACAAAGAGTTTCTTCAGTAGTCATTTTTGTGGTGTGTATTGTCTACCTGTCAGTGTGTCCTGCATGTAACTGTGACACAAAGTGCTTTTTTCCCCTCTCATTCATGTTGGGTTGGATCTGACACTGCATTTGCCACAGAGTATGAGAATATGGACAGCTTGTGCTGTGTCTAAGAGTGAAGGATCTAAAAGGTAACATGTAGCCATGAGACCCTG
Organism: Podargus strigoides; assembly: GCA_028020825.1. NCBI lineage: Eukaryota > Metazoa > Chordata > Aves > Caprimulgiformes > Podargidae > Podargus > Podargus strigoides. Next base: position 105,059,149 of record CM051619.1, read on the forward strand.
GAACAGGTTGCCCAGGGAAGCTGTGGATGCCCTCTCCCTGGAAGTGTTTAAGGCCAGGTTGGATGGGGCTTTGAGCAATGTGGTGTAGTGGGAGGTGTCCCTGCCATGGCAGGGGGTTGGAACTAGGTGATCTTTGAGGTCCCTTCCAACCCAAAGCATTCTGTGATTCTATGATTGCTGCTTCCTATTTCAGATAATATTAATCTATTTTATGCATTCAAAACTTCATGAAATGCTTCTCAAAACCTTTTAGTTTTTAGCTTTTAGTTTACAGCTTTGAAGTATGATTTATACTGTAGTCTTAATTTAAAATAGATAATCTATTTAAACAGCTCTAATAACTGAAACATCTGAAAGTTTATGTCCTTACATGTCCAATTGCCTGTTCGTGTACTGAATTTGTCTTTAAGAAAATTGGAGCCCTAAGCTAGATACTAGTAAATTAACCCAGTTTCTAATCTTCCTACGTGCTTTTAAATAATATATTAGTCCAGGAATTATTTAGGCTTAAGTATTAGACATTAATGTATAAATTCAGTGTATAATTCATTAATCAGATGAATAATTTCTGAAGTATCAACAGAAGTAAAGAAAGTCTTAAGGGACATGTGTTTATATGCATATGGACATTGTAATGTATAAAATTATCATCCTAATATCCTATTGTGACTTATGTTTGATACAAATACTGCACAGAATGCAACTGAACATTTGCCTCTGCTCTTTGCTGCACTCTGTCTTTTCTCTGTTTTGTTATGTTTGGGTTTTTTTGTTTGTTTTGTTTTTGTGGGGATTTTGGGTTTTTTTTCTCTACTGAGGCACATATGTGTGGCCTAATATAATCTGAAGTCTCTAGAGATTTGGATAATCGGCCATATAAGCTAAAGTTTTACAGAGCTTCTAGAAGTTAAGGCTAAGTCTGTCTTCCAGTAGGAGACACTTCCTTTAGGATGTCCTTGTTTTCTTTTAGTTGTTTAGCCTCGCATGCATAACTATGGTCATGTTTTGATATTTATTTTTTTTTCCTGAACTCTCTGATATGTATCCCTTGTTCACAAACAAGGAACATCTTCCCCACTAGGAATATATTTGGACATTCTGAAAGTTCTGTGACCTTCTATAGGAAGATGGATCATTCTGTATGATCTCTTTCTCTTTTTCTCCTTCTTTGGTGAAATAACCTCTACCAAATATTACCTTCACCTCTGGAAACAGATGAACAAGTGCAGCCCCTTGAACATGTAGACTTCTTTCTTTATTATTTAAACAGCTTCTGCAGAGACCACTCATTCTACATTTGAAAGAGACCTAGTCCTGCAGCTGGGTAGTTGCATCCTTGAGTTATATCCGGAGGTCTTTTTGATCTTCTGGCAACTTGATGATCGTTTTTGAAGGTCATGCTAAGGAAAAATATCTGATTGGGTCTTGTGTTATTGTCTTAAGGAGAAGCCTGTGAGTCTGAAACTGCCCTGTGGTATGCTCTTAAGTAAGCCATCAAAAGGCGCTCTCTCCCATTATCCCTGGTGGCTATAACATCATCATTTTTTGAAGTGGTGTGATATTTTTGTCAAGTTACACATAATTATTGAAAAATTTGGCACTATGAAGTACACAGTCAAAGGTATTTAGGATTGTGTATGGCTATCCAGAAGATGGCTTAGAAAATTCCCCCAGATAGTCTATGTAACATTTCAACCTGAATAAAAAATTGGAACACCTAAGCAGTTGGACTGAAAACTGGCTTCTCCCACTCTCCTCTGCAGACCATGTATTCTTCTGCATAGTATATGAAATGCCATAACCGCATTTCTGTGAAAGTCAAAAACCAGCAATGACTTCCCACTTCTACATCTACGCTGTGGTCCCAGTCTAACCTGTGATTAAGGAGGCCTGAAGAACCTCGTTCTGTATGCGTTTATTAGAAAAACGGCAAATGAACTTGTGTCAACAAAAGATGTAAGTGCAGCCCAGGCTACCTGTGCATGCAAAGATAAGGAACATATGCAAGTGCTTGAGTGTGTGCTCTTGTGCGAGCATTTCAGACTTTGCTTTTTGCAAGCTACTCAGAATGCATTATTTCATTCCAGTCTCCTGTTTTAGGAAGCTTAACTGTCATGTGAGGAACTTAGGCTGTTTCTGAACAGCTAAATTTCTTTGATTTTTCACTATTTGCATATGACTCAAAATTTAGATTAGGAGCTTACCAGAAAAAGGGATGTACTGGAATTCTGTTTGATATATAGTGGGAATTGAACACATAATTTTCTTAAATGCTTTTACGATTTTACATCAGAAGCTACTTCTGAAAAGCAATACATAAAACCTGGGATTTGAGTAACACGGGACTGAATGTACAGATATTCGGAGGTCATTTTCCGTGCACTGAGTGACAAAGATTTTGGCAAAAGCAAATTATTAGAGCTCCTAGAAACCATGAAGGGAAAGAATTAACAGTCAGGGCTCTGTCACAATAGCATGCTGGGTAGTAAATGGTGCAGAAGTTGTCTTCAATCAATTTTTAGTTCAAACAGGCTTGCTATTATCTGTTGAACTAATGTCAGGCCATGGATAACAAATGGGATTTGAACCTCTCATAATCTGGTAGCCCAGTGATATTATACACTTCAAATCAGCACTGAGATCTTGATCTTCATCCTACTTCTCATTCTGAGCATGAAATAACCTTCTGAGGGCTGGTTTCCTTAAATGCATCCAAGCAATAACCCTTGAGAATAGTATGGTCTTGCAGAAAATAGTCTTAAATGGACTCTTCTAGTCTGAAGTATTTAACATCAACAGTTGTTATGAAATTTCACTAGACGTGGCCTAGAATGGGAATGGAACATGTAATTTTCCTCTCTCATTTCAAATGGTATAAAATAAGGCTGAAATCCAGCTCTGCCCCCAGGTTAAATTGATGCAATCTCCTGAGATTTGAGTGCTTACTAGGCTTTTTGCTTTGTTTGAGTCCTATGTTTCTTCATTTTTGAGCCAGTCTGGAATTAACAGGGTTAAAGTACTGCAAGGAGAAGTTCCTGCTTTCATTCAAGATTCTCAAAACACTTGAAAAATTAATGAATCTTCATTACAGTTCTATTAGGTAGAAAGATTATATAAAAGTGTAGACTAAGGCTAAGTCAGTTATCCAGAATTACGAAGTGTGGCTTTGTAAAGCAGACTTTCTTGTCAGTACTCTTAATTGCACAGCCATGTTGTCATCTGATCCCATGGATCTCTGGTTCTGCCAGAATTAGGGGTGGAGGGAAGAAAGTTCACCAGCGAGGTCCTACTGCACGTTCTGCCAAGAGATGTCTCTGGGGAAGTCTGGATGAGAGTATCTTGGAAGTCACCTGAACTGCCAACCCATCTGCAGTTCAGACAACACTAGCATTTTGATTATTTAGCAAAAATTCAAAAGGCACAGAATACCCTGGATGTTAAAAAGGAAATAATGAAATTAGAACCAGTACTTTTACATATGATTTTTTTTTTTTTCATGGAATAGGGATTATATCTTGTTATCTCTTCAGAAAAACATTTTTTTTCTCCCTCATGTACTCTTGTCTTGTCTGATTCTGAAATGCACTAACTAATTGCTCAGATTTCTTATGCTAATTCTCCTGAAAGTTCAAGGATGTTGTGCTTGGATGTCTGCTAATTAATTAAAGGTTATGAGTTGGCTCTTAATCAAGGATTTCTTCTGAAATCCAGAGGCTCAAACACTCTAAGTGTATAATGTTCATGGTTAAAATGGGTAGGTAATGAGACTATTAGCATATTAAAATGGCTCTCAGTCAGTGATCTAACAGATGAAGTCTAGTACAACTGTGTACACAATTGCTTATCAGTGTGTAAAACAAAGCTTTGTCATGTGGCCCAAACCTGGATACTGTATTTCTTTGTGTGAGTGTTCACACAGTATGACAACAGGATCCCAAAATAACTGGAGATTAGTGAGGGTGACTCTGGACATTGCTGCTCTGGCACATGGTCGTAGCAGTCCAAACACTGGGCCAGAGAGCGTCATGCATGTAGCAGATATACAATACGTGATGTGGAGCTTGCTTTCTTTCCTGAACTGGAGTAAACTACCTTTACAGAAGTGTGTTCATGCCAGCAAAATGGCTGGTGCAGAGAAGGAGTGTTGCTCCTTTAGTGCTGGTATATTTAGTGGATGAAAATCTCTTTATTGCAAATCATGTCTCGGATGTCATAAATTAGACCTCAGAACTGTATGCTGAAGACTGTGGCAAATCTTTACATGGGCATCACCAGGAGCAGGGCAGGCACCAAGTGAGGGGTGTGCTCCAAGAACAGGGAGAGTGTGGGGCTGTGAAAAATAAGGCACTTAAGATATCCCCTCGGGAGCTCATGCAACAAAGAACATTTAGCCTTCTGGCACATCAAGGCCTGAATCCACATACATGAGGCAGTTTGGACATTAGACCTTCATTTATTTTTATCCTCAGTATCTTTCTTTTTTTCCCTATTATGTTAGTTTATGCTGAGTTTAAATTACACCTTAGCTGAATCTCCTCTTCCCTCAGTCCCAATTGTTTAATAAAAACCAATTATTTTCAAGTACTATCTATTGCTGTCTCTTCTGAGGAATGGATTTTCCCAATAGTCTAATACTTCTTCCCCAGACCCCTGCTTTCTTTTCTCTAATTTTCTTTTTAACATAGGAAATGCATGGGTAGAAATTTGTGAAGGAGCACAGAAAGAGGAGTGAGGGGGAAAATTGTCCTCTCTTCTCTCCCATGATCTGCACCCTCACCCTGAATGTAAGGTATTCTGCAGCACAATCTCCTTCCCCTGATCTCTCAATCTCCACTTTAACTGTTGAAGTGCTGGGGTCTGAACCCCAAGCCCTGAATTAAGGTTGACATAGGGGTGGTCCCCATGGTCCTTCAAAAGGAGGGGATGAGTTTGCCTTTTGGCTTTCCTCCAAGGTGCAGTCGACCTTGCAGGGAAAGCCCTTGGGAAAACAAGCCCCAGGTGCCCTGCATTGGGTAAATGAGTGCCAGGTGTCCTGATTGAGGCATAAAAGCTGGGACCACTTGTAGGAAGGGTGGAGTGTCTGTCTGAGGTGGATGCACTTTGCAGTTTCCTGTTGGGGAAGGACCTCCTGACTCTTCCTGCAACTGGGCCCCAGTCAGGTTTGGCATTTGCAAACACGGGCTTCGTGGGGAAACAATATGGGACTGCTTTTATCGTACATGATCAGCCTATTGACTTGGTTGTCTCCCATTTTTTCTATGGGATACCTTGTATCTTTGTTTATTCTACCTATTATTGGTCGTGCTATGTTATTCCTGGGGTTGCTGGGGTTGGTGTCTATTATTTGTGATCTGACTTGTTTGTACCCCCAGCGATTCCCCCATATACTGACTTCCCTACGTACAATAGAATCTGCTTACTGGATTGTTTTTCTGCTGGCTGCGTCCTTTGCACTAGGCCTAGTGATTGGCAAAACAACTGTTCAGTCTGTTACTGAAATCTGAGTGACTGGACACTGGCTTAGAGGATGCTTTAATGTTTATTTGTCTGTTTTCATCTAGGTGCAGATTATTCATGGATTTTTCTCAGCTATACTCACTAATATGTAAATAATTTAATTTAAAAAAAAAGAAGTACTAAGAGGGGGCATCTAGTATTATCTTTAAGCAGAAGTTCAGTCCTGAGGACTGCCACCACTAAACCAGTCCCCCTTTCTCCTTACTAGAAATAAATGCCCAGCAGAGGTAGAGTTTCAGAACATACAGCATAGGTTGCTACATTAAGGTAGCAGATTTCCCCCAGGAATCAAAAGCAAGATCAGGCTGCAGATCTGTTTCCATAGGATATTTCAAAATGGTGTTTCTAATCCAAAGGTAATTGGAGCCAGTTTATAGGAACTCTTTGCTGTATGAAGAGGCCTTATTGGAGTTGAGTAAGCATTTGTTTATACAGGTATCAGACAGTTACACAGCTTTCTTTGGCAATTAGGGATTAGTCAGTCATGATCACTATTTCCATTCCTACTTCATTATTCCTCAGAAATGTAAAGTACTTATTCTCTCCCTCCTTGAGGAATACAAAAAATGTTAAGCCAACCTTTAAAATTGGTTCTCAATATCTCATATTTCATCCAGTTGCCAAGGCTGTATAATTATGATATTAAGACATGCTCCTGATTAGACAGATATATATAATTGTAATTCACGTTCTACTTCTGAGAAATCTCAATGTACTCTAGTACCCGCTCTTCTTGAGCGCTCAAAAAAAAAAAATCTAAGTTGTCCATAACTAAGCCATAAACCCCAGGTGTCAACCAAATACATGTCTAAATATATGGCTGAAACATGGTACATTCTCTTAAAAGTTAATACTGGCTAAAACTGATCTCAACTCTGAACCATAGCCATCTCACTTTTATCATGTAGAGAAACAGCTTAATCATTGTATTACTGCCTTTATTTCATGAGAAAGCATTGTACTCTTGAAAATTTTGATAGATGGCATGCAAAAAAAAAATAATCCTAAGAGAGTTAGTGTTAAATTACAAATATCATGTATGTGAAGACTAGATCTTCTCCATTCTTGTTGCCCATACAGCTAAAACTTGTTGCATTCTGGGCTGTTGCAATGCCAGCGATAGTGAGCAAAGTTATACTGATGCCATGTAAGTGCTGTAGATGGTGCCTTGGTATCAGGCACCTGAGTTGGCTGGCACCAGTGCTGCCAGCGAGGCTGGTGTCCTGTCTGTGCTGACTGGCCCTGCTCCGGCAAGGGTCTGGGTGCTGAGGCATCTGTTCTGCTGGCTTCTAGCTGATGGATGCCACCCATATATACATATTCTACAACTTCAGAGAGAATAATAGCCCTTTATAATTACAGCTACATTTTTGCCAACTCCTGCAATTTTACTGCAAGGTTTACAGTATTTGCTATCTTTTCTTAAAAAAGAACCCGAAACAAAACACCAATCCTGCACTCTTGGAGTCCACAGAACTGTTAAGTTTTTGTGAAAAGACAGTGTCTTTTTCATGTGGCAAAAAGCCTCCGATATTTGGGTTTAAAATCACGAGCTTTCAAAAATATATGAACTTGAATGCTTGCCTGTGAGTGTTTGGAGAAGTGAGCTCCCCTGTGGTGTTGGCATCAGCTCAGCTACAGCCTCCATGGTGCATCTCAGCCAGGGATATCAACAATACGTGAGTTTGCCTGACCCAGGAGGTTTAGTGCACTGCAGGGGCTGGACAGCAGCTTCAAGTGGCAGATTGACTTCCTTCAGCTGTGGTGGCTGTGAGCCACTGTAGCAATGTTTCCAATTTGGAATCATACCTGATTTAGCCAGGTTTTTTTAAAAGAAGTTTCATTTCCATTTTTATGTAAAGGAAGAGAAAATTTTCCCCTTCTCCTCACTCTTCCTACTTTTTAAAGATAGCTCCTGTCGAAGGGCATGGAAGAAGTAGCAAGAGGAGCTGGCCACTACTCAGAAATTTTTCTTAAGCATATTTAAGAGCCGTGTAGATGAGGTGCTAAAGGACATGGTGTAGTGGGGACTGGCAGCGTTAAGTTAATGGTTGGACTTAATGATCTTAGAGGTCGTTTCCAACCAAGGCAGTTCTGTGATTCGAGGAGGTAAATGCCATTTGGAAGAAGATGCTGCATGTACACACATGTATACTTTAGTCAAATGCTGCCTGAAAATATTGCAGTATATCCTCTGTAACTTGCTAATATGTCATTAACAGGTTTCGGCATCTGCAATGAGCTGCGTATAGTTTTATATTGCAGTTCTATTTTTGTGTCAGTTGTGCTAGCAGCTTAGAGCTCAGCTAATTTACCATTGACAAATGGCCCTCTTTGAAAAGAGGCTGTGTATATTATATAAATTCATTTACATTGTATATATTCATTTAGAAATGAAACATAGAAGAGAAAAATCAGTGCTTTTCAAATCAAATATGACAAATTCACCAGTGGAAGATATTTGATTTTCTAGCTTTTAAAAAGCAGACAAGATATTTGCCATTCTGATGTATTTTGTTTTAAACTTAAAAAGACTGAAATATGTTCTAGAGCTAAATTTGTCATATTTGATTGGGCAGACTGTTCTTGTGGGCTTTTTTCTTTCTCTCTAGTTTTCAAGATGAGTTTGAATTTACAAGGCTGTATTTTGAACACCTTAATTGAAATGCCACCACTTCAATATACTTTGGACAATTCTAATGAGACAGGAAGGAGGGAAGCAGCTGAATGGGCAATTATCTTTCACCCCAGAAATGTTAACTTTTATTTTTATTATTATTATTAATAATAGTAACTTGTATTGATACATTTGAAAGTTTTTTGGGCTCAAATCCACAAAGGTTCCTAGGCAACTACATTCCACATAAATCCCACTGAGGCAGTTCAGTCGAAGACTAAGAACCTCAAAACTGCTCTCTTGTACATTGGGGACCATCTGTGCAGCACCATGCCACATCATCTTGAGCTGTCCAAGGCAGTACCAGAGGAGGTAGTTGAGCACAAGTGGGTGCAGTGCAGGAGAGGTGCTTGCAGAGGTCTCGGCTGCAGCAGGTTTGTACATGTGTGAGCTGTGGTCATGGCACTTCACTGGGGTTGTGAGGAGCTGAGGGTGTCAGAGTACCAGTCCCCACTAACAAGGTTTCCTGGTGCCTTTTGCATCGACTGGGAATTTTATCTGATAACACTCTCATTGTTTGAGTGTAAACTGAAAAAAGAAATATTACTAATTCTTTCCTTGAGGGTAGTGTTGCCTGAGGATGATATAAGATTCTGACTGCCTGAGGTGTTCAGCATTGGATAAAGAGAATAGTTCGTTCATCCTTGCCATGGAGAAGTCACAGTCTAAATTATAGCTCACTATTCTTCTTTGGCTATACCACTCCAGAATAATTTCTTTGATGAAGAAAGAAATCCATTCTTTCTTGGAACTATTTACAAATTATGGATATATTAACTTAATAGCTGCAGCTGGAAAAAGTATCAGGAGTTAGATTTATAAAAATGGCCAGTGGTTTTCTTTTGTGTATTTAATCAGCTGGTCAGAATGGTCACCCAGGGTGCAGACATTTCAGGTTTAATTTCCTTCTCTGCCAAAAGGAGTTTGGACACTCAACTCCCACATTGCAGGGGAGCACTTAAGACATAGAGCAGTGCTGTATTTGGTGGGGGAGGAAATACTCTCTGCATCCCTGTTAGATGATGCTCCATTTTGTGCTGAGCTCTGGAATATTTGTTTTGGGAAGAGGTAGAGCTCCAGTGTCCCACCTGCCAGGTGAGACATGTCTCCAGAAGGTCACGGCATCATCTTCTCTCCACTGGACTGGCCACGAATATTCAAGCATTTTGTACAAAAAGGGACGACTCCAGCAGGAGAAGCTGAATGTATCCTACCTCATGAGGCATTGTAACTTACTGCTTATAGAGAACTTTCCTGGGGATCAGGTCTCAGATGAACTTTAGACCTAGATAAGAGCAAGGAATATTGGATGCCAAAAGACTGTACCCTCTTTTCCACAATGACTTCCTCTCCCTGCTACACACACGCTTTCTCAGTTCTGCAGTAGAACTGTGAATTCAATTACTCGTGTAACATTAATCTGAACAGAGAAGAAATGTGCAAGTTAGGACATGGAGAAGGAAGCAGATAGAATGAGAAGGCAGCAAATCTTTCTGACGGAGCAGTTGGGGGGGGGGGGGTTGTGTTGTGGGTTTTTTTAAGTGCAAACAGCTGAGGCGATAATAGAAGAAGTGTATTTAGACTGATTTTTAGCTCTCTGTGATATTAAATGTGACAATACTATGCCTAGAAACAAGGGGGAAAACACTGCTGGATATTTATAGGTGTTGGTTTTCTATAGCTCTTTTGTTAGACTGGGTGAATGCTACACAGAGTCTTGTCAAGCCTTTCATTCTTTTTCCCCTTTTGTGAAGCCTGGTGCCTTCAAACTCTTTCAGAAAAGAATAAACTTTTGAGAATCTCTGAAAGTAAATAAGTTTTAAAAAAAATCAATAGTCTTGGCTGGTTGATACATGGAGTTCATCACTGGATCAAACAACCAGTGCTAACACACGTTGGACTGTGTATTGCTGGGAAGTGTCCAGCTGAGTTAAAATGAGCAACTAGAGGCCATGCTTATCTGTGAAGTGGGAAAACCTCAGACCATTCTTGATGTTATGGCCTGTCTCAGAGCAGGCAGTACAGTGCTGGCTACGCAGCCGCAGACATGCTAGTGGGTGGGATTCAGAGACTGTTTTCATGCATATTTGTAGGAAGCACCACATCGTCAAGAGGTTTGCAAACCCATGCTTTCCAAACTATTACTGAAGGATGCAAACCCTGGTGTTCTAAAGAATAAAACCTTTATAAGGTCCTTTTAAAAAAAAAAAAAGTAATTGAACCCTCCTTGTGATCATCTCAGAAGGCTGCAGTGTGGGATTAAACAGTCTTCTGGTACCCTGTTAAAGTGCCATTTTGAGCATTACTGCTCAGCCCAGGGCATTTGCTAGTGCATATGCAGCTCATCCTGCTCATCAGAGGTCCCCCAGTCAAGCATGTCAGCAGCTGTGTGAGGGATGGTCAAAGTGCAGAGCATTAATTTTGCAGCTTGGCTTTGTCTGAGTTCTTAATCTTTAATGGACAACATATAGCAAGATGTTCAACTTAACAGTTAATGAGGAAATATCATAAAAAGAGCTGATGGAAATGAAGGTTAATAAATAATTTCTTGGTCATCATCCAGACTAGCTTCACCACATAGATAAAGTATGCTGCTAAGTGGTATGCAACAGTGAAAAGACAGAATCATGGAGTCCCTCATGTACATAACCCCAACCTATAAGTAAGCTTGGTTTCTTTACTCGGGCAAAACTGCAGCTAGCTGTGAGAGCCAGATGTGAGCTGGGAACTGAGGCTTGAGCATGTAGTGTAAATGGAGCATTTCTGTAGTAGAGGGGACCAGGAAAGTAATATGCTGATGAAAACTGCATGGGACCTTCAGGTCTGCTGCTTTCATCTGAATTGTGGTCCAAGACTTCAACTGGGTATGAGAGGAGTACAGATATTGGCATGAGACCTCCAGAGGGTACAAGTGTACCACTTTTCTGTAGAGTTCTGTTATCCCATATTCTGTTGTGTCAGCCCTCCGTGCCTCTGAAACAGTCTCGTTCCAACTTCATATCTGAGCAAGCTGGTCCTTTTAACATCAGAGCCCCTTCACACTAAGCAGAACCTTGTTCTGCCTTTTTTTTTTTCCCCCTCTCTCCTTTTTTTTTTTTTTTTTTTTTTTTTTTTTTGTTTGTTTCCTTTTAACTCTGTTCATGATAGTTTGCTGTAAAGCAATTCATGCTGCTAAGCCAAGGTACGATGAAGTGGAGGTCTTCTCCAGATCCTCCTCTTAAGCTTGCTGCTTATAGCACATATCTCATTAGGCATCAAGCGGTTCTGTAAAACGACACTTAAAGTGGCATACTTTATGTATCTTAATCTTTGTCTCTTGGTATATAGCTTGAATGCTTTGCTTTTAGGGACAAAATTATTCTGAAGAGACAATATCTTGAAATAAAAGCATGTTGATGCGTCTGAGCCTAGAAGTGACTTCTAAACACATGTCAAGAGAGGAAGAGTGGTGGAATGCAAGTGGCACTAATTGATGCAAAAATTACTGCTCTAGTTAATCAAAAGATGGCTTGGAGACCGTTGTTTGACTCGAGTAGGGTTTTCTCCTGAGATGTGGAACCTATTTTTCCTTGTTCTCTGCACACTCAGAACTTGTTGTTGCTGCTTAAAGCACAGAAAGGGGTTGCATAAACATTTTAATATTGCATGAGTCTTCTGTAAGCCTGAATGATCTTATGAATGCTAAAACTGTGACATACAAGCACAAATGAAAGCAAGCAGCGAAGATTGTGTAGTTTTATCATCTGGACGAACTGATGGATAAGCCAGCATATTTTGGTGGCTTCTCATGTTGTGTTTTCCCTCCTAGGATAATTCAACCACAAGCCTTAAAAATACTCTGCCTCCCATTATTATTATTTTCAGCATTCCCTTAATATTTAATCTCAGCTAGCAGACCAGTTACACATCTTTAGATACAGCTATGTATTATGACTTAAAAAAGATTTTCTGTGAACGGGGTCTTTTATTTGGATGAATCTTATTGCACTTTCTGATCTTATTAACCGTACGAGTAACACTGAAGACTTCTTCAGTTGTTCTTGCTGATGCAAGATATATGGCTGTAGTAAAAGAACTGAATATCTGGGTAATACAAGTTCAGAAATAAGGTAAAGACTTTGAATGGTAACCAGCTAGGACAACAATCTGCAAAATAGTTGGTGATTCACATCATTTGCAGTCTTGTAATGACATTCTCCATGTAGTAGCTGTACCACAAATCCAAGACTGAGGCAGAAGTTAGATGGTGCAGCTCTATAATATTGTTTCCCCCAATAAGTGAGCGTAATTATCCTTGCTGTCTTCCAAAAATAGTTGACAGCGTGTGTATAAAGTGGTGCATTCCTTGGTACTATTATATCTGTTTCCAGCTTTTTGTAACAGAGGAGCTTCCTGAGATGGAAGTTCCATCAGCATCGTCTTGTTTAATATCTTTTAATGGATCTTTCTTCCAAGAATTTCTCTCATTGCTTTTGGAAACCTTTGTATTTCCACGATATTTTGTGGACCTAAATGTCACAATTTAATAATTGTATCAATTGAGAAGCAGTTGTGTTTTAAAAGTTGTCAGATGACTTTCCTGTGGACTTCTAGGTTTTGACTTATGAAAAATAGTTACCATCCTTCCTCTGCAAGTCATCATTTCATATTCCCTTATTATAAACCACTTCAGTATCTCTATTCCAGGCTGAAGAATTCTAGTCTATTTAAGTTCTCCAGGTCTACCATTTGGCTTATCATTTTTTGTTGCCTTTTGTTGCCTGAAATTTTTCTTGTTCTTTCATGTCTGTATTGAGAATGAGGGAAAGAGGTAGGCAGCTCAGAGAGGAAAATGGGACCAAAATTGTAACATAATGACACTTTCTACTTTTCTTGATTTCTTTTTGAATATTTTCTGAAGTTGCCTTTTTGACTTCCATTGAATGTTGAGAGGAGTATGAACAAGAAGTCCAAGAATGTCTTCAGAGAAGCAATGGCTAATTTAGTCATTGTTGGATAAATATACAAGGGCTGTTGATCACAATCTAATTAAAATTCTGCAGGATGGAGTGCTAACTCTTTAGCTGTCCTACTCTTCCTAATAAAACCTAGTGTTCGATGTTCTTTGTTGAAGAGGTTAATGGATCCTCTCTGCTGCTTGTCAGTATTTTGTCTCGTTCATCATCAGCCTGTTCTTCACTGCAGCTGTGATGGGGATACAAGTAGGGACTGTGTGGTTGAAATCTTGTTTATTTCCTGCAATGATAGCTGCCTGAGCAAGCAGGAGTTGGTAGTGGGAGGATGGTAGGTACTGAAGAGAAATATGGATAATTAGGGAAGATTAGTGTGCTTCAATTATCTCAAAGATTTACCTTTTTCAACTTGCTTTTCAACAGAAATGAAGTGGGCCTTGTGTAGATCCTTCAGTTATCTACCAATTATCAAGGCCATATTAAAAAGGATGACTAACTTCTGTCAGTCTAAGCTATTAATATTGTAACATCTGGGTTCCTCACAACCTTTTCAGGTACTTGTCTTTGCAGTAACCACATAGGGTAGATAGGGAACCAATGGTTGGTATCCCCATCTTCAGAACCTTAAATAATGTTTAGAAAACTCCAGCCTATACTGTGTGGGTGCCTAGAATCATAGTCTACAGGTCCATCAGATCAGCAGGTGATTCATAAACAAGTCCTGTGGCAGAGAACTGAACCTTGGTCCCCAAGGATAATAGTGTATTTTCCTTTTTCACAGTGAACAGCACGTGCTTTCTCTGGCCAATTTTAAACCACAGCGCAAAAAAAAAAAAGTTTGTCTGGTACTCCTACTATCCACATATCTGTGCACCACCTTTTTTAGAGAGCCTTGTGAGGGCTTCTGGTGACTTAAACAGTACTAGTCCTCCCTCTGTAGGACATCTCCTTCCTTCACTGAACACCTGAACAGATCTTGGGTGACAACAGTTTTTGGCTGCTGCTGTGATTCTCAATGCTGATAGAACTTCTGTTTTCAGGAGTGGAAGCACTCAGTTTCTGGTTTGTAGTTCTCTTACCAAGGGACTACTGAGCTGCAGAGAGCCCTGGGCTATTTTGCTGTGCAGGTGATTCTCCATAGCCTTTGCTTGCCGTGGAGGTGTAGTTTCTTTGCCATCTTAGAAAAGTAGTTTCTTCCAATTTATGTCAGGGTAATTAAAAAAAATATTTTAAAAAATCTGATTATTGATGTTTTATGAGGATTTCAATTTATGCCCAGGGTTAACCTCATGTACTGATGAGAATAACACTGAGTTTCACTGCATTTTCCCCAGCTTCCCCTCCTTCTCCTTCATTACGTAGCAGAAAACTAAAAAGATACTGCCACCTTGTCTACATGAGGCAGGAACCATAGCACTTGAACAGTAGTGTCTTCTTTTTGTGTAGTTTGCTGTTTGGTTGCTGGTGTGTCCTGTTCTGTGCAGGTCCAAGTCCATTTACAGCAAAACTAGATCCTTTATAAAAGGCCAGAAATAAGGAACAATTGTGCAGTGACAGAGTGGCTGCTGGAATTGAATAGGTTTCAGGTGTTCGTTATGTATGTCGTGTTTCTCTGGAAGATGTACTCATGTTAAAGGAAGCCTCTTAGTAGAAGTCCCTTGCATCAATTACTCTAGATGCTATTGATTTTCATGTGAATTGAAGGGCTTCAGAACCACCCAAGATCAGACCCCATGTGATGGGATTACAATTAAGCATTGCACAGCCAAAGGTAACATTACTAAGACAGAACTCTAACAATCTTGTTGGCTCACATGACAAAGAAGAGATACTCTGTATTAAAATTAGGAAGGATTCATTAGTCTGCAGAACGAAGACAAATCTAGTGTAGGAAGAATGATATGTACTGGGTCATCATGTTTGCTTCCCCACAGTCTCAATTGTAATCCTATTTAAGATTTAAATAACCCCTTTGAAAAGTAGCTGAGATTCCCTTCCTGCTTCCCATTACTACTGCAAAAAGGTTGTTGCTGAACCTTGTTCCTTTGCTGTTCAGAAGCTTTGTTTTCATTTCCAGGTGTACTTTCCTAACATCAGTTTTTATTTGTTTGCTCACATGCCAATAATGCTGTTTGAATTAATGACTCTGTTTTCCCCTGCTGTTTATCTCCAGACACATTAAAGACAGCAGTCTTCTACCTTTTAACCCTGCATTTCTATTTGGTATTTGGTCTCCTTCCATTTTTCTGTTCACACTAATAGCCATGCATGTGATTCAATTCAAACTTATCCTGCTGGAATGTGCCAGAGCAGGTCTGTACTGACTGACAGCTTAGAGGTGTCTTATGTCTTGTTTTGGCTGATGATTACTGTTAATCACTAAATGTCTGACAATACAGGCACTTTCTCCAGAGTCTGGTACTTCTATCCAGACATCCAATGTTTCATTTAAGGCTCTATGTTCCTCCTCCTCTTCCCAGAAGGGTGAGCTACTGTCATTGTGAATAATACTGAAATAGTCCCTGTTTCTGTGTGCAGGTAACTTTCCCAACACTCCTTACTTCTGTCATATATAGTTGTTTCAGTTCAGCCTGGAAAACAGCTACAGAATTTGTATTCAGAAATATTTGTAGGAATGGTCTGAAGACCTCTTGTTGTGAGCTCCCCTTCCAAGACAGCTGGTTATCACTACTTTGCTTTTAGCTAATCCCATGTTTCTCTCTTGTCTTGTCCACTAACCTTCAGGTTTCCCGGTCTCATGGATGCCCTCCATGGCGCTGTCTCAAATATTTTGTCTGTGCAGGTGGAATATAAGGCACTGCCCTTGTTTAGAAAATCAATTACCTTAGCAAATATCTGTATTAGATCCACCAGCTTTTGCTAAACCCAAGACAACTTTTAAGGCTTTTTCCATTCACCTTCAATGTTTTACACTTCAGAAACTGTTTAGCATTGAATTCTGCCAGGGTTGGGCTGACAGGTCTGTATGTCTGGATTGCCCACCTCTTTACTAGATATAGATGCTGTATCTAGATGCTATATCTCTGGTCATGTGGTACCACCGTTGACTTGATGGATTTATTTTTAAAAAATCTTTGTTACTGACTTGCTATTATATGTGCCTTATGGCAGAGAGCAAATAGGAACAGGCTGTAATGAATGCAGAGGAGACTCTCAGCAGAGAGGTTGCTGGACGTAAACAAAATTCCGTCTTTCTTTTCCAGCCCAAGACTGAAACAACCTCTAGTATCTACTGGCATAATTTAGGGGTATACGGAAATAGTTTTCTCCTTTTCATAGGAAATCTCAGTGAAGAAAAGCAATTCACTTTCATTACCAAAATAGTACTGAGCAAGTACCTTGCTTTTTTTCAGAGGGAAAAACAGAATGCTTTTATTTTTCTGTCTAGAAGCTTGTGATAAATGATGGTGTAGACTTGGGAAGGGATTATGGAAAGAATAGAGCACAACTCTACACCTTCTGATTTTAATTTTTAAAGCTTTGTGGTTTTTCTTTGTTCTGCCTGATTTCTGCTATATCCACAAAGTAGGCAGTAGCAGTAATCTTGGTTTTTGAGGGCATCTAGATCATACTAAATAAAGAAGGCAAAGGAGGGGAGAGAAATGTCATTCAGGGTGACCCTAGATGGTATGAGGGCTCTGCACTCCATCACTAAGTCTCCAGTTTGTGGGCTGATACATGCGAACCAGTTTGCATAAACCCTTTGCTTCCTTTGCCTGTAAACTTGGACTACTACTAAAATCTACCTTGTTTACTAAAGCACTTTGAAATCCTTTAATGAAAAGTAGTAAGTATTGAAGATGCATAAGCCTTCAATTCAAGTTCGATGATCCTTCTCACTGGAGGGAGGTGCAACGAAAAGTGTGGGAAGATGCATTGACTCAGGATTGGAGAGGAGCAGGAGTGTATCCATGGCTGTTTCTGAGCTATTCATGATCTTTTCGTGGCCCTAATCCTGCAGTGCTGGCTCTGAGCTCCTGTACACGACATCCAATGATGCCATCAAATCCTGGCCATGGAAGATCTCTAGGACCTCAGAAGATGTGTAAAAAGTTTTCAGTGTAGCATCCACATACACATGCTGCATATAATGTGCTGGGTTTTATTCCATCTCTTGCTGTCCAGTGTAAATTCAATGAGTGTTCACTCTCTAAGAAGGAAATCTTGTATTCTTTCTTTATGGTAGAACTCAGAGAGATTCGGGATTTGGGCCACCAGCAGCAATTCTGAGGTTTGGAAGTGTCAGAAGCTGTTTTGACTTTTTGCCCAGGTATTGCACTCCTATGTTAGTAGCAGTTTAGCTCACTCAGCACCCCACTTTTGTTCCCTGTGGACAGAAGGAATAAGGCAGCAAGTAGCTAGTAATTTCTGTAACTCCTGTCTGAAGCAGATTATCATTTGGGATATCTTGACTGTTTAGGCAGTATTCCCATATTAAGATCCAAAGCTGCCACACTCCTGTGTTCTTCTGATTTAGTACATGATACTGGACATTTCTCCATGAATTTTTGCATTTTGAGCAAGCAGAAGGTAACCACTAACATGTTCTTCTTTTGCTTTAATGAGGAGGATGTGGATTGCTGGGGCAGTAGGGGACAGAAAATGTTTCAGTTAAGACTCAGGTGGTATTTTTATTCACATGTGTGTATGTGCATAAATACCGAGGCAGCTGGACACATCAGAGTCTTGTTTCTTTAAGAGCATTGCCAGAGAGCTACTTTCTAAATGATGACATTTATATATTTTAAAAGAATGCGTTGTGTTCGGAGGAATGTCCAATACAGTAATTTGGTACTCTGTATCAGTTCTCAGCTAGCGACTAATCCATCAAATATGTTCAGTACTACAAGTCAGAACAAGATTTTTTTCTAACTGCCGATGTGGCTAGCTCATGCTGCTCTTCGAAAAATCAAGTTGTGGTTTTTTTTCCCATCCCATATCATCATTGCTCACAGTAAAGAGTTTAGAATCTAGGCTTGACTGACTGGCTATTTTTCTTAGAGTTGCATGGGGCAAAGCAGCACACAGTTTACTCATCCAAACCTATTCAGAGTTTGAAAGTACCCTGTGATACAAATTTACTGAGCAGATAAGAAAACTTGGAAGGCAGAAATGGGGCAGATAAGGACGGCTGCAAAATCCCATGGATTCTTTCAGAATTGGTTTGGGAGTTTTTGGTGTTTTGCTTTGTTGTCTTTTTCTGGCATTGGTGCAGTGCATTTTTGACAAGCCTCAGCAGTTTTAGAAAAGCATTCAGAAGTTTTTTGAATCTCATCTGAACCAATTCCATCTAATCAGAACAAGAGCTGAATGTTACTATTCACAGGAAGCAATTGTATTCATAGAATTTCATCTTTTCTGATGTCCTCAATTTGTCCTCTGACAGAAGCAACTTTTATTAATCTGTCCTTTCACTGTTATTGATTGACCATTTATTATGCCAATGTATCCGGCTTATGTTTACACATAAGCTGTTCAGTGAATCTACTTGACAGTTGTAATTTGAAACTCTTGTAGGTTGAATGAAAGCAGTCATATTCCTGTCACCTGCTGCATTCCAGCTTTCAGGGGTAATGGTACAGACTTCCACTGCAAATGCTTGTGATTTCAAATGCTAGAGTTCTTTCAGTTGTCAGAGTATTCCCCTCACATCACTGCTTTGAGAAGTCCCTGTATAAGTAGACTCAGCAGCATATTCACAAGAAGAGACCATGGCAAGGATGTTGGTCTACTGTCAAACTGAATTCATGTAAGAGGTTGTATTGTGGTGCACTTCAGGACTACAAAAGACAGCTTTCAGCTGCCTTACCTGTAGTACTGTGGAGCTTGGAGCTGGGTTATGCACCCTGCCCTTCAGGTGGGCTTTGCAGCATGTGGTAGTTGGAAGCTAAGAGCTACTTTAAAGCCAGCACAGTATATATCTGCATTAACCTGTAGCCACTGCCTTATCTGCAGATTCCACACACTGTGAGTGGGAGTTGACTAATGAATGCTGAAATACTGAAATATTTACCCAAATGTCATTAAGATTGTTCATTAATGACAGGCTGAGCTAAAATTGCCAAGTAGTTGGCTTCTTCCTTTCTACTTGTAGCTGAGCCAGATGCGTAAGAACAGCTCTCACAGAGTTACTTGTATACTGTGTGTGTAAATGGCAAAAGGCAATGAATAATCAGATATTTCTTTGGCTCGTTATTTTTGTTTTGGATCAACAGCATGATGAAGTGTGGAGTTCAGTGGCACTTCACTTGGAACAGACACTGCGCATGGCCTCTCCTGCAGGTCCTTTTCTTTTTCTCTGTGAAAAATGTGATTGTGTGCTCCCAGAGCAGCAGAATAGCGGCTGCATAACTAATGCCCCCAGTAGCTGGCCTGCCAGGCTTTAAGTAAATGCACTGCCAATGTAATGGCTATTCACACAACTTAACGTGGCTTATCAAAAGTCACTGAGAATGCAGCTCTGCTGTGTAAATAGTGCTGCAGTTTTCCCTGCACATCGCATCTCGCTGATCTTTGTTGTAACTTCTCCCCTCTTTATTAAGCTGTTGGCTAGCCCTGTCTTTGCTTGAATCAGTCACAGCTGATTTGCTTTTTTCCATGTGACTTGGCACCAGTGCTTGGAGGTGCCTACCTATCCTTCCAGAAGCTCATTTTATACCCACTTCCTTTATATGAATGAGTATGGAGGGTAATGCCAGGCACTTGTGCATAGGTGCTGTGCAGAAGTTGTCAGTTGAAGGTGGCTGCATTGGTCCTGCTGGCAGCAAGCTCTAGCTGTCACTTGGGGAGCTCAGTGATGACTGTGTTGCCCAGTATACATAATACAATCTATCAAGTTCTCCTGTTACTGATAAGATATGATTGCAAAGAGCCCAGGGTTTGTCCATGGGTTTGGGAGGGGGAAATCGTAGTTTATCTGAAAATCAGATGAAGGTTTGAAATTGGTGAAGAGCAGTGACTGGGGAACCCAGTGGTACCATTTCTATAAGCACAGTTTTGTTAGGTTAGAAGTCACAATTTATGTGGCTTTAGCAAGTGCGTCTGAAGTTTTCCAAAAACTAATATTCTTGTTTTTCAAATTAACGTTTTAACTCTGCTTGTGTGTTCCCTGTGCTGTTTCAGTGTGAAGGTAAAGCTATTTGATTTCACAGTGGGTTTATTTTCCTGTTGAAACTCTAGTTTCTTTAAAGCTGGATTTGCTGTTAAGATGTGGTGTTGTCTCTGAGTGGTTCCATAACATTTCGGTTTACGTCATTTCTTAGCTATTTTGGGATGGGCTGGCAGAAGGACACAGTGGTATGCAGATGATAAGAGCCCTCATTGCAAAATCTAATAGCTCAAATAAGGTAAAGGTACAGGTGATAACCCTGATATGTTCCTTATGTTTGGCTGACAGAGGATTTCCTCTTCTGGAGTTTGTGCTTACAAGGCTTCTTGCTGGAAGGTTACCTGCAGGGTCTGATGGCAGCTCTTGTGAGGGTGATAAACTAATATATTGCACACTAATCTCAGGACAGCTACTTGCAAAGTAAAGCACTAATCAGCAAGGGAGGTGTTGGCTGAACTGTGCTCCTTAGTTGAGGAAGAATGTAAGACACAAGATATTCTCTCCTGTAGCAACAGGAATAACTCTCTGGTTTTGTGGACTGACTTTATTAGCTGGTGTTGGTCCTGCAAGGAAGTGCTAAATGAGTCCTGAAGGTGACTTATTAATGATGCTCTGAGGAGACTGCGCACTTGAAGGAGACAGGACATAATGATTTGCTCAATAAAGTCCTAAGGTGAGCTCTGGGAGAACCCAAAGCTGAGCAGATTCTTTGGGCCAAACCTTACTCTATTGTCATTTTAATGTGGTTTTTGTTAGTGTTGTGTTGTTTGGTTTGGTTGGGTTTTTTTTTAATGAAATCAGATTTTGGGAAAGCTGAAGAGAGAACTGTGTGGAGTAAAGGAGAGAGGATAGGGGTTAGGGTCATCATATGGAACAGATTTGGAAAACTGGGAAAACCATGAGACTGCATCATACCTGGGCATTTCTAGGATACGACAGTGGTTGCAAATAGCCTTACTGTGGCATCATCTGTTGGGCTTTATTAGCCTTTTTTGCTGATGACATTTCTGATAGTCCTTGAAACATACTGGGCATTTCTCCATTTCCTTCCTTTTGGTTAGCTCCCCAGCATGCTTTGTCTAAACCCTAATATTATAACCAAAGCCAGAAGATATGCAGTTAATATTCTGCTTGAAAATACGTTTTGAATAATGCTGCATATATTTTACAGATTTTATATCCATTCTGTAATATTCTAACTGCCGCCTCCACTGATATACAGCCTCTAGATTTGGTCCTATAGTAATGGGAAAAAATACTATATTACTTTCTGGCTCTTCTCTCCTCATTCTGCAGTTCTTTTCCCTTGAAATATGATCTATTTTGTTCTTTCTATTTCTGTTCCAAACATATATTATACATCCTGATTCCCAGATGCACTTGCTATTACTACTTACTACTTCAGATTATTTGACTTTACTGAAGCTAGCTAGCTAGCTTAGCCCTCTTTCTGTCCCCCTTCTTTTCCTTGCTTTCCCCCTCTCCCCCTCTACTCTCTCCTCCCCTCTTTTTCTTGCCTTCTATTCATGTGTCTTTCGTTGCCTGCCTGTTTTATTTGCATTGTTGATGGAATGCTCTCAAGATAAAAATAATATATTTTTGAGAAAAGGGTCCTGCAGACTCACTAGAACAACATTGCAAATTATCAGTTTTACAAGTGTTCTAAAAATCTAGTTTTGGTTTTTCAGAGGAAAAAAAGAAGGTGCCTTAAAGCATTGTGCTATGTAAGTATAATTACTTTTAACCAACTATTTTGTTTACTACTTCATCATTTATTTCTCCAGTGAAATAAGAAAAGTGAGGTTTGCTTTTTTTTTCCCTTGTCAGTTCTGGTTTGTGTACCAGTACCTTGGTTAGATGCTGAGTTTACAAGTACTGCAGAGAATATTTGATTGCTTTCTTCTTTTTCATTGGAAGGAATGATAGGTAAAATACTAAAAAGGTGAAATTTCAATGTCTCCTCTTCTGTGTAGTTCCTCAACTATCACTGAAAAGAATTTTTTTAACAAATAATTGTTGATTCACGTTTCCATTTCGAAGCAAGATTTGGAAGAATCAGTGCTAGAAACTGTTTCTGAAAAGAGAGAGAGATCTGTATCGTTCCTCCACCCTGAGGATGGGAATGGGCAGGACATTTGCTGCATTGTTTTGGTTTGGTTTATTTGTTTTATATTTGTCAGGAAGTGAGAGGCAACAATGACAGCATCCAGCCCCTTTGCTGGGTAAGAAACAAGGACTAGCCTTGGCAGCACAGTGCTGATCATATAAAATATTGCATCCAGTTCTGGGCCCTCCAGTTGAAGAAGGACAGGGAACTGCTTGAGAGAGTCCAGCACAGAGCCACAAAATGATTAAGGGAGTGGAACATCTCCCTTATGAGGAAAGGCTGAGGGAGCTGAGTCTCTTTAGCTTTGAGAAGAGAAGACTGAGGGGTGACCTCATTAATGTTTATAAATATGTAAAGGGTGAGTGTCATGAGGATGGAGCCAGGCTCTTCTCAGTGACATCCAATGATAGGACAAGGGGCAATGGGTGCAAGCTGGAATGTAGGAGGTTCTGCATAAATATGAGGAAGAACTTCTTCACAGTGAGGGTAACAGAACACTGGAACAGGCTGCCCAGAGAGGTTGTGGAGTCTCCTTCTCTGGAGACATTCAAAACCCACCTGGACATGTTTCTGTGTGACCTGACCTAGGTGTTCCTGCTCTGGCAGGGGGATTGGACTAGATGATCTTTTGAGGTCCCTTCCAATCCCTAACATTCTGTGATTCTGTGAAAAGCTGGTGAACCTGTGCCTGGAGGTTGGCCTTGAAGTGGGATCTACTCATCATGCAAGTGCCTTTCTCCTTTTTTATATCTGTATCACTGCCCTTGGAGATGATAATCTTAAGATGCTGGTTCTGCAGACCCTGACTTTTGTGTAAGTGTGAGTGGACACTTTCCTAAACAGCACTTTTAAACCAGTGGGAATTTTGTAAAATCCCACCAGCTTGCTTTCTAACCACCCAGAAAATCAGCAAGGAGGCTCTGAGATTTGGTTCTCCTGCAACACCTCAGCCTACATATCCCAAGTCCCGTTTCCAGAAAGTCACTTTTGCCCTTCTTAAGCCTTGAATTCTTCCCCCCAGTGTGACTGCAGAACCTGCCAACATCTCTTGTAGGGATCTGAGTGCCCGCAGATAGACATCTTGCACCTCAAACACATGCTGCCTGCTTGCAAGAGGTCTCTGATATGCTTTTTAAAAGCAATATCCATTTCCTTCAAAAAGGCTGATCTGTCCCATTTGTGATGTATTTTCACTTCCGTAGAACTTGCTGAAGCAATAATCAGCCTTTTTAAAATTCTACTCTCTGCTCACTTCTAAACCACTTGAATATTTTCCTCTATCCAGCATCCAAGTAGCTTGCTCCTGTGCTTGCTTTCATTTTTTAAAGTAACTGAGAGGTTTGCATGAACAATGAGCTCACGGAAGTGATGAGCAAACAGAACTACTTGGCCAAAAATTCTATCTTTCTATGAACTGACAATATTACAGATTTTCTGCTGGGCTATCTGACTGTAATTCAGAAAAATACATGACTTCTGGCTTTATTACTGCATCTTGTGTGGGTGAGCTGGTCCTACTGCCTTGCATTTTACAGGCATTACTGTTATCCTTCTGTTGACTAGCATTTAGTTCTGCTGATACAGTGCTTTAGCTTCCTCGAGTGTGTTTGGCCTCACTGTCTTAAGTAGTGGCTGGAATAAGAATTGTAGCTTTCTGGTTCAGAACTTCTGGAATAACCCTGTCTGGAGCATTTTGTTCCCATTCAAGAAGTGCTCATACACATCTCTGACCTGCTGCTATAGATAAGAGGAGAATGTAGGCCCATTGCTGTGGTTGTTCTCCAAAAAATTTTCTTTAATAGGCAAGCTGAGATGGCTAAGACTAAGTCATGCTGACAGGATGTCATCCCGTGAATTCTAAGGAGAGTGCATTACTCTGACAAGGGTTTTCCATTTAATCTCTTGCCTGCTACCAGTCTGAGCCTTCTTATCAACTGGATTTATCAACTGGACCTCCTTCTACATGCAATAGTGACAGAGATTTGCTGCTTTATCTCATGTTGAGATTTATGAATTTGTAGTGCTGTAGGAGCTAAATAGGAAAATGGAGAGGGTTTATGGAGGAGGAAAGGCTTGTATTGCTATTTCTTGCATGTTTCCTTTGGTTCCATAGATGTTTATTTACAGAGAGATCAGTCTTGCTTTATTAATCTGAAGCATAAATTAAGCTGTAATTTGTCAAGCCTATCAAGAAAACTACAAAATGCAAGTGAGACATTAGATATACTCAGTGGCACACAGTGGGCTTGATTCTGTGTTCACTGTACACCTGCACAAAACAGTACACACCTAAGCTTGGCACAGGTGTGGTTTTAACCTTGAGTAGTGGCTGGTGCAGCTGTTCTCTGATCAGCAGATACAGCCGCTTGAAAAGGTTGTGAGCAGTGTTGTGGGTTATATGCCTCCAAATCCAACCATCTCCTCTAGGAAAAATTTTATTAGTGTTCAGATTCTGCCTCATCTTTTAAGCTGGTCTTACAGAGCTTCCTCTGAATTGCAGTGTTTGATGGATTATGAAGGCTGTGATCCAATATCCTGACTTTATTTGCAATTTGATAGCAGCATGATAACTTCCTCCAAGTAACTGCATAGGGAGGATGGAAATAAAGCAATCCAAAATGCTGAATAAATATGAATGGTAGAAGCCAAAATAGGGAAGTGCATACAGGAAGATTAAGGAAGATGGACAGGTTGAGCTTTCACTCTGAGTGGTTGCTGTGGCAGGAGTCCACCACAGCTCAGTCATGCATGGAGTCATTGCCACTGCTTTCAGCAGCCTGTATGTAGCTCCTGCTACACAGGTACTGGATACTGCCTTCTTGATTGTGATAGAAAAATCCTAGTATGACTAAATTGCCCAGGACTGAGAGTCCTCTAAAATGTAACTGAGTTAAGTAGTTTCATGGGCTTGAATACATTTACCAGGCAGGGTGGAGCTATCATTTCATAAAAGTCACTTATCTCTAGAATCTCAGCCAAAATCACAGCCTGTTCCTTCTTTGACAGCAGGAGAATATTTTTTCCTTCTAAAATGCCTTGTAATATTACTGTTAACAATAGATGATCTTACTCTTTTCTTTTGGTACATCCTGACCAAACTGTGGAAAAACTGAACATGGCTACTCAGACAGAAAATAAAGATTTATTACATAGTCCTTTACATAGTGTTGTATCAATGCACAAGCAAAGTATAACTCCTAATACTTCATTCTTATGGCAAAGAAAAAAGCAGTCTATATAGTTAAAATGAAAATGGCATTGAATTAACATGTTATTTCATTGAAGGCCATCGTAAAATCTGGGGCTTGCAGAGGTGAGACAAAATCAATTCATCCTTATTATAATTGCAAGGCTATGATCTTGTTTGCATAGATGCTATGGTGATAGACTCAAAATTGGCTCTTGGTAAATACAACATACTTTTTGCATAATATTGGTTTAGCTGTTGCAGGAATTTTTCATCTCTGGGTGAAATTGCCTGCTAAAGCAATGTTGAAATTGGCCTTGGTTGTGTGACTTTGGGTTTTTTTAAGCTTTGCCTGATCATTTTGTAATAGATCATGGTAAATTTGTTTCGTGATGCTAGTAAGAAAGAACTGAGGAGGCTGAGCATTCATCATTATAAAAATTGCCAGTTTGTATGAAGGTTCATTCACAAGTGCAAATCTGCCTTGTTAATCTTCTGTTTCCTTTACCCCTGCCAGTACCAATGCTGAAGTTTTGTGCTGTGTGCAGATATGCAAGTGAGAGGCTGTAGAAAACGAAAGCCCTGAATCAATCAGGTGTCATTAAAAAGTAACTTCTGATCTTCTGAAAACACTGCTAGGGGAAAGGCTTCACTCTGTGGTGTCTATAGTGACAAAGGCAGTTTGACTTTTCACCATTCCTGCCTATGTCCTTTTGGCTCTTACCATTGCTGTATCAGTGCACATATTTGAGGGACTTAACTGGAAGACAAACCAATGAAGTGATCAGGCCTTAAAAAACACAAAAAAGTCAAACTACTTAATACAGTGTGCTGTTCTTTGGGTATCATTGAGTTCAGGCTGCAGCCCTGTGCACTTTTGCATCAGTACAGGGTGAGGAAGGTAAATGGGGAGGATGAGGAAAACACAAAGGGAAGGAATGACGTGTTTTTGAGGGGGAAAAAAAGGACAAAACTGTGGCTGGACCAAATGCAGTATGGGTTTGCATGCTGGCTTGCTGCTGGGGAGACTAGATCCTGTGAACAAACCAGTAACCTGGCCTAAGATAGGCCACTGCTGCAGGAGCACGTGTGCTCTGCTTCATTGCGATTGAAAAGAACAGCTGCTTAGCCAAGAAATGTGTCCTCAACTACTAAAACTGTTGGCAAGAAGGGGGAGGGCAATGTTGGTAAACAGTTTAATCAAAATGAAAAATGAAAGAAAAATTTAAAATGATGACCCATTGAATCTTGCTGTTTAGATTCACAAGATGTAGAAACCAGGGAGCCTCGCTTCTCCCCGGTGTCAACTGAGACATTCATCTAGTAGACTCATGTTCAGATACCTGCTTGATTCAGGACAGCAGCCTTGCCTCTGAGACACCTTCCCTCCCAGGGTGCAGGGTGTATTCCAGCATTCTCTCCCTTCCTCCCTCCTAAAGCAGTTGAATTTAGCTTAAAGTAATTGTGTATTGATTGAGATGGAAAGCAAATGTAAAGCTGTCCCAGTAGCTGGGTTGTGACATGCCCCTGGGCCTTCCTAGCCCTGCTTTGAGCCAGGCAGAGTGGGGGCTGCAGTCTGTCTTCACACCATACCTAAGAGCCCTCGCCAGCAGGCTATAAATTACACAAAAAGATCATACTTACCGGGGCACTCTTTCTCATTGTATACCCATTATTTGACGCCAAAGAGTGTGGTTTTTTCCCCTTTGCCCATCTATCTTTTTTCTTTTTCTTTTTGTTTCTGTGCCAAACTATGAAAATACAGATTGAACAGATTCAAATGACATTGCTTTTAAATTGACTCAGGATAAATTTTAGTCATAGATTCTATAATGTCACAAAGTTACTGTATTGACCCAGCACAGTTTAAGATGCATTTGAAGCATTTTGTTTTATCCAATATGATATGTATGATAAAGAACTACATAAAGCAACATAGGCCATATTAAGTAAATTAAGCACTTTGAGGTAACGAGTTATCTTACAAAGGGAATGTTTCTACACAAGATTTCACAGAAACTTCTTGTTACCTAACACTGTTGTATCAGAGATCTGGAAAATTGTAAAATAATTGCAAAATTTACAAATGAGACAAACAGCAAGGTAAGGTAAACAGCAAGCTTAATGCTCCTGATGTATGAACTAGATTAAAGCAGTAGCAAAGTGAGTTTTGTTAAGCAATGTGCATTGTAACACAGCCAGGCATAAAGTCTGCTAAAGAAACGGGGCCACGTCTCATCCCATGTAGGATGAAGATGCAGTATTTTGCAGAGCCGTGGCATTGAAAAGGAGATTTCACCTTTGGGGTCCTACCCTTTGAAGCGTTTCTGCTTTTTGCTGTTGCTGAGTGCTCAGCACAGCTAAACCTCAGAGCATTTGTAGAGACCTCAGTGTGGATTGAGTTATCTGACTTTTTAGTCCTTGACTTTGAGCGCTGTGTTTGACTTTTTACTCTAGTGAGGTCGCTGTGATGAGCCAATGCGAGCAGGGCATATTGCTGACACTGCTCCTGTGAATAGTAGGAGTTGAGCAAAACATAACGTGCATATTTATTTTGCTCATTTAACATGCAACAAATAATTTAAATAAATTAAAATGCTAACACCTTAATGGCAAATCAATGAATCACTTAATGACAATAGATTTTCCTGTACCTCCTTTGTGTCTGCATTAATGCTGCATTAGATCAAGTTACTTTTATTATGATGGATATGAACTGAACTCATTTAGCAACAGGACGACCAGCAATTTCTTACCGTGAAAGTCTCAGTGTTTCTGTCAGGGACTTTGATTCAGGGAAACATGACAGCTCAAGGTAGCATTTGGGTTTCTGTACTTCAGGCTTCTGTGGAAGTACCTTTTAGAAGCAGAGCTCAGGTTGGGTGTGTGCCCAGTGTGTAGAGGGCTACACAAAACCAGTGAAAATGAATTGCTGAAATCCCCCACAAATTCTGAGTATATTTGCGATCTGGAAAAAAGATATGGATGACTTTTGGGTCAGTTTCACCCCCACCCAACTCCCATTATCACAAAATTAACTATTCCATAATTACAAAATTACCAACTTCAGAATTAAAAAAATCTTGGAGAGCTGATTTTACTTGCAAATTGGGCCTCTTCACAGGAAAATGAAATAGTTTATGTGCAAAACTGGCCTGATCTTAGAGTTAAGTGGAGGTACTTAACCCCTATTTTAAGACTCTGGGTCAGGTCAGCCCTATGGGATTGATATCTCACCCTAAGGAAATCAAGGCCCCCACAACTTTTGTCGTTTCCCATAATCCTGAACAAAATTCCCAGGAAATTCTCCCATCAGAAGAGACAGTTTAGCTTAGTTAGATGTTTCCCAGCCCTTCTGATTTTTCTGTTACAGAGACTATGCTATCGTCATATATCTTATTAGGAGTGATCTTCTGTTTATAATGTACTATGTCACCATTTGCATGAGCTACAATGTTCATCCAAGAATCTTGAACCAGGGACAACAGGACTGAAAAGCCAGGCCTTTACATTAGCTACAGATCTCATTCTGGCATGGAAAAGTAGCAGGTTCTTCCAAGTTCCTCTGACCAGCTTCTAGGGAGACATAATCACGTGCACTAGATATGCCCTGTATCCTGCATCTGAAATGGATGTTTAGGGCATACATATGTGGATGGGTTTAGACACCCTGGAACTTGCTCTGCCTGTATTTGACATGGTCTTAGTGTAGCAGTGTGACAAATCTGATGTGTCCCATGGACAAGGCATCCTCAGAAAGAGCAGGCTATTGCCTTCTGTACTGCTGGGTAAAAGCACGGATGCCCGCAGTTATTGTGGAGTAGCTAATGCATTGTAAATCCGCATGCTAGTTTATCTTGCCATAATACACCTGTCTAGCCAGACTCTTAAATTTATTAAGTGAATTTTGGATAAGAGCTATTGTATTATCTATAAAGACATTTGACTGTGTTAAAAAATCCTGCATGAAATCCAGAGTGTAATACCTAACCTAAATTTACAGCAGTGGGACTTTGATGTAACTTTTTACTTGCATCTGAATCCTTACAGAGAGGTGAATTTCTGCTATGAGATAGGCTGATATTTATTGAACTTACTTTTCATTTGTCTCTGGCACATTGCAAGCCATTTAGAAGACATCTTTTTTGCATTCCTGAGCACAGGAGCGAGTGCTGCAGCTTCATACATTATTGAAGAGTATGGCCTCAGCTTGTACAATATAGCAGGGATCCAAATGATCGACAGACACAAGCTTTTTATATGCACACAGATGGGTCGAAAATGAAGTTCCAGAGAGGTAGAAGAGTGAAAGCACTGAAAGCAAATGCATAACATAAATAAAAACTTGTGCTTCTGCAAAAATGAACAAACCATTTTACTGGGGAGGCAGCAGATGAAAATGCTGGGCTGTAGAAGTCCAGGTGACCTCTAAGCCCTTTTTTGTGATAATCTCAGCTGGCCAAGCACTCTGGCTCTCGATTTCTTCTCTAGAAGCTATTTTGCTCCGTGCATAGCTATTGAATATTCTTTGAAGCAGAACTTCAGTAACCCATTTCCTGGATGAATGCTCTCACCTGACAGCCATATTTAGTCATCCATTCCCTTCACCTGACCTGTATCATAATGAAGAAAAGCCTGCAAAGTTATTTAATAGCCAAAGGCAATGCTTTAGCGTGAGAGAATTGAAGTGCTTGGTCCCTTTAGGTGACCAGGAAAAGATCAAGGGGTCACTTTGGGAGACTTCATGTTTTGTTTTTCTCCTTCTGGCAGTAGCT
This sequence comes from Podargus strigoides, assembly GCA_028020825.1. Lineage (NCBI taxonomy): Eukaryota > Metazoa > Chordata > Aves > Caprimulgiformes > Podargidae > Podargus > Podargus strigoides. Next base: position 105,089,493 of record CM051619.1, read on the forward strand.
ATGGATGTTAATCCAACAGAGCGAGGTAGGAAAAGGACCTGTATGAGCAAAGTGACAAATCCCAACTTGAAGCACAGATTTCTATCAAGGGGAGAAGGGGCAATTAAGTGTTGAAACAAAGCATAACAGCAAGTCCTCCCCCTGCTGACACCTTCAGGTCAAGTCTGGGTGCCTTTTCTAGGAGATCGGTTTTAAACAGAAGGGATGGGGCTTAAGAAAGGGGCAATTGAGTGAATCATAAGGACCATTGCTATGAAAGAGCTCAGATTAGATCTAAAGCTATGTCAATGAATTTATGACAAGGCTTGCTTCCAGGTGATGGCAGGAATTAATTTCATGTCAGGCAAGACTTCCAAAATTTTGGAAGTCTTCCATTTTCCTGAGCAGGACAGCCTGAAGATTTTCAAAATTTTATTTTTATTTTTCTCTTTTCATTAAAAACAAACAAACCCACACCTAATCAGGAGAACTAATTCTGATTTACCTCAGCAGCTAGGCCAAGTTCTTTCACTCTCAAAGACCCTTGAGATGCAAGCTCCTTTATGAGCTTCCCCCTCCCGGTGCATCAGCTTTGGCACCTGTACAGCCACATCCTCTACTGTCCACTCATTTGTTGGCACATAATGTTCCCTGGGTTTGTGGTAACACAGGAGTCATTGCAAATTCTCTTTGTATCTCTGTCTGTTTGTCTTTGTATGAGTTAATGCTAATTGGGCACGGAAAAATACCGTCTATGTGCATGATGTGGTATACCTATAAAATATTCATACTAAGATTGGCAAGTCAGTGTAGCTGGGACCTGAGTTAAGCCAGTAATATCATTTCAAGACTCTGGTAAATATACCAGTGGCTTTTGTTATCTGGTTTGTTTTTTCAAGTGTTAGTTCTACATACATATGAGATGAGTAAGCCAGACGTTTTGTTTAAGAGATGCTAAATTATTTCCATAAATCTTATATTGTTGGCTGTTTAAATTATTATGAGCCAAGGTCCCTGGCACTACAGGCTACATACTACAATGAAATGTGTTCATATTTTCTGCGTTTATGAATTTAAATTATGGCAGGATACTTTCTTTCTCTTCTGTCTCATGCTTTTTTTCCTCAGAGCACTCCACTGTGGATATTCACAGATGGGCTAATAATAATCACAAGGGTTGCCTATTTGTCACCCTGTCATGGGTTGTCAGAGATTCTTTATTTGTGCTATTAAAAACACACAAATAAAAACCACCTTTTAGCTGTTCAGTGGTCCTCCTTGAAAGCCTATTTAGTTTCCAGAAAGGAATTGAAAAATCAAGTTTTTTAATCTTTAAAAAGAATAAAGAATGAGAAAGAAGCTTTCCTACTTAATTGTAACTGATCTAGGTTCTCTCCAGTCCTGCCAAAGCACACTGCTTCTGCAGTGTGTCTCCTTTCTTTGTCCAAGGTAGGATACGAGGGAAGTTCAGATCATAATCAAGCAATGAAGAACGAGTAACACGATGCGCTACCAATTTGACAATAGCTTTATCTATATCACCTATGGGTTACAGAATCTTCTCATTTTCAGCTTTTTTAAAGCAAAACTTTTTCCTACTTTTGTCAACCAGATGGCTTCGCTTTTCTGTCTTACACATTCCCAGCAATTCATCTTCTACCTTCAGCATTGAAACAACCACTTGCAGTTTATAATATAGAAGCTACTTCCTAGTATAAGGGAACAGGGTACCCAGCCATTGCAAGACAAGGTCTAATGATGCATATGGAGTCACAGGTAAAACTTAAGTATGTAGCCCCAGGCAATTCTCCCAAGCAGGACTTACCTGGCAGCCTGTGCTTCGCATCCTAGTTTTGTCAAAAATATCCTGAGAGTTTTTCACTGATTAGAAGTTATTAAAACGTTGCTCTGATACCTCTGGTGCCAAGTGTAACACCACACTCATACTCGTATGCTGAACCAGAGTATTAGCTAAGCGTCTTCAAAAGTACCTGTGCAGCAGTACCCAGTCCCCTTGCTGCCAGCATGCCTTCTGTGGCTTTGTTTGGAACACAAGGAAAGCTTTTGGGGCAGGGAATGTATTTCTCTGTGTGCAGACAGCGCATAGAAAAATGGAGCTGATCTTGGCTGGAGGTGATAGGTCAGGTCACAACAGAAATAGGGAATGCTTATAATGGCAACCAATGTTATTCCTCTCCCCTGTGGCTGGACTTTATATAAAGCCTCAATTTTTTTCCTCAGTGCCATCTTCTAGGATCCTGATAAATTATGTACACTCGCTGCAGTCTGCTATCTGATACTCTCCCTTCTGGTGCTCTCTCTTACAAAATTACTTCCTCTGGGATCTTCAAGTAATGGAAGAAATGGCCAAGATGAAGTGCAAGCTAGCTAATTGGTAGACATAGGCTATCTAGGCATTAAGTAAAGTAATCCTACTTTATACTGGTTTTCTCAGATGTTGTTTCTGTTATCTAAACTTGCTGCTATGTCTCCAGCTGGAAAACAGAGCTTAGTTTAATGAAGATGCACTTTTCCCACATTTTGCAATTGATCATTCATTATAATAAACATATACAGCACATTTTCAGAGTTCTGTCCCTGTTACAATCTGCTGTTCACACTCATACTAATGTGGCCATTTCACTTTGGGTTTGCTGTGCACAAGTGATAAAAGCCATTAATGTTTCCCTGGAGTAGCTGGGGGGCTCTTTCATAATTTGCATGTCCATTATTGGCATTGACTGACTTGAGGTCCAGGACAGGTACTTCAGCTTCTGCAATAGACATAATATTATTTACTCTGAATGGTGAAGAATTTTGCTAAATATAAAGCCATCAAGGGGACTGAGTTCCTTGGAGTTGAGAATCCATAGAATTATAAATTCTGATCACCAGTTAAGGATATCAACCCTGACAAGAAAAAGAAGTAAAGAGACAGGTCAGCACCCTCTATCTTACACATCAAAGAACAAGCAGGTAAATGTGGATCATAGTCTTGTAGACTTAATCCTAAACAGTTTCTGTTTCACATTGCTGAAAAGCACCACAGCTAATGAGCAGCTGTACTGGGGCTCCTGACTTCTGCCCCCATACCAGAGGGCACACAGCAGACTGTGGCTTCTGCTGAAATGTTGGACCCTTACATAGACCATGAACTGTTTCATGCAAGGTTTTGAGTATGATATTTCTAAAGTTCCATAACAGGTATTTCTTTTTTTTTTTTTTTTTTTTTTTGTCTTCCCTTCTGCCATGTTAGAAAAATTCAACAGACCTGAGAAACTGTGGCTGTGTTGTGGTTTCCCAGGAACAGCCCCCTAGCCCAGCCATGGCAGGCAGGCCATTAGTAGCTTCAACTCAGCTGGGAGTTTCAGTCAGGGCAGCTGCCCCAAGCTGACTCACAGGTGTATCCCATAGCACTTAATCAAGCTCATTATAAAAGGAGGGAGTTCACTGAGAGTGGGGAGTTTTTCTTCCTGGGGCTCCTCTTTCTTGGCTTTCTGCTCCTTCTGCTGATCCTAAGGATGAGGTTGAGTATAAACTTGTGCACTTTATGTTGGTGATTGTATTAGTTTTTTTATTTCATTAAATCTGTTTCTACTTCAACCCATGGGGCTTCTCCCTTGTTTCCCCTGATTCCCCTTCTCAGCTGGGGAGGGGTCATCAAGTGGTAGAACCACCCTGGGTATAGGCTCATAGTAAACAGTCACAGTTGTTCAGTTGCGTGCGGTTAGATAGTTCAGTAATAACAAACTGCTGATGAGTCCTGTGGTGGTTGTCCTTGGTATATATTTGCTTTTGACATTCAGGATAATCTTAAGCCTGTTTTAAATGTCAGGAGAAACGGTACTATGAAACGCCAAGACAGTTCATCTCTAGCTTAAGTGTTTTATTAATTTCAAATCCTGCTTTTCTGTCCATCAGGAACCACCTTGACTTAGCAGTGTTTATTTTTATATACTTGAAATTTCAGGTCTTGGCATTGTTTGTGTGGGCCCAGTACTGTGTGATGTGTGTGTCTGTGTGCATGTGTGAGAGGCTGTAGCTGATGGAGGCACTCAAACGTGAAGAACTTAAAATTAGTCTTGTAGTGAAGGTTTTAGCAGTTTGTACTGGCTAATATGAGGCTGCTTGTAAGGCTTCCCTAAACCTCACTTGGGCTAAGGAATCCCTGAAGAGTTACTAATTGCAGTGCAGGATTTACCACCTAGCTAAGTATCAGTGTCATGTGCTTTACTGCTTCTTGGCCTGCTGCTCTTCTCCAGCTTCTTTCTCCGTGCTTTCTTGTCTGTCTTTTCAAGAAACCTGAGTTTTTATTCTTCCTTGCTGCTCTCCAGCTCCCAAGTTACTGTCTGTATTTTCCCCCATAAAAGGCCTGGACAAAGGCTGCAATGGGTTTTATATTTCTATGGAGACTTGTTTATGAAAGCCTATGCTGTAAAGATGCATAGTATCTACTGAAGAAATGTGCATGCTAGGAATAAGAGTAGTTTCTGTTGTGTGAACAAGGTTGAGCACAGTTGATGTTTGTTTTATTAGTAATAAACCAGTATTTCCTTAGTTTTAATATTGTATTTTCTGTGATATTAGAAGTTTTATCACCCTTTAAGTCTTAAGTTCAAAGGTTCGAGTGCAGAAGATTTTTTGTTTGCTGAAAAGAAACTCCTCACTGTTCTAGCTTTAATGGTAAATAGCACTTTTAGCTTTGAATCTGCACTGGGGAAGGGTGATGTATTAAGGCCATCACAGTGTTGCAATTGTAAACGACCAGGGCAGCAAACAGTCTCGGGAGAATCTCGGGCACCATCAATATTCCAGTATCCACAATATTCTTCCATCCATGTGTATGTCTCTCCAGGGTGGAAGTGGTGGTGCTGTTGTGGGGGCTCTCCTTGCTTGCCCAGGCAGAGTGATAGAAGAGAGCTCCTGTCCCTGTGGGCTGAATGGGGAATGTGAGGGTTGCAGCAGAATGCAGGGAAGAGGGGGATCATGCATTGGAAGCCAGAGAGAAGGAAGGGTAGTCTTAACCATGTTGCAATCCCCTACTGACAGCAGGTCCCAGGCCTCCAGTGGCGTCAGATTGACTGGAAACAAAAGAGTGAGAAAGAGTTGCATCTTCCTGCACCACCCCAAAAATCCATGTCCTACAGACTTAATGGAGTTGTGATATTTGGTGGAGGCACAGTCCAGTACTGTGTGTGAGTCTGATAGTATTGCCAAGAAGTAGATGATGTTGTGTTCAACCCATTAGGTATTTTTTGTCATGGTACTAATTGTGTGTTCAGAGATATTTGCAAGGGAGAATACCTTCTTGGTGTATCGTTGCTTTTAGGTACACTTCAGTGAGATTGAGACAGAATTTCTTGACTTACAGTACAGCATTGTGTTTATGGCATAAGTAGTGAAGAAATGCCCGTGAGACACTATTATACTTACCTTCCAGATGATGGATTGGTTATTCAAGCCACAAGGCCCATTGAAGGGAGATCAGAAGATAATTGACTGTCAAGCTTTTGAGCAATGTTAAGGTCAATTGCTGCAGAGGTCAGTTTATTTGAACAATGGGCCCGTTTACAAAGGGTTACAGAATGCTAATAATAATTTTTGCGTTAATGGAAGTTCTCAACATTGTCAAAGGAGAATTAGCTTTTAAATGTTAAGCTTAAATATCTCTTTGAAATCTGAAGGCTCTTGGACAAAGAACCCAGCTTTGATTGTATGCCAAAAATAATTGATTTTTACCTCCAGTCAGTCAGATGAATTGCTAGTATGTGCATGTATATTACGTGCATATATGTATGCTTATGTTTTTTTCAAATTTCTCAAGGTCTGAGAAAACAGCTTTGGTGGGAGCACATATGTGGGGGAACACACATCACTGAGGGAAGTAGCACGACTGGGTTAATACTGGGGGGAAAGAAAAAAAAAATCTTATATTGCTAGTAAGCAGAAGAGAAGTTAAACTACCCAAATTCCTAAGGCTTCTGTCCTGAATAGCTATTGAACATGAGGCTCAGGAAACTTCTGGTCAGGCTCTGGAATGGACTTGGAACAGCTGTGCTCAGAATTAAACCCCATTTTTTTCCATGGAGCAAACTGTAGCTTTAAAAAGAAAAAAAAAAATTCCTTGATCTGTTCATTTTGTGTTCATGTAACTAATGGGAAAGCTGTGGGACCATGGAGAACCAAACTGTTGGCTATTGCATATATTCGATCATGTCCGTACTACCTTTCTGTTTTCAAATCAAGCTTAGTATCAGTGAGGTTTGTGGTAAAAATCAGCAAGATTTCTAGGTTGATCCATCTGTTGTGTCCACAGTGTGTTCTTTTCTACCACTTATAGTCACCAGAAAAAGCTTATAGTCCTGTTTGAAAGCACTGATTTTGGCATCTATGCAATTGCTGAGCATCCCTACTTCTCTTGCTAGTAGGAGCCTTTGAAGGAGGAAGGAAATCACTCTGTCACATACACACACACATAGAAATTAGTCTTTGTTTTTAATATCTCTTTCACTCTTCACAGAGTGAAGCAGCATTGGTGGGAGTTCCCATGTCACTCAGCCCTTCTGCTCTGCAAGAGCACTTTCTTTTTCATCAGTTACTGGTACGTTTTGTCAGAAGTCTTGGTTAACCTAACGTGGTTTTCAGGGATAGCTGCCACCAGGATGCTTACTGACTGCATGCAAACACCATTAGCTCAATTCTGAGGATGCTAATTTCTTTTGTTACTATGGCAATAGCTTTGAGTAGTCTTTTTTGGGACATGGGGAAGCATTGAGCCTGTTGTGCTACCATATCTGCCGTAGCCCAAAACTGGACCTATATGAAAGGAAGATAGATGCTGAAGGAGTCTGAGGAAAATCAGCAGGCTTATAAGAAAAACCAATAAAGGTCTTGTTCCTACCTGGAAGTTCAACAGAGGTTTGAACAGCTTTCAGAGGAGTCACTGTGGGACTGTGTCTAGTGTTTGGAAGTATAAGATTCCTTCAGACAGGTCTGCGTGATATTTTGCAAGCAAATGAGCGTCATGTGCTGGTGTTCTTAACCTGCTGGTGGTTACACAACCACAGGAAAGCCATACTCACACGGAGCTAGTGTGTCCTGCTGAAAGGGGGAACGTTTTCACCTGGTTTGGGACTGGTAGCTAGGGCTCTGCATCATTACTTTCTCACCTGACTTAGAGCATGCAAGGCATAGTGGGCTTGCAGAGCAAGTTCACATGTGCTAACATACCCCTGTGATGTTTGTGTTGCATGTTCCTTAAAGGAAAGCTTACTACTTGGCTTCTGGTCCAAACAAGTTAGATCCTAAGAAACCTTGAGATTTCCAGAAGAGCTTAGCTGCATAAACGTAGCTGCAAGACTGGAGCAAAATGCCATCTTTGTATGAGGAATCCTGTATAATTGGTTCTGGAAATCTGGCAAGGAGCTGGCTGTGACTGTAGCCCTTTCTATATGAGTGCTACCTGAATAATGGCAATGAGGAGGGGAATGTGCCAATGGATGTAAAGCATACGAGGACTAACTCCATGTTAGTCATGTACTGCAACAAAAATACTATATTATGTGAGCTACTGGGCTGCTCCAAGTAAATCCCTGTGGGATGTACAAAAATAATTCTCTTTAGATACCTCTGAAAATTCAAACCTCAGCTGGAAGAAAAACCACAACTCGTGTGAGTCCAGATCTATGCAAGATTCCTGGCTGATCTGGAGCCAGGGTGCATTAGAGTATATGCAGTGTCTGTGTTTTCATGTGCAATGAGAGGTGGTCTAGAGAAGGGGAAGGAAAAAACAGTGAAAGTGCTGCAATGCAAGTAATGGTGTGAGATTAGTTAAAAGCAATATCAGCAACCTGTATATTGCTATATCTACTTTCATATGTCTACTTAATAGCCTTTTGGCATATGCCTGTTAATAGAGTTATAAAATACCTCTTATCTGATGATAGTAAATACCTGATTGTTCTCTGTATGCTCAGATGTTTTAAGTTTTTTGACTATATTCTGGGTTTCTGAATTATGACATTTTGCACATATGCATATTAAGTAGTGTAAGAAAAATGTAAAGTTTTAGTGTATCCTCTTTAGCTTTTGCAAGCTTAAATGATGGCACAAAATGCATGCTGAAAGAGAAACAAGGCTTGGATGGTTACATGATTTGTAGAAGGTCATCACAGCCAGAAACAGAAGCAAAAGGCAGAATACAGTAAGTCCAGGAGTCTTGATCCAAAGTCCTTAACAAATTTTGTCTAGAAAGGGATGAGTTTATCTTGCCTATGCTCTAGGTACACGTTGGAAGACACAGTATGCTTCTATCACATTTGTTTTGTTTTTTGTTTGGTGTTTGTTTTGTTTTAAATATGGTTGTTAACAGTTGTTTTTACTGTGTCTCTTACCTTGGTAAACTTTTTATTCATGCCCTTAGGAGTAATGGATATCTTGTGTACAGAGATGAGCAAATGATTGTAGCAGTAGCTTCTTAGTTGCAAGGCAGTAAAACATTATGATACTCATTTGCAGTATTGTACAAGCATATAAGTCTGTTCATCACATTGCCCAGCACTAATGCATTTATATGACTACAAATTCCATTACTATATGCAACTGAAAGGACAGAGGACTTTGCCAGATAAGGGAGAAATCCTAGAGCATTCTTATTAAGAACCTGATGTCAATCCAGAAAGCGATGATATATCTTGTTTTAAACATTCAACAAACCAAAACTGAACAAAGGGAAAAATAGCAAACTCAAGATGGCTTAAGTTCTGCTTCAGGGTACAGGCAGATTACCATAGAAAGGTAGAGGAATAATTGTCTGCTAAGCAGACCTCATCTCTGAAATGGGCACAGCTTCAAAAAAATAATGATACAAAACTTAGACTATTCTTTGTCTACTCACAGAAGAATAAGAAGTCTTATATGCTGCAGGAGGTTGTCCTAGAGATAGTTTTATTGGAGATTAACTTTCAAAGCATTACCATAAATTATTTTTAGGACAGTCAAGTGAGGCCTGGAAGTTTCTATGGTAGTATTCATGCGAAAACATCACTAAAATTGGAGGGCATAGATTTGCCAGTCTCAGTGTTCTAGTGCCATATACCTAGCTGTGCTCAGCATTTAGAGCAGCGGCTTTCCCAGAAACCTTCTGCTCCAGAGACTGGTTGCACCCTGGCCATGACTGAGGGTGACTCCTACAGATAGTGGCTGTGGAGGAGGCAGCTCTTTCACCTACCTGGATGATCTCAGGTAGAGTAATACTTAGTCTAAAGGCAGCTGGAACTGAGACAAGATTGGTAAGTGAGCGACACAAAGTTAGGAGGGCTGGAGCAGAGGTAAGGAGCTCTGGAAAGGCAGATTTAGGGATCTTTGAGCAGGCAGCTGTAAGCAAAATCTGATGCCTCCCAATATGGTAGCGAATGTGTGGCTGTCACTACATGAGCTAAAGGTCTGAGTTCCCCAGCCTGATTTTCTCAAAGCTCTGCTGAGCACAAGGTGGGACTGAAGAATAGTATGCAGGTAAAATATTTTGCAAGTCCTTCAAATGACTTATGAGCCAGGGACAGGGTAGCGTGGGAGGAAAAGAGAAAAAGGGAAACAAGTTATAAGTTTAGAATTGAGAGGAATTCATATAAGTAAAAATGGGAATCATGCACTTTTTTCGTCAACTAGAACACAGTCACAACCTGGGGGAGCTGGAGTTGCTGAAGCCCCTCTGAAAATGCCTCTGGGTGCCTACTTCATCACTAGGTAGTTAGTGACACCCAGTGATACTTTGGCACCTCTGCCTTGCTGCAGATGACATAAAATCACTTTTGAAAAATCCCTTCTTTGTGAATGAAGATAAAGACTTGGGGGAGTGTTTTAAATTTGTATATTTATTTTCCTGGTCGGTAAAGAGAAGCCTTGAAAGAGACTCGAGAGTGAAGTAGAATAATCAAGCAACTCATTGATCTAAAGTTAATCTGCTGCAACTGCCTCAGCAAATGCTAAAAATGGTCTCCTTTCCTCCTTTCTATAACTGAGGAAACGGCTTCTGCCAATATCCCTCTAACACCAGCAGCCCTTGGCGTTTTTGTCAAACACACTCTCTGTTTGAACAGATCAAATGAAACTCATTTGTTGTTATTGTTTAAGATTAAGCTGTACTTATAGAATTACTGTGGCATTATTAGGCCAGTTTCCTAGAACAAAAATAGAATGAAAAACAAAAATAAAAGAGAGGAAATTCTGTTTATTTTTTTTTTGTTTTAAGGCTTAGTGCTGAGGTTTGAGTCTCTGCTGTTCTCAGTAGTGAATTATACAGTATTGTATTCTGCAAAGAAGTGCCAAGAAGCTGCCTTAAAAACATTATAATCGTTGTACAAAGGTTCTATGTAATATACAAAGCAATCAAAATGTTCCCCAAATGCTTGAGAGGTGTGTTTCTGGTGCAAAATAAGAGCAAATCATGCCTTTTAGCTTTGGGCTCTGGAATCTGTACGAACATGAGCAGGTCAATTAAACTATCTGCTGCTCCATCTGCAAAATGAAGCTATTGAGTGTCTCAAACTAGCCAGGCAAGCCAGAAAAGGTGTCTGTGCTGACCTGCTGGGATTCATCCAAGCTGAATTTTGCTTTTGTGCTTTCACTGATGGAAAGCATTCAAAATAGGTTTTCTATCAAGCCATCAGAATTCATAACTTTCTTAAATGAAAACTCATCAGTCCTCTAAGTTTTATCTTGAAAATGTGTTATGGCTCACAACAATTATTTTCATAGAATCTTAGAGCAATTCAGGTTGGAAGGGAACATGGTAGGACTCTAGTCCAGCCACCTGCTCAAATCAGGGCCAACAATTAATTCAGACCAAATTGCCCAGGGCTTTGTCCAGTCAGGGCTTGAAAACCTGCACATTTTCTCTTGGTACCTGTCCAGCTGCTGTGTCATTCTTACAGGGATTTCCGCCCCAACCCCCACTTATGTCCAGTCAGAACCTTGCCAGCTCCAATTTATACCCATGTCTGTTGTTCTCCCGCCATCTCTTCAACAAGCTTGGCTTCACCTCTCAGTCACTTTCCCCTGAGTGCGGGGGGCTGCTGTTAGGTACCGCCAAGCCATCCCTTCTCCAGGCTGGACAAACCCCAATCCCACAGCCTCTTCTCACAGGGCAAGTGCTCCTGCCCCAACCAGCTTGGTAGCCTCCCCCAAACTCCCTCCACTTAACTGGTGTTTTTCTTTTACTGGGTGTCCCAAACTGGTTTTGGTGGTCTAACAATTCCAGAGTAAATGGGACTAATCACTTCCCTCCGTCTACTGTCCATGATCTTGATATAGCCTGGGATGCTGCTTGCCATCTTTGCAGCCCTGCTGGCCCATGCCTGGGCCCTTTTGGCAGAGTTGCTCCCCAGCCTGTATTGCTGCAGGGAGTTCCTCCTCCCCACGTGCAGAGCTCTGCATTTGTCCCTGTTGAACTTAATTAGGTTCTTATTGGCCCATTTCCCTGGCCTGGCCTTGTCCCTCTGGATGGCAGCCCTGCCCTCTGGCATACCAGCTGCACCCCTTGGTTCGTTGTCATCCAAATACTTGATTTTAAAACAAAAGTTAGTGTAAATTGAAAAATAAATCTAAGTACCAGTGGCCTCTATTCATCCTCTGTATAATTCCAGTAATTTTGCTGAATTTAGCAAGAAGTTGCTTTAGAAATGTTTTACAAGGAGAGGTTTTTTTGAGTCTAAGGAAAATCACTGGAATGCAAACCTTTCTCATCTTTGTTTTTCAACAGTGAGTAAACTTACACCTCTAGCTCCTTTAGATGATGTATACCCTCCAGATCACAACTTTCTTCGGTTAAAAACTGAAAAGCAAACAAATATGGCATTCCTCCCTACCTCCACCATTTCAAGGTGAAGTTGAGTTGCAAAGAATATTTGTTCTAAAGAAAATGAGCCAAGTCTGGAAAAATCAATACACTGACAGAGGAAACTTTGTTTCTCTGATTCTGCCGGAGGATGCAGGCATTAGGTTGTATCCTACGTGGTTTTAGGTTTTTTACTACTTCTGTGTTGCCTGGAGCTCTGCCATTAGTAAGATACTAGTAGAGATAATGCTTAAACCACATTTTTGTCTCTTCAGTAAAGTATAGCCGTTATGTTTAGCCAGCACATGGAAGCTTTTTATATTAGCAAAATCTTTGGCTTTTGACCCCACAACAGCTAAGGATTGTGCTAATTTTGCTTCTACTTCAAACCAGCCTTGCAGGCAAGTATTGTAAGATGTTTTGCTCCTACTGCAAGACTGGAGCGTGCTAAAATTGTGAATGCCACAGCATTCTGATGAAATCCCCAAATGAATGTAATTCGTTACCAATCTTAAAATGCTATTCTACTCTAGAGAATGACTATTCAAAAAAGGTCCTTATTTAATCAGTAGAGTAACTCCCTGTGTACGTTCAGACACATATAAAATGTGTTAGTGACAACATGATGGGTTTTACTGCTTTTTACTTCTGTTAGCATTGCAGAACCAATTCAGCTTTAAGCATGCTGGAGTCTCCACCTTCCTATATTATATCCACCAAAAATAATAGCTGGCATAGCATAGAGGCTCTTGGGCACCTGAGTGCTATCAATTATGGTGCTGTTAACCCAGGTTATGGTGAGTTACCTACCCTGACCACTGAAAGCAATGGGGCTGCACGAGTTTTATTTAGTCTACAGGATTTTTGCTACTATGTACGCTGTACGGTGACAGAAGAAATCCAGCTTAATTCTGACGCTAGGTTGTGTTTACAGGTTAGGAAATTATTGCAAATTTCATTGTCCAGCTGAGTACTGTTGCTGCATTAATATGAAGTCCCATTATAATATTTTTACACAATTTCTGTGCACTAGAGTTATATTAAAAATTGGGAAGTATCATTCAGTTTGATGATCATTGGGATATTGACCTCCAACACCTGCAAAACTGGATGGAAAAAGAGAAAAGAACCTGTGTGCCTGCAGAATTCTGATCTGTTTTTGTGGCTGGCAAAGATACAGCTTGAATCTATAATACTGGAACAGTAGCATTACCTGGAAGAGGCAGGAATGCAGTTAAGGGGAGGGGGAAAAAAAAAAAAGCCAAACAGATCATCTTTAAAAGTTTAGATGAAATTCTGAGCAATCTTGCTTATTTCATCCCATATCAATTCTGGTTTTCTAGGGTCAAAGTTTCACAAAAATAGACTTTAATCAAAATCCAAACTGCTACATTTTAGTGCTGTGATTGACCTGTCAATGGTGATAGGTCTGTGATAAATCCTTTTTTAGACTACAATATAAGTGGCATCATACTCTGATGTTACTGAGATGGCATGAGATGATACAGATCCCTCCAAGCCAGAGTTCCAGTCTGGATTTTGATTTTCCATACCTCAAAATTCAGGAGAGTTTGACTGAAGGGGTTTGACTTTGATTCACTTTTAGTGGATGCAGTGTAGGAAGCTTCTAGCTCTAGCTGGTCATCATGGAAATGGTTAGGTGCTGCTGGGGACACAGAGGCCAGTGTCCTGAGAAGCAAGACAGACTGCATTTCAGATTAGGAAACAGAGGAAGAAGGGAAAGTTCTTGACGTCCCCACGTGCAGCCCAGGATACAATGGTCCAAAAGCAGAAGAACTACCGGCAGATTAAAACTTGGAGCCAGGGAAGTGAATTTGCAGCTCAGGCAGTCTGTACAAGGAGATAATGATGTTAATTCCTGTGAGTAGTGAGCTGGATTCTGATCAACCTTGTGTAAGCAGGTGTACTCCAGAGATAGTGAGGAGCAGAAAATCAGGTTAATTGCTATTTTTAGCAATGCAATAAGGGCAGACTGGACAAGTTAGCACTATTTTCCTGATAAATGTGAGATTGTGGGTGCTCAGGGAACATGAGCATCTAAGATGGCAACTACTAATTGAAAACTCTGCATGAGCAGGACAGAGGAAAGTTTCATGCACAGAAGAACATACTCAGTCCCTTACTGTGAGAATCAGTCTGCTCCTACACTATACCATCCCTGTAGTGTCTTTCAGGTGCTCCAGACCAAGCTTTGCACTAGTGAGAGGTACCTGGCTGCTAAATGTCAGGAGAGACCTCCCCTCAGAGCCAGTGCTGCCTCTGGTACCAGCTCCCAGAGCCGAGAATGTAGTTCCCTCTCAATGGCATAAGAAATCCTAGGTCCCTGTGCTCAGTCGCAGGGCAGGAGCAGGGATGTAAAAAAAGAAGGCAGGGAGAAAGTCTGTCCCTAGTACTTCTCTTGAGTACAGTAATGAAGTGGAAGAAACAATGCAAAACTGAAGCAGACATACCCAATTCCTAAAGAGTACTTCTAGCAGCGCAGAAAAATGACTATAGGATATCCATGAGCAGGAGGCCACAGCGGTTTAGGGACACCTGAGGTGGACGCAGATAAGAACTGAGGAGAACCTGGAGGGAAACAGAGGATGCTCTCAGTATTAAAATATCTTGCTGAGGCCCTTGTTATCATCAAGATGTGGGCTAAGTATCCTAGAGAAGACAGGACCCTGACCACCAAACTGTATTAGAGTTGCCTTGATGGCCATGTAGTGAAGTTAGTGATCTGGTGGTAAAAAATCTTACTATGCTCTGTTCTTTTGCAGTATCTGGTCACCTCTGTATAATTCAGAAACTTTATAAAATTATTCATACCTTCTCTTTGCAAGTTGCAATGCATCCGTAGGATGGTGGTCTCTACCTGATCCAATTATCTTTACACACTTAAGTCACTCTGCTGAACCAGTCTCTCTCCTGAGATAAAGTTATCACACAGTCACCTCCATAGCATGCAGATTAAAGGTGTGTGTGGGGGGGAAGATGCTCTAAAACAGCATTGTGGCATGCAGCAAATATTTTAATTGTATTATTTAAGCTAACTCTCTACAACAATGTTGAATAACAAGTTACTTTATAAAATTACATGAAGATAAGTATTTGTACTGGGTTTCCCAGAATGTCTCAAATTGTAGTCTTGGGCAATGTATAGTCAGTTCATTAATGGGTGCTGGAGGGCTGGCTGCTAAGGTGTTACTGGCTGCTGTTAATTTCTACTTGCTGAGCCATATGAAAAGAGCCTTTGAAGTACCCCAAATCCTCACCTGATAGTTTCTGTGACTGCTAACACTGTCATTGATAGAGGGATATTAGGCAGGCCTTGGAAGAAGTTTGTAAAACTGATTGTTACAAAAGACTATTCCCAATTCGAAGCCAGAAATTATGAAAAGCCTGGATGCTCTCGTTTCCCTGATGGTACGCAAACTTACAGAGTGGCTTGCTGTAGCTCCACATGTGCCAGTTCAGCTTCCTTCATTCAGTGATGGATCAGCTGCTTGCACTGTAAGACAGTTAGAGGTGCTGCTACGACTACAGGTGCAGGCAGCTTGTAAACAGGCCAATTTTTTCTTTACAAAGGAAAGGAGAACATGTGTCTTTCATTCTGAAACAGCCTGCCAGTGTTATCAAAGGAGAGTATAGATGTGAAAAGCAGTGGCATCGTTCTGCTTGGGGATTCAGTCTGTTTAATTCCCACAGTGTGTTGTGCTGTCTCTGACGTGCATCTTTCTCTCTGTCAATAAAAATAAATATCCATCTGAAGTTTGTAGCCAATAGAGAATTTCTTTCACTTGAATTTTTCTTTACTTTACCATAGCTGTGCTCATTGTGTTTTGCTCTTTATTAAATTTTCTGAAAGACCTCATTGACTCTCCACTAGTTGTTTTTCAGACTGGCCAAGCTGAGTGGCCTCTTCAGTTCAAGGTCCCTGTCAGGGAGTTCTCAGAGAGGCACTCTGGCAGCTGCATAGCAGTCATATCTTGTCAGATGCATAAGAATTAGAATTACTTAAGTTGTTTTTTAATGGCAGATTTTCCATCAGGGAATATAATTTTGAAAACTAGACTTCCTATTGGAATACATGAATTTACGCAAAATGCCATGGTCTTTCAGTCTGGGAGCAGATCAAAATTAAATGTTTTGACCTTACCATGATGAAGCGTTTGGATCATTTACCTAATTTGCAATTATACTATAGTATACTTCACTGTAAAATTAACATGAAACACTTAAATTACAATTCCTTTACACAAAAGCATTTGCTCCCAAGCTGTTTTCCTACATAAGATTTTATTTCCAGGAAACTTACGAGTTATTCTTGTTCATTCCAACATGTGGAATAGAAAGAAAAAGAAATTATGGAGTTTCCTCCAAAGCAGACATTCAGATTGCTGCTTGGATCCAACACCTCTTCATACCACGGGCATTTGAAATACCAACTGGCACATAGCTGGAGTACCACACAAAACAAACAAGCAAAAAACCCCAAGGGCTGAAATCTGTTCCCAGTAAATATTTGAGTAATTTCAAAGTATTCATCAACTGTGGTCTGTCCATGAACGATTTGCAAACAGCCAACAAGTGCCAAATTTCACAAACAAACTGTTCATTGCAAATAGTTTGCCTCTTCACTGTGACCAAGATGTGTGTCATTAAGAAGCCAACAGTTCTCCTTAAGCAAGCTTTTTACCCTCACCATAGTAAAAACTGCATGTGAGGAGCAGGATTACAGAGTTTAAGGGAAATGATACTTTGAAAACCTTGCTTAGATATTTCTTCATGAAAATATTTACTGCTTTTTATCCAAGGATTCTCAAGCCTAGAGATCTGTTCTGTGATCATTACTTCCATTTTAGTAGTAGAAAAAACAAGGCAAAAGGAGAAACTACACAATTCATCTTTGATCCCGTTGCAGATAAGAAGAGCTGGGAATGGAATTAGCTGTCTTGAGTTCCAGTTCACAAAACAGTATCTATAGGTTGCCAAGTTGGCTTTTATTTATAATGTGTATTAGTGTGGCACTCATCACAAAGTGCTGTATAACTCAAAAAAATTCAACTTACCCATTTCTGTAGCAGACTTGCAATAGAGGTCTGTATACTCTTCCTTTTCTAGATGTGGAAAATGAGGCGTAGATTGCAAATTGTTTTGCAGCATTTGGGTCTGGCAGCAGAAAAGTAGCATGAGGCTAGCAGTACTGTCTCAGCATTTTCTGGTCTCCTCTCTCTTAGTTTGTCACTCTTATCATTTCTAAATTCACCTTTAGAACAACTGCCAAAAGTACTTTGATTTCAAGTTGTGCATGCAGACAAAACATTCCACACTCAGAGACTAATGGTAAAACAAAATAAAAAAGCTGAAGCAGCTCACTGAAGGCAGCTGGTGATGATTCCTCCTTGGTTATTGCTTAAGGTTCGCTATTTGCAAGCACCTTATCCCAGGAGGACTTTCTTGGGGAAAAGCCATGGGAGGAAGTCTTCTTGAAGAGGTGTCATCTGTCATGACAAGTTGTCTGTTCTGATGAGCCTGGTGCTGAGACCACATTATGATGACTGATGAGGCCATCTGGAGCAGTTAACTCAGCCATTTGTAATCATTTCTCGTACAGGTCTTTCAGTAATCACTTTTTGAAACTCTTTTTGAACACTGCAGGTTCTGGAGGGAAGAGAAGCAAATTTATTTCTCTTTTACAGGAAAGGTTTTAGATAGACATAAACTTAAGGGAAAAATGAAAACCAAAAATTGGTATAAAATATCTTACTGTCTTACGAGATATTCCTGGAAGGCTATTTTGTTTTATTTTTGTGTAGATGAAAGTCCCGTCCACATACTGGTTCTGTTCCAGATGCGCAGAATTTCACTTTGACAAGATAAAGTGAAGTCACTTGGCAAAGGCAGGGCTGGACTACCAGAAGTGGGGACCTCTAAGGAGAAGGAACCAGTAAAGATTGTTTTCTTTTCTAAACTTTGCTACCACTTTGCGATGTGAATTTGAGCAGGTCATTTAATCCCATGGTTTCGTAGTACCCTTACACATAGGAGGTATGTAATTCTACAACAAATCCATTGCGTCCAATTTTTTCCATGTGGTTTGTGTGTTCTACTAGTTGTTTTACAGCTCCTTATGGGCCAGTTTTTCAGCCCAGCCCTTCTCACCAGTTTTGCCACATCTGAGGAAGGCTGTAGCAGGATGTAGGAATATGTAAATACGTAACAGAGAAAACAGAAATCTCCTCTTTTCTGTGATAGGCAGATGATAATAACCTTCCTACTCATCTGAGATGCTGAGGCACATGGTGTAGAGGTAAATTGGCAGTACTGGATTAATTGTTGGACTTGATGATCTTAGAGATCTTTTCCAACCAAGGTGATTCTGTGACTGTGTCTTTTTGAGTATTTGGATGGTTGTCTTTATACCAAAAGCCAAATATAAGGCTGAGTAGGACTTTATAGCAGCATGCCTTGCATCAGCAGAGATAATATGGGCCATCCTGCCCCACACACAAGGACCTGCTTTGAGCTGGAGATCTGTCTTTTGTGTCACATAATTCAACCACTCTGGTGCCATCAATCAGAGGAGACTGGTGACTGGTGGCATCAGCTGCTTTTCAACATTACTCGCCTCTCTTACATGATGCTGAGGATTAGTTAACATTGTGCCACAGTGGTAACAAAACACCCAACAGACCACCCTAAAAAACCAAGAATGTTTCCAGAGATACTACTCATTTTTCTTTTGCACCTGGAAAACAGAATGATGAGTAATTTCCATTTTACAATCTCTACTCATAGTCAAGTGAGGTCTATCTGAGTGAAGCCAGGAGTTTCTCGTGTCTTGCTCAGGTGCTTTATGGCCTTCATTTTGGCAGCGCTTGCAGGACTTTCTTGAGAAGTACTTTCACATCTAAATACCTCACAGTTGTAGTCAGAGATGCTGTCCTCTACCTTAAGCAAAATTAAATGTTGCAGTGAAAATAACAATATAAGCACATTGGCATCTTTCCCAGTAAAGGGAATATGAAGTAGTTTTTATTGTTACTGCCAAGACAGCTGTGTTTTAGATTGAAATAGTCATCTCACCCTTTTGCTATTTCTAGAAATAATGCAGCACGCCTACCGATAACAAATGTCTAGCATTTTCTCTGGTACCAAAACACCCTGCACATTTGTTGCTATTCTGCAACGCTATATCTTAACAGAAATGGCTAACGCAGCAAATAAATGGTTTTAACCATACAAATGGCAGAAAATTCATAGCTGTCACTGCTTCACAGTTTGTGTCTGTTGTACATATGTAGGGCTTCGCATAATTCCTCAGTGTTCACTCTATGTTTTGATACAGCAGGCATATTTTAAAGTTTCTTCTTCTAAAATGTCATATTTGGATTGCAAGGTTTCAGAATTATTCCAGGTATTAAAGCTGGACAAAGCCTCTGGAGCTGCAGTGACCTTTCTAAAGGTGTTCCTTCTGTCTGCATGGTAGAGTCAAGGCACAGTTTCTATGGGAGACATCACTTCAGGATTTCTGCCACTTTTGTATGGGAAATCTCCAGTTTTTACCTGAAGTTCCTGTATTTTATTTCCTTTGCTTGTGGCCTGTTTTAAATGTTAAGGGTTGGGGATGGCAGATTTTTAAAAAAGCCCCTGGATTTGTTTCTGTATGTGGGACCATTACTGAGCCTTCTGCCAACATTATCTTTCACGTGCGCAATAAGCATAGAATTTCCTTCCTTTCATAGAAGCAATAATAGTAATAATGATAGTAATGAGGAAAAACAAGGCTGACTTATGCCACTGCTGTTGCTTTCTTCCAAATAACCATTATTTACTGGCCACCATTTGCAGCTGGCATTGTTGAACGGTTTCAGGCAGCGAAACAAGGCTGGCTTGTGTCTGAGGTGGGTTTACACCAGGTGGTGGATGAATGACTTTCTGGATACTGCCCCATGCTCTTTGAGGAAGAAGGATGATGCACATGTCCAAAAAGGGTTTTTTTCCCACAAAGAAAGGGGTATATGTAGCAGTAGTATAGGATACAGGGTATGTGAGTTCCCAGGAAAAGCTGGATGTATCAGCTGGAGTGAAGTAAAGACTTTTCCCAAACTAACTCAGGCTGAACTGGGACCTTTAAATTGTCTCTTGTGTTTGTATTAGGAACCATAGGAAAAGAAGCTTGTCCTTCCTTCTGATATGCAGTAAGTGAGTGAAAAAGAACTTTGTTTCCTCTCCACCTCCACTCCAAGCTCAGTGCTGCAAGGCAGTGGAAAAGAGGGTTTTAAATGCTCAGGTCATGTGTGACCATAGATGGATTTGAGTTGGAAGGAGGGCATTTAGTTGCTATATATGAAGGAAAAAAATGTTTCCTAAACTTTGTTACAAGTGTCTCCAGAGTCAGAGGTACTGACATGGCATGAAAGTGTAGAAGTGAATTACCACCATTTTCATCCTGATCAAAGAAGCAGCCTTTTAAAGGTGATGCAGACTGCCTGCTCTGAGGGAGAAAAGCCTTCTGCAGACCACAAAGATTCACATCTGCACTGAAACCTTCAAATACTTATTCCCCTGACATTTAAATGTTCAAGGCATTTTTGCATGTGTCTTTCTCCACTGACACTTAAGAAATGTGGAGGCAAAAATAAGTGAGCACTGAATGCCACACCTGGAAAACAAGAGACAGATTAAAAGGCAGATGTTGAGAAAAATATGATCTTGTATTAAAATTTTCAGGAACTGAAGGCCACTGAGTGTCTAAATATCTGCAGTTGTGTGATAACTGCTTAGAGGTGTAAGTTTGTATACGCGTTCTGGTTTAGTACACAGTCGATGTAGTATAAAAAAAGGTTTTAAGTGTAAGTAAAGCAGGAGATTGTTTCTGGGATTGCTTCTTTTCCTTTAATCCCACTACTTAAAATGATAGAGGAAGTGTGCAAATCTGATGAGAGACTCCAACTTTGGAGGTATGTGTTAAATATGGAAGTAGCTACGCAGAAATCCAAGGTAAAGGCACTATATGGTTTGAAGTCAGTATGCGCAATGAATTATTAAAATGCTGTCAAAAATTTTTTTCTTTTTTTCTTTTTTTTTTTTCTTTTCTTGAAAGCCTGGCCACTGTGCTTCTAGAGGTTATGTTAACTGTAGAGGAGTAATCTGAGCTATGCAAATAGATGGACGCTGAGAATATGTGGGATCAGGACCCCAGTTGTGGTAGATGAGAATCATACTAGTATAGCATGTATACTGGTATAGCAGTCATATGGGTAAGCAACTGCTCTGAACCCCTCTGGATGAGGAACACTGTAACAGAGAGTCCTTTTAGGGGCCAGGCAAGCTGGCACTGGAAGGGCTTCCAAGGACTGTGAATGGAAGAACTCTCTAATGTTGACATATGTGGACCAAGCATTAATACTGCCTCTCAGCTGTTTTGTTGAAGGTTTTTCTAAAGTACAGTAGACAAATACCCCAGACAGCAGTGGAAGGATCACTTTGTTTTTACGTGTACATAAAAAATGCAGAACATCTGCAACCTGAAGTACTTCAATGTGCAGATTCCACAAATTTTATCTTGCACTTTCCCGCTGTCTGCAGTGTCTGGAGGTCTGTCCAAGCTGCAGGAAGCAGTTGGACATAATGACTTCTGCTTTTCACTGCATACCTGGTCAGTAATTCAGATGCGTCAGTTATTAGTCCAAAGACAAGGACAAGTATTGCCCTGTGTTGAAATAACACAACCCCACAAAGTCACCACCCCAACACTCCCTTTCCAGTTGTGATCCTAAAATATCTAAAAGCTGGTACAGCACACAAGCATCCAAAATTCAGAATATGTGTTTGTATATGGAGCTTTGCTGCTAAGGGGCTTTCCCCCTCTGCTTAGCAAAGCTGCAGGCTAGACAAGCAGGAGAAGCACATCCTTTGACACAGTCCTGCCAGCAGCCTCAGCTTTTGAGGAGACAAACTGGAGTTGAGAGCAGTTCAATTACTAACACTAAGACCTTTGTTATCTCTTTGGTGCCCGCAGAGATGCTTAATTGTGCCATAAAAGATTATTACGGCAAAGATCATTCTACTGTTGGATTTTTTTAAAGGTTCCTTGTACGCACACAGATGAGTAGCAACTTTAAGCCATTCCTGGTCTGGTCTGTAATTGAGACCCTGAGCTCTTTATCAGTGATTCATTGCCATTTTGTGGTGTCTTACTGGGCAGGTCTTCAGCAGCTCCAAAGCATCTGAGATGCAGTAGTATGCTCTAGATGGCAGTATATTTTTAAACTATGTTACTTGAGCTGGGTAGAATATAAGCGTGGTCATTTTAATTGTTTTTTTAAAATACTCTTTGCATGCCACTTGCTTTCAAAGTAGAAATTTAAAAACTTAGTAGATTTTACAATATACATGCCAATACTAAGAAGAATTCCCAGAAAGCAGCAAAGAAAACAATATTGTTTGCCCTGCATTTTTGACAGGAAAACATGGATTATTTTTTTTCCTGTAATGAGCCACACCACATGATACTTTAATATTTCCCTGTCACAGTGCCTTGGTGGAACTGTAATTTGAGCCTTTTGTGCTCTTCTTCTGCCAGAGCCAAGGCCTGCTGATCAGACCACATCTCCCAGACTTAGCACAGACTCTCCTTGCATCAATAAATGTCCATGGAATGTGGTAGGTGGAGGGACTGCCTAGTCTGTAGAAAAGAATGGGGCTGTGGACTACCTCTTTGCTGTTTGAATTAGTCAGTTTTGAGGCATTTGGGTTTTTTCGGTCAAAAGTTAACATTCCCTGTGAGAACAAGCTGAAAAAAAAAAAATACATTGGTAACAGAAAGGGGTTAAAAGAAAGTTTTAAATAAGCCTTACAAAGACAAAAAAAAGTAAATATTAGTAGTCAGGGCTGGAAGGATAACACAGTTGTTGAGTTAAATACAGTTTAATTAGTGATACATCTTTCATATACAAGAAGTGTATGCTATTCAGAAATTTACTCATCAAGCATCTGCTAGTCAGCGTTGTTGACCACTTCTGTGCCTCATGCAGTACATCTGACTGAGTCCACTATCCACAGGTCTGCTACAGCCCACTAAATGCAAATGTCTCTACAGCAATCCAGCACAGGCTCAGTGACACGCATACTATTGTTTATTTGCACTCATCAGGCCTTCAATATGACATAAAATCATTGTAACATAATACATTATTAAATATATTTTCCAACTGAAAAAGATAAGCTTGACAGACTGTCAGCAAACATTTTGGTACTTTAGAAAAAGGTTTGTAAAACGAAACCCTAGAGTACATCCACCAATTAATGTAAGTGAAGCTCACCAAGTATTCAGAGCAAGAAACCCTGTGGAATGAGCTTGCCCCTCGCCTCGTTCTCTGGCTTGACTATAAACAGAATTTGAATTCTGCTTCTGGATGTCATTTAGACAATGATTTGTATGAGCATAGTTGAGTCTATAGATTATTCACAAAGTGTTTACTTGGGCTGTTTGTTGGTTTTGGTGCTGCTTGGTCACCTCGATATAATGAGTTCTTTGTGCTTTCACGGATGACTAAGTACATCTGTAGATGGGAAAAGGGAAAGATTCTAAGAGGCTGCATGAGCACTGTTAGTGTGATCATAAGGATCAGTTGTGGATTTGAGAGCTTACAGGGAATCCTCAGGCTATCTTTTTTCCTTTGGTTGCATCCCTTTACCTGCAAAAAAACTGAAACCAAGAACTTTTGTGGAGCCAGGAACTCAGGAATCCTTTACTGGGGACCTCTGGGGCATATGCCTCTGTTAGACAGAGGCAAGTAATGGTTTAATGGTTGGACTTGATGATCTTAGAGGTCTCTTCCAACCAAGGCTATTCTATGATTCTATGAAGTCTGATCATCTTGCTGGTCATAGCCAGCCAGGGCTCCATAAATGCCAGAAGAGCCTGAGAACTCTTTTGCAAGATGGAGATTTTGGGCTTCAGGGAAGTGTTGGATCTGCCACTTCCCAGGAAGTCCTTACCCTACCTCTGGTTCATAGAAGTCTGCAGAGATTTTTCATACCTGGGGCAGTCATTGGCCTGTAAGATGTTTTGTTTGTTTTAATGGAATGAAGTTGACTTGATCCTGAGTAGATTTGGACTTTTTTTTGTATTTTTGAATAAGTGGAAAAGATAACTGTGTAATATCCTTTCTGTGGAAAATTAGTACCTTTTCCTTAGAACTGGAATAACCTTTTCTGAAATGTCAGGCTTCCCCAGAGACTGGAAAATCCAGATCTTAATAGAGGCTGTTTCTAAACACGTTGTTGTAATATTTGCTAATATTATTTTGATTGCTGTTATAAACCAGAGCCACAAGTACTACTAATGTTGATTTCTGATTTCCGTGCAATCAAATATGAATGATTTTGAGATATTTTTCCAGATGTAGGTGTAGCTGAAAGTACATTTTAAACTCAGTTTTACACTTACACATTTGTTGAAACTCTGAAATCTAGAGGCAGGTTTGACACCTCAGATTCACCATGAACTTACAGAATGGTAATAAGAACATATCTCCCCAAGCATAAAGATATTGGGTTGCCTACATTAGTTCTCAATATATTTTTAGTATTTTTCTTGAAAAATGTTCTCCATCTTGTTTTGCTGCTAGGACACAACTTTTATGAGGACTAGCTCTGAAAAACTGGGAATAATATTGTTCAGCAAAGTGAGAAAGCTTATCCAGTGAATGAAACCATATCCAAAGATAGTAATAAGCAATATTCAGTTACATGTAGGTGCACTTTTTGGTTAAAAAAGGCATGCGTGTTTTGATAAAAATTCAATTACATTTCTGCACTGTATGGAACTTTAGAAAACTACATATGTTAATTGCTGGAGATATTTTTTCCTTCTTCCAGAAGAGACAAAAAAGGGAGGAAATCCTGTTTATTCAAAAATGACCCAAGTAGAAACCTTCTTTTCTTGTTCCATTTTTATGTGAACATGCAGTGTTGTTCTATTAAAGAGGTATTTTTCATTAAAATAATACATAAATATTTTATTTAATAAATTTGTGGCCTTGAGGCTTGACTTCAGCACACATGAACCATTTTTTATTTTTTTACCAAAACTCTTGTTGAGCTGAATGAATTTCACATCCCCTAAGGAGATTGCTTTGCACAAGTTTAAACACAGAAATGTGAGATGTTCTCTTCAGATGCACGTTTCTAGCTGTGATGGAGTCCATTGGGTCAGGATTTGGACCTGGATATTCCTTTAGGCAGGAATATCAAAGAAACATCTGTTGTACCTTGCCATACTTCTGGCTACTAAAAATGGAGCTGTCAGCTTCCAGTTGCTAATCCATTAATTTTTATTTAAAGGTTAGGGTTACTGTTGACAAGTGACAGAGCACCCTCATACAAACCACCAGAATGTGAGGTTAGAGTAACTAAAAAGGAGACAAAGTTTTCTTAGTGCTTTTTGGCTTCAATAAGAATTGTTTAGGAGAGGGGGGACAAAACTTTAGTTTGTAAAATGGCTACAGTGTAGTTTACATTTGCATTACCCTCACTGCACAAGAAGCATTTGTTTAGCTGATAGAGTCTTCTGTAATTACCTTTCTGGACCTAAAATGCCCTGGAGGAAAGGTCTCTCCTTTTCCTAACCTATAGCTCACTCTAAAATCGAATCATTCCTCACTGTGAAGAGTAGCCCCTTGGCTATACAAAAACCTTTTACCCAGTATCTTTCTCAGAAGATAACTTAATTGGGAAAGATTCATAACTTCTGATAAAATCTTCTTGTTTTCAAGTTCAGACCAATAGCCCAAGCAAATCGTTTGAGAGGAAGTTCCAAAATTAATCCTAAAGAATATGAGAAAAAGGAGTTCTTAGCTTAAGATGAATTGAACTGAATCCATTCTGCTCTTTAAAAATAGAGAAAAACTTTCATTTTTTTATGTTATCTCTTATGAACCTCTTGCTGCAGCTAGAGGGGAGGTTCAGGTGCCTGGAGTGTCCTATCTTCTCTGCTCAGATGTTCAACTTTATTTTTCATCTCAGTTTACTGCATGTGTTGGTGACAGGGAACATTTCCACTTAGCTGAGGCTGAAGGTGGGCATGATTTCTGAAGAATGTGACATGTAGTGCATTACAGTTGTCAGGGGCATTTTTCTGAAGGTGAGGAGTGCCAGGGAATTTGGGGTACTGTAACTGATCATTGTGTTACTGATTCCCAGGTAAGGCTGGTCGGGGTAGTAGCAGTGATTTAATTTTGAGTTCTGTAGCTGCAGTGTTAGGGAGAGAAACGCATGGTGGGACTTCCTCTTGGACAATTTTTTTCCATGGGAATGGAGATGGGGAGAAAGTTGGTTTTTCAGGTTTGTGTGAAGTTTTCATAGGATTCTGACTCCAAGGCTTGGCTCTCTGTCAGTACTAAATGCATGGCATCTGCATTCGAGTCTGTTAGGGGTAGAGAGGGGTGCCAGATTTCTTGTCTGTGGGAGACCCATGATGCGTGTTTAGGATATTAAATCATTCCTCGTTTTGGAGAGACGCTGGGTACAGTTGTTACATACCAGGGATATTGATACTCATCGGACATCTCGCATCAGGCAAAACACGCTGCTTTTAAAACTCGCTTATTTCAGGAGCTCATTTTTATTAATATGATTGTTTTTTTATTTTATATTAGCCTTAAAGTGAAGCACGTTTGTAGGAAAAAATCTGCTTTTAGAAACATAACTATTATAATGAAATCTGACATTATTTGCCACAACAAGCTGTATTCGGGGTCTACTGAAAGACATGTGAACTGTGTCTTGATGTTAGGAAGGAAAAGCCAATATAAAGGTTATTCCATAGTTACCTATCACTTCATCATTTACAGTTGAAGGCAGGACACTAGGTGTGATATCTGCCCTCATAAATCACTGGCCTGGTCTTCTGTGTTGCCACATTCCAGACAACAATAGAGGATACTTAGTAATTGTTCTGTAACTTAGCATAGGGACCAGGTTTAATTGAGCCATTAGGGATGCTACATTTTTGCCACTCTAGAGTGGTTTACAGTACAGCATGAAGTCCATTCTTATCTTGAGGATTATTGCTGTAAGCAATGAACAAGAGTTACAGCTCTTACATAAGAATGGTTATTTTTCTCTTGGTTTTGCTATCATTACTCAATTGCAGGAGTGTGCAAAAAATGAGATTATACGGAGAACAAGATAGGGCACAACTAACACTTGGTATTTGAGCTTCTGACTCCCTCTGAAATTTTCAAGTTTTTCTTCAGTGGAAGTGGGAAGCAGGGCTAAGCAGAGCTTTAACAGAATCAAAGCAGCGTTTTCCTCAAGGCTTCAGCCATTTACCATGTTTACTGTTATACTCTTAAATGTGTCTTGTATTACCCATTACTATTTGTCCATTCAAGGGGACAGTCCGTCAGCACTGTGAATTAATTATTACTCTAAGTTAATTAATTCCTGTTGTTACAGAAAGTTTTACTACGCTTTTAAGCTTTTATTGGGAGGTATTATCAAATAGTTTTCCTGTTATCGCAATGAAGCTTAGCATTGCACCTAAACTAAAATAATTCAAGTAAGCAACTGTAGTATTCTTGACAAAAATATTATTTAATAGATCAAAAAATGTAGTTTTTATTTTCTTTCTGAACAACAAATGCTTTATGGCTTCTCTGAGAAATCAGAACGTATCAGCAATCCAGAGGTTTATTTTATTCCATGAAACAAACCTTCCAAATACAAGTTTTGCCTGCCTGTATTTCTACAATGTGAAATCCTACATTCCCCCTGAGGACCTCAAAAAATGAGATGAGAATACTCAAAATCCTGTCATCTTCAGAAAAACCAACTTAAACATTCCCGGGGAAAATCTGTGCTTTCAAAGCTTACAGGGTTCTGCTTTTCTCATTGACCATGTGCGTTATTTCAGATGCTGTTTCTCTTTGCACCTTTATTATCATTGTGATCTTTCAGAGTTAGTGCAGGTTTGTGTGGGTCCTCACCTGTTCTCTGTTGCTGTAGTATTCTAATCTCCAAAAGCGTCTTTGAGGTGCATTAGGTTGTTGAACAGAAGCTGGGTACATGTTTGTCTGCTCCATGTATGGGATCTCCACATGCTAACAAAGCTTTAAAACAATGAATTGAGGGACTGAAAGGGCAAAGAGAATTTAGAATCAGTGTGTTATCAAAATTGGCAGTTTTCCTAGGTGATTATAATTTTGCTATGTAAAGCAATTTATCTCCTATCTCCCTGTGTACACACATATCGGGAAGGAAAAACCAACCAAGTAGTAGTTGAATATCGGTGCTTATTGCATTTGGTCTGTAAAGCTGATTAAGATCTTTGTGCTTGATGTGTGGTATACAAACAGCAATGTCATACATAATGTTTCTTTTTTTTGTTTGTTTGTTTTCTTTAAATGAAAGGTCTGAGCACTTCCAGTCTCTCAGCGAGCAGCCCTCCTCTTCTTTCTGGTTACCCTGCTTGGAACTTGACCTGGGTCATGAGAGATACATCTCCTTTCTTCTCCCATAGAGGACGACACAGTGAGTAGCATTTATGTTATCCTCAAGAGGCTGTAACTAGCTGCCTAAGGATACTGGTATAATACTGAAAAAGAACAATACAAGTCATATGATTCATGATAAAACAGCCATACTGTCAGCCCCTGAGGGCACTAATAAGCCTTACTGCCCCTTACCAGCCACCTCTGGGGCCTTTCCCCACACTGCCCATGGGCCCAGGAACCCCATTTCAGTCCAGCCTAGGGTCAGGCTGATGTCCCAACGTGGCCTTGGCCCATCACCATCTTCATGGAGGTGCCTGGTGACTTTGGCTGGCCTGGCCTGGCCTGGCCTGCTCCGTCAAAAACAAGGTCCCAGACTGCAATGTTAGGGTGCTGTGTTGGAATCCAGTGATATTATAAAGAGAAGAGCTGTATACCAAACTTATTTTTTCTTGTCATCTCGTTTCATAACTCCCATCCCTTCCAAAATCTGGGCATCTGTTTTAATCTGTTCTCTGATGCGACCTGTTTACTGACTAACCATAGCCATTCCACGGTGAAATACTATGGCCATAGTTAGGACCAGACTGCATAAGGCAATATCTAATATGCAATCCAGAAAGTGACTGAGGTAGATTATATCTACAATATATCTACTACCAGTCTCTAAGAGGGGAGATAAGGTGCTGAGAGGCTAATAAGATTTACTCACCCCAAGCCTGTAATTATCTGCTTGAGGGAAAAGTTTGACCTACCTATATGAAGGAGTCCCATATTTCTTCAAATTTATGTTGCAGCCTTTTATGTGTGCAATATATATTCTTTGCACTGGCATACAATATCTGCTCCTAGCTGTTGTACCTGCTTGAATGATGAGGACACACCAATTTCATTTTGGAAAGGATGGTGGTACAATCTTTTTTCCTTCACTTGGATTTCTCAGAAGTTGTAAGGATGATTTTTAATTTATCCTTTATTACTTCTTCCTAAACTCTTTCAGTTTCTTAGTAATACCGTTCAAAGGGAAGGCTTTGTTCTTAAAACCTAAAAGCATTGATTCCATCTGACAGCATCACGTGGAGATAAATGTACTGCATCTAAGCAGAAATGATTTATTATGATTTTAGCTGGTTGCACAAGACCAAATTCTACCATATTCCAACCATCTGTTTTGCAAGGAAAGGCAGGAATTTGATGAGGTGTTACACAAAATACGGTCTTCACTCGGGACAAGTCTAAACTGTTTTCTCCCTCAGCAGGTGTAATTCAGGACATGTACCTTGAAACTACTGGAGAATCTTGAAGAGGGGCAGGAGTAATTTGTTTTTTTCTAGCTTTGTACTTTAACGTTTCCAAAAGTTGGCAGAACCTCCTTTACTTTAAAGGGGTATCAGTAGCTCTCAAAGTCATGCATTTGACTGGAGCACCCCATGGCATCTCTATTCTATGATTCTATGCAGACATACTTTCTTGCCACTTCAGATATGCAGTGTGCGGAGGACTGGTGTGGGTACGTGGAGTAGGGCCTCCAAACGTACCCCAAGCCTAAGAGGGAAATTCTTAAAATTTCTCTCTATTCCTCTGCATACTTGCAGCTTATATGCACCTGAATGTGTGTTAGTAAACTTCCCAGGGATCTAGATTTCTGTCCAGAACTGCTATGAGCATGAAAGGGATGGACAGTGCCTTGCAGCAGATGATTACTGGCTCTGGACCTAAGCAGCTCTGTGAAAGTCATGCAGGGACTCAGCAGAGCAAGGCAGAAGACAAAGTTAGACCATCCAAGCTCTAGGCAAGTAACCTCGTCCCAGGATCACCCGTGCCTTCTGATTAAGTGGTTAAGCCAAAATTACACAATAATTCATTAGCAGAAATAAACCCCAGAAGTCCTTTACTACTAGAGTGTTTTCCTCTTCTGTCAGAAGCTTTCCTCGTTGCTCCCAGTGTGATTAAGATTACAGAGTGCTCTATAAAACTTCTATCAAAACTTTGTTTGTCTAATCATCTGATGGGACCTATCTAATTAACTGGCTGACATTGCTGAATTGGGGCAATATTAGTTGTCTTAATTACTTTTTTCCCCATGTTCTGCTATTGGAGAAATGTCTTCAATTGAAAGGTTGAGTAAATTGAAATTGGTGCCAAACTAAGTTCCCTGCTCCTTCACTCAGAATTAAAAATTCTGACAGGCTACCTCTAGTAGTTCTGGCAGGAACAGTGCTTGATGATATCTTTGAAACTATATGCAGCAATCCCAAAAGATAATCACTGTCACAAAAGGATACTTGAGAGTGATGCATTCACAAGACTTTTTTTCTATCTTGTCTAGAGGTTTCTAGATTTGTCTCTATCGAAGAATTGATTAATCATCTACCATCTTAGAGATGCAAAATTCACCTGCCTTTCAGAAAATAAAGACTTAAAAAAAACAGATGAAGTGAAAATTATCTGGGAATTCAGCCTGCAGGACTGAAGTAGTCTTTAAATCTCCATACTTTTGTGTTTTCTTTTGTTCTCTTTGGAGTAGTATGCTCAGCCTATTTCATGTACCTAGAACAAACTTTTAATGCATTCTGCATATGTGGTCTTATGGTAGTGTAGTAATCTCCCATTTGCAGCACTGATAGAACTCTGTCCTGAGGCTTACAGGATTAACTACACCCAGCCACATATTTCATTTCTTGTCCTGGTTGGTTGAATATTAATTTTCTCTTCTGTATAGGTATTGTATAAGAAATCAGTTGTCTGCTGTGTAAAATCCATTAAGCTTCTGTAACAGGGCTTGCAGATGATTGGTGCCCCTTAAGGCCTGGAAGACTTCATGCAGTTAATACACCCCTCTCTGCCCCATCTTCTTCCCCCCAGGCCAGCCAACAACACTGAACCTAGAGCACAGTTCTGGCAGGGTACAGTGGCAACTGCGGAAAGTGCTACCGTTTGGAAAAAAAATAGAAGCAATTCAGCCCATCTAAATTCTGTTGGACCTTTTGGGAAACTTTTTGACTTGGCAGTGCTAGGTTAATGGTTGGACTTGATGATCTTAGTGGCCTTTTCCAACCAAGGCTGTTCTGTGATTCTACAGAAGATGGCTTTTGCCTTTTAGCTCTTCTTATGCTGCTGTGTTATCTGTGCATCCCTTTGCCACATCCCCCCAGTAGCAGCTGAACTCCTTGGCTGTTCTGAACCAGCTTTGTGCAAAATACAGAAGTACCTCTCTCAGGCTGTGTCAGACTTCTGCAGAAGAGTTCACAGATATTTTTTTTTGCCATCCTGAAGTTTAGGAAATAGTTGTGGTTTGGATTCCAAAGTTAGCTGGGGCTAAAACTCAGGGGGAAATGGCAGATTTGGCTACCAAATTACTAGTATGCTTAAAAATGTCTGCAAAAGTTGAGTTCAGCAGAGGAGGAGCACATACCTTCAAGAGTGCATAATTATTCACAGCTTTGATTTAATAGTTATTAAAAGCATAATCCAAAAGATGGCCTCTATTAACAACTTATTAATATTTCACTTAGCTCTACTTATTCAGAAAACTAATTTGACAGGGTTGTTGGGGTTTTTTTTACACTTTCTAATGGAATGTCATCTGTGACGAGCTCATGGTTTTCTGAATTGGGTTTGCTAAAAAAAATAATGTTGGACTAATTTTACTGTGGAATAATTTGGGGTCACTTTTGCTATGTATTTGATGCTCAGTGAGGTGTCAGATTATTCATTTTTTTTCTCTGGTAGGTTGTGTGCAACTTGCTGAATTCAAATACTCATGTGCACGCATTCAAAATACCTTTTCATTCATATGAGTTGGATACCAGATAGATACTGCTGACAAAAAACTCAGTGAGTCTGAACATCAAACAAAAGGGAAGATGGAGCGAAAGAGGGCACCAGCCAGATGAATGTGTGCTACCGTTAGGTTCCCATGACTACTTGTTTTATAAATCAACAAATCAGACTAATACTGCTATTTTCAGAATGATAAAGCTATCATGATACTTGGCTCAGCATGGCATAGTGAGATGCATGGATATTAACTAATTGTTACAACAAGTTCCTTTTTGGAAGATGAGATAAAGTCAGGAGAGAAATGAGAATAATACTTTGTCCCAGAGGAAAAATTAATCAATGCTTTCTTAGTAAAGATACTGCAAAAATGATGTATTACCTTAATTCAAGCACATCCTTTTTGCAATCTTAGAAGTACTCTGACATAGTTTTGGAAATAGTGTTAGGAATATCGTAGGGCAAGACTTCAATTAACAGCAGTTATTCACACCAGATTAGTAGAATTGCTCCATATAAAATAGCAGCTGCTGTGGCCCCATATACATAGGTAAGAATTCTTGTTTAACAATTAGATGGAGTTTTTGCCATGTTCAATGGTGCTGAAATCCAGTGGGATGAAAAGCACAGGAAAAGCAGCATCTGCCTAGCTAAACTGAAGGCAAGAAAAACTGAAAAGAGAAAAAAATCTTACCAGGGAGAAATTTTTACTTCCTTCAAGCTTTTATTTTCCTTATACCCTCTTTCATCTGCAGATAATAAGCCAATGACAGCTCAACATTTTTTCGATAATAGAATAACATGCAGCAAGATAACAAATGTCTTTTCTCCCTGTCTCTCAGGTATTCATTTTCTCTAGAGATGTCTCAAACTTCATGCAAGAGGTCCCTTGTATGAATTGTCAAAATATGACAGTTTGTCCAAGCACTGCTTTGTGCCAGCTGGAACATGTTTCTAACAGTCACTGTTAGTCAGTACTCCAGTCTTTTTGGCCAGAACTGGCATTAGAAATGCACTTTCATTTATTGTTTTTGCTGCATGAATGGGAGACTCAGTGGACAAATATTTCTTGTGTGGAGGATAAGCTCTGTCACTTCTTAGAGCAGCAGGATGAAAATGAGAGCTATTGCTGGTTGTTCTCCACACCCCCCCTCCTTGCACCTATCTCTGTAGCTGTCTTGAAAGACTGTGCTTATAATTGATTGATAAAAGAGTCCTGGCCCTCTACTTTGGAGCTTGATTTCTACTAAACAAAGCAGCTGTCAAAGATTTGGGTGATTCAGTCCCTGGTGCACACTGAGGAGCTGTGTGGATATAAAGTATATGCTGTCATTTTAAAGCTTCTCTCAACAAATAAATGAATGGTTGCATTATTGCCATTTTCTCTAAGCGGTGGCACATCCAGCTGTGCCTCACTCCCCAGAGGACTGACTTAAATGCCTCGGGCATGAGGGGAGCCCTGGGCTCCCAGGGAGGCAGGCAGCTCACCCTGTGCTTGGCACCAAGCCCCCAGAGCTCTTCCCCAGGGGTCATTACCTCTTCCTACGGATCAGGTGAAATTATGCCTCCTGTGGGGTACTGCTCCTCTAAAACATTATTTCTTGAGAATGCAATTTACTTTTAATAGCGCCTCCCAAGGGGCCCAGTCCTCCCAGCGAGCGGGAGGCCTCTGTCAGTAAAGTCAGGGTGGAAGGAGCATACGTGAAGCCTTTATGGTGCAGGGGAAGGACACAGAGTGATAAGCCAAATCACGCTAAGTAGCTTCAAATTAAAAGGAGGCCCCTGATGAACACAGGTGGTGTCTCAGGCAGGGAGTGGGGTTGGTGTGCTGCCCAGCTGCTCTCCTCAGTGCTTCCCTTGCAGGTGAGGTGGGATCGGGTGGGATGGACCCCAAAGGTGCTCTGTACAGAGCAAGGCCGTGGGGTTCTTCGGGTGCCTCCCCAGTCCCTCGTGTCCCCTGTCACACTGTGCTGCTGCTCACACATTTGTCAGCTTCAGGGGTGGCAGCCCAAAGACTGACAGTTACTGTCAGTGGAGGCATTTGCTAGGGGTAGTAAAGGCCTGGGGCATCCAGCAGGGATACGTGTGTCTCACTGTCCCTTAAAATGTGCGGGTTTACCCTTCCTGAGTGATAAGCAATGGAAGGAAGTGGGTGAAAATATCCTTTCAGGCCTTCTTTTTTGGCAGGAACAAGGTACTTAAACCCTGCAGCTGTTTTTCCTCTTTAGTTTGCACAATCGCTGACACCTTTTCACCTTCCCCTTGTGTTTTTTTCCCTGTGCCTTTCCATCCTGTGGTGGATTTGCTCATTTTAAATTGCTGCTGTACCTCTCCAGCTGCACAGGGGAAAGGTGGCACCAGTGATCCATCTGCAGAAAGTTTCACCCTTTCATTGTGCCAGTGGGGCAATGCTTGCTTCCAAGAGCCTGGCCTGTGTTTGGTGTGCCTTCTTCCATGAAATCCTCCTGGGTTTTCAGCAGGCTGCTGAGCTGACAGCCAGAGAGCAGAGTCTCCTTTTTATTCTCCATTTTGGGGGAGAAATACTTGTTGCTGCAGGCTTCATTGCTTCACCCCACATGTGTTACCCCCATATTGGTGGACAAAAATTCAGAAGGGCCTGATAAGGCAATTGAAATCCTTAGATTGAATGCCCTGTGCCCTTTTCAACCCTGAGGGAATGGAGAAGGCTTTAGGAACTGGCTCTGTCCCTAGGATTAATAACTGGAAAATCAATTTGTCATTTCCCTGTCATAAATTAAAAGTTTATAGGCCTTATAACATGAGTATAATAGAGGTTAGTGGGTATTGATGGAGGTCTCAAAGCTTACTCAGCAGAGCACATCTCTACTATACAATTTAAATTGTCTCTTCCACAAGGGATATCTGTCAATATTTGTATAAAAAAAGACTTCCTGCACAAGAATATTTTATCTGTTTCTACATTGCTGATGGGATTGTTATTGCTGGAGGTGATGTGTTCTTGAGGGGGTTGTGGTCCCATTTTGATTGGTCTAAGTGACCCCTACATTGTGCATTTGCATCTGTAGATGTAGTACAAATTAGTCATGTTTAAGCTGATGAGATGCCTGTTAGGAAGTACATCTCTAAGCTAGTCCTTCTGAGAACAGAGAACCTCTGCCTACTCCTTTGTCTGTTATAGTGAGGTGAGAAAGTGACTACGCCTTTTTGAAGGGGTGACCAGCTGAGAGTAATGGAGAAGTGATTTGTAAGAGTCGGCAGTCCAGGAGTGAAAAGGACCCTTTTAAGTGAGACGTGTAGAACTACAAAGGAGCAGTCTAAGAGGAAATCTTACCTGCTCATAAGATTTTTGTGGTTTAAAGGAGATGTGGTTTAAAACAAATAAACCTAGGCTGTTGTTGGGCAGCTGAAGAAATGATAATCAGAATAGTTCCTTTAAAAGAACAGACTTTTAATATCTTTCTTTAAATTAGATAATTTTTGTCCTAAATGAGGTATATTTCTGTGATGTGTGCTTATGCAAATAGATGATCTAAGACGATCCAAGGAGTGAATGATCCGTAATCTGACCTGCAGCAATGTAAAAGGATACTTCTGGGAGATTACTGTGTTTTGGTGTATTATTTATAGTACGTCATAGTAAGTCATTTGCTTATTAGAAAACTCTAATCAGTTTAATTGAAACAGATGTAGTTGGGAGATGTTTTAGTTGTTTGTGCAGAAATTATTGCTCTTAGGTACCCTGATTAAAAATAAATAAATTGAAGTACTTGCAAGACTAACATGTTCATATGCAGATTCCACCGTCCTTTCAGTTAGGTAGTAGCTTAATTTACTTTTCAGTGTATGGTTAGTGTCCTTTATCTTCTTACGTATCAGAAACTGAAATGATTGATGTCTACAGTCTTTCTTAAACAGGTGTTTACCTTGATTTGATTATAAGCATCACTTTTGTTTCCTCTTCAAAGGTATAATGATGATGAAATAGACTTTTAATAAATTAGCTCTTCTGTCTCTCTTGTGTCCAGTGCTTGCAGATGCAAAAGATTGTTGGACAAAGAGTTGGGTTTTTTTTCAATATATTTAAAAAGAGACTTTGCAGTCTGCTGGAACTTAAATTCCTACAGAGCCTTTAGGATCTAAAATGTCAATATGGCTGTGGCATAAATGCATATACTAGGTATAAATCTTCGTGACATCTCTTAAAAAAAACCCATCAAAAATCACACAAACCCCCCCCTACTTTACTGACTAGGCACACTATTCATGTCCCAAAACTCTGTATCTAGTCAATTTATATTGGTAGTAGGTTTAAAAAATAATCACTAAAAGCTGTGTTAGATTTAATTACCTTTCCTGCAGTGTTTGCTGTTTTTCAGAAAAGGGCAGAATGGCTTTTATTCAGCTTCCAAAGGCACATGGTTGCTTGTTTACATGCTTATCTGGGCAAGAAAAAAATAAACATGGTGTTACGTTTAAACATGTTAAGACAAAAGTGAAAAAGGAAGGAGAAAGACTTTTTTTTTTTATACAGAGGCATAAAAAATGGCAGGTGATTTGTGGCAGCAATTCGAATATCACAGAGATTCTGTATTTGTCATATGTGGTTTATATGGTCTTGTGGATGCTACCACACCAAGAGCAGTTTATTAGTGGAAAGAAAGTATGTATTGTATATAATGCTTTTCTTTTTATAAAGTATATTACATTGTCAATAATGAAGGTCACTGTGAAATAAGGAAAGCCTGAGGGTAGGAAGTTAGGTTTGGAAGACTGGATGCTGTTTGCATAGACTTTTCAGTGTTGCATCAGATAGTGTTTCTTCATACTGAATAGGATAATACCACTGAAATTTGTCTCTGATATGAGATAAATTTAAATAAGAGCCTATGAAGACTGCAGATATTCTAGTGATGTGAGGGGACTATCAAGTTCTGTAAAAGATGTAAGTATGATTTCATTAAATCGCAGGCGATCTCAGATGTATGAGCTAAGTAGTCTCGTACTCTTTCAAGAAATAACTTGTAAAGGCTGCTCAGCTTGACCACAACAGGCATGTTAGATCATGTCCACTTCTCTGTAGGCTATTCATGGCCAGGGAAGGAAATGCTATTGTGGCTTGCCTTTTTTCCTTTACTTTCCTCCCTTCAGCCAGAGGCTTTAGTTGTCTGCAGGGGTCATAACACTAAATGTGATGACTGTTATTTAATCACATACCCCAATTAAGTTGTCCCAGTTGTAGGTCAGAGGCCTGCTGTGTAAAGAGCTCCACAACCAATTGATAGCCCTCTTTTGAGAAGGAGGTTCTGGAAAGTGAGATTGAACAGGGCAGCTGAGCTGGCTATCGAGTGCTTGTAGACACTGTAATCAAGAGTGGCAGGGGGTGAGGACTGGAGGAGGAAAACGAGATTGTCTTGTGGATATCCATGAAGGGCTTCTCTCCTTAGGGGCAAGAGGAGAAAACAGCACAAAGGCTTCTGTTGCCAGCAGCTGGGTGGCAGAGGAGTGGAAGCAAGCAGTGACTGCTGGGAAGCTCATGAAAATATGAGAGACTGATAGGGATTGAAACCCACAAAGAATGAAATAGTTGATTTGAAATGATTGCTCTTGCCGTGTGTTGTCCTTGGCCTGAGCTTTCCTTTCTGTCTTCCTGTGAGTTCTGTTAACAAAAGTCCTTGCACAAGCTGTGTTTCTCTCCCTCCACCCTTTTTTTTGACAGTGCCTTGAAAGACATGCTACTTACTCGAAGTGTTTCCCGTAACTAAACTATACAGTAGTGATGATAATTCTTCTGTAACATGTAGTTGAGTGTTTGGTTGCTCTTTTGTCCATTTGGGCTTTGATAAAAAGTTTAATAGACTCAACACTTCACAGGGCTGTTAAAATGTTGGGTTTGTTTTTCTTTTTTTTAAATAACATCTAAGGGATTAGAGATAAGTGGTCTGAGGTTTGGGTATGATATTGCAGTAGTCTACTGTATAGCATGAATATATCCACTCTTCCCTGCTGCTTAAATTGGAGTGTGCTTCACGTATCATGGAATTTATATTGATGACATAGTAGCCTGAAGAGGGTAATGACTTGTGCATTCAAATTTAAGGAAAAGTGTATAATCCTTGTTACTGCTGCTTGTGGTGTATATAGATTCCTTACATTATATGTTTTCTGTGGTGTTGTGAAGCATTCAAAATGCTGAGTGAATGATAAAGAACCTGATTAAGAAATTCAAATGCAAACTGGCAAAATAGATTCTGCTTCTTCCAGCTTGGTGTTAAAAAGGCAAATTAGCTGGGAAAAGTATAGTGAGAGGGCAAGAGTATTAACCTTCAGATTAGAAAATGTTATATGACCAGGAGAAGAGGCTGAACTACATAAATCTGTGCACAGTAAGAAGAAATTAGGTGTTTAATAGATAATGTAATTGAAGTTTTTAAAAAAATAGTTAATTTAACTAATGCCATTTCCGATTATTTGTTCCACTTGCATAGCTGTGGCAGGACAGTAGACCGTGTAGAAAACTCCAAAGAAGAGCTGGATATTTTTGTTAGGCTTTTTAAAAGAGATCTAGCGTTTGAGTTAGTTCAGAAATAGTTTCTGTTACTGAATATTGTGTTGAGTGCTGACTGTGGTGACAAAAGCAAATGTATACAGGGCATTCCAGAAAATTTAGCTATCTTGATGATTAAAAGTAAAATCTGTGCAGGTTATCACTGCGTGTTGTGTTAAGCAACTTGAATTACGGTGTGATAAATTGGACACTGGGAAGTGAATCACAGTTGCACCAGCAGGGTAATTGGTTTCTGGAAGAGAAACATCTCAAAAAGGAACATCTGTGTTGGAGGTAGATGCTGGCTGTACTGCCTGGAGGCTAAAGTTTTGCGGCAGCAGATCAAGCTTCTGCTGCCTCAGTAAAGCATTTCAAACCCAGAGGATCAGAAGGTTGCTTCGCAGGGTACAGTCCCCATGGCTTCCAGCATGTCTCATATACCCAGGATTTACGACTGGCTTTGCAGAGTCCTATGCTCACTGAGATGGAACATGACTATGAAGCATGT
This sequence comes from Podargus strigoides, assembly GCA_028020825.1. Classification (NCBI taxonomy): domain Eukaryota; kingdom Metazoa; phylum Chordata; class Aves; order Caprimulgiformes; family Podargidae; genus Podargus; species Podargus strigoides. The sequence continues at coordinate 105,128,627 of CM051619.1, forward strand.
TAGTAGTCTTTGCACTATAATGGTCCTGGTTGAATTTGAAGCAGCATCCCAGAAGAGATTGCCTTTCTGTCCCATTTTATCAATTGACTAAGCTATTTCTCTTTCAGTCTAGATGACACCTTTCCCTGTTTTAGCCTGTGCTGCCCTTTTATCTGTCCTGAAGGGGAATTGCTGGCTCTTGGGCCATCCTCTTGATTTGCTGCAACCCCCATAATGAACCTCTCTGTGCTGTCCATTTCAGACACATTTTTGCCTGTCTGTTTATGGGCTTCCACCATTTCTTTCCACCTCATTATGGAAAGAAGTAAGCCCTGACTTACTAAAGTATAAAATGAGTGTGTATACATGTGTGTGTAAACACACCTTCCAGCACAGAGGAAGCTGGATTTAATTAACCTGGTATGTTCTGTCTGATTTCTTTTTCCAGTATTTGACTGCAATTTTGAATCTCCTTGTGAGCTGGAATATTCCCTTACCTCAAAAGATCAGGAAACCCACAACAATGCCTGGCTCAGACTGAGTGCAGAGGACATCTCACAGCTGAACATCCCGGATGGGCCAGAGAGAGATCACTCGGAGAATACGCCTACAGGTAAGATCATAGAATCATAGAATAATTATGGTTGGAAGGGACCTCCAGGGCCATCAAGTCCAACCTTTATCCTATAATATTCCTAACCCTTAGTCCACTAGACCATGGCCTCAAGTGCCTCATCAACCTGTTTTTTGAACACCCCCAGGGACAGCGACTCTGCCACCTCCCTGGGCAGCCTGTTCCAGTGCCTAACCACCCTCTCAGTAAAGAACTTCTTCCTAATATCCAACCTAAACTTCCCCTGACGCAACTTGAGGCCATTACATCTTGTCCTACCATTAGTAATTTGGGAGAAGAGACCAGCACCAGCCTCACTACAACCTCCTTTTAGGTAGTTGTAGAGGGCAATGAGGTCTCCTCTCAGTCTCCTCCAGACTAAACAACCCCAGTTCCCTCAGCCAGTCTCCATAAGGCCTGTTTTCCAGACCTCTCACCAGCCTCGTTGCCCTTCTCTGGACTCACTCCAGCACCTCAATGTCCTTCTTATACTGTGGTGCCCAGAACTGGACACAGTGCTCAAGGTGAGGTCTCACAAGTGCCGAGTACAGGGGCACGATCACCTCCCTACTCCTGCTGGTCACACCGTTTCTGATACAGGCCAGGATGCCGTTGGCCTTCTTGGCCACCTGGGCACACTGCTGGCTCGTGTTCAGTCGGCTGTCAACCAACACCCCCAGGTCCTTTTCCGCCAGATAAATAAAGATAAATATAACCATATAATGTCGTGAGTGTAGTGGTTAGTTTTAAAAACAAAACACCCTTGCTTCCACCCTCCAAAAAAATCCCTAATAAAAAACTCCAAAATCCCACCTAAACAGACACATTCTCCTAAAATACTTAAGACGGCTGTAATCCTTTTATTGCAGCAGACAATGAATGCAAACAGTGTGACAAACAAAGGGGGGCCTTCTGCACATGAAAGGTGGGGTTTTGTCTAAAGGCAATCTGCATCATATACATAGAAAGCAAAATTTCAAATACAGTATTGTATAAAATCTTATCAGGCTTTGAGCAACCTGGTCTGGTGGGAGGTGTCCCTGCCCCTGGCAGAGGGGTTGGAATGAGATGATCTTTAAGGTCCCTTCCAACCCAAACCATTCTATCATTCTGTGAATCAGGCTGACCCATGCTATGGACAGTAGTTGGATGAGAACAGTAGTTTGGTGCCTGTGTTTAAGGTCGTTTGATGTTTGGAAGAGAAGAATGAAATAGAGTCTCGTTTTACCTCTGCTCTAGGTCCTGTTTTTACTGCTTGCTTATTTGCTGACCATTTTAGGCAACATTCTTGTGTCAAAGGATTAGGTTTTCTGTTTAGTAAGAAAACTTAAGATGGATTTTGCCCTTAATATAAGAAAAAACTTCCTGTCTCTAAAGAAGGATAAGAAGCCTGAGAAGAGCGAAGTGCAACAGACTTATTGCCTTCCTTGGAAGAAAATTTGGTTTGTTGGAATTATTTTTACTGCTCATGATCATATCTGTGAACAGAAGCATAATTCATTGCGATTATAAATTCTAAAAAGAGTTTTAGATGTATTTGTGCTCTTATGAGAATGGAGAATGGAGCTACAAAATGGAAATGAGGGACTTAAGGCTACAAGCTTTATCCAGGCAAACAGTGAGGTGTAGGGAAGGACAACAAAGTTTATCAGGGATGTGGAACAATTTCCATACCAAGAAAAACTAAACAGACAAAGATTCTTTATTCTGTCTGCAATGGTAGGACTTAAAAGTCTATAAAAATGCACATTGAAGAGCAATGGGAAGCAGCTGTGAAGTTAGTGGGTGCCACCTATTAAACAAACAAGAGATGTTTTTCATGTAGTACCTGAATAAACTGTGGTAATAAGATGCATGAATTAATGTTATGGAGGCCAGAAGTATGAATAAGTTTAAAGAAACATCAGATGAATTGCAGAATACATTCATCACTGGTTATTTAATTGTTTACAGTCCCTGACTCAAGAATCCTCTTGCATAGAAAGCTGCAAGTGAAAGAATCATTTTCTTAGTAGCCAGCGTCAGAGGTGGCATTTGACTTTGCAGACTTGTAGTCTGACTGCTTGTAACAGCTGTTATGCTGAGGCAAGTACTGAGGAAAAGTTTCAGTGCTGCTTTCATTCATATTCTTTAATTCTCTTTTCTCATCCATATCAATAGTATAGTACTTTTCCCCAGATAGCCATTATAAATCAACTTTTAAGGCCCATTGCTTGAGCGCTGATTCATCAGCAAACCGAGTCATTTTGGTGGGATCTGTGTTTTGTGCAAAGCAGATGGACCACGTTTGTGATGCATGCAAATATCTTCTAATTTTCACATCAAAGAACATATATTCGCATACTAAATTTCTTACTACAAAGATACAGGGAAAGTTTGAGGTAAATCAGAATGTCTGCTGTTGCTCGCCTTTTTCTTAAATTCTAGTGCAAGCTGGCTGCTGCTGAGATTCAGGAATTAAAACCTGCTTGTTTTGAATTAAGAGCAGTAGCTGTCGCTTTCCTGCAGTGACGGGGGAAAATGGGGAAAACCCACGAGGAGATGAATATATTGTTCCAGGTTAAGGACCTGTCTGGGTCACTGCAGTGCTGCATGCTGTTGATGTATGTTTCTTTTGGATTCTTTTTGGTAAAGGTGTACCTTTGTCTGTATTCAGTTCATATGTCTGTCAAAGCAGAAAAAGGGGACTGTCAGCTGGCCCTGTAGCCCAAAACCAAGGGTAGTATTGATTGATGATTCCCAATTGCCTATCAGGATAAAACTCCATTTCTAAGACCAAAGCTTCAGGTTTTTTTTCTTCATCTGGTATATAGGCAATTTATGCTCAAGTTTGTATTTTGCTGTGTTCCCTCGTTCTGAGGGGCAAGTACCCGGTGTCACTTTGATTGAGTGGATTTAGATTTGTGGGGTGCCAGGGTGAGTTGTTTGTGTGTTTTATTTGCTTGTTTGTTTATTGTTCTGTTGTGTTGTGGGTTTTTGTTTAAAATTACCAGGCATGTTGGACATAGTGGTAATTTTTTCTCAAGCCCCTCAGTAGAGCTGTAGGTCTGCACCTCATAGATGACTGTAACTCTTGTGTGTATAAAGACTCATTTGAAAATCAACACTTGGAGCTAGCGTCTCTCTATTTTAAATCACTTTAATTACAGCTGCTTGGCACAGATAGTTGTGTGGTCTGTTTCAATCTGAAATAATTAAGCACAGTAATTCCAGCCCCCACTGTTCCCAGCAAATTGTACTTCCAATTATCTCAATCTCATTTCACCTCCTTTGCAGACAGTAATGCACGGAGATGAACAGATAGCATAACTAGATTTTGGGTTGGTTTAGCTCATCCTTGTCACTTGACTATCAAGTCATGTCAAGACACTGATGGAGACAAATGCCTTGGGTATGATTCGCTGTGCTGTCCCTGTAGCATGATACAGCCCTGTCTCAAGGAATCAGAACAAATCCGTATGGATCAAAGCTATCTAGAGGAAAAACTAGTTTCTGGTGTCTTAGCATTGGTTACAGTCACATGTGAGTGCTCCACTCCTTTGCCGTGTTCCGCATGTGGTGTGACACAAATTACTGTTCTTCTGAATAGGGATAGATGGTTAGGTGGCAAAGTTCGATATTAAATTATTCAGGGTAAAAGATTGGAGTTCTGATTTGAAAGGAATTGGAAAAGAATGCTTAACTGGATAATAGTGGCAGGTGAAATTTAGTGTAGGTTATTTGAATTGAGGTGGTGGGAGAACCAATCAGAGTTTGGAATATATAAGGACAGATTCTGAGCAAGTTGTAATCACTTAAGCTGATTTTGGGGTAAGAATAGAGCTGTGTAAACATCAACTCAGTAGCAGTCACAAAATAAATGTGATGTTGGGACTTACTGGGAAGGGAGTAGAAAATAGGAACAGTATGCTGTAGTATAAATGTGTAGGGCATCTCTATCTAGAATACAACATTCTGTTCTGGTTCCCGTGCATCAAAAATTGTTTAGTACAGCTGGGAAAGTTATTAAAATATTGGAAACAAGGATGATCTAAAGTATGTAATGGCTGTCTTTTAGGAACACTTAAATTAACCCTGCCTGTAAGACACATCTAAAGGAATATGTGGCAGAGTTTTATGAAAATCACAGAATTTTATAAAATCTTTATAAAAATTGTACAGACTTATGAACTCCCAAGACTTTATAAAGCACCAAAAGGATGACTACAGAAGGAATATTTGTTATTTCTTCTAATACAAATTTGAATGAATTGGGTGAAATTAGTAGATGTCAGGTTCAAAACAAAAGGAGATCCTTCAGTATGTAACAAACAGTAAAACTGTGGAACCTTTTTCCACAGGATGTTGTTGGTGCTGAAATCTTCTGTGGGTGCACAAATTGAGAGGATGTGTGCAGGGAAGAAAAATAGTTACAGCTACTAAATTCTCAAGACTACTTTTTGTGGCTCAAAGTCCTTGCACAGTAGATCCCTCAAGGCCAGGGGTGGGGAAGTGCAACTGTTTGCTCTCCCTGTTCAGATGTTCTTTCCTATGTATCTACACCTGTCTGTTTTCAGAGACAGATGTCTGAAGCTAATGGATCTTTGGTCTGTGCTGGTAGAGTTGGTGTGGTGGTATATCCCTCCTTCACCTCCTGGCCCAGTTTTTTCTTCGCTTTGAAAAAGGAGGGAAGTGCACTAAGAGTTGCAGACCAATTTGGAGAGTCAGAGAAAAGGTGCTATTTAAACATTTATTATTATTTGCCATTCTGTTAAAGCCTTGTGAATGGTATTGAACCATGCAAAAATATTGAGTATTTGGTAGGAAGAGCTGTGGGACTGACTGTCTGTAGAAGTCTATAGAAGGAAGGCTGTCAAGGTACTTTGTGGGTGGGTTTGTATATTTTTTTTTTAACTTTTGTGCTAAAATGCTTCACTCTTCTCCATACCTCCTTCCCCTTGTAAGTGGACCAGTGGGTAATAGAATTACTAGTGTATATGCCAGCTAGGCCCTGCATGGTACATGAAGATCTGCTGAAGCTACTAATACTTCCAAGTCAAACTTATGTAACTTTCTGCAAGATCAGAGGTTTAAGGTTAAAATTCCACTGATGTGCTGAAGATTGACAGGAAAACCTGCACTGTTGGGATCTGAATCAGGCCTGTATGTGCTGTAATGAGTAGGCAATCCATTGTGGATTACTAGACTTCTTTTCTTTTAATTCATGAATAAGCAAAAAGATGCTATAAAAAATTCAAGCATTCTGCATCACTGGCTGCATTTATTTATTTTGACAAGTGTGATTAATTCTTAATTATTTATGATCCTTCATAATATATTATACCAGCAAATGCACTGCAGTCTATCGTAATGAAATATGAGGAACTGGAGATCTTGCAACTGTGGCAGTATTTCCTAAGGAGGCAGGTTAGATAACCCAGTTTGTGGTTAGAAGGACAGAGTTAGCAGACCAAGGAAGTTGTACTTTGCAGCTGTGTGGATGTATATATTTTTCATGCTCAAGCGAATGAGTCACTTGCCTCGCTGATGAATGAACTTGAGATGGGTCAAACCAGCCATAAATTCTGTGCCTCTCAACTCTTGATTCAAACCCAGGGTTTTCTGTACTATGGGGACCTCCAGGATACAGCTCTGTGTGGCAGGTGGTTTAACATCCATCTGAAAGTATGCATTTCTGGAATTCATCTCTCCTGCTAGCTTGTCGCAGTGCTTGTATTTTCCTTCCTCCAAAGAAACACTGGGTCAGCTTCCTGTCAGCAACATTGCATTTCTGTGTTGCCCATAGACCTGTGGAGTGCAATAATTGTGGTCCTTCGTCTGATCCTTCCAAGTCAAATTTTATGAGGAAGAGGGAGAAGTCACTAGTACAAAGTTAATCTTGTGTATTTAAGGGGCAAGGACCAGCAACGGCTGAACTCAAAACAAGCACGCACAAACTGGATCTGGATCTGTGCTTGATCACATGTCAGTGTGATCTGTTTCCAACCATAAATGCAGTTTTAAACTTGAATGATTAGAGGCTTGACCACTCCTGACTATGGTGATGCAAGCAGGTTGCCTGCTTCTCTTTTAAATCTTGTGATTTTAGATAAAGTAAGTGAATTTCTGCTTCTGTTACCTGAAAATTTCAGGACCATGAAAATGTGCATCTGCTTGATAAAAATTTCAGATTAAGAGATAAATTGGGGACGTATGACCACCATTTCAAACAAGAATCTAAAAAGTAGTAAGTCACCCTGCAAATGTGAACAACAATTGAGACAACTCCTTAATGGAAAATGTAGATGAAACTTTCATGAAGAATAGCCAGGGAAAGTGTGAGATGGATGAGGAGAGAGTCCTAACCAGCCACTGATTAGATGAAAAGCTCTTATATAAGTTCTAAACCGAGAAGTATCAGCACACTGTGTTAATGTGGTTTTGATGTTTGTAATTATTGCTAAAGAAATGGAGCAAGGCTAAGGCATTGAACATATTAACAAATAAGAAATAATGAACTGCAGGATTATAAAATGGCTGTTGACTTTAATTTATGATTCCTCAGACAAAGAAGAATGAGGCAGATAATAAAAGATAATAAATAATATTTTGTTTCAGATTATCACTGTATTAACAAAACAGAAGAGTATAAATCAGTGTGGGCTTGTAAGAAGTAAGTAGTTGAGAAGTTATTTTTCATGTAGGACTCTTTAGGGAGAAGAAGACTGGTAACACTTATGATTCCACTAAAAATGGGAGGGGAAAATTCTCTCTGAATAGGATAGCAGTTTACCAGGGAAAAGAATAAAGGGTAAAGACAGTAGCTGGGCTCACAGTAGACAGTCAAAAGTCTTCCCTTTACATTAATCCTTGAGACAGGTTTGAGAATGTAGCTCGATCTCATAAAATTGATCTATCTTATGTGCCTTTTAAACAAGATATCAGAGCATTTCTTCTTTTCTTTAGTAATCATTACATGAGTTTGAGGTTTTGACAAGGTGGGTCTGATAAAAACCAAACAAACTGGAGTATCTTCTCAGGACAATTTCTATTTTGGAAGAAAAATGGTTTTGAATGTATTGCGAATTTTGACAAAAAAACTTGCAGAGCTGCATGTTTGTTGCACCCCTCTTTTCAATTCTGGAGAAGAATGTGGATCATCCTAGTCTGCGAAGATTCAATCCAGATGATTGAATAGTCCTTAAAAAGATACTGCTGTGGTATGATGCCACCCTAGTTTTATTATTTATAAGCATTCAGATAAACTACAGGTATCTTATGAAGATTTGTAAACTTTCACACTTTTGTTTAGTCAAAGTGGGATTCGCTTTTTTATTAGTTATTTTTGCTCTTTAAGATTTAGCCACTAAGTCAGTGGAAATAATCGTTGTGTGCAAGCTGAAGGATCAGCTCCGTACCGCAAGTGAAATAGGAGAAGAATTAAGTGAGAACTGGAAGCAACACATGGACTGAAAATCATTCGTTGATCTTATTGTGAATGAGAGATTTGTGGATTTGTAGGGATGACTATCAAGTTCTTTGTAAACAGAGTGGGGTTTAAAATCAGAAATATTGTTTGCAGTGAATAGTTCTGGCTGTTACGGTGGAGATTTAAATTTTGATGCTCAACTTGGCAACAGATACATATCAAGTGTTACAGCACAGCCTCATAGGAATTTATATAACATTAAGACACTAAATGCAAACCAAACTTGCTTCCAGAGTCCATCGGGCTGAGAAATAAATAAATAAATAAACCAAACTAAAAACCAAAAAGCAGTCTTTGTGTGATGGTCAGATTCCAGCTCATGCTCTGTCAGTACAAGAAATGGACCAGGTGTTCTTGGTGTTTTGCAGCTTGCTCTTCTCATTAGTACTACACTTGTGCTCTGTTATTGCAAAATTATTCCACTTTAATGAGCCTGCTCTAAAGAGGCAAATGATTGTCTCACTGTAGGACAGTGTGTTTGTTTATAGAGTAGGTATGTATTTATATGGACTATGGATAAGCACGTGGGTTTGTTGATTTTAGAAATCTTGTTTGTCGATTCCTTATTTCAGTGAAGACTTGCATGCAACTCAACACAAAGCGTTCTGTTCCCCAAGCTGAAAAAGAAAAATTAATTTCAGTGTGCATCAGATGTTAGTATGCTCTGATGGCTTGCTGCATACCTGTGACTAATGTACTTCGACAAGTATATCCAGAAAAGGCATAGACAATGAAGAATAAATAGGTTGTAAAATGGTCTCTTTCTTGCTCTTAGAGACGCTTTCTCCGTGGCAATACGAGAGGTGTATTAAAAGGACAGCTGGAGGGAAGCATATCCTGCTCTTGGCTGTGTTTGACCTTTTTATAGGAAAAGACTACTGGATTAACACACATTTGTAAATTTTTTTTTTCCCTCTGTGTTGTAGAGGCGATGTTCTTTATCCCTGAATGCTTGTGTACATCCATGCATACGTTGTGTTTGGGGTTATTTTTAGTTGAACTTTTCAAGTATAGAAAACTCATATTTGTGCAAAGAGTATTCAGTGAATTAATACGTTGATAGTTTTAATTTATTTCTAGCCTGCCTTTTACCTCTATTTTTTGGATATTTTTTTTTTTTTTTTGCCAGTGACAGCTCATGCATATGGCTCCATACATAAAAATATAATGTATGATAAAGGAGTGTTAGGCAGACACTGTAAGCCTGGCAGCCACTTGCCTGCATATTGCCACTCTATACCAGCCATAGTCTAATTATAGCCATTGCCAATTACTACAATAACCTGTGCTTCTTTAGCACTTTAGCCGTGAGGCTCTGAGAATGCTTTGCTAAATAAAGCACTTCATAAGGTTTTAAAGAGTTAGGAGAAGCATTTCTCCATGTCATCAAAGAGAAACTAAAGCATTGGGTGATTAAGTCAATAGCCCGAGGTGCAATGTGCTCCTATGTGCGCCCAACTTCTTGTATCTCTTACGTCTTAACTATTACTAACAGTTAGATGGTTTTTGCTCTGCAGTGTTCTTGTTATGAAATTGATTTGGTCTGTAACAAGTAGACATCATCATATGGGATTTTCTGGAGACCTATTCTATGAGATTATCTTAAAAGCATCAGTAAACTGACAAGAACTGGAATATTTTCACTGTTCTTTAAATTGATGATAATGTGCCTGTCGTGTTGCAGTAGCTATCTTGCACACCTATGCTTGAATGGATGCATTAAAAGAGAGTCACAGAACTCTGAAAGCAAAGAGGTTTTACTGCTGTGACTCTTTCCAAGAACAAAGCCCAACTAATTAAACAGAAGTAAAAAATTGTTAGTGTGGAACTGTGATAGAGAAAATATCATGATTCAGTCAGGATCTTAGGGCAGGCTAAGCTAAACCCCAGTAAAGTTTGACCATTTTGCCTTATCTAGACAAGTAAATTTGGGTAGAGATAGAGAAGATCAATTTTTAATATTGCTGTCTTTGTTTTTTTTATAAGATTTGAGTTGTTCAGATGCAAATCTGTAAATGATATGTTAGTACTAATGCTTGCGTCTCACTGTTGAAAAGACACAACTACATGTACTACTTTGGAGGTGTTGCAAGCAGTGTTCCCCTAGACGTGCATTCAGAGGTTAAATCTTACTCACAGGAATCGTTAATGTTAGAGCTGACCAAAGCAATTTCATACACCTTTACCTTGAAGGGGAGGGGAACCTATGAGCTCAGCTGTCTAATACTCAAGTTTTCTATTATAGCAGCTTAAACCGATCATGCTTATTTTGTCCTACTCAAAGTAACTACAGGAGGTTGCAGTGTTAAAGATACTGAATGAGAATTCTATTTTGTATCTTTAAAAACCATTTTTTCTTAATACTGTGTAATACCTGTTTAGGCAGCCCCAAGAAACTTGCCTAGATTCTAATGAATAATCATCCGTTCAATTATGAGTTAGAAGCTGTCCCTGAAGTTTCATCTGTTTTCTTTGTTTGCTTGTTTTGAGAGCACAGTGATTAAACAGATGGTATAATGTTTGAACATGAGAATGGCCATGCTGGGAGAGCAGGAGAAGGAAGCAAACGTATGGCCAGACTTCCCAGAATATTCACTTGCTCTCCAGACATGCTTGTGTCAGAGCCTGTGCGCTGAGGGGAGCAACAGAATACAGCCCTCCACGTTACGTTGCAAGTCTTCTGGGATACATACTAAAGTATCTTGTCGATGATTTGGGATCTCCAGTCCTAGACCCCATTCCAATTTTGAGCAGCTCTGCCTTTCTGTGCAGTGAATTACGTTCTGCACCCCTCTCTGTAAAGAAATCACTTTCTCTAAGTCCCCTTAAGTCCCCTTAGTCTCAATGGCACAGTATTTCTTGTCTTTCAAATGCAAGGAATATAAAAATGCATGACCTTTGTCTTTTACTGTCTCTAAATAAACAGAATTTAAGAGGTAAGTATGGGTGACTATCTTAAAATGAAAAAAACCAAACACCTATTTTTAAAAAATCATTTTAACATTATATTAATGGGTTCGTATCACTTGCAAACCCAGATGAAAGTCAGATTTGTTAGCTGAATACTCCAGTGTCACAACAGAGATGAGAGAAGCAAGCACCACTAAATGGCCTTTCCTTAAGAAGTCAAGAAATGTAGTAGTGGGCTTTTAGTCACTGTTCTGCATTTGTTTTCATCTTCCTGTTCTGTGGCTGTAAGCAGAGCTTCCCACTCTTCTGTGAGAGACTGTCTTTCTAAATCAGCTGGTGTAAATACAAATAAACAAGATGATGAGTAGACTTCTCCAGATTTGAAGATTGTTCAAAGCCATGGGTTTGTTGCTTGCTGTTCCCTGTGTTAAAAGCGTAAATCTGATGTAGGACAGAACCACAAAATTCCCTTTGTATGCTGCTTTTAGTGTGGGTCATCTTGCGGCTTTTGTGTGCTTCCAGTGGGGAAGTAGAAAGGTCAGGCAATGAAGGGAAGCATTTTGCTCCCTACCACAGATAGTCATCTCTGGCAGTAATTTGGAGCCTTGCAAGGCACATAAAGAGCATAATAAAGGTTAGATCACAGCTCTTTTTCACCTATCACAGTGATTTTGTTTATCAGAGAAAAGCCCAAGCTGCAGAAGTCTGGTATTGATTTTGAACAACTGAAGGTTCAAGGATGTTCTGGTGTCAAGATGTTCATTCAGAGCATTGCAGAATAAAAGGCCATGTTAAAACACCATTACAATGCAGGTTTAATTCCACTCTCAGTGTTTTTCCTGAAGGTGTGGAAGTGGTTTGGAAGGAGGCAGAGGATGGTTTACATTTCACTGCCCTAAAAATTTACAGCTTTTCAGGCTGTCACCTGTCTGCTTGCTGCCTGAATTGATCCTGCATATCCACAAAGTCACTTCATTACAGTTGAAAGTTTACTGTGACATACGGAACTTGAAATATTACATACTGAACCTTCTTAGATCAGGGAAAAGAAAAGATCATTGCTAGGTTAATGTTTGGACTTAATGATCTTAGAGGTCTTTTCCAACCAGGGCGATTCTGTGATCATTCTGGAAACCTCACTGCCTAATTACACAGTAGTGCGAAACCATTTTAATTCTGTAGTTGGTCTATCTATCCAGCTGGGTAAGGGCAATGTATTTAGTTTTGTCATGTCATTGTCAAATCAATGTTCCTGAGGAATTAACAGTTTAGACAATTTATCTTTGTTTTACCATCAATTAAGGGTTAAAAGCAAGAGTCTCACATAATATTTCATAGTATCTTATTCTATCTTAATTCAGAAGCTATGACTTCCACCTCAAGTAATGACCTTTCCAATGACGAACCAAGCCAAAGAAGTATCTGTCAAGCAAGAGCAGATTCTAAAAATGAGTACTTAGTAAAGAGACCAAGCGATTTGCAAATTAGTGGCAACAGCTGAGTGAACAGCAATAATTAACATTTTAATAGCAAGTTTCTTTAAGGACATGTATTTATGAATACTAGTGTAGGATAGATAGCTGGTTGTCTTATCCATCCATGGAGAAAGGTGAATAGAGATGTAGAAGGAATTTTAGCTTTACTGAAGGAATTGATCACCTAATTAGAGAACAGAAAATCTGGATCCAAGTTCCCTGTAAACCTCCTTTAAAAAACAGTGATAACTGTAGTGACTTTGAAACAAGGGACAGCTAATATATACTCCAGGCCTTTTTTAAGGCTGGTGTTTGACCTGTGGCAGGCAGTTCTCTCTGTGGCCAGGGTGCAGAATGAATTGTTAATAGTGTTTGCTGCCCAAGGGACTTGATCAATTTCTGTTGTATGTAAAGCTGAATTGAATATGGACTTCTGGAATATTTGGGGTGCTTGGATTCAGCAGTATTATTCCTGATTGCCTTAAAATCAAGGAAAATTCAAGAACTAAAAGTTAAAATGTTGACTATTTAGAAATCAAATTTGGACTCCCACTAAACCTCCTGCTCTGTTGTACAGCAGACATTTGCCAGGGTTCAGTTACAGGACTAAGGAGTAGGTCGCTGCAGATGAAACTTTGGGGACTGACATTCAGGTTTTCCTTGTAGTGATGAGAGATCTCACTGTAAAGTCATACTAGAGATAATATGCTTTCAATAATATTGGTGCTGTTCTTACGTGCTTAGCTGTTTTGAGGGTTTATCATGGATGAGTGCTGTGTGAAGCTGATCACTTCCACTTCTTTCCACTGACCTATGGTGAGAAGGTGTCTCCCTGGGTAGGTAAGGGGAACCATAAAAAAGTGCTGGAGTAGGGACAGAGCTTGAGTGATTATTGTCTCGTATTTTCATTACAAAGTGAGTAATTAAGTGTAGTTGAAATAACTGAGCTCGAACCAGATGAGGTACCTCACCTGGGCATAAAGCACTGCTTAACTCAGGGGAAGAGCTTTTTTTGTGTGGAGGATTTTGGCTGAGATATCCCTGAAAAGAGATAGGAGTTAACTCTATGGAAAAGGCACACATTTCAAACAATGGCTTTAAGCACTCTATACTGTTTTTTTTTCTACCTGTATGAAATGATACATTTTAGAGTGCTTTGTGGGTGGGCAGGTGAAATGTACTGCATTAGAGCTACAAATTGATTGCTATGTGTGTTATTTAATTTAACACCCATTAACTCTTGGGGACGGTGGGCAGGAAAGACTGACCCTGAGTGGGAAGCTGTTAATGGGCCTTGGAGCAAGAATGACCTAAATGACTTGCAAAAATTACCTAACTTGTTGGTTGCTCGGTATGCTACTTTTATCAGCAAGCCAAGCTGTTTTGTTGGGTTTTTTTTTTGTGAAACTGAGTTACCAAACAATTATTTGTTGCTAAAACAACTATTCATAATACACTCTGCAGAAACTTCAGTGAACTACAGGTCACTCTTTCACTCCTGCAGTGTAATCAAAGCCTTGTTCTTTTTTTTTTTTTTATATTTTCTGAAAAGCACCTTCCTATTCCCCCGTCCTTCTCTGATCTTTAACAGGTATTGGCCTCTTGTTCTCCTTTGAAAGTGTATTGGGCTTGCTGGATGAAGGAGTACAGACCGCAGGAAGTGGCCTTTTGATAGCCCAGGTGAATTTGCAAGAGATCTATTTGTGAAATCGCAGAAGTAGCCCCCAGGTTTCTTGTCGTCCAGCTACGATGTCTGGGATGTTCTTAAGAGCCTGACAGCATTACATATGTGGAAGTTCCACACTTCCTGCATGGGGTAGGGGAGAGCAGAAAGGCTAGAGTGTGGTTTGCTTCTGCACAGGGCATTTGAGTGTGATCCAGTTGATCATATTTGATCCCCTACAGAGTTCGTATTAGAGCGGCAACTTAGACCAACAGCAGCTTGACAAACCTGTATTGCAAGCTTGTGAAACAAGTTCAGGAAGGAAGAAATGTATTTTGTGAACACTTTTGCACTTTGGAAAATTGTGTTAAAGAGGGGGTGGGATTCACCATTTTATTTCTCTTCAGAATTAAAACCTAAATCAGTGGCATGTAGCTCAGGGAGGGGAAAAACGAGGGGAGCAGCAAAAGAGGTGAGTCATGTAGAAACAGTAGCATACCTGGTTACTGTAAAAACTCTGCTGCAGGGCTCTGTCCTGCTAAGGACTAGTATCTGCTGTGTGAGAATAAAATATGTAAAGAACTTCTCTGTTTTTCTCAGGGACTACTCAAATCATGTGCTTAAGGACTTTGTTAGACTGAAATACAAGGCTTGCCTCTTTGCAGTACTGTGCTCATAGAACATGTTATCTGTTTGATAGCACATCATCTCTGCTGCCGAGACCTGCACTTTGGTCACTGCAGAACATATTTATAGGAGAATGACTTGTCACTTGCCCCAACATAATAGTGTTCCTACTCCTTTTCAGGTGGAGATAACGACCATAAAGATTTCTCCCCTGCAGCACCTTTCGTCTATAAAGTACTAGCACTGAGAACAGGAGATAATTTATCACCTTTTCCATATCACCAGATGTCTCTTTAATTGATGGGAATCCTTTTACAATCACTTTTTTTTTTTTTTAAAAAAAAAAAAAAAGCTTTTGAGGAATTTTCCCTCAATTGACAGCAACTTAATGAGGGGTTGTGACTTTGTAATCAATTTTGATTATTGTGTAGTTAATAGTGCTAAAAATAACAACTTTAACTATGATATCAGATGATTGATTTGTGAAGCCACTTGTAAATAATTGATCTTCCCTAAAGGTTTTTCTGTTAATGCTTTTTAAAGTAAAGGAAAAAAAATCCCACAGGCAAACATTTCAGTAGCTAAAGCACAGATAATACATTGTGTCACTACTATCACTACTATCATAAGTGGGTTTCTATTAACAAAGAGCTGTGTGTTTTAATAAACTAGGAAACTGGAAATTGGTATTTCTAGGTGTTTTACTCATTCTGTCATTGACTTGGTAGAAATATGATCATACACAGCAGCAGTTTTGTCCCTCAGTTTGCCAAAGAGCAAGACCCTTCAAAATAGTCAGCAGACTCTGTCAAATGTAATGCTAATAAGGATCAGTTCTGGTAAGGCTATTTTACAAAGAGAGAGTAGAAAACTGCATCATCCTGTTATTTTAAGAAGGCATGTGCTCAGTTTACAGATGACAAGATGGCTTTTTTTTTTTTCTGCACTGGTAACTGTCAGTCCAAAAATCCAGTTTCTTCTCAATATTTTTTTTTTCCCTGAATTTCGACTTTCACAGCATCATTCCTGTTGCCAACTGAGGGTCTCTGACTAGACCTTTGTGTAGCCTGCTCTTCTGTTGTTGAATAATAACTGAGAATTTTACTTTTAATATTTGGAGTGGAGGAGTACCCTTCTTCATTCCCAGAAATTGTTAGCTATGTGGCATAAGAGATTTAAATGACGTGTTAGAACAAGCCTGTTTGCTTGCGTGTGTATTAAATGAGGTGAGAAAGAACAAACCCGTTTCAGATCATTGTTTAGGGTAGGACCATGTTTGCAAAGTACTTTGAGTTCCTTCAGAGGGAAGGTGCTATAAGTTAATATTTCTGTTCTGTGTGTAAGTGATAGTGGGTTGCTCTGTTCCTTGGCAGTAATGGGACAGTGAAAATGGATTATCATTAATGTCAGCAAATACAGCTTTAACGATGTTAAACCCATATCTTTGTGAAACTAAATGAGATTTCTCCTAACACAGCTACTTATTTGTATTCACTATGCATTGCGCAGACTACCTCACTATTCTTAAAACAACTACCAATCACCACAAGGAGTCAAGCAGACGCTGCATTCTCCATAATTACAAGCAATTTTCCAATTGAATTAGCCCATGATTTAATTCCTTAGCTTGCATCTGGAGAGCATCAGCAATGTGCAGCTGTTTTGGCTTTGAGAATTAATTGTTGCTAAATGCATTAAGAGTGGTCTTGCTGCAACGGTTTCAGAAAAGAGTTAAATCCCAGCTCACCTCTGGATTAAACTTTTATTTCTTATTTCCTGTTCTGTTGACTCAACATCGTGATACAGGCCATTGGTTTAGTAACGTTTGTCTTGGTTAGTTGTGAATCTTAATTCAAAGTAAATATGTTTAGTTACTGAATTGAAATCATATTACAATGAAACACGAAGTTTAATAGGACCATGCCAGAGTCGGTAAAGGCTGGAGGGCTGGAGATTAATGATAAATGGTGTTGGTTTGTACTGCTGGTACAACTGCATAGGTATGGTTTGCAAAAGAAAGAGACAGTAACTTTGCGAAGTACAAAGTACCCAGTGAAATAGGTATGATTTTACACATCACAGGGTTCTTCAGGCAGGCCAAGTACTGCAGATATAGGAAGACTGGCTTAGTTGCTTGTCCAAGAGAGAAGGGTGGACAGGTATTTAGACAGGGAGTAGCATGTGTTTTATTTCTGAAATTAGAAAAAGAAATAGAAGGACTATCGAGAGATTTGTGAGGCTGAGATTATCATCAGGGCTTTCCAGAGTCTGTCAAAATCCAGTGAAAACAGATTTTGTTATCTAAAGTCCCAATTTTTTTTTTTTTTTTTTTTTTTTTTTTTTTTTCCCCTTTAAGTATGAAGACTGTAGCTAGGGGTCCTAAGAATCCTAAAACGCAGTGATGTGTTTCATGACTCGTATGGGTTAATCAGAACATTCTTGAACTGTACTTAGTTGAACAATGATATGAAGATGTTGAACACGTAAAGCATGCATTAAGTTTCTAGCTTTGACTTGTGTGACCTTTAGATTGGTTATTTAATGTCTAGACCCCTGTTGTAAACAAATACCTTGTGTGAAGTGTTGTCAATACATAGGAAGGTTGATAAGTATTTTTTTAACTGGTTTTGTTGCATTAATTCAGATAGCAAAAAAACCTTCTGGATTTTTAGCAAGAAAATGTTATTGTCAAATGAATATGGTTTAAAAGATATCCCTCTCTGATAAGTGGAGGTTATTTATCCAAAGCTCTGGAACGTGTTTATATAAAAAATTGGCTGCTTTAAGAGTTCTGAGATCCTGCAAGTTCTGTTCATGTGAAATGTACTAAGTGTGAGGTTAACTCTTCTGAAAGCTTGGCTGTTTTCATCCAGGTATTTGGACAAGTTTGGGCCATCCTTTATATTAAGACAAATTAGCTTCTAGGGAACATCCTAAACTATCTTAAGGAAAGGTAACATAGCCCTATTGAAATTCAGTGCTTTTTCTATTTATCAAGAGACAGATCCTGCATTAGTATAGCTGCTTATGAAGAAAATTAATTAAAGGAAATTATTTACTTAATACCTGCAGGATATTTGATCTTACACTATGGTATAAAGCTTCTAATTATTTTAATGATGGTGAATTTTTATGAACCTGGAATAGAAAATAAGTTCTGTTTATGTATTGTTTATATTTTCAGTACATAAAATTATTTTATCAAAAATTATTATTATTAAATTTACTTGTAGGTGGTGTTATTTTTCAGAGTGTGTACACAGATTATCACAATTCTGGATCTGATTCACTTTCTCAAAGGCAATTTGTCTTTGCCCAATGCCAAATATTCTATGCATTCACTTTTTTGGTTGTGTGGTTTTTTTGGTTGTTGTTTTGTTTGTTTGGGGTTTTTTTGACTGTTTTGCTTAATCAAATATGCAAAGAAATGAAGATTCCAGTGTTTTAGCTTTTGTAACCTTATAACAGAAGGGGGGAGACAAGCCCCCTGCTATAAACACTGTGCTTTTCAAACACCTTACGATGATAAGGACATGTTGGTTCTGATTATATCTGAATAATACAAACATGATTGAGTTTTCCTAACAATTATGTCTGGCTCATGATTTCTCTTTCCAGTTAGTTATATTGTGCAGGTTTAATGTATCCAGGACACTAAGGCAACAAGCAATTGAATTAGCTGCTACTTGCAAAAGTTCCCTTTGTTCTTGCCCAGAAAGCAGCTTTCTGTAGGGCTTGTCCGCTAAAGAATTTCATGCTGTCATTTCTATTCCTTAAAAGAAGCTTAAAAGAAGGCTTCATTTGGGGAACACGGACAAATAGCAAATACCCTGAATTCATAGCTTTCTTAAAATCTAAACAAATTTTATCAGTTCTGATCCATGGCTGGAGATGTCCTGTCCTGTTCCCATACAAACAAAGCATTTTAGTTGCATTTGGAAAGCCTGTGTGGGCAATTGCACATTCTTCACAAGCTGAAGAGAGAAACTCCTGAAGGAGGAGCAGTGAGAAAGGCGTAGGATTGTTGGATCAACTGATACAAGAATTTATGAGTCTTTGCCTATAGACAGTGTAGAGAACACAGAAGCAGTGGGATAAAGGTGGACACACAGGATTGAGAGACATTGCTAATATAATAGTGGAATAAAGTAAGGAAGAATGTGATGCCTTTAGGACTGAAGTCCTCGAGGCAAAAGCTGTAGCAGAAAATGAAAACTCTTGTACATGGAGTTTAGTAAGAATTTTTATTACAAGGAGGGGGTTTATCGGTTGGAAATGGAAGTGGTAAGAGAGATGTGAGAGTTTCTGTTAATTGCCACAGCAGTCAGCTGTGAAACTGGTGAAGGTTTTCTGGAGGAGAGAAGAATATACTACTGCATTGTATAAAACAGTAACAGTGCCTAAACCAGAGTACTGCGTACCAGTCTGGTCAACTGTGTTTGAGAAAGGAAATCTAAAGTGGGAATAGGTGTAGAAAAGGGCTACTAGAATAAAGCAGAGATCTTGCCACACTAAGTAAGATTACAAAATGGCCCTTTTTAGTCTACTGACAAGAGGAGTAAACACTAACGTTCATAAATATATTTGAAGAAAGAAGTCCAAGTGTTGAATTAGAGAAGAGAGCTTGCTGAAGGAAAAAGAAGTGTTGACCAAAGAACTTGTGAAAAAATACAGGCCACAAAATATTTTTGCAAGGAAATGAGAAAAGATTAAAAAGTATGAGAGCTGTGAATTAGCCTTCCTCTGAAGGGAGATGATTGTCTGGCCAGTTTTAACATAGCACTTTATGTTGCCCATGAAGAGATGAAAGAACTGCCTTTCTTGGTATTATTTTTATGTCTACTTCTTGCTCTAAAGTTCCTACTGTGGTAGCATCTGAATTGTCCAGAAGACAATTATTAGAGCAGTACTGCTCTTCACAGCTGTGCAACTGCGCCTGTGTATTTATACAGGACAATGGTGTGTTGAAAACATCTGTAACTCAGACCATGCAGATCATGTAATAAATTCCCAGCCTGCAGCTGCACCCTGTCCCACAGTTGGTAGCACTGTCAATTTTGGCAGTGATACTGTTTCATACAGGTGTATTAGCTCTGACTTGCTGTCAGAATGCTGGGTTTTCTCTGCTTTTTAAAAATCCTGAATTTATGGTTTTATTTTCACGTGGATTTGAATGTCCTGTAATATTGTCGGTTTGCTGAATTTCTTTTTACATGACAGAATAAAAGGGCTTCCACCACCTCACAGGGGAACAGGGTGGCAGTAAGCCACCAGGGCTGTTGCTTAGCTACACTGCGAAAAAGTAAAAGTGGGCTCTCAACAGCTGCATTGATTCCCCCAAGTTCTCTACCAGTCAAGCACTGCACGCTGCACCATTTACGTTTGGTAACTGAGCAGTTAAGGATGTTGTATTCCAATTACCTGGCCAATTATGTGCAGTGCAAAATTCCCTGTTAGTACTGCTGTGATAGCCTGAACTGCAGACAGTCTTGTGATTAAACTGTCCCTCGATGATGAAGTCGATAATTAACAAGAAAGCGTTTTGCTGAGTAGTGAACAAAGTCAAGGAAAGAACAGAATTGAGTTTTCAGTGCTGTAATGTGGTTTTAATGGTGCTCTTTTCAGGGACGAGAATCGTCTCTGACCTCCTCTGAAATTAAAAATGCATACCCATGGGCAAAAACGTGGACCTCATTTCTTTGCTCAGAACATAATTTTGATGATCAAAGGGCTGGAGAACCTGCCCTATGAGGAAAGACTGAAGGAGTTAGATCTTTTTGCCCTGGAGAAGAGAAGGCTCAGGGGGGACTTCATGGCGGTATTGCAGTACTTAAAGGGCAACTACAAAGAGGACAGGGGCGCTCTCTTCACAAGGAGCCACAGGAAGAAGACAAGGGGCAACAGGTACAAGTTGCACTGGGAGAGGTTTCATCTTGACATAAGAAAGAACTTTTCTTTACAATAGGAACAAGTATTCACTGGAAGAACTTTCCCATCATTGAAGGTTTTCTAGATGAGATTGGACAGGGTGCTAGAGAATCTCATCTAGGCTTCCTTTCTCATGAAAGATTGGACTGGATGGTCTTCTGTGGTCCCTTCCAACCTGGGTTGTTCCATGTTTTGAATTGTAACTGGGTAAAGCACTCAACAACATGTTTTTTCTGTGATAGTTTCATCCCAATAAAACCGGGAGAGCCCATGTTAGCCATCTTGAAGAGCATTCATAGTTGAGCATCTTTGTCCTTTGTGCCAGTATGTGGAGTTCTGTGCTTTCAGCCCTGAAAACTTGAGTGTCACTGTCCAGTGATGAGTAAAGATGAAATTTTTATTGTTCATTCATCCTACAGTCCCAAAGTAGGAATTAGACATTTGCTTCTCACAGTGTTAAGTGTTGTATGGACATGCAGTAAACTGGACAGCAAGCCACACAGCTCATCTATGTCAGCCTGGCATGAGCTAGGAGTCAGGCAGACAGAAAAAAATATGCTGCATTACAGCATTTTACTTGAACTGATTTTTCTGAATATCTGCTTGAGCTGTTCTCTTTGGAGTTTATTAGCTTTTATTGAGGGCTATCAACTTAGAAAATATAATGCTTGTGAAGATGGCAGCTGAGAAAAATTAAAATACTCTAGAGACTGTATTTTTTTCCCTTAGAAAATTCAAAATATTAACAGAAGTAATTATTCTGAATGAGCAAATGTTACAATTACGAGTTATCCTCAACTTCATGAACATAATGATATTATAGTAACTGGTTTAAATGAACTAAACCTGGATTTTTTTATTCTTGCTAAAAGTTGTAGCAGGACTTAAAAATGCAAACTTGTATAAACATCCTTTGGCCTGCTCAAAATTAGTTTTGTACATGGAACAAGCCAATTTGCTTGAAAAGAAAAATTTAAGGAAAATGTTAATTTCAGTCTAAAAATGAAACATCTGGTGAAGGTCTTTCAAAGACGAGAACAAGTTAAAGCAAGGGCTCTATGTTCCAGCTAATGTAGTTCATAAAAACAGCAATCATCATTTGGGAAATTGGTGCCTGAAAATGGGTTGACAAACATAGAAAGTATAATGCAGTAATTGCATGAGGTCTGTGGGTAGCAGGTTATTATGGCATTGAGATTATCAGCTAAATTAAATCTGATTAGTTTTATATGTTTTTTTAAATTTTGTGCTTTGATTCTGAAAATGCTCCTCATGGTTGAACATGGTACCATCTTCTGTAAAAGAAGAATGTGTCTTCCTCTGATTTTTGAGCAATATTTATCCTTAGAACAAGTAGTTTGAGTTCTCATGTATAGCAGCTTCTACTTTGATGGTTTTTAGTGGCCTTAAAGGCATAGAAACTTACGTCTGACCTCTCTAAGGTAAGTCTACGTTGTTCATCACCTTAATAAAATTAGTGGAAACAGCAAAAACTTTAGAGAATTTCAACTGATACAGCAGATATACTGGCAAGCTCAACTTTCTTTTAACCAAAAACAAGTAGAAGTAACTTCTCTTAATGTCCTTAATGATTGTGCACATCAACTGTCCATATCATATGTGACATCAAAACCAGGCTGGACTTTTAAAAAGAAGAATACTTACCATAAAATTTCCACTATCAAATCTGGCTGCAAGTCCTGAAATGTGATAATGTGTTCTTGTTCAACTTCATTTTCCTTCCATATCTTTAACTTGGGGCAGAAACATGCAAATATAAAGTATATTAGCTCAGTTCAGTGGGAATTATTCAGGCTTTTCTTTAGATATGTGTAAAAATATGGGGGAGAAATTAGCATTTCTTAAGTTGTAGGAAATGTCAATATCCTACAGATTTTCATCAACGCACAAAAAAATCTGTAGCCCCTTAGACTTGTTTTTATGTTTTGGTTGTTGTAAACATATATGTTTAAGTACCTGTAGATTGTACTGTTAGAGAATCTTCATCAAATGACTTTTCTACCCCTGTAAATTGTTAGGAATGAAACCAGAATCTCCTCCTACAGGTGCTAATTTTTAAGAGGCTGAGAGTTAATGATGACCTCCAGTGAACTAACCCTTGGGGAGGTCCTGGTTTGGGAATGACAATGATAATGTTTCTAATTTTGTTTGAGATGGGAAGTAAGAGTTCTCATGCCATGAAACTAGCACTTCATCATGTCTAAGGTGTTGTTGCCGACACTAGTACTATATCATATTTTTTGAGGGACCTGGTGCAAGAAGCACTCTAATGTGTAGGTATGGAATAAGCACCTGTAATCAACTTCCAGCCATGTCCAGCAGGGATGGCTTACATTGTCGTAACCAAGCATTCATATATCCCTAGAGCTGCAGATGTTTTTATCTGTAGGAAAAGCTAGTTTGTTCTTTTTTTTTTTTCCCTTTCCCCCTTTCCACACCACCCCCCACGCCCCCCCAAATGCTCTTGGCTTCAATGTTTTATTGCAGTGAGTACCAGAAGCTAATAGTATGTTTTATAAGAGATTTTTCTTTTATCAGTTTTCAAACTGATACATTTCAATGGCTGGACTTTTCTTCCTCTGAATGTTAGTAGAGATCTATTTAACATACAGGACATTATGTTCATGATTAAATAAAAAAAAAAAAGACTATATTTATTGAATTATTTTTAAAAAGCCTTCAGAATTTGACTCTTCTTTATCTCCATGAGATTGAGATACCTGAGCACTGTTAGGTACTTAACAGTCTAAAAAAATCTATCTATAGCAGATGTGTGCTATTTGTTTGTTCTTTTTCTTTAAACTTTGCCAGACTGTAATTAGAATGTTTTATACAAATGTTTCTTTATCTAGACAAAGCATTTCACTGATTTGGTGGACTTCCTCCATAGTTTGCAGTGTGATTTGTGCCTCCCTTTTGAGTGAGGCTTAGCAAATCTGCTAAAATGCACTGTTGTAGTAGTTTAATGTGTATGAGTACTTCAGATCTGTGATACTTTGGAAGCTTGCTGTTGAAATAGTGTGGCTTCATTCACTTCTCAGATAAAATAATATATTATTCTTTGATCAGTCTTTATTAACCACCTTTCAAAGACTACAGATAAAGACCATTAATTGCTTTTTATCCACAATATGGTTTTAGCTGGTCACACTGGTTATGTAACTGGTAGGTCATTTTAGAATTGACAGTATATTTCTTAATACTGCACAAAACTCAGTTGTAATAGATAAAAATCAGAGGCAAATATGAGTTTTCGATTTATAGAACTGCCTTAGAGAGCTGGAGCTTCTAGAAATTTAAACAAATGTCTTCTGATGAGAGGGACAAGGAACTATATTGGAAGAGCTCCATTAGTTATAGGTAGACTCCCACTTGTGTAGCAATTTTGGTTTCACTACTTAAGGATTTCTCCATGGTTTTACAAAATGGGGATATGGGAGAAGGACTGATAAGATTTCAATCTGCATATCTTACTTTGAGCTTAATGACTGAAAGGACATGAAAAAACGTTGAGGGATGCTTCTAAAGCAGAAACCTAGAGCTCTGGTGACATCAAGATACAACGAAGTCCTGTGCCCAGCACTTATGTATACTCCAACTTTTCAGAATATCAGAACTCACAAAACTTGGCATTCAGTTGCTATAATTTTATCAGGTGTTTAGAAGTAGACTCATTACACTGGGACCACAGAGAGGAATGAATCAACATATGAGCCTTGTAAGAGACAAGTAACTAAGTTGCTGGGGAAACTGGGAATTGTTCCTGGTAATCTTGTTTACTAGTAAATGCTGTAGTCTGTAGAAGCAGAAACATTTTCCTCTGCCAATACAAATTCATTAGTTTGCAATTTACAGTGTAAGTTGACACAAAGCCAAATTCTACAAGAGCAAAGTTTATTTGCAAGCAAGTTGTGCAATCAGTATGTAGCTAACTGACTGTAAAGTGTATTCTCTCTTTTCTTGAAACTCTCTTTAAAAACATAAATGTGTGTGGATTTGTACCTAAATAATAAGTTTCATAAATGGTACAAAGCAGAGAAAGTGGCAACAGATTTCTGTATTCTAACGTGAGACCAAACTGTATTTCTCAAGAGTTGTTCAAGGAAAGGAAGCAGCCTGGAGAGGCAGAGGAGAGAGAGGTTGGTTAGAACCACAGACTGGACTGTTCTATCTGCCGCCACAGTGTGGAGCAGCATTGTCAAGGGGCTGAGCAGGTGATGTGACAGATTTGTTGCAGAGGAAATGGCCTTTAGCATAAGAGCTGTGGATTTGCAAAGGTTAGGGCACCACAAATGGAAAAAGGGACAAGCCCTCTCCCTTCAGTGGCATAAAATGAGGGCAGTGACTGCAAACTGACTCTTACAGCAACTCCTTCCTGGGAATCTTCACTGGCATACTTCAGGACATACACAAAGGTGCAAGCATTTTAGGCACGTGACTTCGGACAAAAGTCCTTTATATATCTAAAATGTCTTAGGAAGTAAGTTGTTTGTTTGTGTGGTTTTTTCAGTGAAACAACATGCTAGGGTTTGGAGCTAGGGTGAAGAGACCTAGAAAATCTTAGATTCTAAAATCTGAAGTAAAATTGGCTTTTCTGGAATCACTGTCTTTTTAGGGAACCAATGTAAAAAAACATTGTCATGAATGATTGGAAGTGCTTAAGAGTCTATACTTAAAACAGAAGTTTTTAAAATCTCTGCCTGTAAATATTCATAGCTTTCATGTCTTTGGTAACTCTTTAAAACAAAAACCCCCACATAACTTCTGCCTACGATGTATCATTTTATATGCTACAGAAAGAGAAGGTTTCTAAATGACTTTATACAAAATCAATATAAAATGGCAGAAACTTAATAAGTTCTTTGTTGGACATGCAAGAAGAGTACAGTCAGTCACATTGATTTATTTTTGATGGAGGCGAAACATGTTTACATAGCACAATCTACATCCTGCAGACTGGACTCTTTTTTTTTTTAATTCCACAGAATTTTCTTGTATTTCCTTGCAGAACTGTCCCTTAGGGTTTCAAAGAAAGAAACCCTTTCCACTGCATTGGGTTTCATAGTAATCACTGGTAGGAATACCTTTTTCTACTAAACGTAGGGTTGGATTGACTTGTAATCTTTCTTGACTAGAGATGAGTGTGATTAAACTGTCCCAAAAGCAGAGGGGATAAAAACATTTGTCCCCTTCTGTTTTTGACTGGCAATCCCATTTGTGATAGAGGAGCCTTCTCAGTGAAACATTTGTCAAACAAGCTTAGGGAGCATCCTGGTTTCAAAAAGATTGCACGTTTTAGTTGGATTGAATTTTTCCATTGAAGGTGTGTGGATCAGTCCTACTTCGGACTGCCCAGGGGCATCCTGGGCCCTCCCAAGCAGTCTACTGCTCCGTCTCACTGCATCCAGTTCTCTTCTGTTTGTAATGCATTCATCATAGTTGAGGTTTTTATGCTTATAATGACAATTACCTCTTCTTGAGTTGAGCTGCATTTGCAGCTTAATAAAAATTTACAATGGTCTTTGATAATTTAGATAACTTGGTAGTTTTCTGAGAGAAAGGCCATTAAAATACTTTAAAATGGTATCCTTTTGACAAAAGATAAGTGGCCTTTTCTTTAAGGATTCTTTACAGTTCACAAAGTGCTATTGAAGGGGATGTTTGGACAAGTTTTTATTAATAATTCATAAGGATACAATCTCACTTCTAATCATAGTTCTGCCTAGCAAATCACAGTGTTCAACATTTGCAATTCCATATTTTAGCTTACTGGCCTCAAAATAATAATGTATGTTCTGGCATGATTGGGATATTACAGGACTGAACTTGGGAAAAAATGAAAAAATATTTTCATGGACATTGTTTTAAGTAGCAGAGAGCTCATGTAATATTAAGTTTTTTCCTGAATATAATTGCATCATTCCTTAATTTTCTCCATCTTTTCTAATTATTTCTTTTCAGTCTGGAAGTGGCACACCTGCACTGTCTTTGCATTCTTGTAAATCTGGGCAGTACTGCTTCAAAATGTTCTTATCCTGGATTTAGGGATTTATGCTCAAGCTGTTACCAGTCAGTGCCAAGGTACACTTCACAGGGGTGATGGTACTGCATAGCATTTTGAAAAAGATTGGGTATTGATTGAGATCCTGGGCTTTTCCCCCATACTATGCTGCTGCAGATGTGATCATATAAAGAAATCAAACCAATACTGTGGTTTAAAAACCTTTGGGATGATTTTTAAGGTTTTCTTAATGAGTAGAACACTCTTAAAAGTTCCTTTTGGGGTAGATTGCTTTTTGTGGTTGTTTTTGAATGTAGGTTTAGCAGTCAGTCGCTTTGCCAGTCTGAGTTTCCTGTCTTTGTACATTATGAGGTTCATATGGCCTGGGAGTTGTAGTAGGAGTCACTCAATGTTAGGAAGAGTATTTGCAGTATGCTCAAGTCAGCCTCCAGAAAGATTACATTTGCAGGCTGTTGTTTTAAGCTTGGGAAAAGCTTTTGAGTGACATGATCACCTTGACATTTGATTTAATGTATGAGGTTCTTAAAACTGTTGTAAGTAGTTAAAGATGATAGATACCATAAAACTAAATGAACACCATCACGTACAGCAGCAGCAGGATAGTTTATATTGTAACAAAGCATTAAAATAGGTGAATAAGTTCAGATGAAAGGCTAGACCTTGCATATCTTAATCGAAGTTCACATTGTCTTCCCTAAACCTTTTGCTGAATAAGGTTACTTTTGGTAATAGTATAATACAGCAGCCTTCAGCCTTCTGGGAAAAGCTGCTAAGTGACATTGGTGAGATGTTATTTCTTATGATGAATAAGCTACCGTTGAATTGCATGCAGGACAAGCACTTTGCTTTTTTTGGTCTACCACAGATGATACTCCAAGGGATCTAGACCAGGGATTACATTATGCATTGTAAATCCAAGTTCCCGTATAATCACTTTTACTTTGGATTTTTCCACCTTTTTTAGTACATCTTTAATCTTTTTCTTTTGGACAGCCTCTACTATGGATATACTGAGAGACTGCATTTTTCTAATAGTTTTTGCCATAGCTTTTCATGTTGGAAAAGACAAAGCATTTAAGCTAAGTATCAGTACTGATAGTATGCTTGTCTGGGAGTTCCTTACAGACATCTAGAACATCATTCATCTCCTCAGTAGGTCAGTGCTCTCAGATATCACATTTGTATCCCAGTTTATACCTAAACTGAGTGATATCAGTTGAAAATTAACACATTCTAGTAAAAAGCATTTCCCTACCAAGGTGGCTTCCCCCTGCATTTTCCTTGTCCAGGGTGGTAGACTGTGAAGACTGTTCTTGGCTACATGTTTGGTCACCTGTAGAAAACAAATTAGTTAATAGATTTTAAGGCCAAAGGAGACCATTAAATTATCTGACCTCCTGTGTACATAGTGTATAGAAATCGATCTAGTAATCTCTGTATTGATTACAGTAAGTTATTTATTAAAAATACACCTTGGTGAGAGATGGCTAGCATTTACCTTGCTTGCTGTGTTGAGTGGGCACACTAAACATTGTCAAAGTCTTGCATTATTTCACTTGTTTGAAGACAGAGGGTGAAAATATCAAGTTTCTGATAATGGCAGTACATTGCACTTGTAATTTATGTGGAGATCTCAACAGACTGAAAGATAGGAAAAGGGGGTTGGGGGTGGAAGGACCATGTTCAGATTATCCTTTATATAGCAATTATCCTGAAAAGTAGTTCATTATTTGGCTAAAAGTGTTTGGTTTTGCCTTATAAAAGAACAGTTTTAAAAGATTCCGAGTTCAGGACCTCTCTGTGTAAAAGGATTTAGCTGGCGGTAGTCAAACTTATTCCTCTCACTGCCTGACTCAAAACCAGGTTGTTGATACTGAGATCTGTAGTCAGGTACCAGCTCCCCGAAAGTTCTGCATGCCTGTGCTCAAAGCCCAGTGCAGTCATCATGTCCAAGCAACTCAGGTTGGGCCTCTCACCACAGCTGGTGGCAGTGCCTGACTCCAACCACAGGTTCAGCTGACCATCCGATTTTATGACCATATACTTTTTGGTGTCACTGCCAGAATAAGTATCTTGATACAGTGTCCATTGCCATGTTTTTGTCTTCCTGCATGTCATTTGACACTGAACTTTAATAAAGTATAGGTTGTTTGTACTGACTTTCTTTTTAATCAATGATTTGACCTTTTATTTATAATTACTCTGCCTTTGTCAGTTGCAGACTTTATTGCTTATTGTATTCTTCTTGATGTATATTATATAGCAGGACCTGTTCCCCTCTCCCTTGTGAAAATATGTTTACTTAGTAGTCACCTCCTATCTATCAGGTTGTAAGACGCCTCAGTCAGTTCTGAAGCCATTTTACCTGTCCCATGTTGATTCTCTGATGTTCAGAATGTCCAGATCACCTCTTCAAACCTTTTAAAAATACTGATGTAATGATGAATTTCTCTTGGAAATTCCCTGATATTCTAGGATTTATTAAACATAAAACCTAACATTTTAAAGAACTCCTTTAGCCATGTCTCACAGTATATCACTGCTGAAATGTTAAACAGTTGCAAACAATTAGCAAGCAGTAATTTTGTATACTTCATACCTGCTTTGGCACCTTAAGAAAAGAAGCTGTAATTGCTCTTGCTAAAGACTAGATCTGAATCGCTAGTGAATATGTTGATTTTCCAGTACCAAAGTACTCAGAAGGATGGACTGTGTCTGAACAGAGCTTTTGGCTCGCCACCATTCGAGTCAGTCAGCTGAGCACTGTCTTGGCAAGAGGCTTTCACTTTGAATGTATTCAAGATTTTGATCAGGTAGTCCAACTGTGACAAAGTTAAATGAAATCCGGATCCCTGTGCATTATTTTGAACCAGAAATAGCTCAGCTGCCCACTTGACATGAATTTATTTTAACAATGTATTCTGCTTTTAAAATGCGTCATGGCAGTTGGTCAGTCTGAACAGGAAAGGTATTTACACAGTGTTCAGCAGAGCCTTAGGTGCACACATGCTGATAGCAGAAACACACAGTTTTAAGAGCTTGCATAATGCTTGGATAGGCATCAAGAAGGTAGGTCTTCTCTTTAATTTCCATATGAGGACATTAGAGATTTATATACAGTTGTAGTGTAAATGGTGAATGTGGGAGTTTGGGTTTTTTTTTAATATTTTTATTATGTTTGTATGAACTTCTGTGTATGTCTCTAAAAGGTGATTACATTCATTTATATGTCATTGAAGCGTAGGAGCAGAATTTTAATATTTTTGAGATATTTTATGCTATTCTAGCTTTAATAAAACATCTACTTCATCAAATATTAGTGTTAAATTCTTGTAGTATTTGTCTGGGGGTTTCACATACCATACTTAACAAGTATGTTGCTAAGACGTTTGGTATTCTTTTATTTATTATAATACAGTTCTTCCTTTTTTCTTTTCCTTCTCACTTTATCCTACTGCTTCCAGATGCATCGTGAAGAGTTGAATACTTCACTATTTCATCTGATGGAGTGAAATGAACACTTTCTGGAAGCTTTCAGTATTTTAATTAAACATGCAGATAGCTGAGAAGTATATATTAAATTTTTTATTAAAAACATGGATAAGGTACAACGTTAATCAGTGAAAAAGATCTTGCCCTTGCTTTTCTTAATGGATTATATTAGTCATTAGATCATTAGAATGAGTTCAAAGCACTCCCTCTTCGTCTCATACTGTCACTTTGTTAATACCACTCTCTTATGAGTCATCTTCCCTTTTAGGCAGTAATAAATTTTATGTCTCCTCCCCTCTTTTTTTCTCCCCAGCACCCACTTATTTGATTTGTTGTGTAACTTTCAAGGAAAGGCTGTGTTACCTGGCTGAGGAGATTGAGAAAGATGCAACTGAAATGAAACAGCTAGGCAGTGAATTAGCTTTGCCGGTTCATATTCTGCTTTGATTTATATTCTTTCAAAAGCTTTCGAAGCACAAAAGATGTGCTGGTCTCTGGAAATGAACACTTAATCTCATCTCCCACACACACACCCCCCAAGGCTGACATTAGCTACTTAAGCGAAATCTGATTTATGCAATTGGCCAAGGCTTCTATTTGACACCTCTATCACTTTCCAAGTGGGGAACTTGAAGGAAAACAAAGTGCTTGAAGAAGTGTATTTTGCTTCCTTGCCAGTACAGGTGTGTGCTTGGGTGCAGAATGACAAACTGATGGGACCAGCTTTCTGTCTTCACAGCAATAAAAATATCAGTAAGACAGGAGATTGGTATTGGGTTTGGGACATTTTCAAATCTGGGTCAATGGTTCAAATTCAGCTGGTCACCAAGTGCTGGAAGTCATTGCTGTCTGCAGGGCATTTGATATTCAGCAGGAAATGTGTTGAAGAACTCTGTCTTTTCCATCAAAGAACTGTCCACAGGAGCTGGCATTAATTGTCCACCCCTGTTGATAGTTTCAGCAGTGAAGCCAAAGACTTTGGGTCATATACTTTGAGCTACCCTGTCAGTCAGTTCATAGAGTGGATTCATGTCATGGTAGCAAGGTAGTACATGGGGACACTTTCTTAAATTTTGACCTATATACTTGTCCTAAGAAAAGCAACGATTATCAGACTTTGAGCTGGGAGATTTGGCTGATAACACTGAATTTATTTCAATCTCTTTCCAAAAAATACAGGGCAGCAGTTTTAAACTTTGTATTTTCCTTTGATTCAACTGAAAAATGCACACCCCCCCATGCCCAAGCAACTGCAAGAGTAAGAAAAACTTGTAGCTGTATAGCTGACTAGAGGGACTAAATCAGTAGTAGATCATGGAGTGCCTTGTAGGATAGGATCCTGGTAAGGAGGATTTTTAAGGAAAACCTGCTGTCCCGGTTCAGATGAATATTCTGCATTCTGACTTTAGTAAAGGGCAGGTCTCCAGTGATAAGATGACCATCATGTAAAGAGCAGTCTCTTACTTGAAGGATGTAGAAATGGAGTATTTTTATAAACATATCTTAAAGCTGCTGCTTGCTCATCTAAAGATTTCTATTTGAAATAGCTTATTCATATTGTGGCTAAATCTTCTTCTCCTTTCTGACTCTTAGGAACAAGTTGTGTCTTTTGTATTTTCTTGCTTTACATGAATGTTTTGCATTCGGTCTGTCAGTCCTAGAAAGGAGCGTTGTCTCCTAAGAGTTAATGTTCATCCAGTCAGAGGGTGCATTTGCATTACAGTGCAAACATAAAAGTTCAAACAGTGAATTAAGAATATTGAATTGTCTAAGACACATACTTCCTAAGCAGTTGAAGAGCAATCTATATTGCACACAAAACACTTGTCAAATAATTTCCAGTACAGAACATGTTTGTAAAAACTTTCCATCTGTTTGCAGATAATTTGTGGCTAAATTAATAGAATATTCCTACGTTATTCAGTTATAGCAATGTGCACCTTAGCAATGCTTTGATAAGATGTGCTACAAAGACCAGTTGTATTTAAAACAAGGCTCACCAGATCTGGTGATACACCAGAGGTATATTTCACAATTCATAGGATTTGTAATACAGTGGTTTCGAGGATCTATATTCCTTGGGAAGGGAAGCACAAAATTAATTTTAAAAATGCTCCTATTGTAGAAGATTACATGAAAAGGGGGATTTCAAAGCTCCCTGAAACAGAGGAGAAGACCCAGGCATTTGAATAGAAAATTTTCAAATAATTTCAGTGCCCTTTGGATCAGGCCCAGTATTATTATTTTTTTTTTAATTATAAGATTGCTTTTATTTATTAGGAGATTTTTTCTGATTACCTTTCAGTGTTTTCTTGTCATATAAAGTTCTTAAAAAAATGTTCAGTTGTGGTTTTTACAAATCAAGTACAAGGGAGAAAACAGCTTTTTAGGCACTTGTGCTTTTGCAGCTGTTGCTGTGATACCACCACCTTACCATGCAAATTCTGTAGGAAAGATACCCGCTTGTTTCGGCATGGCAGTAGATTTGCACATGATTATCTGTCCACCAAGCTGCAAGGATCAAATGTAGCTGGCAATAAGTCCTCCTTTCTCCCAGGGAAGAAGGAGGACTAAGGCAATATTGTGAGATCTAAAATATATAGGAAAACTTGTGAAAGAATCTTGTCTTCTGAAGTGCTTGGGACCCTTGTGTGGTCAGCTGATGTTAGCAGCCTGATGAAGCACCACACAGAGCCAACATCATCTTTCACTTGCTCACTCTATTACTGTCAGGTTTCTCGTCGCCTCCTTTAGGGCTCCTGCATTAGTTGCTTTTAAAAATTAGCAAATAAAAAAGTCTCACCAGAGACCACAAAGCATGCTTCAGAACTGAGCCTTAAACTGTGTAGTAGTTGTACATCCTCAAAGGCAGTCTTTGCTGCTGGGTCTGCTGTGCTGGAAGTCAGATCCCATTTGAGTTATGGCCTCAGCTTCTACACACTTTATTATGCATTTTTTAGGTTGTGTACCCCTTCTAGCATAGCTTGGTCACAGAGATAAATTTGGGTGTTTGTCAGATGTTTTGCGATATTGTCTCTTTTTTTTTTTCCCTTCCAGTTTCACTCATTACAGGCAATGGAACATGCAGCTGTGATAAATTTAATCTGGTGATAATGTATATGCCTGGTATCTGAGGAAGGAAATTAGTAGAGGATTATGGTGGCAAGGAGGATTTAGAAGCTGGTAGAGATGATGAAGTATCAGCAAGACTACTTACAGCAGAGAACTTAATAATCAAAGAGAAGCCAGTGTGCACAGGATGGAAAAATACCAAAGCTGGAGACAAAAATGCAAAATTAATATCAGTGATTTGGGACTGAGAGTGTGAGACCAGCAAGAAAGCTGCTGTGTATGAGTAGGTAGAGCAGAGAGTGTGATACATATTGATTACATTGATTGCAGGAATTTTCACTGTGACCAATCCACTTGCATCAACAAAGTTTCTTTGGTTGCCCTCTTTACCCCTCCTAGACCACTTCACAGAGTACAAATACCATTGCTGCTGCCATTGCCAAATAATGAATAAATAAGTTAATCCTCTAATAAAATTTAGACATGAAATAAATAGGTCAATCCATTTATTCTCTAACTGGAGTTCAGGATGATAGTGAGGTTTGACTGGAGGCAGCATGGTGCCTTGGAAGCATATTGCTGTTTAGCTTGTTAATGGTCTTGGTATGCTTAATCCTAATTCATATTAAGTCATTCAGTTGTTTTAAAAATTAGTCTTAAGGAAATACTAAAAAATAGTATTTTGAGAGACAAGCCCACCAACAGACAAACTTTCAGTGTCTTGTACTTCTGCTTGGAACAGTTTAGGTTTCTGTTACCTTGGTTCTGTCTTGTTCTGTAGGTACTTGAAGTGCTGGGGTCTGGACCCTGAGCCCTGAATTAAGGTTGACATATGGGTGGTTCCTATGGTCCTTTAAAAGGAGGGGATGAGTTTGCCTTTTGGCTTTCCTCCAAGGTGCGGCCGGCCTTGTAAGGAAAGCCCTTGGGTAAACAAGCCCCAGGTGCCCTGCATTGGGTAAATGAGTGCCAGGTGTCCTGTTCTGGGGATAAAAGCTGGGACCACTTGCAGGAAGGGTGGAGTGTCTGTCTGTGAGGTGGACACACTTTGCAGAGTTTCCCTGTTGGGGAAGGACCTCCTGACTCCTCATGCAACTGGGCCCCAGTCAGGTTTGGCACTTACAAACGTGGGCTTTGTGGGAACAGTATGTGGCTGCCTCTGTCCTATGTTATCAGCCTCTTGGCTTGGTTGTCTCCCATCTCTTCTATGGGAGACTGTTGCTTTGTTTATTCCACCGGTTGTTGGTTGTGCTGTGTCATTCCTGGGGTCGTTGTCTATTATGTGTAACCTGATTGACTTGTTTGTACCCCCAGCAATCACCCATGTACTGACCCTTTTGTGTACAATAGAATCTGGTTACTGGTTTGTTCTACTGCTGACCGTGTCCTTTGTACTAGGCCTAGTGATCAGCAAAACAGTACTCACCTTGCATCCTATTGCCATTGCTTTGCTTCCTTTGTATCTTAGCTGTGGAAAGTCCTCAGACAGATGATATGTTCAAGTCTGTGTGCAGTGAGAGTTACGTATCTGTTTAGCCCCCCCATTAATTTTGTAGGTGAGCACGTTTCTGAAGAACATCTTTATGAGGTGCGTTGGCAGTCAGAGTACTGCTCTTTGAGTGACCAATTGCAGAAACATCAGTAACATTTTGTTTTGTTTCCCTCTTTCTCTACATGGCAAAATGTGTCAGTTTGTAAGCTAGTATATTATGTACTTGCCATAGTGAGGACATGAGTCAAGAAGGTGGACTGGCTTCAACAGCAAAATGACAAGGTGTAAAGGTATTCCTCCTTCTTGAGGATTCGTAATCTAACATTTACGAGATTGCAAGAAAAGTTTTATTTCTTTGCCTAAGCAGCAGACAGCCATGTTTTGGTGAAAGATCATGGTTACAGATGGTAGCTGAGATCTTGTCATTGGGGGTGCATTCCTCTTTCTAGATCTTACTTGTTTGGATAAGAGCTTCTTCCTTTCTTATCCTGTTTCATAGTATTTGACACCATTGAAGACTTGCTGTCCTTTTCTCAAAATGTGATGCTTTTCCTGGTGAGCAAATTAAATCTCTATATGACATTTGCTTACAGGAGGTAGGTACTGAGAATTAATATATTATGAATCACATTTTAAGGCTTGGATGAAAAGGGCTACAGAACTGCAAAATATTTATGACAGTTTTTATGCACAGTTCTCATGTAATGTATGCATATTCACTATAAATTCATATCTGTATTTATTATAAAAAAAAATCAGGCTTTTTTGCTGTTAGTGTTGTAGGATTGGTTTCAGTACAGTCCAGTTTTTGAAAGGCTTCCTTTTTTGAACTGTAATATGCAAATCACAGCAGTAGCAGAATCTCAGGCTTCTTTTCTCTTTAATTGAATTTAGCAATTACAAAGCCATGGCACCTATGTGAACTACCATATGTTATTCATCTTTCTTATTGTTCTGAATTAAGGTGTTGTCTGGTATGGGTTTTTTTGTCTGCTTTGTCTGCAGTGATTAATATAATAGAGTTATAATCTCACTTATAATCAAACTTTCAGGAAAGCTTATTGGATTTGAGGTGACTTGCATGCAAGCAATTTCCCGACAGCCAAACTAGATGCTTGCAATTTATGGGATGTCAAACCTTTATCATTTCATGGCCAGATTACTAGTACATCTAATAGTCAGGTTTCTGGATTGTTGGGTTTTGGTTTTCTTTTCCATTTTAGAGGCAATGTCTGTGCTTCATTAACTACAGTGTAATTTTATAGGCAGCCATTTTTTTCAGGTACTTTGTAATTGGTTTGTTATCAAGGTAGCACAAAGCAATCACCTGTCAACATGAGTATTCCAGGCATGGTGAGGTAAGGAGAGCTGACTGGAAAAATGATTTGTTTTAATGAAAAAACACACATTTATTTTTCAAAATATCCCCTAAATGTACTAGGAATATAAAATTTTTATATATATATATTTAGAAGCTACCTTTGCATTGAAGAAGAAAAGCAGTGCTAAGTTATATGTTGACACAGTACACAAGCGTGTTTATTTCAACCTTTTTAATAAGTCTGGGAGATAGTTTAAAATGTCTCCAAATAGTAGGACCTCAGAATTCCATCTTTTAAGTATCCTTATCCCATCAACAAGTAGCAGCCTGGTGCTGGGATTTTTTCTTTTTGTCTGTTTACACACTGTCGTGGTTTGAACTTGGTGGGCAGCTAAGCACCACACAGCCACTCGCTCTCCTCCCACCCCCAGGAGGATGGGTGAGAGAATCAGAAGGGTAAAATTGAGAAAACTGATGGGTTGAGATAAAGACAGTTTAATAAGTAAAGCAAAAGCCATGCACATAAGCAAAGCAAAATCAGGAATCCATTCACTGCTTCCCATTGGCAGGCAGGTGTTCAGCCATCTCCAGGAAAGTTGAGCTCCATCATGTGTAAGTTACTTGGAAAGGCAAACGGCATAACTCTGAATGTCCCCCTCTTCTTTTTCCCCAAGCTTTTACTGCTGAGCACAGCTTTGTATGGCATGGGGTATCCCTTTGGTCAGTTGCGGCCAGCTGTCCCAGGCGTGACCCCTCCTAGCTTCTTGTGCACCCTTAGCCTTCTCTCTGGCAGGGCAGTGTGAGAAGCAGAAAAGGCCTTGGCCCTGTGTTAGCATGGCTCAGCAATAACTAAAACATCCTAGGGTTATCGAGGCGGTTTTCATCACAAATCCAAAACATAGCCCCATACAAGCTACTGTGAAGTTAAAACCAGCACATGCACATTCTCTCTATGTGATTATCTTCTTGTTCTCTCCCTGCAACAAGTGCTATGTGCACGTGAGGAGTGGTGTAGTTAGTAGGCTTGGTACTTTGTGTATGAAAGTATGTGCTCAAAGAGGGAGAGGGAAAGCGTGGAATAGTTCCTTTGCTTATAGAAGATAAAGATTGATTTTATTTGGGACAGTAGTAGGGTAACTTGCTAGCTGTAGAAAAATAAAGGTTGGGCTAAATGTGTCTGTTTTCTCTCTCTATAGAGTTTTTAGTTTCAAGTGGACTCTGGTACTAAGGAACTGTGATAGGACATTAGCGCTTTTTCCTGTAAAACTGACAATTCTCTTATCATTGAGATCCTCTTAAGTCTCACTTGATACTCTTGAGTGTTAAAGGTGGGGAGGATCTTCCTAATCTATCTGAAATAATAACTGCAAAGTTGTAGAAAGTGTCAGCACCTGTGAGAGTTCACATCATTGACAAAACAGTCAGATATTTGATTTTTTTGAAGCAGCTGGCTGGGGAGGAAAAGTACTACATTAAAAGTATCTGAATTATAAAAGGCCAAAATTTACCAGCTGTGAAGGTTTTAGGATGATCTACAAGAAATAAGTAGCAGCTGCAGCTTGGTTTCCAACTGGGTAAGTATTCACATGACAGAAACCCTCCATCATAAATTGATAGCCCTGCTGGAAGTCTAGAGGCCAAGGAACAAATTGTCACTGTTATTTCTATAAAGCCAGGATTATTCTGTACGCTGTAATGTGGGTGGTGCTAGCTTTACCCAATACTTAAGCTCTCTAGAAAATATGAAATATTTTTATTCTTTTGAGTGCTGTTATATTTCAGAATGGTTTATGTTCCAAGTGTTCATGAACCATGATCCTTGATCAGCCTTCATCTCCCCTGCACAAGGTATTACAACCCACAAATAGCAGCCTGATGTCAAACCCTTGAACGCCCTTCAGTATTTTTAGCAATAGCATCAAATTGAGTTTGCTTTATCTTGCCTTCTTAATTTGAGGACTGCAGACTGGACTGCATAGGACCATGAAGATGGCTTTTTTGGCTTTGTATATCATTTCTCACCACCCTATTTGGTGTGATTTGGGTCTTGTATACTTCGTTGACTACAAAGTTGATGCTTTTACTATAATACAAGGTGTCATCTGATTTCTGTCTAGCTGTATCAGGCTAGTATTTTCTCAAGGGAGCATTTTATTGTCTTTGTAGTCTGTGTAGTGATGTAAAATGACTACCAAGTTCTAGTTGTCTGCTGTTTCCAAATAAAGGAAGACATACTACTCATACTGGCCTTAATACTATTTTCTATGCATGATTAAAAAAATAAGTGAAGACTCACTGACACTTTTATTAGTATTTAGTTTGGTTTTGGTCTGGAAGGTGCCAGTGTCTGCAGAATAGCAAGAGATGGTCACTGTGAACCAGGCTTGCCTTTTTTGGCTAGCACATAGGGTTGCTTAGCTTCTGGCAGAGGCTTTGAATATCGGGTATCTCAAACCACAAAGAGCCTAAGATTCCCCATCTCATCTGTCTGTGCTTGAATGCTGAATTATAGACCTGAAGGAGAAGATGCTGGCGTCATGCATCTCACCGATGCTGCTGTTGTCTTCATCTGCCGATGTTCAGAGTTCCCATTTAGCTGATTTTTCAACAAGAATGCCAAGAGCTGAAAGTGACTACTGCACCTTTCCTCTTGATGCAAGTGTCATGTGGATGCTAGTTGTTCAGTGTTGAAGGCTGCCAAAAGAAGGCAGCTTTTTTTTTATTTCAGCAATTAGTTCTTGTTTTGGGTTTTTTTTTTCTTCCTTTAGGGGAAATATGCAAAGGAAACAAACAGATCAACTGTATCTAGAACAAGAGCTACAACTGTAATGAGACTTAACTATATTAGGTATCTCTTCAAAGATGGGAATGGTTTGAAAGCCTCCCCAGTCTGAAAGTCTCTGCAGTGTTTCCCTTCAGGATCAGTTCTGCATTTGTAATGAACGGAAAAAAACATGTTCTTCCCTTTTTTTAAAAAAAAAATTTTAATAAAACCCCATTAAAACCTTGCCAGTTGGGATGAAAACTACTGCCTGCAGGAATTGTAAAAGTGCATGCTGTCAAATATGACATATATGCACAAACACCTATGGGCCTATTAGTGCCTCCGTAGTGATGTGCTGTCAGCAGTGTATTTCTACTGCATATGACTTCACAATATTTACCTTTATCTAAAAGGAAAAGAGGGAGGGAGAGTTATTCAGTGAAGCTTGGGTGTCTCCTGTAACCTTTATGGAATCTCTGCCAACCACTTCATAACAGCCCATAGCACATTTGCTCTGTGTAGGACTCGGGTTATTGAAAAGCCATAGCGGTAAATCCTACGCAGCTGGATGTCACAAGAAATAGGAGAACTCTCTGTTTGCTCTTCATTGTTGTATTACAGCTTACATGTCTGCTGCCTCCACTGCCTTATTCCTAGGGGAGTTTATTCTCCATCCTTAAAAGAAGGCTGTCAGACTGATTTAAGGCCAGAAGTGATGCTTCCAAAAAAACATGGGTTTATTGAACCTTGGATCATTTGACAGGTGGTCATAAGGTTTTGTTTGAAGACAAAAAAAGCAGAATTTTGTCTGGGTTTATATAACTTATCTCTTGCCGCAAGTTTTGGCAGCCTTGTTCTAATGCCTCCAATTAGGAAAGGAAGGCAGCATAGTCAGGCAAAGAAAACTGACCTGTGGGTGAAATGCAAAATGTAGGCAAATTACGTGAATGGTGTAAAAGCGAATAAACAAGTGAGATCTTTCCTCTCTTAATAATATAGTGATTTACAGCACAGGCTTTTAGAAGCAGCCTTGTTAAAGCTAAGTCATAAGCATCTGTCCTTGTTGCTCTGTAGAACACCAGTGACCTTTGTGAATTTAAAGACAACATGGGTGGTTTTGCAGAAGTATCTTAAATTCACTCTGCTTACTTTTGACTTTCGTCTGTACCATATTGCATAAAACACTGCACCAGTTTACCATAATTCATCAGTGTGTGAAATGAGGTGGTTCTACTGGTGCTTCACTAGCAGGTAAGTCATCTATAGTCAGAATGAAAAGCTGAGAGCAAGGATAGTTGTGTTGAGGTAAGCTGACCCAATCATGGGCCAGATCTCTTTGGGCTTCTAAATCACTTCTGTACCTCTTGCACATGCTATCCAATGTATCTGTTCATTTCAAAAGTAACATTCACTGTGGGTTTGTTCCGTAAGGATAAGCACTGGGAGGCATTTAGGGCTTAGTGCAGACAGAATGAGACAGCACCAAGGTCAAAGTCCTCTGTGTATCTGCAGTATGGGATTCACACAAGTTTCACTTGCACTACCTCACCAAAATGTCTTGCTTCGGTAGTGATAATGGTAATGGCTTTGTGATGAGGACACACTGAAACCATCAGCTGGAATCGCTCTGTCAGGCAAAGCTGGCTTCTAAGCTCTTGAGTACCATCCTGGGCTGTTTGAAATCCACATGATGAGCCACAATCCATTTCCAATTCACCCTGCCATCCAGTCCTTGTTCTATTATCTCTAGGCTAAAACTAGAGTAGGGAGAGAGTCTTTTAATAAGATAGTAGTTCTCTCAGTCTACAGCCAAATGAAAACAAATGGAATGGAGTTTCTCATTTATGCTGTATCTTAGGGAAATGAAAAGAGGATGGAATAATTGTAACCGAGATAGATACACAAGTCATAACCTTCTTAGCATAACTATGCCTGTTTGTAGAAAATTAGAATGTCAGTGAGCTAAAGGTAATTTGTTCAGAATGCTAACAGAATAAGTCTGCCTGATTTCCACCCCACCCCTCCCTCTTGTTAGGTAGACTGGTATGCAGTTGGTCAAAAGAGCCTTGTACCACTTTGCAGATACACCTTCACCCACCTCTACCCCCAGCAATAGTGTGTATGACTTCCTCAGTTTCATTTTGAGGCAGAAATGCTTGGTAGGACTGTGATGACATTTCAGAGACTTCTAAGTATTCTTTTCTGATAGTTCCATGAAGAAGAAAACTCCTATGATGTATAATGGTTAACATGGTTTAATTGAATTTCATATTAAATTTCTCCATTATAGCTAGGCTTTGGGCTGTCCAAATTTATTTTTTTTTAAGATAAACATTTTTCTCTTGAGAAGTAGCATTGATTTAAAAGGCATACTGAAGGTAGGATTACAACATGTGAGATGATTGGCATGCCCTGTTCAGTAGACAGATCCCCTGTGGCTGTGTTTTTTGTTTCAGAGCAAAAGAGCTATACAGTCTTTCATCCATAACATTTATCGAGAGCTTGAACTTCTACAGTTTGTGCTCATGTGAAACCCACACTGAAGCCCCATGGGTATTTGCCTGCAACAAGACTGGAGGGCTTGGTTGTATGCTCTGGAAAAAAAAACAGTGTCTGTATTCTTCCAGTCATTTCATTGTATTCTGAGCCCGAAGTGTGACAGGCAGGTTGAACAGGGGAAGAAGAAATGACTCTTCCCTAGCAGAAATGTGATTTTAATCACAGTAAGAATAGCAAACTGAAGAGAGGAGGCACAGGAATTATGGTTTGGTATTGTATCAAAAATATTTTGAGATATGTGTGCTTTAATGGTCACTGTTGACATGACTGAAACTCCTCTGTTTCCTTGTGTGCCGTTGTCACTGTCTGTCCATTCATAGCTGCCAGCTGCCTTTTCCATCTTTCTCTTGGACTCCTTGGTGCAGCAACTTTCTAAGGTATTCTCTGTAAAGAGATCTGGCCTTCAGTGAGACTCCTAGGCCCTGTAAAAAGAGTATTTAAAATGATCCATTGGTGTTCCTTGGTACACATATTAAAGCATCTTTGGAAGGCAATGACAACACAAGCTAGTCACAGATGATGGAATGGTGGAAGTACTCAGTGCCTTTATTTTGCTGCATTTTCAGGCCAAGACTGTTCCCAGG
Organism: Podargus strigoides; assembly: GCA_028020825.1. Lineage (NCBI taxonomy): Eukaryota > Metazoa > Chordata > Aves > Caprimulgiformes > Podargidae > Podargus > Podargus strigoides. The sequence goes on from CM051619.1 coordinate 105,170,614, forward strand.
CCTTTGGCATGTAACAGCATGGTTTCACAAATGGGGCAGCCTACGCTGGCAGAGTACTAAGTTAGGGAATATTCAGAAGAGCTGAATGCATTCAAATCCTTGTGGCTGGATAAACTCAAAGGTACTGCAAAAGTAAGCTGAGGTCAGTGTCTAAAATCTATGAGAAATCATTGCAGTTGAAGGAGGTCCTTGACAACATGAAAAGACTAACAGTATGTTCATTTCTACAAAAGGCAAGAAGGAGGACTTTGAGAACTACAATATGGTCTGCCTCATATCAGTCCTTAAAAAGAGCATGGAACACATCCTCCTGGACTCCATTCCCAGACAGGTAGAGGACAAGAAAATAGTTGGGATTATCAGCATGGATTTGCCAAGGATAAATCATCGATCAACAGCCTGATGGTCTTCTGTGTCAAGTGGCTGGCTGTGTGAGCAGTGGAGGACCTTGGATGTACTTCATCTTGACTTCAGTAAAGCTTTAGACAGCTTTAGAGTGAACAGCCTGTTGGGCAAGTTGAAAACTGACTCAGCTGTTGGGCTCAGAGGCTAACAGTACTTGGTGGCTTCATGTCCAGTGGCAGAAAACATGGATCAGAGCTGGCCCCAAAAGCCAGTATTGGGACTAGTAGTGCTCAGTGTCCTTATCTGTGACCTGCATGATGAGACACTGGTCAAATTTCAAGATGGTCCTCAACTGAAAGGACAGGGGGCTTGGCTGATGCACTGAATGGCAGAGCTTCACTCCAGAGAGACCTTAGCAAACTTGAGGATTGGGCTGACATGAGTCTTGTGGAGCCACTAAAGGGAGAAGCTCTGCCCCTGGGACAGGTCCTACCAGTGCAGCATCCCAGACTGGAAAGCAGTGGCCTTGAGTAGTCCTGCTGAAGAGGATCCGAGGATTACAGAGGACACAACCCATCACAAATAGGATAGGCAGCCATTCAACCCAAAATATGGTAGGAGGAAGGCAGCCAGCACTGAGAGAAGTTATTATTGCAGCCTGCTTGGTGGTGGTGAGGCCACACCTGGGTTGCTGTATCCACCCTTAGCTCTCCTTTGTGGGTCAAGGGGGATATGGAGTAACTGGCATGGCCTAGTGGGGGCTGTCTGTGTTCAGGGGCCCACAGCATGTACCCCTGCAGAGAGGTGAAGGGAGATGGGCTTGCTTAGGCTGGAGAGGTGAGATAGTGGTGGCCTATAACCACCCAATGGAGAGATACCAAGACAGAGTCAAATTCTTCTCAGCAATAGTAGATGATACAAGAGGTGGTGGTGACAATTTGTATTTGGAAGGCCTCAGTTGGACTTAGGGAAGACTTTTACCAGGAGTGCTGCAGTGCCAAAACAAGTTACCCAGGGGGGCTGTTGAATCTCTGCTGGGAGTCTTTTGAGACTTGGCCAGGCAAAGCCACAGCTGCCCTCATCTAATGTTGGTGACGGTCCTGCTCAGAGCTGTGGAGAGGCCTTCCAGTTCATGTGATTCAGTGATCCTGTCGTAAAACAGTGACAACAATGGGCAGATCATTTCCTTCCCTATACTGGAAGGCCCTTCAGAGGCCAGAACCCAGACCAGATAGCTGGAGTCTAGTCTGTTGAGTTCTGATCTCACCAGGACACATAGCCTTCATCTGAACCACTCTCCTTCCTTCACCTGTGCCACTATCTTGAGAATAGAAAGGAGAATCTGTTTTAGTTCACAAACAAGGCAGATTAGGTACAATTTTAATTAAAGAGCTAACTGCAAGAAGCAGATGAAACCAGCTCTTTCAAATGAATGTTGCCATTGTAAATAATATTGTTGGCACTTGAACAGTTCAAACTACTAATTCTGTGTGATGCTTGATTTTACTGCATTAAGGAGGCAAGCCCCTCACTTTTGTGCTGTCTTTTCCAATTTGAAAAATGTGGTTTTAGAGTCCTGAGGTTTAATCAGTTACTGTTTGTGCAACATTTTGAATTTATAAAATGCCATCTAAATGTGAAGTTTAACTGTGTTGATGGAGAACATTTCTTATAAATGTTCTGAAGCCCAGGGAAGAGTCATTATGTGTGAGCTCGTGGACTGCTCTTGTCATTCATTGATTGCCACTTCATTTTTCAGCATATCAGTCAAACTTCTGAGAAGCTCTTACCCATTGTCAGACCTAGAGGAAAGGGTCATTGTCCCCTCACTTGTCTGCTCCTTAACAAGTGATGTGTGGGTGGAGCTTGCTTTTTTTCCTATATGTGAATGTCAGGTGGATTTTTGAATCAGCAGAAGGAAAACCAGCTGCCAGTGCAGTTTCCACAGGAGAGCAGAGTGGTCCTCAAAAGATTTCTGCCACCTGCATTTCTTGCCACCCTATAATTGGCATGCCAAACCACTCTTCTCCCTTTATATCCCTGCAACAATGACCTAGGAAAGTACAGAAAATATGAGGAAGCTCTGGAGCTAAAAGGTGAGTGAAAAGGGGCCTGCCAGACAAAACTGGCATGCAGAATTGACAGTGCAGAACTGATAACTGAGTTACTGAAAGACAGATTTAGGATGGAAGTAGTGTAGAGACTAGAGATGAGGCAAGGATGACTGAGCCTCAGGGTGAGTGGGGATTTGGCAACAGATGCTTTATGCTATCTGGCATTCAACAAGCTCTGGAGAGGATCAATGCCTTTCCCAGTACTTTTAAGAGGGCTGGCCAACTAATTGTCTCCTGGTACTACGTGCATGCATGTACATGTATGTATGTAGAGGAGATGCTGACAAGGACAGATTAAAATGTATGAGATGTTAAAATACACCATCTCATCAAGATTTACCTTATTTGTGTTATCTGTGGACCAATTTCCTCATTCTCCAGTGATCTTGAGTTATCACTCTTGCGCACTTAAAGCTGACATAATGTCAGCCTCTATGTAATGAGTTTAATCCTGGCACAGAATGAATAAGGAGGAGGACTACACCAAATAGATTTAGTTATGTGCCTTCTCTTGTGGCTTTTCTAGTTCTTCAGGGGAATAACTTGCAGTACTTGCTGCTTGTTTAATGTAGTCTCTGACATTACTGATCTGCCAGTTGTTGCCATACCCATTCTGTTCCAGACACATTTCTATTCAGGTACTTGTGTGTCAGAGTATTGTCAAACTTCTTAACTTATAAGCTTCGAGCCTCCTGAGTGTAATCGAATCAGCACAGTCGAGAGCAAAGTGGCAACTAGAGGCACAGCATTAGGCTTCCTTTCACACCCTCCCCTTAACTACTGCATACACTGTGAAGTACTGAACAGGCATTCTGCCTCTCTCTGTTTTTATTGACAGAACTAGCTTCCTCTCAGCTTTCCCTTTAGGTCTCTCTGTCTTGCTGGTGATGACAGAAAATTCTCCCATCCTCTAGCCTCAGAACAGAGATCTCAAAAAGTAACCATTCGCCTCTGTCAGCAGCAAAAGAGAAAATGCGTATTGGTTAATCAGCTGTGCAAGGCTGAATTATTTAAACACTCTTTTGTCATTGTCTGGGAAAGATTTTAATTTCAGCATTGAATGTTAAGTTTTTAATTAACTAGCTACTTTTTTTTCAGTTCAGTGCTTTTCAGCTGGGAGCAAACACTGCTGAGTCATTTAGGAGTTGGGCTGTAACAGCATCTGGCTCTAGCTCCCATTACAGAAGGCAATACCTGGAGCTTTTAATGGTTTTCTTCTTATTCCCTCTGATATTTTTCTTTTTAAAACTGGATGTAAAATGCTTTGTGAGAAAAACAACTTTTATAATTGTCTGTCTAAAGTAAGTAGCATGATGGGATTTAGGTTTTCATATGGATATACAAGAGATTATTGGAATTCAAACTGATAAATAGTAATAAAGTTTTATAATGGTGTTCCTTTGGACACTATGACTGAGTTTAGGGAGGCAACAGGGGAAACCTGTAAAAGATCTGTGTGAAGGTCACTGCTAGGAGACTGCTCCCTCTGCTTGTAAGGCTTCAGGGCTGCCTCTCAGAGAACAGGTAAATTAATAAGGAAAATTTCTGGGAATGGAGTGTGAGAGAATGGAGAACTCCTGTGTTTCCTAACTTCAAGTTATGTTTCTGTAGTGCTGATGCAGTTCGCAAGGATCACGGTGAATACAGGTTGTTTGAGGGAGAAGGTTTTATATGAGTGAAGCCTTTGAATTTAGGAGAAATCATATGAGGCAGATCAAATTTGCCTCATGACTTAGTGAGAGGACAAAATTTGACTTTATTTTGCTTTGATGGATTATTGGCCTTTCTCTTTATATTTGGGAAATGAAAAATACTTGAATAGGAGGTAATTTTAAAGACCCTTGACTTGCAGATCTCTGCTCTGATACCAATCATGGCCACATGCTGTTTGCAGTTGTTTAATGTCTGCCTTAACTTGTCCATTTATGAAATGTATTACATGCCCACAAGAGGTAGTATGAATTCATTAGCGTTTCTGAATTGCTCTTGCATCATCTAGGGAAACGTGCTCACATACCTGCTAGGTATTAGAAGTGAAATTCTGGTTCTATTTAAACTAATAGCAAGAACTCCGAATGACTTCAAAAGAGGTAAGATATCATCCAATTACCATAATTAGATTGTTAAGAATTGTTCAGCTTCAAACTTTGTAATAATTTAAAGGCTGTTACCTTCATGAATTTTAAGTCAGATGCAAGTACACCATGTTGCAAATCTTCTGGTGCTTATGCAGTCACATTGCACTCAACTCTTGAGACTATTCACATTCTTAGTGTTCAGCACATTTTGGAGCCTTGATGAGGCAATTAGAAAATCTGTATAAATAAGCCTACAAAAAGTATAACAGTATATTTTCTTAATGTTGTCACTCAGGTAGTGCCCAGTTCTTCCATGGCTTTTACCAGCTACTGATCTCCTGCTATGAGAGTTTTGCTTGAATAGTTAATTTGGAAGTTGAGTGTAAAATGAAGAATCCAAGATCAGCTCTGTGGGATGTTTTGTGATACTAGTGGAAACATTCTCTGCAGTCAGCATCTCCAAATACCATAAAAGTTGATTTGATTATTTTTTTTCTTACTGTACAGTCCCCAACAGACGTTGACTGTTAATAGTTTTTACAGCTCTAATTTAATCTGGTAGAGTATTGAACTTCTACGTGAAAGGTAATAAAATCCTTTTAGTAGGAAGATGGAGTTTATGTTCAGAATAACAATCTATCAGTTTTGCAAAGGATTGTTAAATTGCTGCTTTATAACTGTGATCAGATTAAGTCAGCCTAGCTGTGTTTTGAGCCCTGCTTTTCAAGGAAGTAAGTTAAAATAACAAAAATGTGGTCCTTCGTTATTAGGGAAGAAATCTGCTTGAATTGGCATGGGGACATTTTAATTTGGATCAGGTATTTGGATGTCTACTCTGTGTGTATTATTGGCTTGGATGTGTTGCTAAATATTATTTTCAAATAATGTGAACTTCCCTCTTCATGAATTCTCATGCATGCCAGTTTTGTAACCGATTTTTATGTCCCATTGCCCTTTTTGATGTTTTGTCTTTAGGATCTTGATTGTGTGGGGTTTGATGCCATTGATTTCAATAGCGTAAAGTCCTGTCAACTTAAATGAAAGAGGATTTAGGCCTCTGTCAGGTATACAAGAACATCTCATGCTAGAAATCCTAGACCTCGGGTGCAAGTTGAAGAGTTGCCTCCATGTGTTTGTCCCAGAAGAGCTGGTTGCCATTTTCTTCAGTGAATACTTTCCTGGAGAACCTTATTCTCCACTGACACTTCTCAGGCTGCCATCTTTTTGGGCTGCAGCCATCTTTCCTAGACTGCTGCCTCAGAAAGGTCAAAGGATGCAATAGGGTGCGCTGACCTTGCTGAACATCATAAGGTTGTTTAGCAGAAGAACCTGACCTGGCTCTTTACTATGTTTACACCAAGACTGACCAGGAAGGATTTAGGGTGTGAGCAGTTAACAGGGTGCGTTCAAAGCTATTGGGTAGTTATCAGATAACTGTTTTTTAAAGAGGCTAGCAATAGGATACTAAGTTTTCCTAGTTCCTAGGGCCAAGCAACGGATCTGTCTTTTGAGCATCTCAGGGTTGCATCGGCACTCTCACTGGCATGAGTTTCAGAAGTTTTATGCATCTGTAACAGACAAGGATGTTGAGCCAAAGATTCCAGGAGTGGTTTTTATTTCTGGTGTGGTTTAAAGTCTTACCAGTCTATATCCCTTCATTTGAAAGCCTTTTTGGACAGGTGCTTTATTAATAATGCATCTGTACATGCAAAGTACATAGCATCAGCTTTCTTCTTTACAGGTATCTCTGTTACCTCATTACTTCTAAACAGTGCAACTTGGAGGTGTCTTCATCATCTCAAAAATGTCCTGCTACTAAGCTGATAAGCCATCCTTCCCTTTTTGTGAAATGAATGTTAGTATGTTGTAAACAAAATTCTAAAGGATCAACAGCATTTCTTTTTTTATGCAGGGTATATTAATTTGTCTTGTAATATTCCTTTTATGTCAACTGCAGTAATTCCCTGTGCTTAAGCATAATATCTTTTCGTGTGTGTTTGTCTGAAGTGGCAGCAAGTTACCAGAGATTTTATCAGACACAGCACATGGACTGGGAAAACCATTGAGTTGTGAGTGCAAGTATTAAAAATGTAGGGAAAAATATGATTAGAACCTAAGTACTGTTGGTAGGTTTCTCCCAGAGTTTGTGAGTGTTTAGGGAGAATGTGGAAAATAAAGTATTTGCAATTTAGACTGGCAGTTTCTGAAACACCACAGAGCAATATCAGCTAGTAGGGATTCTGTAATATAATGTGAAACAGGTGTATTTGGTGCAAAATACTGAATGGTCTTCCTTCAGCAACCACGTGGTTCTGTGTGATGATGAATGGGCTCAGGACCCAGGAAGTGCTAAGTGCCTGGCTCTCTGGCTGTTTCTCGAGTTACAATGTGATTATTTTAACTGCATCTCTTTGATATCAGTGTTGCGCTGTGCAGCGAGAGTCCAATTAAAAACCTGTAGGGGAATACTCCTGAAATGACTCATTGGTGAACATCTTTCTGAAAAGCAAATAGACTGTTCAGAGTCCCAAGCAGTAGAATGTGACACTGGCAGCGTGTACTGTGAAGGGGCCTTTCATCTCTGCATGTATCCCTTGATACCTAGATAGTAGCAGAAGTTTTTTTGAAGCTATAGTGCTTTTTCTAGCTATTCACCCAGGAAGATCTCAAGAGCCTTATTAGAGCTGTGAGCTAATAGGAAAAAATAAGTGCAAGGAAATTATAGGTGGAACCTTACAGTCTTTGTGGGCCTACACAGTGATCTCAGATAATGTGTGCCACATGGATTCCTTCCCACTGGAGGGCAATACAAGTGAACACATAGCTTCTAATTTTGCCCAGAAAGTCCATTGGTGTGAAACAGAATAGTCTTCTGTCCCGCAGCATGGATGGGAAATCGATCTCCATGTGATCTTTTAACTCTTTCTAAGTAGCAGTCTTTAATCTGATCCTGGAAAAGGTGCTCATATTGATCCCGTGGGAGGCTGTTGCATGAAACAGTGGCAAGCAGTGACTGAGAGATTGTGTCTTTGAGGGAAGGGAAAAGTATAAGGATTTGTGTTCAAAATGTGTAATTTCTCACTTCTGACACGTTAATTATTCCTTTGTGGGGTTTGATGCCATCGATTTCAATAACGTTAAGTCCTGTCAACTTAAATGAAAGAGGATTTAGACCTCTGTCAGGAGGTTGTTTCGTGTATGCGTGTGTACGTATGCAGTTGACTGACAGATGTGTTGTTTTTGCCTTGGGGACAGTAAATTAATGAAATTGGGTTTTTCTGAATTGGTGTTTCAAGTCTGTTGCTTATGTGGAAAAGAGTGTGTGCAATGTTAATGTACACTGTAGGTATCAGGCCCGCTAGCTACAGGAACTCACTGGTCTTTCTGTAATAATCAGATCTATCTTGTAGTGCATGAATAGGAATCTTCAAATTCTGCTGTGTAACAAAGCCTCTGTGCTTTCTGTGTGGTTTCATAGCAAGTATCTATTATTTCAACTTTGGAAATGGTTCCAATAACACCGGAGCCAAGTGCAGCTCTGAGAGTTCTTTCCTTAGCACTTATGAACTAGATGAGCAGTAAGAGCAAAAAGGGCACACTGCAGCAGACAGGGAAGTCACCCACAAAGATGGCTGAGCTTTCAAAAGAAAGATCCTTTTTAAAATAGAGTTAAAAATAAAATATATAAAAATTAAAAGGTCATCTCTTGTAGCTCTCGTATTTGCCCAAGTAGGTCATCTACCCAAAAGTATGCACTAAGAGGACATTTCTGACAAGATTGCTTACCAGTGGTGAGGCCAACACAGTGTAATGGCCATGTCCTTCGGAGTGATTTTCTAGGCACCACGTCACAGCAGTGTAGTGTAGGAGTATTCCTACTGGCATCCTGAGAGAGTGTGCCAGGGTGGCCCCCACCATGGCATAATAGTATTCCTTTTAGTGATATAATTTAGTAGGTAGAACTGGACATGTCACGAGTAATAACCCACAACTGCAAAGTGTGATCCCTGTAAATAGAGACTAGAAACACAAAAGCCAAAACAAAGGTTGGTGACTATCTCACAATTTTGCTGTAGCAGCTAGCCTTGTCTACTACCAGATTTCACTGATGCATCAAACCTGGCCCCAAGTCAGGGCACAAGAAGCTGTCTTTATTTAGAACCACTGCAGAAAAGAAGGAATGAGAGCTGCCTTTGTTTGTTATTTTAAAAATCTGAATCCCTATTGCAAGGCAGTAAGATGAGCAAATGGCTCTTGCACCTGGCACGTTACCATACGCAATTATTGCAATGCTTAGTGTCTTTCTGCCACCAACACAAGTCTCTTTGCTCCCTTTCATGTCACAGATTTCAGTGTTCTTATGGGGATGGTACAATTAAAGCCACAAGATTTAGTGCTCTAATTCACTTTTGTTTGCAACAAAAAAGAGAGTCAGGGAAGGATGATACATGTGGCTGGGTTTTGTCTTTATTTTATTGACCAGGAAAAATACTGTATATATATAACTGTGGCAATAACAGAGTTTGTTTAAACTCATCAAATCATTCCATTAGAAACTGGATTAAGGGCTGCTATTTCACATAAAGGAACCTTGTCATTAAAAAAAAAAATAATGCCGTGACTGCATTTTATTCCTTTGTGTTTACAGACCTCAACATCTGAGTAGGCTGTACCTTATATATTTCTGTGTCTTTCTTTCAGTACAAATGTTTTCTAGTTTTAGATATGTCACTAGTGTGATGCCAATGTCAAGAACACTGGTTTTGACAAATATGTCAAAAATGCTGCTTATGATAAATGTGTGTATTGGAGGGAAATGTGGTGGTTGACAGGAATCCAGGTTTCATTTTTAGCCCTTCCATTATTACCTTGTGTGTGACCTGAGATGAATTGCCAAATCAGACTTTTTCAAAGGGGACATCTGAGCAGGAGTGCAATTCCCCTGTTCTAAACCGGCATCTGACGGTGAAATATTCAAATCTGAGCTGTTGACCCTCAGTTCAGTGGAGAGAAATGGGAACCACCAAATTGCAGTTCACCCAGATCAATTTTAGGATAAGGTGAACTACAACAGGAGCTCAGAGTGGCTAGTTTGTATCTTGTGGTCCACAGCTTAAGCACCAAGGTGAGGACAAGCAGGATCCATTTGTGGCCACTTACAGGATTCCTTAGACACCCTGGATCTCAGCTGAGCCATGATCAGTGATGTAGAAGATCATTCCTCTGAAGATTCGACCTTGGTGTCATCTGCTCCTGCTAAAATGCATGTGCAATTAAAAAGAAGTTTAAATTACAGCCCTGTTGAGCTTTAGTTTCTCTCTCTATGAAATTAAACTGTTCATCAGATCTGCATGTTTTAAGTATTAGCAGACAGACTTTATTAATGGATGGCCCAGGCAATGAAATCTCATTGTCTTGATTATCTGACCAGTCTTGCTAAAAACTGTGGAATATCACAATTTTTCTTGCTTCAAAGGTTGGTCCCTTTCATTTGCCTAACTGCATCTCTCATTTACCAACTACACATCCCAGTGTGCCTGCTCTGTGGGCAAATTGGTAAATTGGTCAGCTGCCAAAAGGGAGTAATTTGACTTACCTGAATTGAGCAGAAGTGTGATGAAAATACATTACCTCTGTCCCACTGGATAAACTTCGGATTGTATTGAAATAGAATTAGGCCAAGAGAGTCAATGTACTGGATAATAACGAAATGTTTAATGTGGATTAGCTGCATACAAAATTAATACATTAGAATGAATTGCTGAAGAAATAAAATTATGTCAAGCCTTTATCCTGAATCTAATGACTTAAAAATGCTGCATTCTTCTGTTTATAGAAGAGTAAAAGTAAACCTGTTGAATTTGTGTTCTTTATTTGGGTCAGAAAAATAGAGTAGTATAAAAAATACAATAAAATATATATATACACACACACATATATATCTCGGGGTTGTCAAATCAGGATGCCACTGAACCAAGACCATGATGTTTGGATCTGGACCACACCTGAGAGGTTAGAGACAGGGATGAAGTCCAGTAAGAATAGGTACATGAAAGCAAGAATATGAACCTAAAACTCCTTAATCACCTGCCTGTGCTTAACTTTGGAAGTCTGTTGGTAGATTGAGTTTTATTGTTGTTTGTTATTTTTCCCTGCTCTTGATATTTATGGCTTTTTTCACTTTGTCTTTTCTTCTGGAGTTAAATCTAAAGGTAATATTTGTTTTGGACCATCCAAAGGTGAGTGGAAATTTTACCTGCCCATGAAGATTGTAATGGGTTTAATACAAAATAGACAAACTTTCCGAACTAGTTGGCAAATGTAATCTTCAGCTGGGAGGTATGGAAGGGCTGCAGAGTGAGCTGTGGCATAAAAATTACAACCATTTGTCTGCACTGTGAGGCTTTTTTGGGTTTTTTTTTTGTTGTTGTTGTTAAAGCTTTCTTTTTGCCTCATTTGTTCCAGGTTCATTTCTGTTTCTCAACGGATCAGAGAGGCCAAGCCCCATCATCCTGAGCCCTTGGCTGAGAAGCAGCAGTGACCAATGCACAGTTCAAGTGGCTGTTTATAAATTTTACCGGCAGAGTGGAGAATATATTGCTCGTGTCCTTCCTATTGATGAAAGCAGCAATGAAATCTTATCAGTGGAGAGTCCAGAGCAACATGGGTAAGTCTCATCTTCTCATTTGACTCACAGCTTGAGTTGAGAAGAATCGCACAATTGTGTAGCAATACAGCCACAAAATGTGTGCTGCACATCTACTGAGGGGAGCAGGACGCCACACTGAGCAGATGTTTGTCTCACATGGGTTTAAACTATTGTAGAAGCTGGAGATTGGTGCTCATTTTATTATACAAAGCATCAGCAAACTACTGGATTCATGTAACAGTGAGTGTCTAAGTCAACATCACCTTTGTTCTCAGTGCTTGCAAGACATAGCATGGATACTCATCCTAAGTTTAAAGCTTTTCTGTCTAACTTGCTCGATCTGATTTCTTTATACTACTACTTTACCCACATATACTATTGGGCTTAGATTACCTACTGAGTCTTTGCAGTTTCGTGTGTCTGCACACATTTTCAGTTTTATCTTGCATTTCTGGTTTTTTAAATGTCATCTTTTGTCAGTAGAGCAGTTCAGAGCTACTGCTGGAGGAGGAAAGCTTTTGATCTTTCAAGGGTGCAACTGTTTGTAATGTTTTATCCTCTTTGTGCAATTAATTTTGATTGTTGATGATGTTTTAATTTGTCAGACTTGCTGAGCATTCTTTTAAATTTTTGTTAGTGGTAAAACAGCAGGAGTTGAACACAGTAAATATTTCAAAATGCTGTAGTAGTAGAGTAACTTAGAATTGAATTTGCATATGTGTCAGGCTCATATTCTACCTGTTCCATATACTGATATTTTTTAAAAAAATATTTAACTTCTACTGTGAAACGTGTGCTAAGAAACATAATTTTTACTAAGCACCTCAAATGTTCTTTGTTTTGATGTGATAGATCAGAGAGTTTCTAATAGCAAGTCCTGCTGGCTTGTGCTTGTAACAAGATGAGATTATCTGATTACTGTCTACAGCAAATTCTGTATATTTGAGTAGCAAAAGGAAAATGCAAAATAAAAAAACCTTACAGGACATAACCTAACTCACAGAAACAGTTTGAATAGATGTAATTCTCATATAACATATGGCCTATAAAAGTGAGGAGGGAAGCTTGTGTGTGGATCTAGATCATACTTAGTTCCAGCAACATCATCCAAATTGTAAATTACTGTTGATGTCTGGGGAAAGGTAATTAGGGGAGCCGCAGCAGCTGTCTTCTTCCTTAGCTCTTTGCAAATGCTGTGCTCTGTGTCACAGCTAATAAACATGCTTTGTGCAAAGCGCCTCCTGCATTGGCAATGCCACTGTTCCTTGGCACTTGCAGGGAATACTGCCACGTGTAAAATGCTTTGCTGTGCTCCATGGAAGAGCTCTAGCGTGGATCTTTGGACGGGCAGAACTCACAAGGAGCACAGAGAAGTGTCAAATATAAGGAGCCTTGAAGGGAAAGGAAAGAGCACTTGAACTATGATAGCAAATGCCTGTCTTTGCCATCTGCTGGAGACAATATGGACTACTCAGCTGTGCTACTCAGCTGTAGGGACTGTGCTTTTAAAGAAGTTGGATTTGGTCATAGCTTGGCTATCCAGTATGCTTTCAAGTAGTGTAGCTTGATCCCCAACAGCATTTCTTGTGGCACATAGGGTAGTAAGGATGTGCCTATGGCTTTTGTGGTTTTGTGTGACTGACTCCTTGGTACTCTGTGCGCTATAGAACTTTGCCGTTGGAGCAACTGACTGGTTCATTTTCACCCCTCTGGTCTCGTCTCTTCACTATGAGAGGTAGTAGTTCTTCCTCCAGCTCAGCAATGCAGAAAGGCTCTGATATTGTGCCCACATAAATGTCACACAGGGATAATTAAGTATCTACCCACAGACTGCAGCCACAGATGACAGGATAGCAGTTTATCACTTGCCCTGAACCTTCATACCAGAATTTGAGTGTTCCTCTGCCCTTTGTTTGATTATCTCAGCTCTGATAACAAAACATGGAAATCTCACTTTTGTAAGAATCTTCTATTCTTTAAATAGGAATCAAGAATAGCTGTTTGGAAGTCAAGAATAATTCAGTGTAGTTCTTCAATGAGCTATCAGTCCTGCAGTGGAAATCAGTTGTGTTTAATATTTTGATTAGTCTTGGAAATGGCAAAGAATTATATTGTTTTGTAATGAATTCTTTGACCATGCTGTAATCAAATGATTTCTAAAATTTTATAAAGATTTTAGCTTTGGGCACAAGGTAATTGAATTCCTCAGTGATGAGCCTGTGCTAGAAATAAAAACTCTTTAAAGTTTCACAGGTGACACTTCTTTGATTCAATGCACTTTATATATAGTTTTGCAAACAAATGCTGTTAAAGTGAGCGTAGTTCCCAGCGACTTGTATGTACAGTCGTGAGTCCATGCCATTGCTGAAAATCAAGCTCATAGCAGGAAGAGTATGTTTTATTGAAACAAATGCACTCAAAGGGTTGTAAAGCAATAGATTAATTCCAGGGGGGATTTTCTCATATCTTGAACTATGCATGGTGCCAGAATCTTTTTACCCTTATTTTTGTCTTTTTTTTTTTTAAAACCACTTAACCTGAATTACATATATTAATATCTTACTGGGTCTTCACAGTTCACCTACATTTACAAGAGAAAAAAGTAGATGCTGTCAGGTATTACTATTTCATTCAGGATGAAACCAGACAAGCAGAGGTTTCGGTTGATAGCACTTGGAGCTGATTTTAAGTAGAATATATGTAAAGCTATGAAATGTTACTAGTTAGGCACAGGCAGCATAGCACCCAATATTAATTTGGTATCAGGGTTCAACTGTGCTGTCTTTGTGTGCAAAATACCAGGTTTGAATTCAGTGCATAAAGACTCAAAGGTGGAACTAGTGATGTTCTCCTTACTCCTCTGGTCTCATTCTCTCTAGAAAAAAATAGCCCAAGCCTGTGGACTAGAGTTGTACCAATTCTGTAATGAGGCTTAGTCATTACAGAAATTGTGGTGTGGAAGAAACTTTTTTAAAAAAAAAATTCTTGGCATGTTTCACTGCAGCTGATCTGTTGCACATAGGAAGAAAGCTAGCTAATTTAAGATGTGTTACAGAGCAGTAGGATAGGGCAGATGGAAGAGGCACCAGGAAGAATATGCCAGAAGTGATAACTGCAAATGGTTCCTGAGTAATGAAACACCAGAGGCTGGCAAAGGAGTGCTTGTTTTGTATTATATAGAAACTTTGCCAAATGCAATAATAACTCTTCCACGTAATATTTGCAACAATGCTTACCACTCAGAAGATAATTATGTCCTTGTTTATCAGTTCAACAGAATTGTGTACTTTTTTTATTTTTTTTTTAAAGAGCAGAAGGGTCTTACTCTGTATTTAATCTGTAGGTTTTGGAATACCTTTGGTTAGACCTCTAATTTAGCTCCTAAGCAATCGGTAGGATTCCTCAATGGGAAACAACACATTACTATGTTCTATTAGGATAAGGTTTGTTGCATGATGAAGTTTATAGATGATCTGACTTTGGGAGTATGCTTTTGACATGGTTAGTTTCTTCTGGCATCTCTTGCAATTCTGTTGTCTTACAAGCCCCTGCAAATGATACAGGGTGAGAATCAGTGTGGTGCTATCGATCCTTAGTAATGGCAAAAGAGTTGTTATAATTCCTGCCATGGAGCACAGCGCTTTCTGATTTATCCCAAATGCTATCAGACGTGGGTACTGTCTTTTGCTGGTTTTCTGCTTCTACAGTGCTGTATGCAATTCTGTCTTGTTGCTATTTAATGGACTTCCTGTTGTGTGTTACTGGAGCTGAGGCAGCAGCAAGTATGTTTCCATAGCATATTGGTTATTTAGCAAAGCAAAGTTACTGCTACAGTTTAAATGTTGACTTGGAACTTCTGAGTTCTTGTCAGACTGTCACTGTGACCACTGATTTCATTTCACCTCTGAATTGTTTTCCCAGCTGTTAAATTTATAATTATAAAGCCAGTAAAACTGTAAATGTGCTTAGTAGAGTGGCACAATCACTAAGGAAATCTTGTCAACGGAGTCAGAGTTTGTAATACAGGATTATTTTTAATTTCATTTGATCTACGTATTTCACAGAAGCTGAGTTGGGCAAGAACAAAAATAGCATTTTTCATTTTAATTGTCATTACTGCTTTACATGTCTACCTGCACTATTAGTGGTAAGTTGCAGTATTATATGCTATATATCAAACTAAACTTTTTAATAAGCCCATAGCAAATGACAGCATAACTTCAGTTTGGTCTTTTATTACAGACCTCCCTCATCACTAATTCCATAATTATGTTCTTGCCCAAAAAAACCCAGTGTAACAAGTGGATTTTAATACCGTTTGCATGACTGAAGGTAATTGAGGCCTCCCTGCAGAGGGGAGGTGAGGAAGATCCTCTGATTAGCTACGTCCATAGGAATAGCAGGATGCCAGCCTTGTTCAGATGTAGATTTGAAAGATAAGAATTGAGTTACTAGATTCAGTTCACATCTGACATCACAGAATCACAGAATAGCCTTGATTGGAAGGATGATCTTGGAATTCTAAGATCATCAAGTCCAACCATTAACCCAGCACTGCCAAGTCACCACTACACCATGTCTCTCAGCGCCTCATCTACACATTTCTTAAACATTTGTCTCGTTTCCTGCATGAGCTGGGTGTGCTGCCTGTTTTGTCATGTTGCTGCTTTTTCTCTATAGAAAAGAACTGTGATTTCTCTTGGATGTTTTTCTGTGTCTTTTTAGATTGTAGTTGCTTTATGTTAGCGGGACTTTGTATCTTCCTACAAATCCTTGCGATGCTTTAGAGTCAAAGAGAGAAAGCAGATGAACTGACAGATTAAGGTGAACTGTTATATCACCTCACACTTAAGGGATGTGGACTGTAGAATCCACACATAGAATTGCCGGTACTGAAGCGAGCCCATACAAGCCACTTAAAATGACTTGCAAGCCATATGTGATTTTTGGGCTGTGAGTAAGACCTCTAGACTAGTCTAGAGCCTTAGCCAAGCTTGAGATTCATCTGAAGACTTTTATGTAAATATGTCATGTAGAAGGTGTCTCTCAAATAAAACCTGAGATCTGAACATGCATGCATGAGTAAGGAAGCCACAAAATACTACTACTCCATTTAGCCAGTACTTCAGCAGGTACATGAATATTTCTGCACAGAGCACTTCCAACAGACAAAGAGCACCTATTTTTGAAGCTTACTACAAATCATGATAAGCTATTCCCTTTCTGGCATCTACAACTTCACTCAAAATTGATTGCATTGATAGATGTCAAGAAAAATAAATGAAGGAATCGCTAGCGTCTGTCACATTCGACCTTGGGGCTTGAAGTCTGAAGGTTATTTCTTGTACTAGTGTTCTTCCTTTTCTTGTGCTTTTTTTTTTTTTAAACTTTCCAATAGCTTCAGAAGTCTGTCTCAGAGATCCACAGGCTTAGTAGAAGGAATTTACATTCTTAGAACCCTTTAACCTTAACAGTACCTTTCTCACGTTAGTGACAATATGAATTTACTTGGCTTTTTTTTGTGGATGGTTCAGGTTTTTTACTTCTTATCCCAGAAAAAATACTAAATCCTTGGGGGGGTTGGGGGGGAAGCCTTTGTTTTTCAAATGCCTGGACTAAGACATAAGATGAATGAAGACCAAGGCGTATGTATTTGGTATACTTTGTATGGGCACTTAAACTGATTTTTAGGCATCAGAATACGTCTCAGAAAAGGTATGGTATATTTTAGTTGCAGCAAATTCTAAATCAGGAGTTTAAATCATTTGGTCTGAACTATGCATTTGAGACATTCAGGTAATCCAGGAAGATAATCTGGATTTGTAGGTTTATTAGAAACTAAGGTCTCCTGCCTTGGTGGCCAGGCACCACTAATCCTTACTTTCAGAGAGGAAACATCAACTGTTCTAGAAAGAAAATTGGCACTTAAGCTTTTCCTATGCTGTTACCACTAGCCACTTTTTGGTCCTTTTCAGTTGGTCAATTTAAATGCAAGGGAAGGGGGGAAAAAAAGGATATTTGTGTCTCTTTTCCCCCTTCCCTTTTCAAAAGATACCAACCTTGATACATGTGAAAAATCAGTATTTTTCATAGCATATACTTGTGTTTGGAATCAAGTTTTTCATCTCTACCTAACAAAATCTTAGTTCTTTTAGAATCTCGACTCTAGATCTGAAGAAACCTGGTCGTGGCACCTTGTGGAGTTCATTGCTAGTTTGTTTTCAATGGTTGAGGAGATTTAAATCAAAACCCTTCAGAATGTGTGAGGTGAAATGGAGCCCTTCAAAGCTTTGTGCAACAGTATAAACCTGATATACAAACATTTTCAGATGTGCAAAGTTGTTTTTTCCATTCCACTTGGGCACTAGATTATGTAGATTAAGTTGTCACCTTAGCACTAGAGGAAGGATCCATTTTGTAGATTTTGTACAGCATTGGTATGTTGAGCCTGATTTATTTTTGTATGTAACCTTAAGTACAACAAAGCAGTAGCTTCAAACTGCTCTGGAAAGATTTACTGTATTGTCAATAGAGATTGGACTGTAGCAGTTTATTTCCTCTTACAGACATGTATATGAAAGCAAACTAATTATTACAAAGAATGATATATTAATATTGCCAGAAACTGAATTTTGAGTGCCATTCACTATTGTGGTATATCACATAGTAAAGCAACAATATTGTATGACCTCTTGAACCAACCAAAGTAAGTTCAGCAATGAGTACTTGCAATTACATTTTTTTAGCAACCAAATCGATTGGAAATCACTTTGGGGCAATGTGGTGGGTAGTGTGTGTGGAATCCACATGCAAATGGGAAGGCCAAAGTTTTGCAGTCTACTTCCAGTTACAATTACAAGAAGGGACAGGTGGAAAAAAGCAATTTTAAAGTTGAAATAACAGTAGCCAATGAGGACAATTTTTGTCCAACATATCAAAATTCATCTTAGTACAGAAGCAAATTACTTTGTGTAGAGAATGGAATAGTAGAAGAAAAATTAATTCATTTTTCAGGGTAAGAATTCAGTTTTGTGGATACTTAGTGGGGCAGCCTTTTCTGCTGCTTTTATCATAGGACTGAACACACTGTAGTGGAGAAGGGCTAAGGTGGTGAGCTGGATGCACAGTGTGCCAAACACAAGGATCTTTGTGGCTTCCCAAATAATTGCAGCACCTGTTGGTGACCTCCTGTGGCTCTGGGAGCAGCTTCTGTGCATGAAACAAACCCCAGAGACTGGCACATCTGACCCCACCGAATTTATACTGTACTACCATACTGTGGCAACAGAGTTGAGACACACCCTTGACAGTGACTGTTCTGAGTATTTGTTCTTTTGAAACCAAAGATTCTGTAATATAAATTATTTCTTACATGGATAAGACAATTTATTCAGACCACTTTGAGCAACCTAATCCAACTTTATACTGTCCAGATCCTGGGAACAAAAATCTGACATCTTAAACTTTTATACATTGTGTCCTTCAGAATTATTTGCAGGCTTCTCTTTTCTGGTTGTTTTGCCATTCTCATTTTCCAAAGTCTGGGGTTTTTTCTTCCCCTTCTCTTATTCCTTTAACCTGTTTTCCTTGTCTTATAGATCTCCTGTTTTCCTCTCAACTTGAGGCTTCTTCAATTTTTAAGTCACTCCAAACTAATCGTTAGAGCCCCATATTGATGCTAGCCCATGTTGCACTTCATAATGGTGTGGACAAGATGGAATGAATTTCAATTTCCTAAAACCTAAACAATCAAGAACCCACCACACATACACACACCACCCAACCTCCTCTTCCCAAGCATGCATGCACAGTTCATTTTGTGATCTTTTCTCGGTTTAGGTGTTCCTTCTGCTATTCTGAATTGCAAGCAGTCTCTTTAGGATCCTTCGTTATGTAGTGTCCAAATATGCTTTCCCGCAGCCAAAATGCTTCCAGTGTTTGTTTCCAGAGACTATGCAACACACCTCATTAATATTGCCAGCATTGTTTCTGGTTATTTTTCTGCTCCCGTCTAGCTAAGCTCTCTGTCATTCTACTGTTGGCAAAGTTTAACTAGCCTGCGGTATAATTGCTTTCTGTATCTCCTGCTTATTTTTGACCTTAAAAAGTTTCGGAGTTCTATGGGGCCTCCTCTGTAGCTGCCCCACCGTGGAGTGTGATTTTTGTCATTGTGCGCAATTTCCTTGGGGCTTTCCTTGCTAATGCTTAAGAATCTCACAGAATCACGTCTCCTTCTTACCCAAGGCAAATCTACCCTGCCATAGTAAGTACTACAGAAGATTTACAAGATAATATTCCTCCCTTCAACTGCAGAGAGAAATTAGTAACTAGGTGCTGATAACCTTGCAAGTCTTAAATCATGTCCTTGACCCATCCAGCTGCTCAGAGTGTTAGTGCAGTGCTAACGCAGTTGATTCTGCATTCTAAGCCAGATTCTCAGGTATCACTCTTAAATTATCTCACTTCTGTTTCATGACTCACACCACAGAGTTCAAGTCCGTAGGGCAGCTTCGCACCCTCACTTTATAGAACACTGTCTATATTGCGGTCACACCAAAAATGGTGCCCCTTATTCTCACATGCTGGTAAATCAGGTATTTTCCACACAAGAAAGAAGGAGGACAACTCTGGTAAACTTGACTACTAACAAGATTATTTCAAGTGGAATTTGCAAGTTAATTCTCAACAAATTCACAACTGGAATGCTGAAGGAAATGAAGGCTAAGAAACTACTTAGGTTCTGATGCTTGCTGCGGTGGCAGAGGAGGAAATTTGAGGTTCTTTTCAGTGATCAAGTAAAGTACTGAACAAACTTGCTTTCCACGGGAATACAGTGAGGACTAGTGTTTGACACCAGTGTGAAGCACTTTGCAGAGCTTTAAATTTAAAACTTGTGTACCATATTTGTTAACTAATATTTCTAATACCTGAAAGCATTTTTCTGACATTTTTCTGTCAAATAGCTACCTTTGTTTGCTTTGCAATTTTACTGTTTTCTGTGGCACACGTACGGTACAGTAGAAATTATATTCCTATAATAAAATACTGTCTCAAGGACTCTTTTGTACTGGCAGTGGCAAAACATTAATGTCAGTGGCTAGTCTGGCAGAAACATGATTTTGGGTTGACACCAACATCAAAGTCATAGATTTCAGACAGGATTGTCACATCTGCTTTGTACACTGCTTTGCACAGCTTAATTCTTGACTTGTGAACTGTGGCAGAAGGCTTTTCCACACACTATGCTGGATAATGCTGCTTCCAATCAGTACAGCAAAGCCGTGAACGATTGTGTCTTGCACAGTAGCATTTGGGTATCTTGTATACAGAAATGAACAGTCCTCTCCATCGCATTTGGAAGTACTTGCCTCTTCCCTACCTTTTTTTGCAAGGGTTATGTTAAATCTGTTTTTCTTTATGGACATTGAGTTCTCTGAGTCACCAAGAACAGTTGCCAGCTCTTTATAAACATCAGTGCATAACCTTATGATATTTGTTGCCTCCTATATCAGGCTGACTAAATAAGATTTTCTGTTGGAAATAGCAGCAGTGAAGTTTGTTTACTGAATGTAATTGGAGCTTTCCCTGATCATCCCTGGCTTGGTGTGCCATTCATGCTGATGGATTGAGGCCACAAAGACACATAATAAAGTTCCTTTTGACAAGACAAAGCTATTCTAATCTGGGACTTGAACCAGCAGCACCATCTGCCATCCTTGATGAACTTCGCATGAGGATGAGACTGCACAAGATCAGCACAAGTCTAAATCTTTCACAAAGCAGTGAAGTTTTTATGACTCTGCTTCGTCTAGCAAGAAATACAAGCAGTAGGGTAAATGAGACAAACTCAACTGTCTCTGGTATTCAGATCAGTGGCCAGTTATTATGATGCCTTTATAATAGAACAAAATTACACTAAGGGGAAGATTTTTATCAAAATATTTACAATGAAATACTCTTTAATAAAGAAGCCAAATAATCTGATTCTCTTTAGCAGAAGAAAAATACAAGGTGTACAGTGTACTTTCTCTCTGCAGTATGCTTGGTAAAGATATTAAGATAACTTTAGTTAGAAGACTGCTATCAATATGTTAAGTGCAGTGGATGACCTGGTTATTTTTAGGATGTTAAATATCATAAGAGCATCTAGCTAAATGTACTACCACACCAGAAAATAAAAATGTGAGATGATCCATCTGCATGTTGTCTTAGTTTGAATGGAGACAATGTTCTCAAATCTAGCAGTTTTTTGCATCTCTGCTCCCACACCACAGCATTTAGAAAGGAAAGGAAGTGTGGGCTATTGCTTTTGACAATTCAGATCCATATCAAAACCATGATGATTGCAATTTGTTATTATTTCATGCCAGATGAGCTATTCAGAGGCTCATTTCTTAGAGGGCTCTTGATAACATCTGACACAAGTTGATTTCTTTTTTTAAAAGCCAGTTGTCTGGAGACTTGGGCTCCTTTCATTCCTTTAGGCAATTTCTCCAGGTCAAGGCTGGCACATGTTATCTGGACTGTTGGAAAGGGAATTGACTCTGCTCATACTGTTTCTGTTTTAGGTAGGGGATTTTGATTGCCGGTATCAAGGCAGTTGCAGTTGACAGTGCCTAGTAAAACAGCCCCTCTCAAACAATGAGAAATACCATCAACTTCAGTGTTTATCAACAATCAGACCACTCTCAGTTTTTAATTTATTTTTTTTTCAAGAATATCTTGCTTTATTTTCACTTACTGCTTGCCACCAGCATTCTATTATGAAAGGAAAAACAAATCCTATATAATTTTACTGTCTACTTTTCCTAATAGTTTGAAATCAGGGAGAGTGGTGTTGTCTTAGACAAGAGAATTTCTGGTTTTCCATCATCTCTTTTATCTCTCTCACTTATTCCCAGAGCTCACTTGTTCCCTGCTCCCTCTATCTTAACATACTCTTCCCTTCCAGTTTTGCCTCGTGGGCTTTTCTTCTACGCAGGCTTTCCAGCTCCTCAGCAGATCTCATTCTATCTCTCTCCTTTCATCTTCACTCCCTGCCTCTTGCTCCTACCCTGCTTGCTTTTGACTCGGGTATTTTTCTTCTTCATGTTTTGGGTCCAAAGGCTGGGGGAGGCACAGAGCAGCATATTTTGTGTGCCCAGGCCTGGTACTGCCTGCTGCAGCCCAGGGTAAATGCTGGACATCTCCCCTTGTGCCATTCACCTGTTACTTCTGGAGGAAAATCTCTGCCAAAAGGAGACTAACATCAGCCTGTTAGAGGCTTTCAAACTGGCCTAGTTGAGTTTTCACTGAAAAGGCCACAGAAATAAAGTGATGCTATAGCTCTCCAGTGGTGTTTTCATTAAGTGATCTGAAGAACTCTTAAAAACATGAAGACCCCACTGAAGTAGGTGGTACTATACAGATAGACACAATCAAGCATTAAAGAGGTATTCTAGCAGTTCATTAGTGAGCTTGGTATTCAATAGAAGTGCAGCTGAGTGGCACTGCATTTATGGCATTATTTTTACTGGAAGGGTGCCAGATTTAATGGAGAGAGACAGTGATATCTGAATTTTCAGAGTCAAAGGAATTGATTCCAGCCGAGATGTTAATGTGTATCTTCTTCACCTTAGGTGACTGGCCTAGCACTGTTTGGGGAGCAGGCATTAATCCACTGAATTTTGGCGTATGCACAAAATCTAGATTCTGTGTTTGTTGCAACGTAGAAACACTTGTAGGGGTAAAGAGGAAAAAATATGAATTATTCATAGGCTAGGAAAATTCTAGCTCTGTATCTTCTTCTGAGTCCTTTACCTCATAATTCCAGTTGTGGGCAGCAGCACTGGAAGAAACAGAGGCACTGAGTCTATTAATATGTGGCCCTGTGGCTGGTGTCACTACCATGATTTTGGATGTTTCAGTGATGGGATGACCAACACAGCACCAGGCTGGCTGGCATCAGATAGGATTCACCTTTCTCAAAGGGGGAAGAGAGTCTTTGCTCATGAGCTGGCGGGGTTCATTGACAAAGCTTTAAACCAGACTTGAAGTGGAATAGTATCAGGCTTGCCCATGACAAGCTGTGGGATGACAGAGTACTAGTGAGGGCCCTCAGCCTTTTGTTCTGAGATGTGCTGGGTACACTGCAGCACACTTGAAGTCTTATGGAGATGAGTCAGAGGCTTCTGAGGTAATAGGAGCTAACAGGGGAACACTGGTGGAACACCTCAGAGCAATTAAGGTGTGTTCCTCTAAGAAGGTAACACAGCTGACAGCCCAGCTGAAGTGCCTCTACACCAGTGCACATAGCATGAGCAACAGAAGGGAGGAGTTGGAAGCCCCTGTGCTGCTAGAAAGCTATGACCTAGTTGCCATTACTGAAACTTGGTGGGAATCCCATGACTCGAGTGTGACTATTGATGGCTACAGGCTGTTCAGAAGGGACAGACAAGGAAGAAGGGGCAGAGATGTTGTCCTCTACATCAAGAAATGGATAGAGTGTGAAGAGCTGTCTCTGAAGAGTAGCCATGAGCAGATTGAAAGCTTGTGGGTAAGAATTGGAGACCGAGGCAGTAAAAGGAACCATGTGGTTTGTGTCTATTACTGGCCACCTGATCAAGGAGATCCTATTGATGAAGCCTTTTTACTCCAGCTACAGGAGGCATTGTGCTCGTAGGCTCTTGTCCTGCTGGGAGACTTCAGCCACCCTGGCATCTTCTGGAAAAGTAGCACAGTTGAGCTGTAGGCAGTGTTAGGAGTCTCCTGGAGAGCACTGAGGGTGAGTTCTTAAGCCAGGAAATAGACAGCCCTACCAGAAGGGATATGATACTGGACCTGATGGTCACCAATGCAATCGATGATGTCAAGATTGCAGGCAGCCTGGGTTGCCGTGGTCGTGCACTGGTGAAGTTTGCAGTCCTGAGGGGTCAGGCAAAGAATACAATCAGGACCCTGAATTTTAGGAAAGCAAACTTCCAGCTGTTCAAGGAATTAGTCACTAGGACCCCTTGGGAAACTGCCCTGAGGGACAAGGAAGCAGAACAGAGCTGGGAGATCTTTAAGGATGCTTTCCATAGAGCGCAAGAATTTTTTACATTGAGGGTGGTGAAGCACTGGAACAGGTTGCCCAGACAGACGGTAGATGCCCCATCCCTGGAAAGACTCAAGGTCAGATTGGATGGGGCTCTGAGCAACCTGATATAGATGAAGGTGTCTGCTCACTGCAGGGGTATTGGACTAGAGGACCTTTAAAGGTCACTTCCAACCCAAACTATTCTATGATTCTATGATAATGAGCACCACATGGCAGATAAATTTCCATCCCACAAGGGACAGGCATTGGCCGTACACTTTCCATGTTCTCTTCCTCAGGCCTCTCCCAGCTCTCCTTACTGCATTGTCCCCAATTGTAAGACATGGATGTCTTTTCTAACTGAATTATGAACATTTCTTTCTCAAATTAATCACTATCTAATCCCAATTTCATGTGCCTTTGATGCCTGGTTTTAATTGCCTTAAAGTAGAAAGCTTCAATGAGCAGAGAAATTAAAATTGCAAAATCCTGATGGCTGTTTTTTAGTTGAGTTATTTGCCTCCGCAGTCAACTTGAGTAGCATGGGTTTTTGGTGGGGTTTTTTAATTATTATTTTTACTTTAAGCAAATGAATGTCTTACTAGTTTTCCATTTCTGACAGAGCTGCAGGCTTAACTGCAATGGATTGGCTGCATTTTAACTCCAGAACATGGAACATGTTCTGCGTTGCCTACACTGGGAGAAGTGTTGCGAGTCAGTGAAATGAGCTCTCCCTTTCTTTTGAAGCTGGACTCTACTTAGGAAGGAGACTGCCATCTGGAACAATGGAAACCCCTAATATGTAATGGAGTCTCAGGAATGTCATTCAGGTAGTGAAAGTGGAAATGAAGCACATAGTATCCAACTGAAAAGCCAGAAGTAATTTAGGACAATTGCACAATTTCTTTTATGCAGAAATTGTATCTTCCATGAAATCAGAACTTTTCATGGGGAAAGTTCAATTATGACTAAATGTTTTCCCTTAGGGCAAGCTAGATGAAATATTGGTTTCTTGGACTGACCCAAATACCTTCTTAGCTCTCTGTTCAGCATTAGAGTGGATGTTGTCTTGCTGCCCTAGTTCATGCGTAACAAAGTTTGTACGCCCTTTCTCACAGGGATTTTCTTTATCCCTCTGGTGAGACAGCACGTCTCTTCCAGCCACAATGTGACTATGCCATGGAAGTTGCATGACTTGAGAAGCAGCGTGATGAGTACTGATGGGAAAACTCTTTATACAAGGAATAACACCACCACTTGAGTGTCTATGTATAACTGCCATACAGCAGTATGGTGTCATAAGGGAGTGCAGCTGAATGATGAACTGACTCTGAGAGGAATACTGCAGGTCAGCTATATAAAGCAAAGTAAAACATGCTGAATAAATTAATATCCATATTATGCTTTAAAAATGTGATTTTGCAGCTGTGATGCTATTTTGCAAATTGTTTGGGTTTTTTAAACCTAATGAAGTGCAATAGCAAAGCCAAAAGGTCCCTTGTTTTCTCAGACTTAAGAGTAAAATTACTTTGTAGAGAAAAATCACTGGTGTAGAACATGTTTATTAATTATTGAGTGAAAAAAAAGTTGTCTGTCAAATTGCTGGATTTCAAATCTGAAATTTGTTGCCTTTTACTGACTTGTTTTGTTTCTAGGACTGATATGACTGTTTTTTCCCAGTATTGACTTTTTCTTAATGACTTCTACTTGCAGTCTTCTGTAATAATTTATGCCATGATTGTGCTCAGTTATTATCTACTGACTGATAATAGAGTTTGTTTTACAAACAGCATTGTAATGTAACTATTCAGTACTGGCAGAGCAAGCCGTGGTAATAACTTCTGCAGGTTAGTGCCATTCTTTACTCAGCTGTTGCTTAATTATCCATCAGAAAGTATGTTGTTTTCTGTTCCTTGCCTGTGACAGCCCTAGTGAGAGTGGTTTGAGTTTGGGGTGGTTTTCTCAGTATTTAGGTGTAAAATGGATTTTGATGCCTTTTTACCTCAGAAAAGTATTTTAAACATCCCTTTGGAAAGTTCAGGATGCTTTTGAGGGCTAAAGACATAGCCTTTATTTACTATCTTTTTGTATAGTTACCCTTTTTGACCAGAATAATTATTCAGAGTTGAAGATCCACAGGTTGCCTTTCTAAGGAAGAAAAGTTGGCAGTGAGGACAATGGTTTTGGTCATCCTGTTGATTTGAAAACCTTGTGTTCCTGAAAACTGGAGACATCAAGCACTGTATAAATTAGTTGTTCACAGCTCATGTAGCCCAGAAGCCTCTCTAGTCTTGTTTCTGGGTCAGTCTCGGTGCTTACTGAGCTGTTTGATGTTTGATCTTTTTTGTGTATGATATTCCTGGTTTTCCTCTTCGTCATGTCTCTCCTTCAGACATGCATTATACTATATATGGGAACTAGCCTTTTCCCTCCCATTCCCTAAAAAGTTACTGTTTTCTTTCTCTTTTTGCTTGACTTTATATGGAGTGAGGGATATTTTTTTTTATGGGCTGGTCATTGCTTGTGCACATAATTTGTGTGTGTGTGTGTGAGAGAGAGAGGGACACACACACGTGCACGCACTCATACCTTTTCCTTTCCAGCTCTGTTTCAACAGTCTAGTGCTGCATTGTCTTACATCCTTCATCCTGGAATGACTGAAGAAGGGTGGCTTTGCTGATCCTTATTTCCTTTTGGAAAAGCCAGAAGTGTGAGGCAAGTCCCATCCATCTGCTAGGAAATGCAATTCTAAAATTATTTTTTAATGGTGTAGAAGAGGAATAAGCTCAATATGTTTTCAACCACAGAAGGAGTATGCAGGGAGGGAGTGTTCCTCCAGCTCATTAATCAGAATGAGAATGAGAAATGGAAATAGCTTCCTAGTCATTTACTATTTGCTCCAAAGCAGATCTATCTAAATATTAGTGCACTGATGATAGTAAAAAAATGGGGGTAGCGGGGGAGGCAGGAAAAAAGCCTTGTCATTAGCTTGCCATGCTCTGTAGCAAGGTACATGGGAGACCAAAGATATATGTCCTATGGCATTTCTGTAATGAAAACTTGAGCAATAAAAGTAGTTTCTGCTATGTTCTGGAAAAGGAACTCTCAGAGGAAACACATTAACAGTATTTCACATTACAAATTATTATTGCATATTCAGCTATTGTTTCAAATGAGAATTGTGTGTACTACAGGGTGAGGGAAGAAAGATATAGTTGGTATTTCTTCAGTAAGCAGAATTAAGATTTTATGCATCTGGTTATATCAGTTCGACCCTATAAATTTAATTTAATACTTTCACAGAATGAGTTGTCGGTTGTCGCTAGGATACTTGATGGACTTACACAAGTAGTTTGGGTTACCTCAGTAGTGGCTGAATATATGAATCTCTTCACTATCACTATGTTTAAATAGAAGAAGGTATTCTATGTGAAAATGCGACTTGCTGGATATATCTAGTAAAAGGTGATCTCCCACACTGAATTTCCAGATCTCACGTTGTAGGAGTTGAATATTACCAAATAACAGTATTTATGGTCTGAGTGAAAATTGCATTTTCCCCATCATGCCTAAGAATTTTGAATTACATAAATGCTTTGTTTCATCTACTCCCCTCTCTCCACCCAAGAGGGGTGTGTGTTTGGAAAGCTGGTCATTTTCATTACCTTCTTACACTGAATTAATTTTATGACTATGCACAGGAGGTCACAGTTGTCTTCACAACAATTTGGAAGAAAGTTTAAAATATTATTGAGTCTCCTTATCAGCATGTTGGTAGCAGAAAGCTATTTCTGTGTTGCTAGAATACTGATTTTTCTCCTTCTTCTAGCCTCCTTCCTAGAGGAAGAAGTATCCCTTCTTCATCTACTGTCTTGTTGACTGAAGAGCCAGGCAGTCCATCGCTTGGCTCCCTTTACACTCCCAACAAACAGCATTCAGCTCTTCTCTCCGAGCTGTGTTTAGTTGGCTCTGAC
Organism: Podargus strigoides; assembly: GCA_028020825.1. NCBI lineage: Eukaryota > Metazoa > Chordata > Aves > Caprimulgiformes > Podargidae > Podargus > Podargus strigoides. The sequence goes on from CM051619.1 coordinate 105,198,831, forward strand.
TGCATACCTCAGTTTCCATTTTCTGATTTCTGCATGAAATTATTGATATGTGCTTGCACTTTGGAATTTGTCTTCAAATATGTGTGAAAATAAGAGAGAGAAAAAATATTTTTCTTAGTATGTTAGCTTTTGGGTATATAAATTGAAAAGTCTTAGAGACAATAGTTGTTCTAAAAGTGATGTGCCACCAAAGTTCCTCCTTCTTTGTTTGCCCCATTAAGGTGCAGAAAACTGAGTTTAGAGGGAATTGGGTCTGATTTCCTATTTATGCATTAGCTTATATAATGTCTAATCCATATCAACAAGACCAGTCCCTCATTTATGTTTACATTAAACTTATGTTAACAGTATCATTAACATCTTAGTGATATTATAACGTAGCCATATCAATGTATTCTCAAAACACTTCTTATTGAAAGGGATTTGATAAGTACTTTGTTGCTAGCCAGAAATGGTTCTAGCAAACCAGGGAAACACTCTCTAATTAAATGAAAGTAGTTAATTTTCCTTTTTCTTCCACTGAGATTGCAAGACACAGTGGCACCCCCAGATATTCTGCCTCTGTACTCAAAATGACAGTCTTTTTTTTGTTTGTTTGTTTTTTTTTTTTTTCCCCCCTCTTCACAATTACATGGCAGAGGATCTGAGCCACTTGATTTACTTGCAGTCCCACATGCTATCAACATACAAGCCCTAAAATTTCTGGAGAAATGAGGGTAAGAATAAATCACTGTTACAGAATGAGTAACTCAAGTGTTGATTTGCCATGAGGTTGCCCATCTGAGGGGGGTTAATCTTGGAGCTCAGGTGTGAATGAGGACATCTGAACTAGCACTGCACTGAAGACATACTGTGATGAAACTAGGTAACTTAATTTTGTCGAGGAAACATGGCTGCCCAATCAATGATGCAAGTACAGCATATTACACAGATGTTTGTCCCGCTGACTAGAAATTAAGCAGCTTGACTCAGAAGACAATTTAAGAAAGGAAGTGTTTTGTATTTTCCCCTTTATTTCCTTCAATATTTCTGATGGTTTGAAATTAGCTTTTTTCCTGTGATGTTCATCATTCCCAAAAAACAGAGACCAAAGTGGGCTTGTTATTCATAATCTGCTGGTTCTTTTAAAATTGCTCTTCCATGACCATTTGTAGTGGTAAACATGTTTATAACAATATTTGCAGAAAACGCACATGGAGCAGGTACAATCTGAATCGAAATAAACGGATTTTAAAAGATCAAATAGCTGCTGAAAACATTCTTTTTGTTTTCTTCAGTAGATGATAACCTGTCAAGCATGGGTTCCATAAGGCTGAACTCAGCAATGTGTGTAGAACACTTAAAGAGACTGGCAGCTAGAAGAGTGTCATCAGGTGTGCATAGCATCAGTTAAGGTGGAGCATGAGGTTTTTAATATTTGAAAAATGGGTATCTTATGGTGTATGTCTTCAGCAAGGTAGCATTGAGTCATTTTAGTGTCCATTTCAAGCCCTCTTGGTTATGAATCTGTCCACAGAGTTTGGTAGTCTTTCAGTCAAGAAGTCTTAAATCATCAGCCAGGAGTGCAGCCATGTTTTAGATATATTTCACTTTCTGTTTTAATGTATGCTACATGTGGCAGATAAGTTTGATCAAAGAAATATGTGGAAATACCTTGCCTACCTAAATGACACCCCTTTCTTTCTTTCTTTTTCTTTTTCTTTTTCTTTTTCTTTTTTTTTTTTTTTTTTTAAGCAAAATGGGAGGCTGTGCCTAGATATCCCTTGCAATTTTTATCTTCTAAATGAAATTTCACAAAGTAAATTTCAATACATCAATTTCAAGCAGCAACAGTCAGACAAGTAAATTGTGGATACAGGTGTTGATCTTAGGTACTCTGAATGCTGGCCACTAGCAAACTTTCTTGGGGGTGGGAAAAGACAGTGTGAGAAATTCACTATGGCAGAGACACAAACTGGTAGAGGAACAAATAAGTTTTGCTAATATATGTTATAGTTTACCCATATATAATTTAGTACTCTGCATTTCAGCAACACCTTTCAGGTAAAAATCTGCAGTACTTTATCTAATAATAAGCTTTTAAGTGACATCTTGTGTGCTGTTGTACAGATAGCTGATTAGAAGATCAGCTGTGTTAAAGGACTGTTCACAACTCTGTATTCAGAGCCCAAAAGTCCTTTGTCACAGTTGTGGGTGGTGGTGTTAGATTTCATTTTTGAGCCATTGGCCTGCTGAATGGTTGCTTTGAACATTGAAGAATTTTTGTCATCACATTGTTTACACTGCTCTGTGAGTGCTGTTTCTTCATCACACAGCCATAATCACGATCCCAGTCTTCAGCTCTCCAAGTGCTAAAAGCAAATTTTGTAGTATGAGATTTTATGGCTTTAGTCTGATAAAATAGAGCAACAAATGGAATCACTTCGCTGTTCAGCATAAACTGTTGCCCAGAGCAGGTATGATATCTTAAAGTAGTTTCCAGAGTTCACTGGGATACAGGAACAGGGACATTTGTCTGCATGGAGCAAAACCTGCCCTAATTCTGAGTATTGGGCAAAGCATGACATTTATAGCAATTCCGAAATGTTTGATTCCTAGAGAGAGAGTATAGTACTCTGCACCACCACCACCACAGAAGCTGGAGGTGTTTTGTGCCTTCAGACAGACTAGAAGAGACTGGAAGACATGCCTGTGACAATTTCATATTTCATTATTGTTATCCTTCTATCTTGCTATAGCGAGTGTAATCCCTTCAACAAACTATCAGTGATGGAGATGGACTCTTGCCAAGTCTGAATGCAGGCTGCCAGTACTAGTCAGTATGGTTTACATGAACGGAATATTTTCCTACTAGCTGAAAACACTCACTTGACCTGCTACGATGTGTTCTTTCTAGCATTGCTTATGACCTTTGCTGTTGCTTTGCATGAAAAGATGGTAGTCTTGAGATATAAATAATTTTACAGTATAGGGCTAGGTCAGAAGTGGGACCACTGGCTAGCCCTGTGTCCCTGTTGTTCACTTTTGTACTCTTTTTCCTAGCACAGGGAGGATTTTTTTTTCCCCCCGTCAGAATAACAAATAAAACTTGGTAATTAAAATTAAGAGAACAATCCTAAACATTCTGTGCGTAATCTCTGCTGATATAAAGACTGTAAAATTAACCCAAATCTCTACTTATTGTAACAGTTATTGACATTCATCTCTCTCAGAAGTTGTTTATAAAAGTGCCAGATCAATCCAGGTTTCCTTGAGTAGGACAAGTGGCAGGAAAGCCCTGTTCTGGAAAGTGGTGCAGAAGTATAGTTGTAAAGAATAAAATTTTGAAGTCTGTTGACCTCTCTTCTTATTCTTTAGCTCTTTTTCACTCACCATTGTCAATTTTCTAGTTCAGTGTGATGCTTAAGCGTAAATTGAATCTTCACAGTGCAGAGTACTGGTGTTGAAAACTTTCATGTCCTTAAGATACATACAGTTTCTTCAAATTTCAAGTGGTCTTTGGAAATTCATTAATTCATTGCTCTGTATGGAATCAATGGAGATTTGTCCACTTGTAATCTGCTAAATTAGGTATCCTCCCTTTCTACCATTTCTTTTCTCATTTCTAGCACGTAGTATGTAGGTCTTCCACATGACATTCAATCAGAAATGTATACAGCAATTTTGGAGGGCATTTAACCTTTTGTATTACATTCTTGCAGGCTGCCAACATCTTCTGACAGATCCAAGTACACAGGTGGTAGGATTGTGTTGATGTGCAATATCGCTTGCCCTGTTTTCCCATGTGGACTTGGAGAGTTGGCCAAACATGGGAATTGGCCCAAATGTGAAAGCTGAGATTTAGTTTTGAGAGTTATCAGGAACACAGGCTAGATCAGATCTTTCTCAGTCTAATATTTTTTCCAGGAGTGGAACTGGCTTTTCAAAAAACTTTGCATTACCTTGATGCTGGATTATCTGCTTTTCTACATCTTACATTTGATCCTCTAATGTTTACCCTAGTATTTTTTTATACTGTCCTGGTTTCCCATGAGTAGCCCTGAGTCAGCTGGGAGATCCAATCAAGGCAGCTGACTCACAGCTGTATCCCATGCCACTTCATCATGCTCATTGTAAAAGGAGGGAGCTCACAGAGGCTGGAATTCCTCTTCATGGGGCTCCTCCCTCTTGGCCTTCTGGTCCTGCTGCTGATATCAAGGACCAGGCTGAGTAGGAACAAGTGCACTTTATGTTGGTGATTGTGTCAGTTTTGTTATTTCATTAAATCTGTTTCTACTTCAACCCATGGGGCTTCTAGCTTTTTTCCCCGGTTCCCCTTCTCAGCTGGTGAGGGGGCATTGTGTGGTAGAACAACTGCTACAGTTTAGCCCCAGGTAAAGACTAAATGTAGACATATATCTAGAAACTGTTTTAGGCTTTGAAATAATTAGATTAATGAAAGAAAGGAAAGTTTTAGGAAAACTCGTATTTGTCATTGATTCATTTTTTACCTTTGTTTTATGTTGTAATAAAGCCAGCACCTTTTCAAGTGTTAGGTATTTGTTTCCTTGTCAGATCCTTCTTTTCTGTCCTGCAGAACAGCCTGGGATATATCCTGGCACATACAGGAGACCCATAGCCTAGACTACTCACTTCCCCATGAGTATGAGCCTTGAGATACACTTCAGTCTGGCTGGTAGCTGTGATTTGTCTATTCTAGTGGTGTTTGAGCTAAGTATTGATCTCACTTTCTGCTAACGGAAATTCCTCCATGCATTGAAAACCTTTTTTGAGTTAGAAGTATAATTGATATATTTCTGTCAAAAACTTTGGTCTGTTACATTTTCATTTTCATACTAAAACATCTTCAGCCAGAAAATTCCTGAGTGTCATCTTAGCAAATTGTTTTTAATAATTTTAACATCAGATGCTCTTACAAAGATCTACTCCTTTTCTGACAAATAGTTTTAATGTGACGTATTACAACTGACAGCTTGTTAGCATTACTTGTCTCTCAGTTTATAATGTTTGGAAGCATGAATAATCGTCATTACTATGGAAGGAGGCTTTGAGTTGTGACAACTGTTATAGCTGTGTGTTGGTTTTATGAGTGAGTAAATGTCTGTGCAAGTGAGTTAACAGCTTATTCTGCTCCCTTTCTCACAACATGACTCACTAAAGCATTTCTGTATGCACTGCTGCCACCTCTCTCCCCAGCTGCTTGATTTATATTAGTCTGTTTAAGGTCTCCATACATGTGTCACCCTCTCTGTATCATACAGCTTTTGCTATGGTGCTGGTACAACCAGCTTTCAGATTCTCACATGAGATTCCCCTGCAAGAGGATCTGACTCGTAGAGCCCTGCTGAGATCCATTTAACACACTGGCTTAAATTCAAGTAGCTCTTGATGCTCTTTAGCATCTTCTGCCTGCCCGACTGGAATCTTACTCCTTAGTCTTGAGTTTTATGCCACTCCAGGGTCCCAATTACTTTTTATTTTGGGTTGGGTTTTTTTGCTGTCTGCATCTCCATGAAGAGCTACAGAATATGTGGTCTCACTTTACAGCGTGTCCTCAGTGTGCAAAAAGTTTCTCTGCTTGCTTTTTTAGCAGTTCATGCTTTCGTAATTATGTATTGTGCTCTCAGTTTTGCGTACAAGCAGTGCGATTCAGTGTCATTGACTGAGCTGGGAAAAGAACGAAGGTCTGCATCCAGCTTGGCTGTTAACCTGCTGGATGATCCTGAACAAGGCTTTTTATCTTGATTTCATCAGCCTTGAGGAACATTAGGACATTCTTAAAGAATATGTGATGTTGGACCACCTTAAGTATAAATGTTTGGCTGCAGTTTCTTTTAGAAATGTTTGAGCACTCAAACATGTAGCTTGGAAATGAGGCCCTAGTTAGGAGTTAATTTCTTTGTTTTACAGAAATCGGTCATGAGGTGCTGTATACCACTCTTTTGCAGCTGCTAAGTCTGCCTGAATTTTTGATTGGCCAGCTAGCAATGCCATTGGGGATTTTCACATCGCTTCCATGAGCTCCAACCGCATTGTCCATTGACTGTTTTGAGGGCTTAGGTTCCTTACACATATCCCCCAGTTTAAGTTAAATGGAACCCTGATCTCTGATTTTCATCTTTTCATTTCAGCTAAAGCTCTGTTTTGTATCCCCAGCTGTATTCTCCTAAGTGTTGCATACTCATGCTGGGCCTCAAACTGACAAAATTCCTGTGAACTTTCAGAAAAGTTATGTCAGGTCTGAAGCTACACATTGCAGTGTAGGTAGTTTGTATTTGGTCTTTATTATCTTTAGCAAATCAATATTCAGAAGTGAATTTCTTTGTTTCTGTGAGATCACTGAGTTTGGGTTCATCCACTACCTGCGAAGAGAATAAATGCAGGGAATTTAATATCTTGCAGAGATGAGAACAGATTGAGCTCTTTTCAGTTTATCATGATGTAACGATTATTTAATGTGTTAGAGCTCTGCTGGTTTTCCACATATTGTGTAGTGGCTGTATGCTAGAGGCAGACTGCAGGACTAGTGAGGTCGATAGACTAGCACATGTGATGTTCAGGTGATATGCAAGTAGAAAAACACATACTGAACTTCCAAAGCACAATGTAAGCTTATTTACTACTACTTTAGGTATGAAAATATTAATTTTGCCAATTACATGTTACTGTTTCATATTGTAAAATGTTTCAACATAAACTCTAGCAGCGCTGAAACAAGGAGAGGCTCCTCAGTTTAATGAGAAGGACATTTGTATTGCTGTTTGTATACTTTGATTAAATAGAAGCTACAGAAATTTAAGTTTGATGATTATATTTTCAGGATAACATAATTAACAATAATTTGCTCTTTTCCTAATCTAGAGAATACATTTGAGAGATAACATTTATGAAATGTCAGTGTTCTCAATGAAATGAAGACAGTGTAATCATGCCAAAAAGTGAATTCCACGTTCCAGGACTCTTTCCATTAAAACTGAACTACTGCCCTGGCAGTCCCATGCTGTAGTTCCTGAGCCCCTGTCTCTTACACACATCTTTTACTGCGGTATGGAATGGCAAGGTCGAGGCTCCTGTCATCTATGTCAGAGCTAACCAGTCCTGGATAAATCATCCTGCATGTGAAATGAAAGTAATTACTACTGTAATGTAGAGATTCACTGGAAAATTGGTGCCAAGGCTGATTTTCATTCTTACACTTGACTCCACCTATGCCTTTTCAAGTGTCTTCCTGATCGTCTGCTTTAATATAGACCTCAGTACGACCTGAGCACACAGACAGTCTGGGCTCCCACACTGGTGGTGGGTGCCACTGCATGCCAGGGCTGCCACTACTCTGGGCCCACCGGCCTCAGTCTGGGGCTGATGCCATGTAGCTGTGTGGCACAGGACTGATTCTCACTGGCAAGCCCAACTGAGGGGGTAGAACTTTGCAACAAGGGCCTGAAAAGGTCTGCAAATGGCACCGAGCAGTTTGCATGTGCTGTGGCTGCAGCCCAGAGTAGATGAAGCTGTCATGCTGCAGTCCACTTCTGAATGCGTAGGTGTGCATGTTCTGTAGGAGTGCAACTCAGACAGGACTCTAGCAGGAGTTACTGTTCCAGGTCGCTGCTGCCTCTCAGCTGGGAATCACCCAAACTGCCTGATTCCAGGAAGAAACCTGCTACAGGAGAGGAAACGTTTCTCTGACTTCTGTGGAACTTCAGTGAGAGAGTGGCTTTATTTTTTGAAAATAAAATACCCCAACAAAACAAAACTCCCAGCAGCTCTGTGCTGTTATTGATCAGATTCAGCATGATACCACTGCTGCTGGCTCTGTATTTATGTTCCTTCCTACCCCATATATTGCAATTCTATCAACAAGAGTGATCTGTGAGGATGGAGACATGCGAGAAAATACCCATAGGGTCAGCGTGACATTGTAGAGGAGAAGAAATCGTTGTATTTTATCAAATCCTCAACAGCTTGGTCTGCTGGGGATAAATGGTTTTCCCTTACTGCTCTCTGGAATCCTGGTATTCTTCATCCAGGATGATCCCATGGTGTGCAATTGAATTGAGATTCATACGGTGTGGATTGCCATCACAAGTGCATATTTGAGGAGAATTGCCAGAAAAACTTGCCATCTGAAGGGAGACATTCACAGGATAAATGCTTTCTCCAACCTCAATTACCTTCAAAACTAACTCAAAGGTTGCCATATCGAATATACCAAACTCTGTTGGGTAACTACCATTATACCGGTGATCTTGTTGCCCCCACAGGCACGACTCTGGCCTCGCCAACCATGACTTGGGGAGGGTCTAGCTGGATTTAGTTGTGCTTTTTCCTAAGAAGCCTTGGGGAAATGCTTTAAGCTACGGGTGCTCTAGGATTGTAAATCAGTGCCCTTGGCACCGAGTTCTGCTACAAAGATCTTTTCAGGGGTGGTAGAATTTTGATTTTCTTTCTTACAGCATTGCAGAAGTGATCAGACTTGGGACATTAAATGAAAACAAAGTTGATTCTCGCACTGTGGATTTTGAAGAAGTATATTATTTTTCACTCTCTTCACTAGTGCATTTCAATTTGCAGCTCTGGAAGAAGGAGAGGCAGGAGCTACACAAGCATCTGTAACTAATGACTGCTTGTGTTGGAGGTTAATTGTCAGATTGCCTTAAAATATCTGTAATTTATAATGAAAATTAATGGAGAGTGAGGCTCTGGTTTGGATTCTTATATATGGTTATCTGCTCAAATTCTTTATTTTGTGTACCTAGTACTCTTAATTAGACCATGAGCTTTAGAAATCATACACTTTTGTATTAAATTTCTCTCTTGTTTCTTTTTATTAGTCGTATTTCTTCTCCATAGTAGTCATAAATCATGCATCTGGCTTGAAAATAATATCGTTGGCAAATTCTGTTAATAGATTTTGAAACCTTACCTCACATTTTTAAACCTGTTTTCCCCAAAGCAATGATGACTAGAAACTTTTAGAGATAAACAGTTATTTGACATTGAGAAAGACATCAAATATCTCAAGACTTGTAATGAATTCACAAGAGGTGGCAAGGCAGAGCATTTTGAAGACACAGATGACTATGTACCTATTACATACACTTTTCTAAATTATTGGTAAGTAGCTGTGTACAGGCAGTGTCACTCAGTAGTTGCTCATTTTCACATTCAAGCATCTGTCTTGCTTATACCCTGAGAGGTCTCTTTGGGGTGAAAATGATGCTTCCACATTTGAAAGCCTGGCTGAAGTCTGTCATGCAATCAAGAGCAATATTTTCTCCTTATCATAACAGAAACCATTTGTACTTACTGCTGACACTGTTGCTTGTACTTTTCTGATGGAAGACCAAACACATTAAATGATCAGCAAAACGATGTTCTCATCCTCTGTCTGCTAAGCTGACTGCTCCTTGTGACTGCAGCCCAACACAGTGTTGAGGCGTTGTATCGGATGTCATTGCCACAGTGAAGCGCAGCATTTCCTCTCTGCTGCTGTCAATACATGACTGCATCTGGAAAGACCTAACATGCAGCTTTAACCAAGTGTGTTTTGCTTCTGTGTTAGAGCACAAGTGAGAGTACATGGATATAAACTTAATGGAAGTGTTGAACCTTCTGGATCTCAATCCCAGAGGTCTGGGATAACATGGGAGGAGGAGTGCCTTAATATCGTGCTGTGGCTTGTAGGTGCTATGGCAAAAAAGAATACTAGTGATTTAAGTAATAATTCAAATGTTTTGGGAATTAGACTGAGGCTTACAGTCTTTTTACGTGCTGTGTAAGTACTTAGGAATTTAAGGACAACTTGCATCTCATTTTCCATCTGTCTGTCCATTTACCTGGTTAAAAATTCAAGAAAAAGTTGGAAAGCAATTAGCCTTCAACTATGAGATGCAGCCACTTGTGATGCTGTGCTTTCTGTTTTTTTTTTTAGCAAGGACATGATAAATGAGTTAAACTTGTGTTTTTTTTAACAGGAAAGGAAAGCAAAGTTAGGCTCATTCTCTTATTCTTTGCACTTTGCAGCACTTACAGTGTTTATAGTTTGCAACTATACAGCATTTTACACTTCCTATATCTAATTTTCACTTTAAAAATCTCCCTGACTTCCAGGAAAAAGAAAATCCAATGTAAATATCTGTAATCAGGGAGATGTGGTATTAAAACATGATACATGAAGTACAGCATTTTGCTACACTTGTAAGTCTTTGTTTACTGGTTTTAATACGGTATTAGACTACACCATCAGCAAAATGTTTGCTCTTTCATTCTGTGCAGTATCTCTTGTCTCACTGTGCAGCCTGGTTTAAGCTGTAATGACTTAGCACACTATCTAAAAATGTGCTGACTCTGGTTACAAACACAAAAGGCGTGCAATTTAAAACTACCAGTAAGTGTTTGACTTTCTGGCCCTCTGAATAACCACTGAAATTATATGCTTTTTTTCCTACATACCAGTACAGTATAAAGCTCATAAGCATTTTAGCCACCTTCTGCAGATACCAGAAACCAAGGCATGAAAACAGAGGGAATTTCTTAAGGTCCCGCATGCCTGAATGACAATACCCAGAATTGACAGTATTTTTTTTTTTTTTTTGCTGGTTCTCCTTTCATATGTCTCTGTTTATAGTATGTAGTTTTCAATAGCAATTTTTTTCTCCTTCAAAAATTGCTGAAGGTAGTGATAGAATCTCAAAATCTTGGATCCAACCACTTGAACACGACAGTATCAGGATGTTGAATCACTGAATTCCCCTTTGGTGGGCCAAATCTGCATGTTCAATGTGAACATCTCAAACTCTTTGTATTTCAATTTGCATTCAGATCAGATTGCTGGCCGTTTGAATCCATCTACAGTTAAAGCTGATTTGAAAGAAACATTAAGTACACATGTCCAATTAAACTGAAGGTATCGTGCAGCATATAAATTGCAGTCCATCATTCTTTCCAGCCTTCCTAAAATTCATTGACTCTATTTAATTCAAAGCAGCTATCCTTGTGATTTAGGAAGTACCACAGGAGGACAGAGGAGAAATGAGCGCAGCTCTCTGTGGTGCTTAGTTTGGTGGTCTCAGAATGATGGGTCTCAACATATTTGTGGTTAGCTTAACAGTAGAATAGGTGGCATGTCACTTCTTTCCCCTGCTTCCCTGCTGTACCCGCATCCTGTAAGCTTGGGGCCACTTCCTTGGGCTCTGATGGACAGGTCTCTCCTACCTGCATTACATTCTGTTACTTTTATAGATTGCATTTGTATACATCCCAGGAGTTAAAGGGAAATTGGTGCCTAATTTGAAATGTCATTTCAACAGCTTCTTTGTGCTGCTTGTTTATGTTAATGAGTCCCAAGGGGCTTCTCAGATAAACATTCCAAAAATAGGCTCTCATGCTTTTTTTAATAAATCTTTCCTGTGATAAGAGGAGATGACATGAATCAAGACATGCTAATGCGAGCAAAGTAGCTAGCCTGGAGGGGAGGGCTATGAAGTGCTATGATCCATGCTCACCTGTAAGGATGATGGAGAAAACTAATTCCACCACACGTTCATATCACTTATTTGTATGGATATCCCAGATGTCTTTACCTTCCTGTTTCATTTAATGTAACTGTTTCCTATTAATAATACATAAAACTACAGATTTAAAAAAAGATCCATTGAACCCAATTTGTTGGAGTTAAAGGCTGGGCTGCCTAGTCATGGTAGAATTCACTTTGTCACCTGTTAAGAGAGGAAGCTTAATCAGAACAAAAAACTAAACATTTTTCTCCTGGCTTGTTGCTAGTGTTTCCCTGGTGTGCATTGACTGAGTACTTAGCGTGTAGCAAGCTTCTCTAAAACCCAGGGATTATAGGGCTTGCCTTGACGAGAACTGTAAGTAGAAACTACTCCCCAGTCTATAAGTGAAAGATTCTGGCTCCAGTGGCCTGATTCATTTTAATATTTAAAAACAGTAAGTTAAGCAAAATGAAAAATGGAAGGAGGAATTTTAGCTATCTTTAAATTTTTCACCATTATGTTTAAGACAACAAACTGGGGCTGAGAAATATGTAAACTGCTTTATAATTAAAGTAGTTCAATATACAAAGGCTTCGTGGTGCTGTAACTTCAAGGTACAATATGTATTTAATTATCCCCAAGACAAAAATGACTTTCAGAGTGGTGTAATTCTCCACACACAGAATAATATGGTTTACTGAACTGGTCCAGGCTTTAACAAGGCCTGCAACAGTGGTAATTTTAGTGGCTCCTTGGAGATTACAGAGTAAACATTTTAAAATCTCATTTATAGGAAATGCATTATGGTTTTGGTCAAGCCTAATTTATTGTTAACGGGATTATTAAAGTGATATAAACTGAGGATCATTCCTGCTGGGTGTTACGCACCCTTTACTCCCAGTAAGGTTGACCAAGAATCAGCATAATCATTTCACTACCTTATGCAGATGTACAATAGTTTCATGGGAATAAAAGTTAATTCTTTAACTCTTCTATAAATAAGATACTTTTCCCTAAAGTAGCCCATCTCTTGTTTGCTGTAATTTCTTTTGCCTTGAAATTAGAACTAAACTGGATGCGGAACATGTAAAACGTTATTTTATTTACTGCTATGATTGCCTTTTTAAAATCAATCAGATTTTTTTTCTGTATTTAGCATTTAATAATCACACATCTTAAGATTTTTCAGGAACAGGGTCTAAGTGGCTTCAAAAAATTCAGAGCAGACTCTAGGTTTATTTTTTAGTTTAACTTTCAAAATTCATGCATAATATTTGTTCTTTCAAATTCTGTTTATACTGTTGAAGCATGCCTTTTTTTTAGGCAAAGAATCTGAATCTGGTTAAAAGTTGGACTCCTGCTGTATATTTCTGGGGTTTGTCCTTCTATAAAGTGACCTGCAAAGCCATATTGACTGAAGATGTGCAGAGCCTGGAGCAAATACCTTGTTTTAAAGTATCTTAGTACTACTTTAAAATGGCTAGTAGATTTATTGAGGGACATCAAAATGTTCCAAGTGCTGTATTTCTTATTTACTCTTTTCAGTTTAATTAAGGAAGGGGAAAGAAGCAGGCAGAGAGACTTCTGAGGCTGTGATTCCCCAGAACTTTGGGAAGTGAGGGTGTAGAGCAGCTGATGAAGTCACTAACCAATGGAAGTGTTTGAATCCTGTCTCTTCATGGGTCCTTCATGCTTGTTTTTTCCTGAACTCTGTTAATATTGTATTTGTTCTTGCCAGCTGATCATGGGAGAAGTAATTTAGTTATTTCTAGTAAGGTACTAGTTACATCTAATAATATGCCTTGCAGTACATTAATAGTAACTGTGACATCTGTCACGGGTGAAGAGGGCCAGACAGGGTCAGGTCAAATATGACTGAGTAAGAAACTTCAGTGCAAGCTCAACCCTATATTTTGCAGAAGTTAAGGGTTTGTGACTGACCTTTTTTAAGAGTGAAGTTTTATTTTGGTATTTCTGATTCCTTCAGTGACCAGGAATTGAAGAACTGAGCTAGGATTTGGAACAACTTCTCAAGAAATTTCTATCTTCATTTTACAAACAGGAGTACTTGAAAAGGTTTACATGCTTCTCAGAAGTCTTTAAGTCTTTGTTTTAAACCTGAAGCTGTGATGTATTTTAAGCTACTGATGTTGTGGTAAGTGTTTTGAAGGTCAAGACAATCTGCAGGAAAAAGCTATCTGAAAATTGTTTTCAAAGGTGTTTTCTGTGCAGTTTGACCACAACTTCTTCTCTGACCATCCTTTGGAAATGATTAGTAAAGAACAGGTTATCTTGGGTAGTGGTGGTTTCTTTTCTGTCTTGGCTTCCTTCTGAAGTGTAGCTGTTAAGGCACTCTCTGCTGCTTAAAAGAAAAAAATAGTACAGGTAGAGGTTAATCAAGCTTTTTGCTACTTCTGTTTTCATTTGTACAAGTAATTATTTATTACTTTTCCATGACAATAGAGTTATTTAAGTTGAAGGAAATAGGAGTCTCAGGTATGGAAATGTATTGTTTGTGGTGTGTTGGTGATGCTCTGGAATAGGGATGGCAGAAGTGCTCAGAAATGAGGACTTTTTTCATGATTTGTCGTTTGAAATCATGTCAGATGTTCAAATAAACAACCCCCAGAGCTCTTACCTGAGAGCTAGCCCCCCCTCCCCTCCATTTCTTTGCTCTTACTAACAGGGGAACATGCTCAGGAGTTAAACTTCAGTATCTTGAATCCTAGTTGACTGTGGTAAGTACAAATCCATCTTTTGTTCCCCAGTAGAAGGGAAGTAGACAGCGACAAATACCACATATGCTCATCCTAGCATTAGATGATAAAATCCTGATACTAAACTGATGAATATTTGCAAATCTGAGCAACAGCTTAGTTAAGGACTTGCTTGTGTTCATATTTAAACTTGAAAAGATGAATTTTCCAACACAGTATCTCTTAAATCAGCTAATCATCAACTATGGAAAATTGTCCATAGTGCTTTGATTGAGCCAGTGACGTTTTTATATTCTGGGTGGAAAGTTTGTCACCCTTTTCTTTTGCATCAGGAGGAGTATGCATGCACACATACATACAAGGAAAAGTAAGAAGTGTTAGGATTTTTTTTATTCTGTGAAATGTTCAGAGTTATTTAGAGTGTCAATATATCAAGGCAGAAAAAAAGTATATGACGTGTTTTGTTCCCAGGTACTCTGGAAGCAAATTTATGAATAAAATATGCAGTTAACTAAAATCTCCCTAGGTTTGCATTGATGTACGTGAGTTCTGCATATCTCAGTGTATTGTGAAATTAATTCTCTTGTTTTATAGGATGGTTATTAGAACCTCAATGCAGTTGGTGGTGTTACTGGTCTAATGAAAATGGATAAACGTTAACCTTGAGAATGTAGCAAATGAACTGGTCAGCCAGAAAACGAGTCTCTAGTCACTTCTGCAGTGACATTTAATTTAAAGCGTGTCTTACACATTTCATTTTCGGATTATCTGTACTAGGTATTTACCCCTCTCTGAATTTGCCTCATCTTTAATTAATGGCAGACATGTCTGAATTTCTCTCCTTCGGATACTCAGCCTGTTGTGAAGGGATCCAAAAGCATCCATTATGCTGATTTTATGCTGTAGCTGCCAGCAGACCTCTAGGTACAACTCTGTGTGCAGGTCAGTGCATCTGACATTCTCCTAAATCCAGGGGATTTTGTAGCCAAATGCCCACCCTTTGAACCAAGTGCCATCCCTTCAAACCTCTCAAAGAATGAGTGTAACCTGCAGGATACCATTGATGTTTAGGCATTTCTGGTTCAACCAGTTCTTCAGAAGAAAGCAATAGGAAGTGTCTAATGCACACAGAAATAGCCTGCACGCAGGGTTTCTGAACATGACTGTCCTTTAAGAACTAAAGTAGGGCTCTGCCAGGCATGAAACAGGACTGTGCACTTGATGGACCTTTGTCTGGTACCAGGGGTTTGGTGCATTGCTCAGCTCTGCTGCCTCCTCTGCCAGGCAGGGTCCTGCCCTTACTGCTGCAAGCTGCAGACGAGTTTCCCCGCAGCTGTAGTTCTTAAAAATGAGGGCAGATATATGACTTTTGCCTTCTAACGACTTACAGCCCTCCTTATCTGAGAGTGGCCTGCCTTTGTGAGTTATGTCATGGTTAAGCCGTATCCTACTGATGGGTTCGTTCTGTTTGGCAGGAGTCATACTTTGGTTCACAAGAACTGAAGGCCACCCCTGCCTCATACTGCTAAACACCTTAATGAACAGAAGAACATAAAATCCTCTTAAGCTTTTTTTGCCCACTGAAAGAAAGGAATCAGTGTGAAGGTTTTATCTCAGTACACAGTTTTTGGAGAAAGACACAAAAGTATTCTACAGAGCTAAAAGTTCAAGGTTTTTTTAGAGCTGCTCAGAAACTTTTGTACTCCAAGTTTTGTGAAATATTGGATTTTGACAGAAAAATAAAAGTTTGTGGAAGCTTTCAGAACACCTACATACTAATTTTTTGGCTAAATGTAGTTTGTATTTAGACTAATACAGTGCATCTTTATTAACATTTGCAGCACTTTTTGCAGCCCAAAGCATTTGGGGACATTAAATGATAAAGTTTTGAAACAGCTAGCAGAGCAAGGACTGTATTTCAAATCTTGTTTGAGCAGATGTAGGAAAATAATGAGGTGTGGCTCTATGAGACCTCTTTCAAGTGGCAAGATCTGCAATGCAGGATGGCTTTTGTATTGTCAGTGATGGAGATTGGAGACATGGTGAAGAAATAGTTTGAGTTTGTGCTTGAGTGGAGCAAGAGGTATAAATACAGAACTGAAAGAAAACAATTCTGGCAAGGTAGGCTGCGAGCATATAGAAATGATTTTCAAAGAATGAGGAGAAATGCCATCATTCTTGAGTTTAGATGGGCTACTTGTCCTTCTCCCTAATCTGTAGCAGTGTGATTAAGCTCCAAACTCCAGAATTACATTCCAGTTAAAATTTCCTTCTGAGATTTCAGTTCAATGGGTACTCTGATTCAGTCCCCTTAGCCAAGAGCAGGTGAAGTGATCCACATAGAGTTGGTTCTTGATTTTCTTGGGAGAAATGTTCAATACAAATTCTCAACACCATCTTTATCCCTGTGGTCTAGTGCCCTACTTAGAATAGGGTGGACCTTCTGGAGTGAATTCTGGTTGGTTTGCTTTCAAGAGGAGTGAAACATAGTTATGTTTTACTTGTTTAATGTGGCCATGTGTAAGACAGGAAATTTTGGTTATTTCAGTAACATCTCTCTGGTAAATTTATCCCATCCATTGTTCTATAGTCAAGGAACAAAATGGTTACATTTTTACAAATGTGCATCTTAAAAGGAATTGATATTTTAAATTGAGTATGGTGATCCTTCAATAACACAAGGTGGATTTTACTGGTGGGTGACTTGCTTCACTGCGGTGAGCTTAGGTTGGGCAGCCTGGCAGAACACGCAGTGGTAACCTTGGGAGTCTGGAAGTTCTGTGTCTTTAAAAGTGGAGAAAAGTCTACTTTCAGAGGTTTGGTGTAGAAGAGAACTTTTTCTTCCTGCATATTGTCTGGTTGCAGACTTTCTTAAGCTGTCAAGAGATAAATTTAAAACTTAAAATGGAAAACAGGTAAATGTTTTTTTACGTGACTCTAAAAAGATATTTTCAAAACAGTTGACAAATTTCCATGCATTGATTCCATTCTTTGCCTTTGAACTGATTTTTTTATTTGGTTATGTCATATTGAAAAGGTGTTTTTGGGGGGATGGTTGTTTTGGTTTGCTTTTGGGTTTGCATTTATTTAATTAGATAGCAACACTAAAGCCCCTAATCTTAGCCTATTAAAATGTATTCAGGCCTTTCTGTATTTAAATCCTTACATTTAAGTCAGCTTTTTACTTCTGGATCTGCCTCAGCACGGAAAAAGCAGAACAGGAGTGTTTCTCTGGTTTTCAGGCATCCAAAAGATAAAAACTGCTTTAATTCAGTTTTAGTCTGAGATGGCAACATGTGTGAGGTATCCTGCGTTTTGACCAAAACCACCATGAATTCTCACAATCTCTCCCCCTTTCTGTGTGGTCTTACTCTCCAAACCTTATAATTAAAAATGAGGTTAAAATCTGTATTTTCCTCTGAGCATTAGTTTCTGATGTTATTGTTTATGTTCTTTCCTGCTTACTATGCTCTTACATATATATGCACATTCAAAGAATATTACTGAAGGACAAAATCAAGCATTCGGAATTCATAAAATGCCAGAATGTTTTCCTGCCCAATCTTAATTCTACCTCTTGTAATTATATTCATTATGGTACAGTCTTTAATTATGTGAATCATAGTATTTTTAGTACAAGATACATACTTGATTCAGCACAGAGGATAGATGATGCTCACATAATGAGTAGCTGTGCAATATTTTTTTTGCTCTCATTGTTCAGTTAATGCCTCTGCAGTTTATTTACTGAAATGATTCAAGGCTTGCTCAGAAGACAAAGTTGTTCATTTCCTTAGGGGTTTTATTCTTATCACACTCAAAACTCGAAATTTGAATGCTTCAGGTACTGATTTGTTTCTACACCAGCCTAGTCAGATGGGAGAATATTATGGGGTCATAAATCTGGTCATAAAAGCCATGCATGTTGGCACTTTCCGCTGGGGAGCTGAGAAAAAGGGAGTTTCAAAAGTATTCACTGATTTTTAAGAGCCCAATTTGAGACTTGTATGAGCAGATTTTTAGTACATGACACTGAATATCCAAAAAGTATCCTCCGTCTATTTCACTTGAACAGTGAAAAACTGACAGAAAGGCAATCTTTCTGCACGGTCTCAAGCTTCCTACCATAAATAATTAAACTGTGATTTTATTTTTTTTTTCTGTGCTTGGCCTGAGACATCTACTTATCATGGAAAAACTCAGACTGGATGGGAATCTACCCTCGATTCCCCAAAATTGAAGTTCACATTTGTGAGAGATGTTGGAAAATATTAGTAAATCGTTGTAGCACCTCATAGTTATCGTAAACTTTTTGTCAATAGTTTGTGGTGAGTATAGGTTTTACAGAAGTGCAGCATGTCATTCTTTTCCTCAGCTCTTTTCCAATGGCTTTGTCATTTTATAGTTTCATTTTACTGTGTCTTTTTTTTTTTTTTGGGGGGGGGGGTTGGGGTTGTGGGAGAAGGTGGTTTTCTCCTTCAGAAAAGATTCTGCTGAAATCTAAAACTTTTCCCAGCTGGATCGTGTGTTCATAGGAAAAGCTCTTACTTAAATAGACCAGCATTTCTTGGAAAGGAATTAATTCTTGAAAAGATCTTGACTAGCTGTATTGTAGAGTTCATTTGAACAACAGTTCACTGGATGGGGCTTGAGGAAGGACCAGTGATAACCTCTCATGCCTCTATATTTTTCCTTTTATTTTTTAATTGACTGATTGAGGTTGTATTTATGAGCTGTTCCACTAAAATTTTGGCATTGTAACTCATGTTTTTATTTCTTGAAATGGACCAACTAGAAGCATTATTTCAATGTTTAAGATTTCAACAATGGAAACAGAAGACATGTTAAACTCGAGTTTATATTTTACATTAGATTAAATCTCTCCCTATACATTTAGGACTGCAAAATTGAGTAATTTTGGAAGCATCTGTGATTTTTCCCCAATCAGGACACTTTTTTTTTTTCATTCTGTACTGCTACCGTGCACTTGCACCCTTCCAAATTTGGACTTGTCAATGTTTTGGCAATAGGATCACAAGCCATGGTTTGTCTAAGGACTGACAGCGAAATTTGCACATCCTTTTTACCCCAGGTGCATACTTGCTGATCCTATATTGCTGTTGTACTATTTTGTAATAGCTAATTTGTGCTATTCTAGAAAAACAGACCTCAGTGGAGTCCCTCAGTGCATATACACTGGTTATAATTTTGTCATGTATGTGCACAGGAGCAGAGATCTATGAAGGTGTAACCTGTGGCAGACGACAGACTACTTTGACACAGCTATAGCAATTCCCTATCCTATATTGTTTGTCGTATTCTTCTGGGTTTTGTTGCACTTCCATTACCAGTTGGTAATGTTTGCTAAGTTGGTGATGATACCAAAGAATCCCAAGGTGTTAGAGTACTCCATGTTGGAGAATCTACCAATTTTAGATTTTGCGAATATGTTCAAGGGAAAGGTCAAATGGTGGTATAAATTGCAGTGGTTTAGACATCCCCTAGACCTTCTTTGTGTTTAGATCAGTTTTTGAATTTCCCTGTGCTGTCCATGGAAACTATTCTTCCTTAGTACTCAAGTTTGTCATGCAAAAGGAGCTTAACTTTAATGATATCCTAAGAGGGACCCATCCATACCTTGTGTTAGCCAGTGTCACCCAGAGAGCACAGCACTGTGATCAAAGCAGCTGAGACACTTCTGTTTAGGCTAGATGCAGAATCATTTCCTGAGGAACTGAAAAGTTCAGAAGGAGAATGAAATGAGATCATTTTCCCGCTGTACTTGTCAAAACCCTACAGAGAAGGATAGACCTTTTTGCTCTTGCATCATTATGTACAGGCAAAGGTTAGGCTTTCATTGCAGACTTGCTCAAGGCACATATGTGAACTCCAGAAGAATAAATGCTTGAAATTGTCCAGCATGATTTTCAGGAGAGAACAGAAGAGAAGCAAGAAAGTAATATAGAGTTAAGCAAGTGCAGAAATAATGAGTGTTGTTCTATGTTTAAAAGCCCTGAAGCAGATTGAAGTCATCAACCTCTGCTTTGCAGCCTCCATCCATAGTGTCTCCTAATATTAGCTGCATCTGGACAGTGATCTGTAGTACTTAAGGACATTAGAAGAGAACAGAGACCCCTGACAGAATATGTGGGATATTCTCTTGGACTGATCCTCTTCAGAACTACAGGACCGTAACTGGATCCAAGATGACAGAAGAGCGAGTATTTGGTATCATATCTGTACTACACAAATTGGGAGACACTGCAGGACCAAGCGGTGTGGAGACAACCTAAAGCTCTCCTGAGAGCTGCTCTTTCTTCCCAGGGCCTCCCTGTGCTTACCTACAGCTCATGTTGCCGATGGAATCTCCATTCCACCCACCAGTTTGGCACTAGGTCTTCTTGTTGCTGCTGTGCTAGCAGCAATTCCTTCCAGATCTCTTCAGCCTCTTCTGCCTTCATTACACATCACCTCAGCAGCACCCAGGGATCATGGTGGGCATTACATTAGCTCGGTGCTTTAAAGGTGGTGAGTGCAGAAAATGTGTTGCTTATGTTCACTACTTTTAAAGAGGATTTCAGTTTCCCACCCTTCCCTCCTGCCACTTTCTAAAGGGAGGGATAAGATTGTATTTTTGAGGCAAGAGAAAAGCAAAACCAGATCTTTATTTCTTTATCTTTTGGTCTGGAGGAACCTCCTTATCATAGTTGCCATAGCTGCAGCTTCTTCAGCCTTCAGACGAATGGCAAGACAGGTTTTGTAAAGTATGTTTTCCTAAACCTTGTTTCTCAGAAGTTGAAAATAAACCTTTTGTCTTCCTGATTTAATATTCCCTCAGGGCTGCTTGTACAGCAAGGTTACAGCTTTTGTGGAGTCATAACCTACCACCTAACGAGCCTTCCAGCACAAGGGAAGGCCTGATCTTGTAATGAAACACAGGCAGGAGAGAAGAAAGAAACAAAACAAAACCCCTGAATAAAAACCTTCTCTAGTTTCTCTGTTCATCACAGAGAGACGAGTCAGTGACCAGACTTTTCTTTTGCTTTCAACCTTTTGGCTGTTGTAAAAAGAGCATGGCAAAGGCAATGTCATAATTATCTTTTAATAAAAAATAAAAAACTTGGGAGACAATGTTATTGCCTGATCCTACCAAAGTGCTGATCCACTTCTGTTCTTCCATACACCGTCAACATTGGGAAAAGAGAAGGAAAATGCTGGAGAGGAAAGAGACAGAAATAAAAGAAAGAACTGCTTTTGACAATCGGTAGCATTTTCATAAGTTACAAACTGTGCAGTTTGATGGGGCAAAACTTAACTTGTATTTTAGAGGTCTCACAGCCAATGCCAGTGTGTGTTGGAACTACAGCTCTGATTTCTCCTGGCAGCAGTATGAGTCCAAATAACCGATATTGAACACTTGCTGAACTAGGGATTGTGACTTCCAGGTGAATATCTCAATCAATGGAGCCTTTCTCACCCTCTTGCTTGCTTTCTCCTTGTGCATATTTAGTATGTCATATAAAATGGAGCAGGTACCGCAGAGGGGTGAATTGTGGCATGCTCTCACATTTATGATTCAGGTGGGATTTGATCTTCTAAATTTAAGAGGGGGTTTTCCTCTGAAGTCCTCTTCTTTTTAGCCAGACCATCCTTAGCATTGGCCAGCAGAGTGTTTCAGAGTTTTGGGCAAGAAAATTTTTTGAGAAACACTATCTATCAGCACCTTTGAGACCTCAGGCAGCCCCTGTGTAGTTGCATGGAAGACTCATTGTGGGCCACAAATTATAAGAGTAGCTTAATTCTGTTTCTGTGTTGAAAGGTACATGGACAAAATAGTTCCCACCTTCCTCTACCTCAGTAAGAGCACTGATTGACATTCAAAGCCACTCAAAAAGTGGAATGATGAATTAGAGATATCTGTAATTATTGTTAATTTTGCTTTTCTTCTTACTTCCTGTTTTTCTTGAGGCTGAGCTATCAAATTCCCTAACAGTAAGTAGAAGTGAATCTGTTAACATTATTAATCTAAGGCTTTACTTGCAAAATAAAGATCTTTTCTTCTAGGGTAGCCCCCCTTAGGTATTTAATTTATACAGCACATTTTTTCCAGCCTTTCCGTGGTAGAACATAAAACACCAATTGAGCATTTGGCTTCATGGCTTCTGGCAAACTTGGGAAAAGATGGTAAACATTCAGTCCCATCCTTTTGCTCCCAAAAACCTAAAAATCCAATAAAAACCTGTTTTATTTTGCTGTGTTATGTTCTTGCTGTACTGTGGGAGATTTTGCCGTTAAAACCACAGCACACCTTCTTCTGCATTGAAATTTCTCAGTGTTTTCTTTTTCCTGTTTTAAAATGAAACTAAAGGTAACAGTACATGTTTATTGGAGGGAAAACTGTTTCCCTAGGGGGAAAACTGTTTGGGTATTTTTTTTTAACGAGTTCTTCAACATATGCCATGCTGAGGGAAGAAAAGATGTAAAAATTTCATGAAGTAATCAAAACTTGAAAAGAACAGGGAATCATTGTCCGATCGATGGCTTTGAGAGCTGTGTTTGCCAGCACATTCACTCACTAACTGAGCTTGACACTGACAGCATCACATTTCTGGTTTTAGGATGCTGCCCTGAGGATTTAAGCAAGACATGTTATAGAAAGACATGTTTTAATGCTTTGTAAAGTGACAAAATTTGCTTTCATTCTGTCAAATTATAGTACTGTGAGCATTAACTAACTGTTGTGGCAATGGAGTGAATCCACATGGATCAGAAACGGGATTATGGTCATGCTCTTTCCTGAAACTTTGTACGTCTCCCAGAGCTGTGGTTTGCAGCATGATGTGCCAATTACCACCAAAGAGATTAGTAATCAGTGCTGATTAGCAACAGAAGGCTTTTGAATACAGAATTGTACAGAGGAAAACATGCCCAGCAGGTGCCCTCTCTGATATTTAATTATCAGAGAATCTGATGGAGAGAGGTGTTTACAGGACTGGCTCTGGATTACCTACAAGGGGGTTTCTTGCATAAAAGGTTTAGAAGAAAGTTCACGCTAGTGTCAAACAAGGATTAGGACACTAGCTCAATTAGAGCTAATTAATGTCCTGCAAGTGCTTTGCTTTTCCAGCCACAGTGTGGTACAAGAAGTTTTGCTGGAAGAGTCTGATTCTTAAGTGCCTTAAATAAAAGAGCTCCAAGATACTGCTGCTGTAAGTCATAGTTTGCAAATGATCCTTGAGGGATTTAGAAGGTGTCAAGGCTATGATTTATGTTGGTTATCTGATATGTGGGTGGATGCTTAAGTGCTTTATGGATGTATGAGGTGCTGCAGTTAATGGGTTGATTTGGTTGATAAGGGGTATTTTGGTGAAGTTCAGGATCAGGTGGTGTGCTGTTCCCTGATGAACTAGGTTAGAGTAACTGGAAGTTAAATAGAAAATTGAAAAACTGTGTTCTTTATGTGAGGAAAACAGAAACATTTAGAACACTTGATCATTTGTTGCATAGATCAAAAATTATTTTTGTTCAAAGGCTCTTCAGTTTGTTTTGAAATGAGTCAGTGAACTTGGTGTAACTGTTAATGAACCCAGGTGGAATTTTCAAAAGTACGAACATTTGTCTGACTCTTGTCCCAGTGAAGCAAGTGTGTTCATCCCTGACTTCATCTGGGGTAAAGTTCAACCATATCTCAGTGCCTGTTTCTGAGAAGCCTACGCTTAGTGCCCAGATCACGATGATCTCCTTTACACCTGACTTTACTTGACACTCTCGTTTGCAGTGTGAGTGGGTAGGTCAAGGAAGAAACAGATGCTGGCTATGGATGGACCTTGTTTTCTGCTTCTTTATAAAACTCTGCTGTTAAGGTCATAGGTGGGTCAGGCTGGTGGGCAGTGAGCAGGTGCTTGTAGTGCTGCCTCTAGTCCGTAATTGCTCTGAAGGTAACAGCCAGGCTTGTCAGTCCAACACAACCATGATGAAAATAATGGAGGTAGGCTAAGAATATTGTACCAGGGCTTACACACAAAACTTTCTCAAATTTTGAGAAAGTTTTGAAACTTTGCAAATTTTTTTATCCTTTCAAATAAAAGCTGGGGAAATAAGAGCATCAGTTAGAATGGATTTTCGAATTGATACAGGATGGTTGATGAAAATGTGAGAAGTAGCAATGCAAATACATGCTTTCTGACAGTACTGGATTGTGAGAGAAAAGAGACCTGCAGCCTTTACTCCATTCCCCCAAATACTTTGAGGCAGGTGTATCCTCACAGTGTTTCTACCATGTTTTCCCCATAGAGGTGCCTCAGACTTGGTTAGAGCATTGAGGTATTGCCATGCTCTTAATGGAGATGAGTTCTTCCCACTCTCTTTTTCCGTCTCCTTATTTTGAAGACCATTTAAGATGTCTTTTGAGATAGTTGTAAAATCAGTATCTTTGACTTGTTGCTTGTATTTGACTGGAGTCACACAATGCACTTTCTTGATCTTCCATATGCTATTTTGATAAATACATGTTTAATATTTTTTTCTGTCAATTTTTGCAAGTTTTAACAATCTAAACCTCATTGCTATTATTTCCTGAGTTAGTCACTCAGAAGGATACGACACAAACACTTAGAATTGAATTACTGAAATATTTATGTGTCTATGCAGTGCTCTCAAGACTTGCACATTTTTATGTCCAAGGCAAAAAAATAAAGCACCTTAAAATGAAGTTTAAGTTAGAAGCATTTCAAGATTTTGGTCAATTAAATCATCACTTCAACATGTAATGAGTATTTCATTTTCACTAGAGAAAATGTAGTATAATATCTGATCCAAAGGTAGTTGCTTTGAATTCAAACTGCAATTTCCAGTTTGTTTCACCTGTCGCTAGATTTGCTTGTAGTTTACTGGCTACCTTCACTGAACCTATTCTATTAAAGGTAGAAGTGCACTTGTTTTGAGATAGATACAATTTGTTTTTTCTACTACTGATTTAAGCAAATAAAATTAGAATTACCATTGAGAAATCTGAATAACAGAAGGCAAACTCTGAAGCCTCTTGAACAACAAGGAACATGTGAAGAGTTACTATGCATCCTGCCTGAGAGACAGAATGGACCTGCGACAGCCTAAGGAATGATGCTTTTAGCTGCTGCACAGAGCTATTTGAGCAGCTTGTGGAGCCAGTAGCCTAATACCTTCTGCTCAGCCTGTGCTGAGCACAGGGCAGTTGACCCCTCCAGACACTTGTAAGAAGTCCAACAGTCCAACAGTCTGTTGTTTCAACTGCATGCAGTCAAGTATATGAAGGTGAGAGGCTGCCCACCAGAGAGTGTGAAAGGTGACATTTTGTCGTAACCCAGCAATACACTCATACCCAGTGCCTGTTTGGAACGAGCCATTGTAACTCTGGATGGAAAAGCATCAAACAAATGTCATAAACAAGTATCTTGGCAAGCCAGAAAATGATACTGAGGCTTTCCACAATATTTTTTTGTTAAAAGAGAAATCAGTGATGTGAAGCCTGAATTTATGCTCAGAAAATTGCTTGTCATCCTACAGCATAGGTTCTTGAGCAGAGGTGGACTCAAACAGTTTGTTGAAAATTATATTTTCATATAATTTTGGCCAAAGTACAAATGTCCTTGCCTCAGGAAGCAGTTTTCCCCTGAGAAGTGATGCTGGAAAAATCAAAAAGAGCAGTCTGCTTGCTTGCCAAAATTCACCCATGAATGAATTGCATCACAAAGCTACCAACAACACAACATTTTCAAAGACCATATCATACTGTTGCTATAAGAAAAGTGATTTGTAAGACTCGACATTGTAAGGGGACTGTTGGCCAGAACAATATTAGTAGAAACCATTATTGTTTATAATGCAATAGAGTATAGGCATATAATAATATTTCTTCTGATTTAGTGGAATCCAGGCAGCAACCAAATTTTGCCAGTTTCATGTTTTGCCCTTTTTGGAAGTTTGATATAAATTTTTTTCTGGGAAATTATGTTGAGGCCTTTCATAAGAACATACCTATATTTATTATTCTTACATTGTTTAGAGCAGCAAAAAAAATATTGTAATTACTAGTACACATTTGAATCCTGAAGGATACAAACAAACTATTGAAATAATGCTAAATGCCCACTGGTGTATCATTTTATTATTTTAATTTTGCTTGTTTGTTACAAAGCTGAGATTCTAGGCCTTAAGATAAAACTGGAACCCAGGAATCCTCACTAGTCAGGAGCCTCTGAATAGGCATAAATAATTGCTTGTGATATGAAATTTTTCTTTTCTCTTAGAATTTTCCTTTTACCGAAAAAATCTTTTTCTCATTCTGGTGTGGAGTGACACAGTTCTAAATAGAGAAGTTCTTGTGAAAAATTATTCTGTTTACTTTTTTTTTTCTTTTTTTTAATCTCAGCATTATTTTCATGTGTTTTCACATGCTCTGGAAGATGAGATTTTTCTTCTCCCATCCAGGCTCTCTGGAAAGGGACATCTGCACTGCCAGAAGAGTTTCAGTTCAACTTTCCTTTGTTGTCCCCTGAAAAGAAGGATGCATCTGCAGCTGAGATTTTTAATATGTTTGCTTGAAAGACTAAATCTGTTGGTGATGATGATTTCATCTCTAATTCCACACCAGACTGCAAGGTTGAGTAATAATGTTGAAGGCCTTTGCCCAGTAATTGGCCACTGGAATCCCTGTTGGGTTATTGGTGGGCTTGTTAAAGGAAAACCTCTCAAATGCATGTTAAGTTCAGCTGCTGGCAGTCTTTGCTGAATGTTTCAAGTTGTAGTGTCTAGCACAGGCTGGGCACAGCTGCTGTCCATTGTCAGCTCGCACACACTTTCTTAGCAGGCTTAGCTGAAAGAACATCTAAAATTGCTGTAATGGCCACCTGTTGCTTTCATACATTATTCCCACAGAAACCCACCTCTGCTGAATTTAAATGATTCAACTGTAGTTCTCTGCTCTATGCAGTGAAAAGAGATGAAGAAAATATGCATAAGAAAAACAATTTAGGCAAAAACTCCGTTACAGCACTCCAAAGGCCCCATCAAGAAACTTTCTTTGGATCAGGGCTAAGGGTAGGTAAATCTATTCAGATAAAAAATTATTTAGATAGGAATCTGAACCTTTATGGGAAACTCGTATAAAAAATACTTGCCAAGTTTGTCATTACCCGACTTGTGGTGGTTGGTGCAATAGAGCATAGCTGGTGGTAATCCTAGAGCTGGTCAGAAGCAGTCATGCCTATTTGCATTATTCTTCCGGCATGACTCTAAAGACTGCAGACACTTAGTGTGCTCCTGGCATTTTTTTGCTGTTTTTAATGCATTAAGTGGAACTAGCCTCTTTGGAGCCTAAATGTTCCATTTATTCAGAGATGCCTTCCTGCAATGCCAGTATGTTTCAAACCATAAACTACAGAAGTAATTTTTGGTGGCAAGAAAAAGATTTAGTCCTCACAGTCTGCACAAACTTGCAGCTTGATTTTCAAGAGAACCTTACCCTGAAATGGGGACGGAACAGCCAGAGTGTGAATATGAATCTTCATCTTTTGTGCTTTGTCAGACATCACATAACTATGTATACAGCATCCTCGTCTACTGCAGTTAGGTCTGTGTGTGTCACTTGTTCCTAGAAGTTCTCCTTCTCTGTGTGCCTCACCTGACTTCTTTTCACTGTGACCTCAGCTGCCCTGGCCCTGTATGTGCCATTCTGCTGACACCTTGACTGCATGGATGATGCATAATCCACATATTGTCATTACCTTTTCTTCTGGATAAATTCATCCATCAGAAGTGAGGGATTATTGAACACAAGTGAATTTTGTAGTTCTTTGCATAAAAATAGGTGGGGTTTTTTTTTCATATTTAGCAGTTGTTTTTCAGTAGAACTCAAAGACACACCTGAAACAGTAGGCCAACATCCAAGGCCAGTTTGTCCTCAGAGGATAAAAACCTGTATGAAGGTTGGTAGTCTAGAGACTTGACAGTTAAGGGAAAAAAAAAGAAAAAAAAAAGAAAGAAAGAAAAAAATAAAAAGGAAGGGGAGAGAGCTTTGACCCTGCTGAACTCTTTGAATCTAAAAAGCTGCTAGAAGGAAACAGTTTTTGATCACCACCAGCTTTTGGCTGAGTTAAAACATATGACTTAAAGTTAGGAACGTAAGACTGGGAACGATCACTAGGATTGCAAGAGCTGGGGCATTAGTTAGTCTGTCCCTTTCTGGTCTCTCCACTGTAATGGAATTTATTTTTTTTTTCCTCTCTTAAATGAACTCAAGTTCACTGATCTCACCCTTTTCTACACAGATTGCTTATTTCAGAAGGCTGTGTCCTGTCTTTAATCTCTCATCTTCACTTTGTCCTTGTTCTATTTTCTTTTCCTTTTCCGTGGGTCCCCACTCCATCCCCCCATTTCCCAGAAAATAATGGTGTTGAAATTCACTGTTAAAACTCCTTTTGGTATAGTATTTTTTTCCCCAGGCATTTTTAGATAGGATTTCTGTTTCACATCTTTAAGTTTCAGTTATTTACTCTTTCTGATATCAACAGGTATTTCTGTGGAGGTTGCAAGTACAGTATTATCCTTAAAGATTATCTCAGGAAAAGAATAACAATTGAGGTCTCCCCTGGACTGTAATTTGTGCAGCTCGGTTTTCCACCCTAGAAAGATCACTCTACTTTTTTTCAGAGGTTTTTCCTGAAATGTTTCACGGATTGCCTGGTGCCCTTTAGAGGATGCTAAATAGCACACAGAGTATTTCTTTGCTCTTGACTGACAGCTGTACCCTGAAGTCCCAAGGGCTGAAGGAAAGGGAAAATAATACAAGGCAGAAGTTTGCATAGAGTCTGTCCATGCTGGCCTTCAAGTATTTAAATACACTGTTTTGTTTGTCTTGTGCTATGCTGTTGTTTTTATCCAGAGGTGTTCAGAAAAGCACCTGTTTTCCCATCTCGTGTGAACCACAAACTACAACTGCAGTGAGAATGTGGTCACAGTCTTGGCTGCCTCTGAGGCATCATGTCCGAGGGAGCTAGTGCTATTGCATGTATTTTGGCCATCTTGCTCTTATCCACGTGCTTGTCTGTACTCTGCCTGATTCATTGCTTGCCAGTGCTGTGGATCTCCAGCTCCCCCTCCATCCTTCTCCCTGGCTCGTGCTCTTTGACTCACTTGCCAACAGATGAACTTTCTGGCCTGGATATGATCTGCCCATATTCTCCAGTGTTCTATTTGCAAAGGTATTTATACATCACAGAGTTTTGAATGTTGCCCTTTCCTAACATAAAGTAACAAAAAGAAGTAACCTTTCTCCTTTCTTCCTTCCCCCTGTGTTCACAGAGAATAGTGACCAGAAAAACAAAGTACAAGGTAAACCAAGCACGGAGCAGAATGTCTAATAGAGTCTGAAGGGTTTCCCTCCAGGGAAAGGCTGCTTGAGACTTACTAACCTTTGCACATTTAACAGGAAAATGGTTCTTTCACTCTGAAATTAATTTCAGAGGGGCGTGAGGGTTGAAACTTTTGACAGAAGCTTTCTTAACTCTTGATGCTCTTTTAGCTCTTTGCATTTGCAAGGCCTACATCAACAGGATCAAAGCACAGATTACTTCAATCAGCTGATAATAATATGCATGTTCTTGTATCCTGTTTCAGTGCAAGTTAGGTTCATTCAACTGAAGCTCTGAGCCTATAGCTAAAAAAGAAAAATTGAAGATGTGGCTAGTATTGAGCCTTCACTACCATTGATTGAGGAGCCCCAGTAATTCAGCATGCTTTGTTAAAGAAAACAGCAATGAAGACAGAGATCTTCAGCCAGTGGAGCATCTTCTACCTATGTAGGATCACAGAATGATTGTGGTTGAAGGGCACCTCTAGAAATCATCTAGTCCAGCCACCCTGCTCAAAGCAGAGCCGAAGCAGGGTATTTGTACCTATTGATAAGATGCTACTTGAGCCTTCTCTTCTCCAGGCTAAATAATCCCAACTCTCTCAGCGTCTCCTTGTATGTCAGATGCTCCAGTACATACTGTCTAAGATTTTCATCTAACATCTACTTATCAAAGTATGTGGAACCTATTTCTCCTCATGTAGCTCTAAGGTTGAGAAATGTTTCTTTTACTGGCAGAATTCATGTCTGAGTAAGCTGAAGTGGGATGTTTATGGAGACAGAGTTCAGGTCTTCTAGCAGAAGAGGGCCTGCCCCATCCATCCGTCCTAGGAAGAGTGTTGCTGCTCAGACAGGTTGCCACATCACTGCTTTGACCTCAGGCTGCAATTTCTGTAAGCCTTTAGTGGAGTCTTGTGGTGGACTCCTCTGTACTGCATCTCTGCTTCTCCACTTTCATAATAGGTGGACATCATGAAGCTTTATTTAGTGGTATGTTGATGATTTCCCTGGCACCTCATGTTCAAGCTCAGGGGATTACATTATGCTGTGGTGCTCTGTTAAAATGCTGACAGGTCTCAGTCCAGAAGTAAACACATTGTGCTGGTGTATCAGAATGATCAGAGGAACAAAACTGACTTTTTGTTTAGTGAGAGATTAGTAAAATTGAATTTGGTTTGTTTGTCCATTTAATTGTGTGTTGTTGAACAGAAATTCCCTCAAGGGAGGAATCTCTGTGCATGCTTTTGAGCCAATTCCATTATTTTCTGTATCATCATTGTTGTCTGAGAACTTAGATATCTGTCTAACAGAAGTTATAAGGCAAGTTCTTGAATATACATGGTTCACATCAGCAGGCATGAAATGAAATACATAGATTCACTATTTCTTTTGTTGCAGTGGAGTGATGATTTACATGGGACATTACCTGCTTGGAAATGAACATTTTGCATTCACTAAGTGCCTCAGGATACAAGCTTGTCCCTGTGAAAGAAAGAGGGGAGAGGAGAAGGTGCCTAAATCTTTTTTTTTAATGCAAAACAAACAGCAGGATGGGAATGCTGGAGTTGCTTGTACTTGGCATACTCTGAAAGGGGTTTGTTCACATTTGCAAAGCAAAAACAAAAATCTGGAAGGCTGAAACACAAAATGACCAACTGCAACCAAAGCATTTGCTGCCTGTTTGCTCTGAATGTGCAATTGGCCTTGGTCTTTTAATTATAATCCATAAAGATGGCACTGTTCCCTACCCACCCTTGGGCTTCCAGGAGCACTGAGTGCTTAGGGCTTGGGCTGCTAATGCTATAATTGAAACAGCTGCTCTGCTCTCTAAGTACTTTATTCATTCACCTTTGAAAATGTTGATGGATCTGTGGCATGTTCTGGGCCTTTTCTGTATATGTGAATCTCAAACACAGCCACTTGCTAGATAGAACTAATGAAGAGAATTTGTTATGGCTTTTAGTGTGTTGTCTCAGTTTTTAAAAGTAGAAGAAAAAGGGAGGGAGTGAGGGGAAGGCTGCTCTTAGGTTATAAAGCTCTCTGGACTAAATTCACATTACCTACAAGACCAGACATCCTAATTCTACGTTAGACTCAATGACTTAAACTAAAAATGAGTGTAAAATATTACTGGGCCAAAAGGTCATTATTTTTACATTCTGCACTGATTTTTAAATTAGCGTGTACAGCGAAGAGCCTCTGGGAATTGTGCTGTAAATGAGCAGAGCATTTGGAGGGGTCCACACTAATTCGTGCAGACCCCAGGCCAGTGGTTGCTCTGCAGCTCTGAAAACCTCAGGCAGCCAACAGAAGCTTAAATATACCCACAGACTTTCTCAATACACCTTCCTTTACCCATTCTTTTTCATTATCTTTGTATTCAGCACATTTCTGAATTACTGTTCAGAAAGAGTTTGTCATTGTGTCAGATGAATGCATTTAATAAGTGGAAAGTCATCCTAGTGTGAGCTAATGGCAGTGGGATGTGGCTGGCAATGGCTAACTTAAGTGTATTTATTCAGTAGGGCTGTGGCAGAGATGGAGTTACTGACTAAAACATGATCACTTGACTGCTTTGATAGAGTTTTGGCCTAATAGTGTCTTCCTTACAGCCCATTGCTCAGCTCGGCATATCCTACAGGCTCAGGCAGCTTTAACCTCCTTGTGACTAGAGTCTGGCATATCTCGAGGCAGTTTACTCATGAAGGAAAGGATTGTGCAGGAGCATCTGAACTCTTAATTACCCAGGAGCTGGTTCACCCAAGAATAAGCTGAAACTGCATAAAACCTTTGAGCTGGGCAAAGGCAAGGGCCGCTGTGGTCCATAAGCGGGTTTTTATTCAATGGTATTGATTGTCCTTGGCAGATACAGAGCCTGAGAGCTTTGTGGTTATGTTTGTTAGGGAAAATTAGAGGTCATTTGGAGACTTTGAGAGTCAATAAATCTAAATTTTGATGAAAAAAGGCAAAATCCTAATCTGAATCAAGTACTCAGGCAGCCCATGTGGGAAAGCAGTGAGGGAGTAAAGAAAGGGCTGGAAATTTTACTGTGTCTTCCCTGTCAGTCTCCAGCACTCAGATTATGGTTGCATTCTGTTCAGGAAAGGAGGAACAGCAGGGAAATGGTCTTAGAAAATTGTACATTGAAAACATGAAACACATGATTAATGTCAGGAAATGCAGTCTGGGTGTTGCTACCCAGTTTGTGTTGCCCGAAGGTGAGCTGACAATATGTACCCCTGCACAGATACTTTGCATACCTGCAGCCTTTGCTGTCTGAAGTGCTTAAAGGTTGTTGCAGGTTCATAGAGCAAAACTCATCCTTGTTCAGAGTTTGATTTATATATTCAAAACAGGGTTTAAGCCAGGCCCTAGGAATAGTGCCTGGATTGATTTGGCCTTTTTCACTGAGTTGGATACTGGTAACTTAATTGAGTCTTACAATATCCTCCGGCATCAAGTATAGCTTTTTGTACTTAAGTTCACAGAATTGTCACAGTATTTCTAAAGTCACACTAGAATATCCAAGTGGGAACCTTTCACCCCATTTCTGCCTTGTGAAGGAATCGTGGAATCCTTTTCATCATATGGATGAGCTTGCAAGTGAGACTTGCTCTTTGAGGCTGAGCTTTCCAGGATGCTGCAGTGCATGCTGTACTTCCCAGAATGGTGTCTAAAGGCAAGAGCTATCCCAGCAAATGTTATTGAATTGCAATTACTGATGTCATTTAGAAAAAGAAAAAAAGACTACTTGAATTTGAAAAAACAATTTAATGTGATACTGAGGTGAACAACATTTGCAGGACTGCTGTATTTTGGGAACACATGAAAAGGCCCAGGTATTTTCTTTATCAGTAAACACTAAAGACAGTCATCGTGTTTTCATGCTGTTTTAAAATCACTGTTCCAAACCACCTTCAGTTTCATTGGCAATATTAACCCAAGGAAATGAGCTGCTTGGTTTAGGTACCTTTCTATTTGGCTGTGAGGAGCCAGTAAATTATACCACAACATCTTGTGGAGTCTGTTTTCTATGCATGTTCCTTGTCAAGGCTTTTCTTATTTATGCTCAAAGGAAGTGTGTATGCCAAATGTTGAGACTAACAGGCAAGTGTATGCCGAGCTAAATAAAACATCCCAGTGCTTCAGGTTCTGGGGAGTTGAGATCCCGGTGGCTTAAACTTGTATTTCCAGGCAGTGGCAGATGTGGTTGGCTACTCTTGGCTTCCCTTCAGTACAGTCTGTTAGATTTCTCTTTTTCATAAATGTCCAATACTAAATGAGGGAGATTAGATCAGTGGGACAGAAACAGGCTTATCCTGTCTGGCAAAAGTTAGTCTTGACCATAGGCAGCATTTCTTCTATTTGGACCTGCACAGCAGATGCTATTCTCATATATATATTTCAAATATGGTAAGATAGCTAGGACATTATCAGCCATGATAGCATTGCTGTGACTGCTGCTATGTTGAAGGCTGCACACACCTCACTTTTGAGGTGTTTTTCTCTCTTTAAAATTGACATTTCAGTTGTTAAGTAGTACAGCCTGCCTGACATCTGATGTGCCATTTACTCTGACAGTAGATTCTGACCTCCCAAGTTCCATTGCTTTGATTACAGTGACCAGGTGATTGTTTTAGTCACACTCTCTGTTTTTTAACATCTTCCACCATTCAAAGCCGAGTCTTACACCTCAAAGGCCCTCTTCCCTAATGGGATAACTCTTATAATGCCCGATACCTAACCAGTAATGGACACAACCTTTCTGCATTCCAGGTCTCATCTTTCCCCATTCAGATCCTTCCTAATGAGTCATTTCTTTCAAGACTCTGTTGAAGGAAGCCAATTAAATTGGAAGAGTGTCCTAGTTTCCCAGGAACAGACCCATAGCCCAGCCATGGCAGGCAGGCCATGAGTAGCCTGGAGTCATCTGGGAGTTTCAGTCAGGTCATCTGCCCCAAGCTGACTCACAGGTGTATCCCACACCACTGGCATCATGCTCATTATAAAAGCAGGGAGTTAACTGCAGGTGGAGTTCCTCTTCCTGGGGCTCCTCTTTCTTGGCCTTCTGCTCCTGCTGCTGATCGTAAGAATGAGAATGAGCTTGTACACTTTATGTTGGTGATTGTATCAGTTTTGTTATTTAATTAAATCTGTTTCTACTTCAACCCATGGGGCTTCTCCCTTTTTTTTCTGATTCCCCTTCTCAGCTGGGAAGGGGGCATTGGGTGCTAGAACAACTGCTACAGTTTAGTTCCAGGTACAGGCTAAATGTAGACAAAGAGAAATTTGTTAACCAGGAAACACATATTTCGTCATCCCCCTTGCAATTTCCTTTCATATTACCCCTCATGTTGCTTCTGTACAGACATCTGCTGTATTGTACAGTTTTATAGGAGATATTTCACTTATGTTTATTTTGCACTGTTTTATTTTTATTTACCTATCTATTTTGCATTGCATATGGCACACCCTATGCCCAATGCAATCATATGCCTACTTCTTTTTTGCAGCAAAACACTGTGAATAGCTGAAGTATGAGAAATGTGGATTATGTGCCAGCCTTTTTTGGTTTCTGGGAATCTCTGAAATCCCATCAGACTATTTTTTTTAACTAGACAGCTTTTTATGGGATTTGACCTGATGAATGGGTTTTAGGAGCCTCTTGCAGGAGGCTGGAGACTGTCCTGTAGTGGGCAGGAATGCCTGGAGTAGATATTCTGTAAATCCTTCTGAACTTTATAATCCAAACAGTCCTTCATCTAGTCCCTAATCTTTCTTTGGATACATTGATACTTTGTTTTGAAGTATAGGTTATTAAAGCTGCTAGATAATTGCAACATATCCCTGAAGGATACAAAGCTAAGCACAGCTTTTCTTTTAAGAAAAACTTTCCCTCTCATCCACTTTCAGTCTTTGAACCTAAAATATTTCATGTTTTTTATTCCACCATATAGATGGTGAGCAGACACGATATTTGTACTTCCCTTTAGCCATGTTGTGAAAAGCCATTGCTGAGTGCTGAGGTAAAAATCCCAGCTGTTTCTCCCAGACACAGCTATTGAGAGCTCGGTTATTTCAGATTATGTTGCCACTACTCTTCTCTTTGAAGAGACAGCCTGTCTTTCTGAAGCTTTGACTGTACTTGACTGTAATTAAGATTAGATTATTTTCTACTTTCAATATTAAATAAAAAATGAAAACTACTCTTTGGCACACCTAAGCAGTGCTGTACATTGGGTTGGAAGGATGGAATTTCCTTCTGATCCTCAAAGACAATTAAGTTACTCCCTGAAGCATGAAATTTAATTACCCTCATCAGATGCAGTGGATTAGGACATACGGACAAGAATCAGAAATTTCTATCTCTGATCCTAGTTCTGCCATCTGGTTACCGACTAAATGAGTCCTATAACTTGCCTGGGCCTCCTTTTCACCCACGTGAAAAAAAAAGAGATGTTTTATTTCTTTGCTAAGGGGCTGGGAGGTCTCTGTCAGCATCTAAACAGGTAGCGGTTTGTACGGATGCTAAGTGTTGCTGGGATTGCCTTGGCTTGCGTGCTGCCAGCAGTTATTGCAATTTGGTTTCATACAGTGAAATGTCATTTTTTTGGCAGTGTTAGTTTCATTAAAGGAAGTGTAATCAAGCTCATATGCAAATAGGGAGAGCACTACAAGAGGAGGTGACACTAAAGAGCCGTCGTGCATCAGATAAGAATGCTGAGCTGCTGTTCTTTTTGCATCAGTTTTGATGCTACTTCTCAAACACCATTACTAATCGTAGCTTCCCAGGAGTGCCTCCAACCGTGTACTTCTCAAAACGTGGGAGAAAATCTTCTCCACCTTGCCTGATTTAACTAGGGAACAGAAAAAAAGTTAAACACTAGATGAACATACTCCTCTGGGCAAGTTGTTTAGCTCTGCTGTATTTGCAATTACACTAGTGTCTTGCTGGAGTTATGTCATGTGAGTGGGGAGCTCCCATAAAATACTCAGAACTGTTTATTACCTGTGATGAAGTGGCTAATTAAAATAATTTGTTCTGTTGTTTTAAAAAACAGCTTTCTCATGTCTCAGCCTGACTTGTCCAACAGAGCTTTTGAGTAGACAAGTTTCTTAGCATGCCTGTAGCATTAAGTTTACATTTCAGAATGATCTGTAGCAAAAATCGTATATCGTATAATATCTGGGTTACTCTTTCCACAGACATTTTAAAGAGGAAAACTGACCTAATTCCATTAAAAGATTCTCATTTGTAATCACAAGAATTAGATTTAATTGTGAGGCTACAGTTCTTCAGTTACTTACTTAATTCAGTTCTTTACAGCACTCAAATTTTCAGAGCAGGGAATTTACTTCAGCCAGGTTAGTAACGCAAAATCTTTGTAACAATGATTTTTTAATGAGATGCTCAGGAAAGAGATATTAAAAATAAATAATATTTTTTAACTCTCTGGAAGTTAACAGGAAAATATTTTTCCCCATAGATTTTATCTTCTACTATTTTAATATTTTTTCCTCTTTAGAGTGGTTGTGTTGTGGTGTTGTAGCATGGTCTAAATACAGGAGGAGATTGTTACCTGTGAAACTCCAGTGGCTTACTTGCAAACTTCTATTGTTATCCAAGAATAAGTTTGACATAAAAATATCCTTTATGGGCTATTTGTGTCTCAGTGAAACCTAAAGCAATTTCTGTCATATTGCAATATCTCCCTGGCTGTAGAACTCTCAGTAGAGTAACTGTACAAGAGCCCAGCATTACAATCCTAAAAGAAAGGTAGAGTTAGCTTCCTTCCCAGCACACATGAGGTGATATCATTGCAGCCTGAAGCCAAAATCTTGATGATCTTCTGTTCTAGGCAAGGTAGTCACGTACTGTGTCTGACTCACTGGTCAAACCTAGCAGAGCATTTACAGTGTTTTCTTGGGTGGTGGTGGGTGTTATTAGTTTTATCTTAAAAGTATTAAAAGAGTAAAAGGAAAGAGAATCATTACAATTACTTAATCTTTTTTTATGGGAAAAGTTTTATGAAGCCATCCTCTAAAGGCATTTCGAGAGAAGACTGGGGAAGCATTCTTCGAACCAGTCACAGGGATATTAAAGGTCTGGTCCAATGACACTAGTAAAGGTCTTAACTGTATTTAACCTATCACCAACAGTTTTGTCTTGCTTATGCAAAAGGCCATAGAAAAGGGTAGAAAGACAACTGGCATTAAATCAATAGAGGACAACGTATACCATGTTTCTTTCTCTTATTAAGTAGAATGATCTGTGAGTAGAAGAGTTTGTGTTGCAAAATTTCTGCATTGCACATCAAGAATTATTTCCTTTAATGCTAAGTAATCTCATACAGTAACTTTATTTGTTGCCATTATAGCAAGTAGGTTCTTTTCAAGAATATTATCATCATGCATAAAATTCAAGCCCTGATGTCTTTTAAGTAGTTTTAAGATCAGTAAACTGAAATTAATTTAAAGTCGATAATTAAAAGTAATTGAAAGCCAGTCCATTGTATTGTTTGAACTAATGAGAAAAGAGTTTACACAGCCTCCTATGGGTCATTTCATTTTTTTCCTCCTTCTGTCTCTTAGAATTGTATTGGCATCTTCTTGAAAACATTTTTTAATTTTCTGTTTGCTGCAGCCTGAAAAGGTCTAGTCTGGTTCTTCCTTTGTGCAGTGCTCAGTAATTACTGAAGGAAAAGAAGGTCTGGAGCAGTATGGAGGCAAGATTAAAACCTGTTATAAACTCCTGTATAATTGTGTAATGGCTTGTGGGATGGAGAAAGTTATGTTCTTCCATCAATTTGTTTAGTAAAGGGGAAAAGTTCTCTTTTTAATTCCTACTTATAATTTTTAATTCTGCTCTTAAGATTTCATTCTCAAAAATCAGTTTCTACCTTCATCGTGCTGCAGGTGGATTTTGATGTGAAATGCTCTGATGCAGCTGCTGTTATGGTTGTTTAATTTTGTAATTACCAGAAGTTCACTGAATCTTTTGCCAAAGAGATAAACTAAGTCCTTGCTGAGATACATTGCATTTTCCTCCCAAGCATACCATGATAAGTGTTGGTAACAATAGGAGTGTTTTAGATGGGAGAGAGCCTGGACCTGAAAAAATAAAATCGCACTGTAACTCAACTTAGGTATGAGAAGTCTGTTGAATTCTCCATTTTTTTTCCTGTGGTGAGTGGAGATGAGAGATCAAAACACAGCTTGAATTCAGAGAGCTTTTTTCCTAATGGGAGGGGATAGTTTGAACAGCTCTTCTTCCTCAACCTCCTATTACTAGCTGAACTGTGACCCAGGAGGGGCCATGCAGCTCTTAATTTCCCACATTGCAGCACAGGTACACTGAGCCCTCATTTACTATGTATAAGGCAATAGGATTTAGGAGTTGGTTTTTTTGGTTTTTGCTCGTTGCTTCCATATTCTTCTCATATGTTAAAGATTTTTGCTTTCAAATTTTTGGCCTCTAAATATGAGAAAACAGTAGCTTTATCAGAGCTGGGCTTGGATGGCATTTTGGGTGAAGCTTAACTTATGCCTAGGAGCTGGTGTAAACCGACAGTGTGCTGTACTGAAGACATAGGTGGCAACACAGGTGTCAAGCTGACTGATGGCACAGAAATTAATTCTACCTTCCAGATGTAGATGGATGTCTGGAGAATGGTCACGAAGATGGTTGCTGTACATGGGATGTCAAAACTGAAGTCCCAAAGCTTGCTGGAATCAAGTGTTTTGAAACCCCTCTTTAGCAGGATGAAAGAACACCCAATATGTATGTGTGTGTTAATTGGATTAAAAATCATTTATCCATGACGACAGACAAATGCAGGATGAAACTGTACTGTCTAACTTGAGATTTTACTTGAGAGTTCTAGCACTTTTTTTAAAAAAAGAAATAAAAAATCACTGCCTCTAAGAGAGCATCCTGACTTGTACTTGCAATTAATCAGTGCTGGCATTACCCAGAGGAGCACACAAAATGGTGTCTAAAGCATTAGTGTATTGATTAGAATTAATCAGGAGTGTGTTCCTCCTGAAGCTACATGCTGTATGAACAACCAAAGAGTATCTAAACTATAAATATCTCTTGGAAATTAAGTTTCTATGAAAACTGGATTCTGGCTTCTGAAACTGGGTAACTACATGTGTAGTAGAAGTGGGGGGGCAAAACCTGGTACCTGGCAAACTGACTATGCATGGGAGGTTTAAGAAGGGTTAGGTGAGAGAAGTATTGTGGCTTGTTCAGGATCTCACACCCAACTCTTGCAGGGCTGTGCAAGGCCCAAGGTGTTTTTTAACATACCTTTACGTTAAAGAGTGTGAATGAGTATATAGAAAGTAATTTGAAAATTCAGCACTTGTACTGTGTTCAGGTTCTGTCAGCGTCATTTTCTGTTTTGGAGCAGAGCAATACAGCCTCATAAGAAACTCTGGGTGTTGCCCAGGCTTTCTTTAAGCAACACATCCTCTCTAGATAATATATCCAGATCTGAACTTGTCTAAAGTCTGAAAATATTTGGATCTAGGATTTTGAGCTACTCTGTCACTGAAGACTATGGTGTTATTAGTTTCTCTGTAAATCTATGTATGCAGATTCTAGATGTCTGAGCCAACTTCTTTCTTACTATAACTTCAGTGAAGGTCCTGTTGGGTGGATGTAGTCTGCTGTGTCATGGCACTGAGCAGTGCCTGAACAACAAAATATGTTGTGTTGCTTTAAAGGATTAAATTAAGATGTTGAATGGTGGTCTTTTTTTGTTGCTTGAGGCAGTATCTTGAGAGATCATCATGGTTATTCTGGCCAATGTTGTGGTAAAAATAGGTGTTGATGTTGAAGGCTGTGCAGAGATGATAGCTATGTGAACAGTAACTGGTGTCTTTGTCCTTGCAATTGTCAGCTTACCACTCTGATTCATCACTGTGTAGAGTGCTTGGAGGTTATGCAGAGGATAACAGGAGCAATCTGTTATCTGCTGCAATTTGGTTTTGGGACCTAAGTTCCACAGAACTGCAGAATGGTTGAGGTTGGAAGGAACCTCTGAGGCTGACTAGTCCAACTAGTCCAACTTCCCTGCTTGACACAGGGTGAGCTGGAGCAGGTTACCCAGAGCCATATCTGGTCAGGTTTTGAACATCTCCAAGAACAGAGCCTCCATTAAATTACTGAGCAACTTGTTCCAGTGTTCAATCACCCTTAAAGTAAGCAAGTTCTCTTATGTTTAAATGGAATTTCTTGTCTTTCAATCTAAGCAAATGTGCTTTGTGCTTGCCTGTTGTCCTTTCTTTGAATACCACTGTGATTCTGTCTTCTTTCCATCCCCCCATAACATATCAACATTGATAAGATCCTTCCTGAGCATTCTCTTCTCCAGGCTAAAGAATCCAAATTTTCTCAGCCTCTCCTTGTATGTCAGATGCTCTAGTCCCTTAATCATTTCTGTCTGTTTGCTGGGCTCGCTTCACTAAGTCCATGTCTGTCTTATGCTGGAAAGTCCAGCACTGGACTCAACACTGCAGATGTGTCTCCCCAGTGCTGAATAGAGGGGAAGAATCACCCCTTCAATCTGCTGTTCCCAGTGCAGCCAGGAATCTGTTGGCAATGTGTCATCAGCAACCAGGAAGGCTTGGTGGACAAAATGTTGAACATCCACCAAGTCTACCATCTTGGCATGGAAGGCTATCAGGTTGGGTAAGCGTGATTTCAGTATGAAGAGGTTCCACATGTGGTATTTCCCCATCTATCTCAAAAGATGACTGAAGTAGCTTTTCTGTTACCTTGCTAAAATGCTTTCTAAAATTAGATTTGTAACATATAGGCCACTAATAGAAATTTAATAAAGCTACTACTAATTAACTTCTAATGCATATCAGTTATATTGAAGTAGATCTTGCTGCTGCCAGGCAGCCTGTAGTACAGGATCTGCAAATGAGTATGGGTCTGTTAAATACAGGGTGTTGTATGGAAAGATCTGGAGATCAGAGTCTCTATTCTACCACGGAATGACGGCAGAATCAACTTGCATTCAAATTTGCCCACGGGTGTCTCTACTAACCTGGTAGCTATTTTTAGTGTTCCTGATAAATCCACCAGTTAGTGTCATCTTTAGCTCATTTGTTTTCATGTCTCTGAAGAAAAGAGGCTGATGCTTGGGATCTCTTTTCACATAAATCTTTGAATCTCAGAAAACCTATTGTAGGAATTTGTACTACAAAATGTGAATGTATTTTGTAATGAATCTGGGCTTGAGTGAGTCTGCCTTTTCCAGTCTTGCATTGCGGTGATATAAAATACCTGCTTGGCAACAGCTCTGGGAGTTAATAAAGTTTCTGTGGTAAACTATGAGAGGCCTGAGAATTTCAAACTAAAGTTATTGCACCAGTAACTCAGAAAAGTAATTCCTAAAACTCCTGGCACATTTATCCAGAGGGTTAGCAGTAGCATGGAAATGGAAATCATTGTTGAGAGCTACTGTGTACTTGGAATTAAAATCCATCAGTCTTCTGAAGCTGAGGAGAACGATTTTCATGACATACAGATGCTTCTGTATTTCATAACCAAAATTAAATCGAGGGTGGTTTTTTACTCTATTTGTAGGGAAGTTCGTATCCTCTAATCTCAATAATATACCTAACTTGGGATGACATCAAAAGAAATAATGCACACAGAAGCTGGCATTTAAAAGACTCGCAATGCTTTATTTAATTTTAGTAAAAGGAGGTTTATCTATTTGGGAGAGGAGGATGGAAAAGGAGCGAGGATGCCAATATCCCCTTCTCAAGAAGGAACCTTGATCACAGAAGTCAGGAGATGTGGAAATTAAAATAACTGTAAACAAAAAAATGAAACTTAGCAGTCTAGTTTCACTCTTCTTGATTGAAAAGGAGGGAGGAAGTAATGTAATAAATCATTTAAAAGCAGTGTTTACTTTTTTGATTTGCAAGTTGAACTGCATTACTTGTCAGCAGGGTCTTTATGCATCTCTTCCTTTGGACATTTCTTTAGGTCCTTAACATACCTGTTGGCAGCTTTCTTGCCTGCTGGTAATTTTGTCCAGTTCAGTGGAGCATACGACACCATTGTGCCCCTGATGAGATATATGGTGTGTCTGCCTCTGGAGCGAAGAAAAGTCTCCTAGCTGGTAGCAGTATAGGGTCTATGATTTGGGATTGATCCATGCTTGTAGAAGGCACAAGTGATGGTTGGCTGGCACAAATGTCAGATGCGTGTGGTGTTGTATTTCATTTCAGAAGTGTGTTGTAGCTTGATAACATCCGAATTTTGGCATAATTCTGGAGAAGGAGGTTCTTGTTATGGATGCCAGATAAACTGTGTAGGTTCTTTTGTTCCAGTGGGTTCCCTCCCACAAGAACAATGTGTTCACGTGCACAAACCCATACACCAGAGGGGGGTGGGGATACTTGACCAGGAAACGTTTTTGTAAGACCAATGAAAAATGTGTTGCCCCTGACCCATTATGTCAACTAGAAATAGTTACAGTCTTCCTCAAAAATGCTTAATATTGATGTTTGAAAGCAACTTAAGGAAACACTGTAAGTTTTTGTTCTCATCTTTTAAAAATGGCAGCTGGAACTGTAAATGAGCATTTCCTAATAGGCTTTATCAGATGCCTGTTGTCTTGTTTGGCTCCAGCTGACCCTTTCCTGTATGCTAAAAAGAGATGCTTTTCCATGGTGCTGCATTTTTTCCTGTAACAGAAGAGAAATGTGAAAAAGTTCATTAGTAGTGACTAAGTGGCTTTAGAGAATCTCTTTTTTCTGATCATGTTTATGGTTAGTGAGCAGGAACTGAATAAACCAAGGTGAAATCAGTGACGGACTCTGTGTTGCTGCCAAAGTAATACACAGCTCTTGGGAAGCAGCCCTTCACAAATGGTGCCAACAAGTGGTTTTACTGGCAGCCTGTGCCCAAGGATGAAAGGCGAAATGGGCCAGAGCGTGTTATCATGCAAGTAGTTTATTTCTTAAAGTTTTCCTTGCAGATCAGAATTCCAGTATATTAGGGAAAATACTTACATTTTTATTGTCTACCTTTAGACATGTCTTGCTGGGCACAGAACATCTGAAAGCTAAATCAGAGGCGATGCGTAAGAGCTGAGAGTCTAAGAGTAGTTCTTGTGCTGGCTGACGAGGTGTTTCAGGTGGAGCAGCAGACCTGGCCAATCAGAGCAGGGGAGAAGGTGGATGTTAAAGACAGTCAGGCCTTGATGTTTTCTAGTGTCTCAGAGAGTAAATTAAGCACATACAGACTTTTTGTTGTCATTAACTTTTGGCAACAAGCAGACTAATTTGAAACACTCTCGGAGTGTGGATATTAGCTGCTGGGGTTGCTAGTCCAGGTCTTTAGTTCCTTGATTTACTTGATGGGACTTTGTTTGTTTGGGAGGTGGGGGAGAGGAAGTGAAAGGAGGAGAAAAGGCATGTTTTAGTGCTTCAGTGCATGTGTAGACGTTCCAGCCAGCCACATAAGGAGCAAAGCATGTTACCTCAAACAGCGACACGGTGCTGGGAATTATAGCTATTGCACAAGCCCTGGAAACTGGCTTGTTGCCTGAGTGACTAAGAGACTTTGCTGGTGAGAAGCAGGAGGCATGATGTTTAGAGAAGGTGTACATATGTGCTACAGATTTCACAGCTTGCTTTGCAAAGTTAGGCTTCTTTTGAACAACAGCCAGACATCTGTGAGAAATTCAGGAGCACGGAAGTGTGACAGAAAAGAACAATAAGCTACTATTTAGCTGGGGTTTTCCCTCTTAGCTGGGTGGAAATCTTGGTGCTTAGAAGCTT
Source organism: Podargus strigoides (assembly GCA_028020825.1). Lineage (NCBI taxonomy): Eukaryota > Metazoa > Chordata > Aves > Caprimulgiformes > Podargidae > Podargus > Podargus strigoides. Next base: position 105,243,245 of record CM051619.1, read on the forward strand.
GCTTTTGCAAAATCTGTGGAAGGCAAAAGCCCTGACCATGGAGCACTGAGGGGAGTGAGGGCTGGAGTAGGAGGCACAGTATGACTAGCCACATGTGGAGCTGCTGCTGTGGGGGATTTGGTCCTTGTAAAGTAGCCTTTCTTACCGCTCTTCTCCTTTGTTCTTTCCTCTCGCTGTATGATGAGACCAGATGGGTGTTGCTTCAAAGGAGAGTTGGACATCTAGAGAAACCATTTCGGCTCTCACTGGAGTACATTGCTAATGGGAACAAGAGCATGGCAGCTGTGGATTCCTTTGCGATGAAGAACTGCAGTACAGGTAACGTAGAGTATTTTATTGCTTCTAGCTCATAGTCTTTTGATGCCTTTCTGGAGAGTAGCGTGATTAATGGCTCTTACAGAACATTCACGGAATGAAAGCTTCTTGTCAAATCAGTGGTTTAAATTAAAAAAATAAGGTTCCTTTCAGGGAAGAATTTTTTTTATGTTGTCTTAGAAGTTTTTGACTTCTTCAAGGAAACAAGGTTTATTCCATCCCCTCACTTTGGAAAGACTTTCTAGGAAAATTTCATTTTGGGAGAACCAAAGCAGTATTCATCCTGGCTTGCCAGATGCCTATCCTGATAACTTCACTTTGTGCAGTGGAAAGTAGAACAGATGAGTGGTTCCTAGACAGCTAGCTTTCAAGTTGTCTTTTTGATGTTCCTGGTAACAAATTTCAGGGTTGGGTTTTTTTTAAACAACTGTGGAAAACTTGATTCTAATACAGAATATGCCTTTCTTTGGCAATGTTCCAAAGCAGTTATTGCTGAGTAACCCATAATAGCTCAATGTACTGCGTGGAATTTAATAATAGGCAACCTTAATGGGGGTTACTTTTTTAAATACAAGCTCCGTTACCAATTCAAGTATGTAAATTTAGTGCTTCATGCCAGCAGCAGCTGCATTTTAGTTCTACCAGCTTTATGGAGCTTGTGAATCATACTGAAATCTTTAGGTGGTGTTTCAGTGAAGAATATCAGTCCTTACAGCACTTAACACATTATCCTTTGTCCATTTTATTTTTTTGAGTACTGCTGAGTTGGGCTGCATGTCTAGGACAGAGAAATCTGCTGGAGAATATACATTATTTTGGTTTCTCTCCACAAAGTCCAGTTGTATTCAGGGGTTTGTTGCACTGTCCATACATAAATGGATCTCTAACCTCCAACAAGGAACACTGTGACATTGTGCTGAAAACGCAAGGCATGTTCAGACAGAATGCACCTCCTCTGCTGATGATGTGTACAGAACACATCCTGGTATCTCTCTAAGGCTGAGAAGAAAGTATTGCAACTCCTCAAAACAAAAAAGTTAATGGGACAAAAGTCATTCAAATCTACAGTGCTTTGGGAATTCCTTGCAACAGATTTTAAGACAGACTACAGGATACTCAGCTCCTGTGAAGTACGTGGATTCTTCTCTTGGGAGTGCTTGAAGGAAAGCCGTAGGTGAAGGACAGTCAGCTGAGTGAAAGGATAATGTTAGCCGAGTGAGCTCATACCAGTACTGGACACCATTCTACAGATGACAGATGTCAGTTGCTGAGGCTATTAAGATACACTGTGAGCAAAAGAAGGAACAAATCTCCCATTTTGTCTACAGATTTGTAGCAATTGCCTGCTCCCCTGCTCTTCTTGCAGGAGATGCTATGTGAATAATACCACCAGGGAAGAAAACTATTTCTTCTTTTTTCAGTTGGTTGAAACTGCTGTCTTTTGCATGCAGCTGAAGGTGTGGTACTGTGTCCTTTTACTAGAAAAGAAGGTGGTAATGAGCAGCTGAGGGCAGCACCTTAGGCTTGGAGGAGAGAAGGAAAGTAATAAGAAAAGATTAATCTAAATTTAATTTTTCTGCAGCTGTTAGAAGCCTTTGGGCAGCTTAGCTACTTAGGTCACTGAAGCACCTAAAACATGAGTGAATTTGTGAAACATCTGAGAAACAGTAACAAGACTTCAGACTAATTTTTCTAAGCCTTTTAAAGACCATGTACACAATTTTAAAATAAATAAAGGCACAAAGACAACCATAGGAAATTAGGTTATTATTTCCATAGGCGGCGACAGGTTTGGATCTAAGTTAGGTGCCCAAAGATGCTTGAAGAAGACAGAAGTTTGAGGTTGAGATTTTCTTTTGAGCATTGGGGATTCCATTTTTTAGTTTTTCATAATGGAAAAGATGGGATTTTTATTGCATTTGAACTGAAAAAGTAACAGCCTATTTGGGATTGAATAGGAAATAAAATTTTTTTAAAAAAAAATCAGATGCTGATAAAATTCTGAATTTTGTTTCAATTCTAAATTTAAAAATTCCAGATTCATATACTATCTAACTAAAGATTGTTGAGTGGAAACATAACTCTGTCATTGCAATATCTTAATTGTACTCCACATTTCACTTTCTTCATTGAACAGTGCAGCAGGTTAGAAAATCAAAGTGATTTGTTACATGAGTATCTTCACATTTCCCAATTCCCATCATATAATAGGTCTTCATTGGGTTAGCTTGATAGAAAGAAGGAAACCCCTTGCCGATTGAGGGGTTTCATTTGTGGGTATGGGGTTTTTTTTTGGTTTGTGGGTTTTTTTGTTTGCTTTGCCTTGGTGTTTTTTTCAAATGCTTAGGATTGCCCAAAACTGTATTTGGTGCATCTCTTTTCATTGCTGTAGTTCATCTCCACCATTCTTCTCGTGCACTCCATGCTCCCACCTTAATTCTTTAAGTGTTTTTTAGCACTTGACATGTGCTAAGTGTTGGGGTTTTTTCCAGAAAGTTTTCCTGAACCATGGGATCACATTCTCATTGGAAAGCCCCTACAGTCAATAGAAAGGCTACTTAGACTTCTGTAGGTTTTGAATCAGGACAGTTAACAGATAGCATCGCCCATCATCCTGCAGCCAATTGACTTTCAATTACTGTCTTAAATGTGAAGCAGATTGTGTTTGTCAGTGTGTAAAACCTAAACTATTGATTGTCTAATTTTCATTCTTGCTATTTAAATAAGTGCAGTATCCAAAGCGGAGGGGGGGTGGGAAGAAAAAAAATACACACCACAAACTGCAGAGAAGCAATATATTAATTTAATAATTTAATAGCATCAGGTAAGAATTTGTTCTGTCTACAAGTGAAGTAATTGGTACAGTGGCATTTTATAGTTGATGGTAATTTCTAGTCATAAAAAAGAGTTCATTTCCTAAGTAATGTATTGACTTATTAATGATATTTAATGGGTTTCTTACTGATTTTTTATTGCAGTTGTAAATTAATTAATTTGCTAACTTATTTCCAAAAGTCTTAATTAAAGTACTTAGTAGTAAGTGTAAGTAAATGACAAGACATTGTTTTAGTTAGCAGTGTTCGATTTACCAATTCTAAGTAACTTTTAAAGTAAGGGACCTGACGATCGAATGCTTCTAAAATGCATTAAAGGTTTAATGATGCTCCGAGGCTGTTAAAAGCAGTTATTTCAGACACTTAGCCTGCCCAAGGGGAAGCACTTACCTTTCAAGTTATGTTGCTCAGTAAGCAACATCAAAAAACATATTTATTTTGGAGAGTGGAGTGACACTGTGTTTTTTATTAAGTTAATGTTTCTGTCCACTCAGCAACAGTGTTTTTCAGTAGATACTGAAAGTACATAGAAATACGCTTATTACCTTCTGAGATGGTAAGTAGATCTGTAATGATCTCATGGTTATAATACACATGCAAATTTCTGAAAGGTGAGGTTAAGGTTGTCCTAAAAGCAAAATCCTTGATCCACAGCAGAAGACCTCTTAAGAAAGGAAAAATTTTGAAGACCTAAAGGTGATTTTACTGGAAGAAGAGATAGTGGGGAAAGAGTAGAAATATGGACTTGCAACATGTATGAAGAAATATGAGCAACTGCCAGATATAATTTTTCATTATTCCGTTTGATAAATACTCTAGCAAGAGATTTATGAATCAAGTGCAGGAAATCAATAAGGGCTTTCTCCAAACAGGATTACTTATGTATCTGAATCATTACTAAAATGATGGGTTTGTGTATTCAGACAAAACCTGAATATGTATCATTTCAGTTTTCCCACGTATGCTCATTTTATGCAGTTTGTCTTATAAATTAATTTGCTGACAGGATGTTGTGGTTAACTGAACTTAATGAAATACCAGTGAGCCCCTTTCAAAATGAGTTCTTGATGCTTCCTACTGGAAAATTGCCTAGAAAAGTTAACCTCTTCCAAATCAAGAACTGAAATAGTGTATCCAATAGAATTGTACAACAGCCCAGCTTGGAAAGGACTGCAGAAGATCATCTGGTCCAACCTTTTATGACAAAGGGTGCTTAGATGAGATTATCTAGTACCCTGACCAGCTGCATCTTGAAATCCTCCAGTGATGGGGACTCCACCACATCCCTGGGGAGGTTATTCCAGTGCTTGTTTGTGCTCAGTGTAAAAAATTTAAACACACGTTTTTAATTTAAGTTCCACATGACACACTTACAGCTAATGTAGATGTTAATAATTAATTCATAAATAATTTTATGTAACTTCTAAATAAGTTTCACCTGAGTAAAGTTGCAAGGTGTTTACTGAATATTTATGAAGCAACTAGCTTAATTGTGTTGGTATTTTTTAATTAATTATTTGCTTAGTTGAAATTATAGAGCATTGGAAAGATGATGTGTGCCTTGAGTGGAACCAACTGTGTCATTTTATATGGTCTAGAGATCCACCACTCACTGCCCAGAAATTCAGGGAAACAGAACAATGAGCACAGTTGTTATTTGTGCAGTTATAAGCACAAATAAGTTATATGTTATATAGGTGTGATTAAAAAACAAACAAACAAAAAGTCTTACATTTCAGAAGTAATTGTCTCTCTCTGAGATTTAGGACCAACATTTACCATAATATTTACTTGGCCTATCCAGGTCATTTTTGTATAAAGGAAGCTGGAGAATTTCCTGTGGCATTAATGCCATGGTTAAGAAGCTTTCCAAGCCAGTGGATAGAGCCAGAGCTAACTGAAGTCAATGGTAATTATTCAGTGTATTTGTATTAAGTTCTGAGTATCCTTCATTTGAAAAAATAAATAAAATTTGGCAGATGGGCTAAGTTTTCCTTGGAGTGGCCTATGCTTTTTATACAGTTCCACTGTACTGGTTTTCCTGTGGATCTAATTTCACTAATTAGGCATTTGGAAAAGTCTTACTATTTTAAGAATATTTGCTTCCAAATTCTTTGGCAACCACCTTCCTCCCCATTCACCCCTGCTCTCCCATGACTGATTATTCTGACTTCAAGTTGTGTGCCAAAAGCCATCTCTAACCTGCTAGTGTTTTAATCCTGCAGGGATCTTGAGTCTTGAATTGGAAAAAAACCTGCTTTACAGATGAATGTGGTGGCTGTAGTGAAGTTAAATCATTTTAAGGTAATTCCAAAGTGAAAATTATTTCATTTGTGGCTTGTGCCCATTTAAGTAAAATAAATTTAATGTACTTCTTATGGGGCTTATCTTTGTTTTCATTTTTCATTTTCATCTTTTTAAAATTAAGTTATAGTAGCACTAGAAATAAAAAAATAAGAAAATTTAGTCTTAATATTGCCTCTAGAAAAGGCACAGTAACGCAATTAGTGGTAGAGTAGCTTCTTACAGCAATGAATTAGTGATTATGCATTTCTATTGCTGACTGTGAACACCTACTTCTTGTGCAGCCAAATTTAGACAGTGATGGTTATGTTAAATAATTTAATCTATTTAGAACATTAGTGTGCTCATCACAGGGGAGGGGTAGATAAACCTGAATATCTTTGGTGTTTGATTTTCATAGGTCTGTCCATGCCAGTACATTGGTGAATTGGACCTAGTGTTCTGTTGTTTTATTTAGGAATCAACTGATGATACATTTGTTTTTTTTAAGACATGAGGAAGGGAAGTATAAAGAAATGTTTTAGATGGTGTAATAATGCTCTTAAAACTGGTCTTTAAAATTGATATGTTCATACAGAATGTGAAAAGTCTGGAATCTGGCACAGCAGGACTGAATGTGAGTGTTTCTTAGACAAAGCTCTGTCTTACCAGGGTGGTAATACATCTACTCTAATTCAAAAAAGTTTAGATTATTTGGGTTAAGAAACAGAATTGAGAAATCTCAGCCTTTAAAATCCAAAGCTTTAATAATCAGAAGAGGGCCTGCTTATATGAGGTAGTGGAAACTGCTTGAAAGACACTGCAGATCCCTCAATTCCCCTGCAGATGTTGGCAGCTGTGGGTCTTATGTACTTTTTAACACCTTGAAGAATTGGCCAATACATTATCTTTTTAATGCTGTATATGATTTTTATCCTGACCTTCTACCTTAATTAAGGCTTATTTCAACAGGGGAGCCATTGATTCAGTGAAAGAAAATGAACTCTGTAATCTGCTTTGCCCAAATTGAACTTATTTTTATTACTATTAATTGCTGCCACTTAGTTCTTGTGATGTTTTAACTGCTTGGATTTATTGAAACAATCATAGGATTCACTATTATCACTTGAGAAATAGGGAGGACAATGATGATTTAGGGATGACCCAATGATTTTAAACCAGTATTACTCCAGATTCAAAGATTTATGCAAGCCGATTCCATTGTGTAAGTAGATGACAGTCTATCTCTCTCTTTCTCTCTCCATAATAGAACCCAGTAATTTCAAAAGGCTTATAGCAGAGGGCATTGAGAACCTTGATTTTGCCAAAACAAAGTCAGGAGTAGTTTAGTCCTGAGTTTTGTTTTATTCAGATCCATGAAGTTCCCTGTTAGCTGTAGGAAAGTTTTTTGATTTGAACAGGACTGATGTTTGAAGATGTTAAGACCTAGCTACGCAACTTCATTCATGTTTGTGAAGATTTACAGTGGTCTTTGAGAAGAGGTGAGAAGCAGTGGGGAGGCTTAGAAAGTCAGAACAGAAGAGGGAGGTGGTCAAGCAAAAAGGATAGGAGCCAGGCTGTGTGAGCAAAGGAATAAACGAGAGGGAGAGGGGAGAAAAGAAGAGATGGTGATAAACTAGTAACACTGAAAACAAATTACAGGATATCAGACAGGAATAATTGGTCTAGATAGTGGAATGATTAAAGAGTTTGACCAGTTAGAAAGTGATTGGAATAAACATTTACAATCCAGTTAATTAACTAGAGCAATCAAGCTTAATCAGATAGCAACTCAATCAACCAGACAAACTAACTAGATGGATAATCTGTTGAACTAGCAGAGAAGCCAAGTGAGACTGAGGGGAAATTCAGTGAATTGTGAAAATTGAATGAAATGCAGAAGGATTAATCAATTAACATTTAAAATTATCAAATGCAAAGGTAAATGCATGGGTGTTCAGGTGGAAGCTAGTCCCATTTTCTGTCATGACTCAAAAGAGCCCAAAGGACATTGATGAGCAAAATCATCTTTGGAAGACGAAGAACAAGAATGAAGAGAAGATAGGCCAACAAGGAAGGAAGATTTTCTGTGTACATTTCCAGGTTGTGGAAAATAAAATGTCAGCAGCAAGAACCTCATCTGAGGTACCACTGCTCTGTAGTGGTACGACACATACAAGACTAAGAAATAGTCTATTTCCTTCTCTTTCTTTAGATTTTGACTCAGGACACTTCTACACCTCCAGTGCTTATCTTCTGAAGTATTCAAGTTCAGCTTGTTTTCTCTGTCTGAAAGGTCTCACTGCAAATTTGCCCCAGTCTTGCTTATATGATGCTGCCCAGATCTACCCTTTTCCTTTCCAAAAACTTCCTCTTTCTGCCTCAGAAAGCTCTGCTTGTGTTGTCCTGCTGTTCTGTTTCTGCATGGTTTACTGCAGCCAGCTTTCTTAGCAAACCAATTGCTGCACCAAACCACAGACATTGTTTACTAATTCTGCACTGTATTTAGTGTGGGAGAAGTGTGGCGTGTTGGTGCCAGCACTGATGCATACAGAGAAGTAGATGCATTGCAATGGAACAACTAAAACCAAAAAGCATGACCTTGTAGTTTGAATCAAATCCATAATGCATGAGTTGAAACGCCAACTGACTAAACCGAATGCATCGATTTTTCCCTGAAAAATTTAAGAATCTGTAACAGATGACCAAAGTTTTCTGAAAGGGAGTACGTGCCCTTTCAACAAATGAGACTCCTTTATGCTGTATTTGGAAACTCGCAACCAGTAGCTGCACATCAGAATCTCAGTGAGGATCATTAAACCTGTACGTTGCAATTCTTTTGCTTTGAAGTCATGAAAGTTGTGGGGAAAGAGAGGAACTTTCAAAAGCTGCCAAGTGACTTAGGAGCACAATTAATGGGAACTGTGCTCCTTAGTCCCCCAGGAGTTCTCAAAAATGCCATCATTACTGAATTGCACTGAGGCATGCCTTCCACCTGTGAGGATGAGAAAGGACAGACTGTGCACTGTTCTTCCACAGAGGCAGTTTTACGGAATGCCTCCATAAATGAGGCATACAGGGCTTTTATGAACCGAGCCTTTGAAAGCCCTGCTAGTAAGGTATATTGATCCAGAAGTCACACACGGATGGCAAGATCTTAAATTACCATTCAGGTTTTATTACATGAAAGAAATTTTAAGAATACTTTTTTCCTCCCTTCTTTAAATGATTGCTGGCTGAAGTGCTGGAGTTTTGTAGAACTGGGAGGTTGCAAGCACTTAAATGAGTCAGCTGGGTTCTGTGTCCAATTCCAGGTTGAAGCATATTGTTCATGGTGCATGATTGATGGTGTATCAGCAAATTTGTAAGTAAAATAAGAGGCTTGGAAATGTTTTTCAGATCTACAAGGAAATATAATGTAGTCGACTCTTACAGAGAGATTTATCATGTTCCAAAAATAATACCGATGGTGGATTTTTCATTTGATGTGAATAGAGATGAACAAAGCAACTGTTTTGATACCTCAAAACTTTGAGGGTTGAGAGGCAATCTGTCTGGTTCTGTGAGATGATGGGTTGCAGCAGTTTGGGATCTAAGCTGTTTTGGTTGATTTGTGTGAGCCACAGTCTAAAGTAAATGATTTTGTGGAGGCTACAGCAGTGAATATTCCATGCACCTAAGCCTAAATTATGTACTGGATTTTTAAGATGTCATTTAGAGCTGTAAGCAACAACTGCATAAATCCAGCATCATGTTATATGGTACCAAAAAAAAAGATTAATATGAGAATGATAGAATTTCAATATTTCTGTAATATTATAGGTGTTGCTATTGATTTATAGAATCTTGACCATTTAAGCACCTCATGGAATAACAGTCTAGGTACTTGGTTTATGAACATGTAGTAATGAAACCATGATGAAAAGAAAGCACTCACTCTAAAATCAGAAACAAAATGTTAAGTTTTGGCAACAGTGTTAACTCATCAGGCTCTTCTGTTGTACACATCGGTAACAAAACAGTGATAAAGTGACTCATCTGTCTACAAACCTTGTTAAGTGGCTTAGCAAAATAATGGAAGTATTTACTATATGTGAGCTATTTCATGAAGGAAATGAGTAACTATGAAGTTACTTGGGTGGAGGTTCTGCTAGTGAAAGTTGTAAAGCACATTGCATGCCATCCCCTTAGTTGTTGAAGCTTCAATCAAATTCATCAGCCAAAGATCTGTCCCTATGTATTTATCAAAGCTTTTGAAAAAAGGAGGACCCTAACAAGAGGTTTGATAGGAACATTGGTGATTTGGACTTCAGTTTCTTTGTCATTGCTGGGCTCTTCACAGCCAACAGAAGAGTTTGGTTTGGAAAGCAGAAGAGTAGAGTTAAAGCTATAGGAGGCTGGAGCTGATGCTTAGTGTTTGCAATGATACATATTACTGTAAAGTTACATTGTTTTTTAAAAAATTGGATTGCAAAATAAATTTTGTACAAATGATGTTTTCTAAAAGTATAACTCACAACTGATTAAGACAAATAAGAAACCCAAAATAACCTTTTATATAGTATGTTGAAAAAAAGGTTCTACTCTGAGATGTTTGACCTACTCATCTTTGCACAGAGTGCTTTGCAGTGGTCTTCCATGCTTACATTGTTTGACTTCTGTTTTCTTCTAATTTCATCCTTGGAGCACCTCCAACTTCCTCTGCTCCCAAGTGAAATCAGGCAATTTCTCTCATTTGGACAAGTCTATTCCTCCTCTTTCTCTTTAGTAATAAAACATTCCTGCCTATCTAATCTTATCACCAAACCTTTAGGGCAATTATTACTCCATTGTAAGTTTATATTGTAGCAAGTAGTCTTCATCTTATTTGTTGATTTGTAGAATGTAGGCTAATTTGTGACTTCATGTAGCTCCCCTTAAACTATAGTAAATGTGCTTTTACTTGCTGCTTCTGTTACTAGCAGTACCAGACATCAGCAGTGTCTGTAAAGCATTGCAGTTGTCTTTCTCAGGTACAATAGCAGTCAGAGCATCCTCTGGTTCATATTATTTTTTAACTTTTCAAGTAAACAGTGCATGCCTTTCCTGGACAATTAGGGTAATTGCTGAAATTGAACTGAAGTGTCATGACTAGGCAGGATGCCACCAAATTGAAGTCAGTCGTGCAAAGTTACCCTTCCTACACTGCAAGCCTATGGTGATACTGTTCTGTAGATACTACAGAGGAGTTTATTACTGGTTCCGTTTACTCATACTGCTATACCATCTCAGAGCAGTACTCACAGATGAGTCTGGTCTGTGCTGTGCACTGAGTACAAGCAAAGGACAAAGAAATTAGATTGTGAATTCCTTAGCACAAAGACAAAGGCAAGCAGCAACAGATGAATAAAGATGATCAAAGCCCTTTGGCCAGGCCACAGTGAGTGAGCATTAGATAACCTGACACCTGGGATGGAATGAGTTGGGAGGAAATGGAAACAATTTTAAATAACCCTTTCATCGATCTCAGAAATGAGAGAGAAGTAGTGAGGTAACAGAATCAGACCATTTGGCAGCAACAATAACCAACAGTTTACTGGTGCACCTCGTAACAAGTTTAAGTCGAGGGATTTGACTGATGAAACAGGAAAGAGTAGACTTGTTGTCAGCTTTGAGTTTTTAGTTAATGCTAGGCATTGTCTAAGCTGCGACCATGTTGATATAATTGAGAACTGTCTCTGGGGACTTGTCTTTAGAAAATTGCACTCATTCCACAAGCTACTTGGGCAGAGAGCTTCATCGTGGCAGAGCTTCACTGTTTGCCTAAGGAATCATGCTGTACTTGTGGAGGTTTTACAAAGTGCCAAGTGTTCATAAAGAGTGTGTAGGAATGCCATTAGGTGAAACGAAGAGAGTTTCTTTTTCAGTTTACAAAGCCAAGCAATGGATTTGTCCTTTTCTCTTTATTTCTTTGTATTGATAGTGTGTAGGAGACTTTTTTTTTTTTAAATACATCTACATTCTGCTGATGCTGGCTGCTTTTTTTAGCATTTGAACAAAGGCCAGAAAATATTTTCAGTGGATAGGAGACAAAAATTCCTCTCCTAAACTCCAATTTGCAAAGCTAATTCCCAAGCAGTTCAGCACAATTCTCAGTCTAGACCTCAACTGAACTGTCAGGGAATAAAATCTGTATAATAAACCAGTCATCTAATTCACGACATCATGAGATTCAATCTCCCTAGGCAAGATTTAGTTCAGACATTGAGATGCTTTGTTGTATGAAGTTAGATAAGGCGGTATTCATCTTTTGTGACTTCAGCTATCTGAAAGTTAGGCATCATGTCAAAGCTAGTCTCTAGGGTCCCTCTGTAGTCAACGGAGAGAAAAAGAGGCACTTCAGAGAGCAATTCATTCCACCTTTAACATCATAGCATCATCAGAGTGTCAGAAAGGGGACAATGCTTTGCTTGAAGAATTGTAGCCTGGAATTTCTAACAGAACTATCCTTTTAAAGCCAGTGGGTGCTTTAATACCTGTAATCTATAAATTCTGCCCACCTATTTCTCACTTTTGAATGAGTAGTGTCAGGCAAGGAATCTTTAACAGACGGATCCTCTATTGAACATCCTCAACACTCACTGGTTAGCATGCTAGATAAATCATTCTATAGTAATTATTTTGCAGGAGTTTATTCAGAGTCTGTTAGGATAAACCCTGAAAAAAATTAAATGGCTGTTGAATGCAAGATTAATAGTGCTATCCAGGAATACTTTACAATACCAGCATTACCAATACAAGCTTCATCCATGCATGTTTGACAGGATGCTTCCAGTCAGACTTAGAAGCCTTTCTGCACTAGAATAAAACCTCACCAGCTGTTCTGTGAAACCTTTATAAGTTATAAACTAGAAATCACTCCTGGGTTTTTACCCTCTGTAGATATTTTATGAGTGGGTCTAGAAAAGAAGGTATATTTCTGAAAAAAACTCCCAGTCCTTTCACACAGAAGAACATCTAGATGAAGAACTAGTTTGTCAAAACTAAAGTGGTTGTTGGTAGAAGCAGAGCTACAGCTAAGGGCCTTCTAATGGAACCCTGTATATCATGTTGCTTCTCACAAAATCACTTACACATAAAAGCTTTGATTTTCTTTTATTGACCACATTCCTTTATGGGAGACCTCAACGAAGGCTTTTTGAAAAATCTACTTATGTTGGGTTGCATTTGGACATTGGATCCCACACTGCTTTCCAAAGAGTGGTAACAGAAGATCCACATTATTTTTTTCAGTTACCTCCCTAGCAGAAGGTGCAATTCCCTCTCTTGCATTATCTGGTTTATTTTTATTACCCTTGTGAGTGACTCTGTCACTTCTGTTTCAGCAGAAGCAGTAATTCAATCCCTTAATAAAGTCTGAAACAAAGTTGCTCCTAAATGAGGTTAAAATCTATGTTATATGCAGCATCTGCCATGAACCCTAATTCAGCCTACTTCTGCATAGATATCTGGTTGCATTCAGGAGTTAGTAATGTCAAATCCAGTTCCTGGATATCGAGTTCTAGCCTAAATTTCAACTGACAAGGGACCTTAGGCATGATATACCATTAGGAGTCATGTCAGGGAATTTCTGTTCTTTTATGTTAGTGTAATCAACGTTTCTTCTTTATCAGGAGAATTTAAAACAAAGTGTTTTTTTCTGAACAGAAAATTGTAGCAAGTTTGGGTTGACTGGGGTTTTTTTTAATATTCATTGTGTTTAAATAATTTTAAATACTCTTCTGCAAAAAAAAAAAAAAAAAAAAAAAAAAAAAGCTGTTATGATTTCCTGTACATAAACACACATATTTTATCTCCAGCTTTGATTTAAACAAAGGTCCCTCTCATACAGTTCTAAACTGAGACAGAATTTCCTCTGAACCTGAGCTTACTTGCAGTTGTTTTTTTTTTTCATTTTCCATTCTCCTTGTTTTAGGGGGAGACTTGAGCTGAATATCTCAAATCAAGACCAAGCTGTGTTTACAAGTTTTCCCAAAGCTGCAAACGTAATAGGAGATAGCAGTCTGCTGTTCCACAGTATACCCTCTTTCAAAAAAAGAAAAGGAAATACTCCCTCTTCCATAAATTGCTTTGCATGGAATAGCAAGAGTATTAGCATGTCTCAGAATTACCTCACATGTGAGAATGATGTTTTTTAAAAGTGCCTAGGGCACAGCCACAGAGTTGCTCCTCTACCTTGTAGCACCAGTGTATTGTGGCTTTGCTCCTGTAGTCTTTAGGCAGGTCACAAGAGTCTGTAAGATGGTTTAATGCAGCCCAAAGAGCGGCTGCCATTTGAAAATGAGACAGGTTAAAATCCTTGAGTAGATAAGAACTGTTGTTCAGGGCTCACCTGTCTGACTTTGCCTGGAATAAAGTAGGGAGTACTTGCATATGCCGCTTCATCAGCGGATCAGAAGGGAAAGCAGTCCTGAACAGATGGAGGCAATAACCTCTCCTGCCAATGCAGCTGGAGGAGGATATCTGCCGGCAACCAAAGGGACTTTCCTGTGCCACAGCTACAAATAACTCCAGGATCTTGTTACAGTCCAGTTTAGCTCATTAGTGTTGACAACCATGAGCTGAAGTGCTGTTGTTAAGACTAGAGCCTTGCATTGCCTGGGATTTGTGGAGGGAGGTACCTTCACCTTGTGAATTTGTGACTGTATAGTTGAAAGTAGTTGGAGTCTGTTGACTCATGGAGAGTAACATCTTATAAAAGCATAAGAAAGTGACTCTGTTTGCGGTAGTTGGGCCAAATACTTATAGCAAATCTCAGGGCCCTCCTGCAGTTTCTTCAAGCAACAGATCTGTATCGTATTAAGTATCAGCAGAACTTGGAGATGGACATTTCTTGAAAGCACTTTTTAAAAATAAATCACATTTTTTAATAAATCACATTTCTAAAGCACCTCTCCACCTTCAAATGCATGTCCACTAAAAAGAAGCTTGGGTCCAGACTTGGTGCTGGTAGGTTTCTATTGCTATATTCCACTACAATGAAAAGCAATTTACACTTGAATTTTGGAAATCTGAGCAGCTATAATAGTACCAAGTACTTCTATGGCAAGGTCTGGAAGTAATTTTGGTCAGAAATTGAAAGTCTCTGTTCATAATCTCATCCTAAAACTGTAATAGATACTCAGTGCTTCACCTACGGAAAATTCAATAACTTACATGACATCAAAATTTGTTTGACACCAGATATACATTGCTGAGTGAAGTTAGTGATTTATAACATTGCATGTGAGATTTTTTAGTATCTAATTTACTGCATTAATCAGCGAATGCCAAAACAGTTTGCAGATTGCATGAAGATCAGTTTCATCTGTCACCTTAATTGTCAGTGAAATTTTTAATGTTGAGTTTACTGTTTTCCATACTGCTTCTCACTAAGAAAGTAATGGCAACGTAATGCACCCATAGCACTCATGTGAAACTGTGCAGGCATGGATGGTTGTTTTTCACTACTCTCCAAATCTGAGGTTCCCGCAGTTAAATCTGTGTTTGCTAATATTCGCATGTTTTATTACATGCCAAATGGAAAGAACGTTGTCAGTCCTGTCAGTGCTAACATAGTAAAAAGTTATGTCTTTGGTGCAGTATCTGAGTGAGTAGTTTTCGGTGGACAGGACCAAGTTGAAATGATCCAGGGCTTCCTCAGACAGATGCTGCATTAGCATGTGGTATTGACTCAAGTGTTTGTGACAAACCTGTTCAAAATTCTTGTCAAACTTAGTAAGTGTTTGGCCAAAAAAAAAAAAAAGAAAAGGAGGGGAAAAACCTGAAAATTGGGAAAAACCTAAAAATTTTAACACCTTTTCTCTGGACTTTGTTGTGTTTTTTTATTTGAACGTATGTTAGAAGTCATAAAGGAAGGACGCAATATCTGAAATGAAACAAATTTTGAACAAGTTTCCTTGAGATAACCAATATTTTATTTCAGGTCAAATAACATCTTTTGGACTAATGCTGAGCAAACATTTTTCTCCTGTAGGGGACGCTTTCATTTTAGATAGCTCTTAAAAATGAGGGGTTTTCTTCTGTGCAAACAAAAATACGCTATTCACATTGTGCTAGTTCTAAACAATAGTGAGGTCACATATCCCCCACAAAGTGTTATTTCTTTCTGTAATGGGCAGTGAGATGAAAGCTTGAAGAAGTGAAGAAACTTGTCCAGGTCACAGCGTAAGAGCCAGTTTGGAAATCCTGGCTGTCAGATTCCTTATTTGATAGACAGCATTTCTGAAGGTGGTTTGCTAGCAATTCAAGGCCCCTGTGCACACAAATGGAATGCTCGTTTGAAGTACCTTAAAAAGTGATGCTGGGCTGCTGTGTTTTGCCTGGTTTGTGCTCAGTCTGTGGTTATTTAATTCTTTTTTCCCTTTGGGAAAAGGATGCTAGGCTTTTTATTTCTAAGGATATGCTGGGTGAGTGGATAACTTAGTCGTGATCTTACCTGGAAGAGGCCTAGTAACTACTATGAGATACCTTTCACTTCTACTTTTTGTTAGGAGAGACCAACCAGGTTGTCCGGAGACATTTGCAGCAGGATTGTCACTGGAATGAACAGGAGAGGGAGGTAAAATGGGCGTAGGATGGATGAGTTCTCACAGTGCAGAAAAAACTTGAACTGCTACTGTCTCTGCTGAAGCTGCTTTGCACACAGGGGACCAATAATTCGGGTTTGCCACCCTGTCTTTGCCAGCTCTTCATTTGCTTAGCTGTTCTACCATTCTCCTGAAAACTTTTCAGAGAATGTGCGGCTGTTCCCCATAAAGACCTGTCTGCCATGGACACAGAAGCTGCTGAGCTTTCTGAATATCTTACCACCTGTGGAATAGTGGATCATTGATTTTATCCAGATTAGATACTAGGGCAAGGCACTTTTATCATTTTTGTGATACCTCATTGACAGACTGTTTAAAATTATATTACTCACTAAAACGCAGTGGAAATTACCTGTGGGATGGGAAAGAAGGGAATGGTCAAAGTAGAGTGGAGACCCTTTATTGTAACTACTGCCACATAAGAGTCCTGCTGCTGTTAAGAAATCTTGAAGAAAGAGGCAAGGCATTTTTCCTGGTTTAAGTCCAAATTCCAGGGTAGTTGATTTTATTGATAGTATTTCACTAAAGTTTCTGAATGTAGATTCCCTATGCACTATGGTTTACACTCTAGGCTTTGAAGTACTACAGTGATGAGAGTAGTTGGACGGTGACATGCTGGTGAACTGCATCCACATCCCATTAACTTAAATCCCCAGGAGGGCTGGAAGTCAGGTTTTTTTAACTCCTCTCTTTGTAAGAATTATATAGCAGGTATCTAACAACTTTGCACTCGGTATAACTTAACTATACTGTGGAGGGACCCTGGGTATCTTAGGATGAATGGAAGTACAAGCACAGAGTAACCGGTGGATCACAGTGAAAACCAGGAAGAGTCGTTGTCCCCTAAGATGGCTGACCTCCCCAAGATGGCTGCTTCTCAGAGACAAGGCTTGCTGGAATGTGTATGAAAATTAATGTTAATCATTATTTGGTCTTTTAAATTGATACTTCAAGGCCAAGTATAGACACATGTAAATGTAAAGTACCTTTTAGGTCTCCGCCAGTCCATTTTATGGCCAAAACAAAGTTTGATAATTCTTTTTTATTATTCAGTGTGTTTGTGCAGTTTGTGCTGTCGAGGGAGTCCTGTCCAGTACAGCTTGTTAACAGTAACCCTCTCCTAAATTGGTGGGAGTTTTGTTTTTCCAAAGTTTTCTTTGAAACTGTGCCACAACCCAGTAGATCTCTGGTGGGGAGTATACTGAATTTCATGGTTTCCTGAAATTAGCTTATATTTCTCTTTTCTTAGTTCCTCATATGCCTGGTTGGTTTTGATTCTAGGTCAGAATACTATGTGTGTATGGCTGTGTTGGGTTCTGTATGTCATTTCCATGTTTTCTGCTCCTCATTCTGGACTTTCCCATAATTATTCCCAAGTGTATTACACCTGTTTGCCACGAAACCAGAGTAACCCGCTTTACTTTGCAGCGGGGCTAGCAACCCTTTGTTTCATATTATCTTGTTATTGCTTGTTTTGTACCCAAATGTTTCCGTTTCTAGATCTTGATGAAGAATGAGCAGTAAACTCTGTGTGCTCCTGCTTCTCTGTTTTGTATAATGAATTGTTTTGCAGTTATAAAAGATTTATTTATAAGGATTTGTCTGCCGGAAAGAGGTGTGTTTGCATTATCTAAATAGATTTATCTAGAGTCAACAAGGTGTTACACTTTGCTGAAACCTACCCAGCTGAGGAGAGCATTTTACATAATAACAGCAGTAGCAAATTTGTGAGAATGTAATACTATTGCTGACAATAGTTAAGAGATTAATTAATGGCCAACTGAATCAATTATCAAAGTAGGGGAAAGAGGGGCTGGAAGAACCTTGAAGGAGAGCTTGCACTCAGGAGAAAGCCTATTGCCAAAGTGGATGAAAAAGGAATGTTTTGGGTTGGCATATGTTTTATGGTGCAAATTTGAAGATGAGAACTGTAAAATAAATGACTGTCAGTTCTGAGTAATTGTGTAAGATCTTCTGAGAGTTTGATTGCACAGTCTACTTATTGAAGGGTAAAGGTCTTAAAGAAAACCTGGAGTCATAGAGATATGACATGTTCTGTCTCCTTGATGTGTCTTTACACATAGCAACTGTTTTATTAAGATTCCTATTGCAGTATTAAAAATGTTAAAAAGCCATTTTAATATTATTTAACATTTGTCTAGCTCTTTTACTGTGGCTAGCAGCCCACAGGTGTCTCATCCTCAGGGCATGGTAATTCTGAATAATGATACTGTTCAACTCTTACACTTCTCTCTGCACCACAGTATTTGTTTGGGCAAGAGGCCTTTCATGGCAAGCTTTAGCTAAAGTGTCTTTTAGCATGCCACAAGACAGTAAAGACAATGCATGAAACCCGGGTGTGGTTATCTTAGAACTGTAATGTCATCCCTTCTTGTGTTTTCCGTCTAGTATCTTCAGTACATACCTTGGCTTACACAGAGCTAATCACTGCATCTGTTTTTTTTTCTGTAAGCATTCCCAATTCCTAAGTCCTCCACATGTTCAAGGGTTAGCAGAGATCCTCCAGGAGAGACACGGACTCCAGAAAGGAGTCCTTCTCCAGGCTTTTTTTGATGTTTATGGCCACTGACCTTCAGCAGCTTTGCTCCTGGGATAATTTCATTCAAGTGTAGCAAAGCCTTGAAGCACAGCCTGATACACAAGGGCAAAAGAGCAAAGAACTTCTCCATCCCTATGGACTGGCATCAAAGCACTGAGATGCAGGCAATCTTCAGTGCATTCAGCTGGAAGAGTCACCAGTGAGTCATAGCATCCACCAACGTGCTGATGTTCAGGGGGTGTGTGGAGGTAAGTTGACACTGCAGTGTTTCCTTTTGCTTCCCTAGAACTGAAAGCTGGACAGCCTCCATACACGTTAAGTCTCTCCCAGTGGCGGTGTCACCCGAACTGCTGCTGTACCTTGCAGCAAGTGCTCATGTGCCATTTTGGTTTTCTTATGTTTGAGTTTCTGAGGTATTGTTGATCAGTTTTTGAACAAAGTGGAAATTAGCTCTTTGACAACAATTTGTTGCACTTAGACAACTGCACAGTTTTGCAGGGATTGGCAAAGTGGAGAGGGGCATGACATGAAACTTTCTTCCCCAGAAAGCTTCTGCTTCTACCTGGAACATCTGTTGCTCTTCCACAGTGGGGCCACTACTTTGCACAATAAAGCATCTGGGTGTGATGCGAGGATGCATCACTGCACCCTGCTGAAAGGGACCACATATGAGTGCTTGTGATTGTGCTGATTTGTGATATTCCACCCATCTCCTCCAGCAACTGATCTGCAGTAAGGCTATAAACCTTAATTTAATACTGCTGACAGCTAAAGGAGAGATACTGATTTAAACAGTTATAGAAGCAGAATTGCATTGTAGAAATGAAAAATATTATTCCTATCTAAAATGATGTTTGAATACAATTAAATGTCATACCTCTATTTCTGTTTTTCATGACAAGACATACAAATGTACTTCTTTTGACTGGTTTGGCAGTGCTAAAAGCACATGACTGAGACATTATTGAGATGCTACTACTACAGAGTTCAGAGAGAGGTTATATCTGACTTGCGTGGAATCAGCTCTTGATGAGCCAAGCAGTTTTCTACAGTCCCTCCTTTCTGTTTTTTTTTTTTTTCTTGAATCTGGGCAACTTCAGCCTCAACAGGTAGAGGGTGGAACAAGAGTCAGAGAGTTAGTCTGATCTGGGCAATTTACAGTCTCATTTCACTATTTGAAATTGCTTGGTGTCTGCCTTAGTTTTCTCATCTTTAAAATGTTAGTGATTTTTTTCTTGATGTGGTGTTCTTAAGAATAAGAATGGAGAAAAAAAATCCACTATGTGTAGTGGCAGTGTTGGTTGTGCTTGGAATTTGGGGAGCCTGAATAGGCAAAGGTAAAATTTTCTTGAGTAATTGAAAGTGGATTTGAACCCAGCCTTCTGAAAAGCAAAATGTGAAAAATTACATGTGTTT
Source organism: Podargus strigoides (assembly GCA_028020825.1). Classification (NCBI taxonomy): domain Eukaryota; kingdom Metazoa; phylum Chordata; class Aves; order Caprimulgiformes; family Podargidae; genus Podargus; species Podargus strigoides. Next base: position 105,263,281 of record CM051619.1, read on the forward strand.
CCTTTCCAATCAACTCTTAGAGTTTAACCAAAAGAGGCATACATGAAATTTGGAAGCACTATTTTCATGACCCGTCTCCAGTAGCCTTGTTTTATTTCATATTTGGTTCCATGTCTGATGTTGAGAGTAGACTCGTGTTAAATCTACTCCTGTTGTCTATAAATAAGCTTAGAGATCTTAACCACCTTATGATTTTGTCAGTGTCTGCCTCGTGTGGCAAGCAGCATTCATCTTTCAGTGAGCTAGCAATCAGTCTGGCCAGCGTTTCCCGTGGGTAAGGTTGCTGGCTGTTAAGAGCTGGTCTCCAAGCCCATTCAGACTCAGAGAGGTCTGATTGGAATAGCATGGCTAACAATAGAAGTTGGTCTTTTTTATTTTCCCTCTCAAAGGTTTGTATTTTTTAAAATGCACCAAAAATCACAAAAAGATTGGTTTGGTATTTTTTTAACCAGTTGCTTACTGTTACAAATATACTAATCACTGATTTTAGAAGAGGTATGAAAGCTTGGAGGTTTTGTTTGTATGTTTTGTGGTGTCCTTTGTTGTTTGGGTTTTTTTTTTAGTCTCATGAAGATGCAGTGGTACCTGAGAGAAAAGGGAATCAAATAGCAAATGTGATCTGATATTGAAACAAGGGCAACAAAAGGAACCAAAAGAAATGAGTTTTGGGTTCCTAAAAGAATTACTGTATCCCATTGCATTGTTCTAAGTCAGGATGTTCATATTTAGGGATGAAAAGTTTAAAGATCTGCTGTGCTAGATGTAATTAAAGAAAAAAAAAAGTCCAATGACTGTGTAAACAGAGTATTAGGTATTTGGGAATGTGTATTAAATTTCTGTTTCTTTTGACCCTTTTCAATTTTGTAGATACCTCAGAATATGTAGGTACCAATGCACGCTGGAAAATACACTTCCTTTATAAGCTGCAGTTTACTTGCTTGCTATAACTTTTTGGATGTGCTGTTGGAGTTGCTTACTGATCAGTAAGCAAATCACAGGAAAAAATATGTATGTTACCATGAACCCTAACAAAACAAAAAAAAACAACCCAGCTACATTTTTTACAAGATTAATAGGGAAAAACATTATCATGTCATTTATTGCACTCAGCAATTATTTGCTGTCTGGGAAGCTATGAAGAGAAATATTAGATCCTCAGTCAACTTCCCTAATTGAAAAATGAGAAAGTGTGAAATACAGCTAACTTTTGTATTCCACATTCTTATTTCATTATAGTTTTAAGGAAGCTAGTTGCTGCTGTAAATTGAGGAAAGCTACATCTCACCAATGTTAAAAAGCAGGAAAAGCAACTAGGCATGGTAAAAAGTGTTTCCAAGAGAACACAGAGGGCCTGGCTAGTCTGAATGCTGTACAGCTCTGTGAAAGGTTCATGCCACTGAAACATGGCAGTGAATGAGTGCCAGCTCCTCAGGTGTGCTATGAACCTTTCTTCAGTGTAGACAATCATCCTGGCATTAGGCAAGGCTGAAGGAATAGACATACTAAAATTTGTATACTAAGCATGACATCCCTGCTTTGGAACAGCAGCAGCAGGTGGGAGAGCACATTAGAACTGAGCTGGCTGAATGACTGACATGAGTGAGTTCCAAACCAGTAACTTTCCACTTGTTTCCTGCCCAACATTTTATCTTTGTTTGCATTGAAATTATTTCCTTTTTTTTGATTTATGATAATATTTAGTTATGTGTTAAGGCCTCTCAAGCCAGTATTTCCAACCCAGAATTGTTTTGAAACTTTTGTTCTGTGAGATATTTTGGCATTTTTATTTTATGGTTAGGTACACTTTGAAGTGTTGACATTTACTGTGAAATGAAAATTCTGTTTCTACGTGTCTCTAATGAGCAAGATTTCTTACCTTAGAGGAACTCACTGTGGGAGTGCTGCACCCTTAGCATGCAGGGCATGGGGGGCTCCCTCAATGGCAAGTTACTGTCCTCTGCCCTGCTTTCATCAGATGCCTGGGCCTGTTCATTTTGTACTGTAAATTATTCAGACTGCACTGTGAAGACCAAGTAAATAATTTCCTTACAGGTTTTTTTCCTAGTGCTGTTATCATGACATCTTAGTTCCTTACAAATGTTAATGAAATGAACATCATAGAGCTCTTATGATGAGTTTATTCCCATTTTATGCATAGGAAATGGAATAAGAAGATTAAAGCCAATTTATGTAACTGGAAAAATGGGCAAGCTTTCAGGCATATACAAACATGAGCTGCTTTTTCTGCCTGTATCAGGCAGTCAAATAAAAAGAGATTGCCTCCTCCTACAAACATGGCTTCACTTGCATCCTTGGGCAATGACAGTAACACTAACGATGTTGTTACAAAGATTAAAGCCAGAAATTATGAAGTGTTGACTAATTTTGGCTGCCTGGTGTGAGGAACCTGGAGTCCAATCTTTTTTTCAGAGTGTTTTTTGAGGATGCTGTGTTTTCCAAGTATCTCTCTCACTTGTCTCCTTTGCAGCTGCGACCACTTGGCTTCTCTGCAGATCTGAATACAGGTGTCCTGTGGTGGGTGGCTGGAAAATGAGGGCAGTGTAGCTCGCTGTGAAAGTTTTGGATTTATGTGATATATGCCCTATTTCATGTTGGAGTTCAGTGGCCATTTGCCAAGGATGGCTTCAGTTCCCTTAAATGTGAACATGTCTTTCACTTTCCTACCTCCTTTATTTCATACCTTCCAACTTCTCTAGTGGTGGAAGCAGAGGTATTAATGACTCCTATCAATAGAAAATTTTCTTTGTCCTGGAATGTGACTATCCTCAGCACCAAGTGAGCCATCAGCCTTCAAAAGTCTGTGCTGCTATGAGGCTGGAGAGTTGGAGATGAAGAGCGAGGAAATGATGTGCCCATCAGAAATGGCAAGTCATAGAAAAATCAATAATCAGAAACTCCTCAGAATTCTCACTATCTTTTTATAGCTCAACAGCAGCTTTTCTTTGTTTCACACAACCTTTAAATCCCCCAAGTACTCTCTTTTTAAATATCTCTGAGTCAAGGCCTTGAACTCGAACTGAAGGAGGAGCAGATGAAATTGAGAAGTTAGTGACAGATACTTGTGACAGATAAGCCTTGTCAGTGAGATTGCACAATCCACGATTTTTAGTGCCATTTAGTGGAGGAACATTAGACTGCAGAACTAGCCCATTAGAAAAGTATTATTTAATATGTGTAATTAAATAATAGAAAAGTTTCTCTTTTTTTTGAGAGGTAGCACATATGGTGAGCTAAGCATGGTGGAGTGCGATGGGTGGGTATTTCTTACTACATACATGCATTTAAAAATGGAATTTTTTTCACTGTATATGCATACAGGGTCTTTCCCTTGAAGTCAATTCAGCTGTGTCCAGCTGGACTCCTCAGGGACAGCCCAGAGAGCAGGTGCTTTTGGTAAAACATGCACAAGGGTGCGCATTCATCCTGGGTCTTTGAAATTTCTGTTCATCTTTTCTCTGCAGAGTATAAATGTGAGGGTTTTTTAACCAAGTACTGTCCTATTAAACTCTCTTGTTTTAATGTGCACTGAATGGGAAGGCTTCGCCTGACTGTTGATTCCAAAAGCTTTTGGTAGCATTAAAAATTATGGCCTGAGAAGTTGAATGTAACATGTGAAGGTATATTTATGTTCAGCTTGAGATTAATCCTGTGTGATAATTAGCAGCATAGCCAGTTTGAAAGGTAAGGGATATCTTTGGAAATGCAGTGCCTCTAAGAATTTGAGTCTTCCCTCCCACTTGGCCAGCTGTGGTGACAGTAAGGTGAAGGTTCCCATTTTGCACTGATCAAACTTCACAATCTTTCTGGCCACGTTCCTCAGAGATAGATATGACAGAACTTGCCAGCACACTTCTATTTCTTTGCTTGTCAAGGGAGGGAGAAGAAGGAACTCACATCAGAGAAGATCTACTGAGGAGTGAAATGCATTCCCTTTGGCCCCACAGTCTGAGCAGTAAGTTGCTTATCCTGCATTACGCTAAGCCACAGGATTTTCTCCTTTCATGCTGATCTGCTACACAGAAACTTAAGTCCAAAAGCATGGACAGTCAAGAGCTCAGACTGTCCTTTGTGTCCAGGGTCTTGACTGGATTTGAACACTGCCAAGGCTGGACTGTGTTCAGGAGCAGGACCTGTGAGGTACAAAGTCAGCACTGGTTCCCTAAGGAGTTGTTTGTTTCTTCTTTCAATTTAGAGCCTGAAATGCCATTTGTTTAATGTTGCTGTTTAAATAATGATTTATAAGACTCCAAGCCAGCCATGGTACAGCTTAATGACTGCTATAATTTATGGATGCCACTGGCTACATAAACACTGCTGTAAATATAAAGAATGTCTCCCACAAATTTTACTTTGATACTTACTTGATATCATTCATTTTCCTTTCCTTACACATCTTCTGTGTGTGAGTTGAGGCCACTTTACTTGGCGATACACATCATTCTGACTCACCTTGCCAGGAGTGATTTGGGCTGGGTAATGAAATGTTCACAGGTCTATTTTTGTTACAAAATATTTTAATTAAAAATTAAGTTCCCTTGAGCTTGGATGCAAACATCTGCATCAAGTGGCCCATTAAGAGACTCATTTGTATTTGGACTTTTTTTGGTTATCTATTTGTTTTACTAGTTAATCATCTCCTTTATCCAATTTATTTTGCCTTTTTGCACACAGTAAGCAAGCAAATGGGAGACAGGAATAAATCTTGCACTGTCACAGAGCCCAGCCATTCCCTGGGCTGCAGCTTTTCTATTTGTGTTCTCTAACCTATACAAGGAGCATGTATATACACGTCTAATGTAAATCTGAGCTAATTCAAGCCCTGTCTCCACAGAGATGAATGAGCATGAAAATCTGCTGCTTTGTTTTGGAGGAAAAGCTCCTGGAATTCTTAATGTCTAGTTGTAACTGATGGCTATTAAATACCAGTCAGTTGACTTCTGGAGATTTGTGCTCATGAGTGGCAACAAAGACACCTGGGAAGGTAGTAGGTGCTCTTGAATGCCTTGGTTCCATTATAATTCGTGATAATGCAATCATGTGCTTGGAAAACTGAGTGCCTTTATAAAGTTAAAATTAATTGAGTAAACAGAAAAACTCCATTGCCTACAGTAATCCCTCCTCTGAATCTCTGCATATCGTATCCCAGCAGCTGCTGGGATAAAACATGGACATTCCTGAAAAGTTGGCAGGTAAACTGAGTGGGACATGAGAGCTGGTAATAACTGTGGGCTTTTCTTCAAAGCCATCTGTGGGGTAATTCAGAGAAACAAAAGTACTTCTGAATTTGAGTAGGACTTCAATGTTTTTAAGAGAGTCATGATGTTAATAACCTTATGGAAGCACTCTGGGCTTTGACTCTTAACTTTTCTTTAGGTGGTACTTCCAGTAATATGGTGCCATATAGGTTCATTGCATACCCCTAGGAGGAGGGATCACCTGCTGAGTTACAGGGGTTGCTGCTTGGAGTTTTTTAGCATCCATTTGCACACTGACCTGAGCCCACCTGTAACTGGCTTGTGGCAGACAAAGAGCTTTGCTCCTGACACAGGGAAGGCTCCCAGTGGTGTCTGTAAGAGTACGTTTTTGCAAGGAGCACGGCAAGGCCAAGGAGGCTATTTTCTCATTGCCTTAAACCCTTACCAAGGGGCCTGCAGCTCTGAGTTACTTGGTCTGTTTTTTTCTGCAAAGCTCTCATCTGTAGTCAGCCTTGACCCTGACTGAAATACAAGGGCATTGTGCAGCCTGCATGCGGCAAGCCAGGATTGCTCTAAGGCAGTCAAAAAAAATCGAGCTGACAATAACACAGCGCACCCTTTTAGGGAGCTGGGGTCCTTTATTAAAAAGGTTTGGCATGTATTCCCCCCACTCCTGAATTGATTTGCACCATAAAATAAGCTTGAAGAGAAATAGTGGTTGTTTTCCTACATGCTTCATTAATTTTTAGTTTTGGCAGGCAATATAAATAAAAGTATCAAGTGCACATCTAATTGAATCACCAGTCATTCCCAGCTCCCTGTAGTACCAGAGAACATGATGTAGCTGCGCTGTTTAGCAAGCATGGATGAGCTAGGCAAACAATGGCTCACTCTGCCCAGAGGCTTTGGTTTAATCTAGAGCATTTACCCATTTAATATGAGGCAATGCAGGAGCTGCTGCAGTGGGGAATTCACAGCACAGACCTCTTCGTACTTCTAGGCTTACCTTCTAGGGGTAGTGAACTGAAAGCACATCTCTGCTGAGAGTCAAGGAGGTTTCAGTGAATTGTATCTATGCCCAGATTTTTGTGGAAAAATTGTCTTGCACTTCTCAAGTTTGGCCTTCTCCACATGTACTGACTGTAGGATGTTGCTGAACTAATTCCTGTCTCCTCCAGGTGGCTGATCTAGAGCATGTCTCTCTTAGGACAAGTCCTTTTTTTCTTTTTTTCAAATATCTCGCTTGGCTACAATCAAAGACCTCAGGATGACAGAATCCCTACACTAAAGAAAATGTTACCCATCAGGCTGGATGATCTCTGACTTCTCAGTTGTCAAGGGAATCAAGTGCCTCCAGAAAAAGGATGGTGCTAAGGGACAACTACTCAAGATCATTTCTGAATGGATGATACTGGCCTCTAATTATAATGTTCAGTGACCTCATTTCATGAGAGTTGGCTCCTTTCCACATTGCTAGCTGCCTTTTGCTGCTTAACATAGGTAAAATAAATTAGTGATTTTTGTATCTTGGTAGATGTAATCTGCTGTGGGCTCCCTGACTCAAGGAGAGGGGAGTGCAAGTTGCAGGAGCAGGAGTGGATATAGAAGAGAAAGAAAACTACAAGCAGAGATCAGACTGTTTTCTCTCTTACAGAGAGAATATCACAACATGATACATCTAAGTCATAGGTAATACAAGTTGACAGGAGGATATGAAAGCTTGTGTTCTTTCCAAACCATGGAGCCATGTTATTTCTGAGCTAGACAGAGAGGATATCAGTCTTCAGGACTGTCAGTCTAGCAGTAAATGCACATATAATTAAAAATCTGTCATGTGTATTGTGTTGCTTTTGAGAAGTAACACAAAGCAGGCTGCAGGATTTCAACCCTTTTTTTTTAAAGGGTCAAAGATGCCTTCCAAGTTAAAACACCACAAATGTCTAGGGAACTGAAGTTCTACGTTAGGTGGACCATTAGATATTTCACAAGATTGAACAGATCAGAGAAAATAAAATAATTTCTTTATCAAGTAATTATTGGATTGGGGGAATTTCACACTGTGTTCTCTCCTTCAGTGTTATCCAGGATCCTATGACCTGTTGGTTGAGAGGAAGGCATTTCAGTAGTCTGAAGTGGGTGTTGTTTTCTTTTTCTCTAGGATCTGCTTCTGGCTCAAAAATGGCTCTGGAAGGTTCCTTCAGCTGCTGGAATGGAACGGCAATCAGGCTGGGGCAGGCATGTGACTTCATGAGGGACTGCGCCGAGGGAGAAGATGAGGGAAATATGTGCAGTGAGTAAATCCAAACCCCCAGGCTGCATCCTTCTTCTCCAAAAGCATTGTTTGTTTTGAATTTTAATGCCTGAGACTTTAGCACTAATAGACTAATTTGGTACTATCAAAAGACGAGTATCCTTCATAACACATGCAGTTTCTCTGGATGCCTGCCTGGAACGGACAATTTGATGTGTTCCTGTACTTGCCTGCATTAGTTCTGCAGCAGGTTTTTAAGATGCTCTTAGTGCTTCATCTCTTCCAAAGTCCTGATCAAAAATGCAAAGGAAGTATTGCCTGAATAGCTACATGCCTTACAGAATTATGAAAATGTAGTTTGTTAGAGCTTTTAATCAGAATGTAGCACAGCATGTGGCAGAAGGGAGAGAAAGGAGAAAACTTCTAAGATGAAAAATGAGTAGAGCCAGTAGCTTGTCTTTGACCAACTCCTGTGTCTTTGTCTAATAAAAAACAGCAGAAGATAGATAGCAGACTGAGTTTTCTGAAAATGTACTGTGCCTGAATACTTTATAATTGTGCTGCATAACCTAGATACTTTAGGACCTTCCTTTAACCATCTTGAAGATGCCTTATATCTTTTTCTATACCTCTACATGTTCTCCCTCCAGCATCTTCCCCATTGCCAGTCCACAGAATGTTAGAAGTGGTGGATTGTCAGCTGTGTGGTTATCTACAGGGCAAATATATCAAGATAAATAATTGTTGATAGTTCATCATTCACCAATTTAAAGAGTATGTGTCACAGGTGATCTAGCCTATGGACTTTTGTCGACAGAGCTGCATTGATTCGGTATGCAAAAAGTGTGTTTCCTGACAAAATACCAGTCCCAGCAAAAGTCTTTGGAATAGAAGAGGCAATTATTCTCAGCTTAACTTTCATATGTGACAGCTAGAGCAGGGGAGAACCTGGGTAAGGTAATTCAAACAAGCTATGTTGATATAGGTGATGTCTAGACTAACAGACCTCTGCTGTCTCTAGAGTAAACTTAACATGAGTGACACAAAACTTCTAGCAAATTCCAGTTCTTTGCTGCTAACAAATAAATAAAGTAACAGATTTTATTGGTGTGGAGAACAGTATTTTGACCTGGCATCATATAGTAAACTAGGTAAAAGCTTAAAATGATACACTTCTCCATCATGTTAGATGTTGTTACAATTTGAAATTACATTCATTAATGGCACACACTCAGTGAACATTAAATTTGCTTTCACAGGAACAGTGTCATCGCTGTGGACTTGCAGCTCCTTCGAACAAATAATGCTTCGTATTAGTAGTATTGAAACCTTCTTTTTGCCTAGGAGCTTTAAAATAGAGCTCTAAAACCTCATAATGATATTTGTATTGTGTTCTACAGTTTAATTAAAAAAAACCCCTAGTACATTATGATAATGAGTAGGTTGAATGAATTTTAATTTCATTGGAAGTAGAGAGACATATTATTTACCATCAGCTAGATTTCCAGATACACTGTTGTGTCTTTCTGCTATAAATGGCTCTGCCTTGTGAGGGTAATCCTGTCTATACCTGTGGGAAGAGCAGAGCTCACAAGGTGAAATTGTACCAATCACTGTGCAAAGTAAATACCACCATAGGATGGGATAGGCCTAGAGGAACATACTTAGCTGTTATTTTCAAACCTTGGGTGTACCAGTGGCTGCTATCTCATCCATATTCACATATCAGGAAGCTGGCTCTGCTTTTGCCCCGAGCTGCTAACTCTGTGTCCCGCGGTGAGCCAGTTGGTAAAGTGACCAATCCCCCTCTCACATACACTATCCAGAGGGGTTGGTTTCGTTGCCTTTTCCCCCCTCCATGCATCCTTCATCGGTAGCTATTTGCATAAAGCAGTATAGCATTGCAGTTGTGTCAGCAAAGAATATTCTTGGAATGTAAATGAGAAAATGTAAAAAGCAGAGCATATTTAACCACCTGTTTAGCAGAGCGTCACTCCCTGGCTTGAGAAGACAACCACACAGCTTGTTTCCAACCATAGGTACTAGGAATGAGAGTTCTTACTCCCAGCCAAAAGGTCTGAAAAGCACCATCATCTTCCACAAGCCAGAAAAAACCTGTCATGCCTTAGCAAGAGCTCGAGCTGTGGGTATATCTGCTTACCCACTTACAAGCCTGCTCAGTTCTATGGCTGGTTTCTTGGCTTTTGCCTCTTTACTATGTTGAATATTATTAGCATAAGACTTCTAACACAAAATAGAGAAATGATCTGATATTTTAGATGTCAGTTACATCTGCATGGCAGCCCAACACAAAACATATGTCATCTTTCAGCATCTCAGTTGTCATTTGCTCATGAGCAACATGGATATTTTCATCAGCTTTTTGCAAGTGTGACAAAAAGCGATTCAGACATATAAAGCAGAGAAAGGGGTTTCCCAAATGCTTCTGCTTACACAAAATAACTGTAAGAAAAAGATGTAGACATGCAAAAACTAAGAGGAGAGCTTTTAAAATTATAATTAACCAAAGGCTTCTATCTTTGAACTTCAAGGAGATGCTGAGGTTTTTTCCCTTTCAGTCTTTTAGCTGTGCACATACCAATTTTTTTTTTTTTTTTTAAATTTTTGTTTTTTCCTTCCTATTCAGTCATTTTTTGTTTGTTTCTTAGCTGAAAAAAATCTCATTAGCATTGGCTGTTTGTTAACATATCTTTACTTATCAATGGCCAATGAAATGTCACGGTGCTTGTTCTGCATACAACCAATTAGTCTGTGTAGAGAGTGTAAAATCAGAGAGGGATGACCCCAAGAGAAAAGCATGTTCCTGTTTGAGTCAGAATCAAATGTTCTTGCAGGAGAAAAAGACAGCTTCAAAGAGGCAGATGTGGAATTAGATGCCAAACTGTGTTGCTTTGGGATCAGACATACAGATATAACAAACTGATGGACGTGCTACACTGGAAATTACTTTACAGAAGCGTACTTTGCAGACACACATTAAGACTTCAGATAGTGGTCTTATGTCTTTGCTAGTAAATTCATGCTTTTATGGATTATATCTTGCTGCAAAAAAAAAAACCCCAACATACTTCCTCTTATTGTAGTAGAGAATTATATATGTAATATATATAATTATATATATGTGGGTTTGTACTTTTAAGTTAAAAATATCTTGGATTTTGGTTCAGTAATCTTTTGTTGTAGGGCAGTGAGCCTGGGCAGAAATGAAAGTTTTACAGGAAAAAAAAAGTGCATATCCCTTTGCCTAGTCCAAAATTATCTTAATTTCTGTCTCAAATTCACCAAAAAATTCAGCCTGGGAAAATATTGGTTAATCAGTCAAAGCATGTTAGGGAAGTAATGGATATATTCTTAAAAAAAAATAAAAAGAATGGAGGTGCTGATAGTATATTTATTGTCTGGAGACCCAGAACTTAGATCATTCACTCAGGGCATGACAAACCCAGGACCAATTCTTTCTTCTGCCTAAGTGAATTTGAACCCATATTTCCTATTTCCATTTCCTATTTCCTCTTACACATTTTATAAATTTTACCTGGAATAGATACTGAAAATAATGTCCTCCATCTTTCAAATAAATCTCATAACCACTGGGTTGTAGGATAATTTTTACTCTTTCCCTCATTGAATATTTAAAGATGTTAAACACATTGCCAGGTGAGATAAGAAAGACTAGTATCTGCCTCATGAAAGGAGTCACTCAGGCTGTGCTATGTAGTTGGAGGAGTTCATGCACACATCTGTCAAAAGACCAGATGGCAGCTAGAATAGGAACCTATAAGGTTTGAATTTGTGATAACATGAGCAAGTGACTAAAAAAGCATAGATAATTAATTCTACAGGGACCAGTTTACTTTCCAGGCAAAAATGCATGAAGAAACCATGGGATTCATTTATGTCCAAGTGATAGATACAGCCCAGCAGAGTCACCCTGCAAGCAAAATGATGAAGTAGCAACCTGTTGCCAGGCAGTGCTCACCTAAGGTTCCTGTCTTGCATACACTAATCCTTTTGCTTCTTTCTTGATCAAAAGCTGTACATTTAGCAAGAAATTCTAACCTCTGGCAGTTCTGAACTCAGCAAAGCTTTCTGGCTTTACAGGATAATTCTTTGTTGACTGTGTTGAAAAGTATTTTCCCTTTTTATCCTTCATTTCTAGTAGAATTTGGCAGACCAACTTTGCTAGCACAGAGGCAGCCATGGAAGCAAATTCATGTTCAAGATTCATGTGCTTCTTTAAGTTCTTTGAGTAGATTTGAGAGTTCTTCTTGCCTTCTGAGATTTCTTCCTACATCTGGTAAAGGTCCATACATACCAGAGTAAACTTTTATGCTTGTATCTTTTATAATAAGCATCTGGAATTTAACCCAAAAGATTAAACTATAGTATGTAGTTGATTTACACCTAGCTTTGAATCAAGAGCATACTCCATCAGCTTCATAAATTATGCCAGTTGCTAATTTTTCTTGCTCTGAAAGGATGAAAAGTCTGTTGTTAAGGTTTAAAAAACCCTTGAATTTAATTACCTTTCAAGCAAAATCTAAATCATTCTGAAGGCTTGAAAATATTTGGTTAGGAACAAGTTTAACACCCTACAGCTTTTATTCAAATAAAAACAGAGATTCTTATGTTCTCATAGTGCTCCAGTCTCACTGAGTTACTCTATTTTCCATCCCATATGCACAAGCTGCATCTTAATCTTACTGAAGTCTAAACGTTTTGAGGTTTCTGTCTCTAATGATAATATCCAACATGGCAGGTTTCAATAGGCATAACTCCTGCCCCCTCATTTACTTGATTTTCCAATAAAGTCAGATTAGCTTTCCCTCAGCAGTACAGTGTCTCCACTAATGTCAGTTTGAATTATAAACATCCAGAAAATTGAGACGTACACATCAGCAGAAAAGTGCTAGCCAAGAGCTCTTTGTGGAGTAGCAATACGTGGAATCGTAGGTGTTGTATGTATTCAAAATAAGAAAGAGCAGCAGAGAAAATGCATCCAGTGCACCGGACATCTGAAAATTCATAAAAAATTAATTTGTGGAGGAGGAATGAAATTTTCTGGGAAAGTAATAGCTTCTTATTTATGCCTTTACTTGTTCATCAACAGTGAGCTTTTTCTGGCCTCCAGGCAGGGATTGCTACTTAGATGACTCCTCCTGCTGCTCTGAGTTGTTTACATCATCCTAGATAGCATATGGCCATGAAATGAATTCAGTTGGACACCAAGCCAAGCTGTTTCAGTAGGAATTCAGGGGACATTATAATTTGTCATTTTCTTTGGATCCCAGCCTCAGGCTGCACAATGAAATATAATCAAGTTCTGTAGAGGGGTAAAACACAACGAAGCAACTCTCTGCTTAACAGCTCCACATTTAAAGGCTAGACTGAATGAATTTGGAGATTTTTAAAAGGAAAAACTTGAAAAAGCCTTAATTCTAGTACACGTTTTCATCTTTTCATAACAAGTTTGAGTGCTTGTGGAAAGTAACAATAAAACATGGTGCTCACCTCCATGGTTCCAGGTTCAAATTTGGCCCTACTAAAAAGCCACAGATGGTAGATTTGTTTCAGTTTCCTCTGTGAAGTGAATTGTGGTTCAGGCTCCTAGAAAATCAAATACTCGAGGTCTAGACACTGCAGTTGTGGTATTCCCCAGCTATTTTCTCAGGGTAGACTGAGGAGTAGGTAGGTGAATGTGGCACTGATAATGAATTGCCTTTTGAGATGTGTGAGTCAAAGCTGGAGCCCTGTGATCAGGTATTTAATTGACCTGCAATCTCAGCCAGGGGGTTCTGCTGATATTTAAACATTTTGAATGTTTGGATACTGGTGCATCAATTTATAGAAACCAAATTTCAGAGGGAAAAATTCCTAATAACCACAACAAAATCTGAGTTCAAGATCCCCATCTTTCAAAGAGAAGCTAATGAAATTGTCGCTATCATGTGACCAACACATCCTCTTGCAGTCTGTCCTACATTTTTTAAGTAAAGAAATTTTTACTCTGATTTTGACAAGCAGTTGAAAGGAAAAACTTAATTTCCTGGAAATGGGGGTACATAATGTGTTTGCACATGAAATTTATTTTTTATCTTGTAATTTTAAACAGATTTCTTCTCTCATTTTCCTTTCTTTCAAAAAAAAAAAACCCAACCAAAACTAAACAAAAAAACCCAAAGATAGTTTCAGGCGAAGTTTAGGGGAACAGGAAAGGAGAAAATGAAAATCAGCTAAACTGGTTTTAAGTACAGATTTGAGTAAACAATGGTGTAAAAACTCTGACAAGTCAGAAATATCATCATCCCTTTTATGGCTGCATCTGTTCATCACAGCAGTTGTTCTGGTTTATTGGAAGAAGGACACCCCCACTGAACAAGTGTGTTCAGGGTCTTTGTACTGGTACTGCCCTAAGGACTGGTTAGTCTATATAGCAGGGTAAAATGACTGGTTGCTCTTCTTTACTTCTGTTCTGGCATGTTTAATGTCTAATGTAACTCTGTAATAAAAGGTTACCTTTTTCTGCCAGGCTAGTTTTATGCTCTACCTTGTTCCCCAGGAAACCCAGTTTGTGCCCTTTTACTACTGGGAAGTTTTCTGATACCTGGCAGAGTTGTCAGCTGTACCCTGAGTGCAGGATCTGTATTAAGGATCATTAGTGATTCACTAAAATGAAAATCATGTTATAGTGGTTGTGATTTTACATGGCATTTTACAAGGTCTGTTTTCTGAGGAGATTACTTAATAAGTACAGAGTCTGGCCTTACGTGGAACAAGAGAAATGCAAAGGTAAAACTAGACAACAGTAGAAATTAGGGAGGCAATGAGTGCTTATTGAGGATGATGAGAAAAAATATTTCATGAGTTTTGAAGGAAATGCATGATTCGTGGCCAAGCAGAGGATGTTCACCTATGGCAATGTAAGTGTATGGCTCAGAGCGAGAGGAGCAGTGCTTTGCACCCTCTGTAAGAAGAACTTGCAATGTAGGTAAAGAAGGAGATGAAGAAGGCATAAAGTTACCTTCTGCTTTGAAGGTAATGACTATTACTTTAAAACTGGTTAGTTTAAAGGCAAAAAGCTGCTGTATCTTTACTGTTTGGAGCTGGGAACTTGCCTGAAATCCCAAGCCTGTCACTACAGAATGAGTGGGCTTCAAAGCCTGGAAGTGTGGCTTAAAATAAGCTGTCCCTTTTTCATCCATTCATCTCACCAAACAGATCCACAGGTGCAAAAACTGATGCACAAAACAACTCAGTGCTTTACCTGAGACTGTATCAGTGCTCACAGAGAGAAAAGGTTGTATTACTGAGCTGGACTGACAAGAGACCTAGATTGTAAGGGAGGGGAATCATGTTAGGAACTTACCCCTCTCCAGGATTTCCCTCCATGCTCCCGCAGAAGCAGTGGTTAGAAAAGCCATCTTCCATGTGTAACCTTGACTGGGTTTATACCTGTGGAGCTACAGAGGTAGTAGTGTACACTGAGATGTGTCCTCTCACTCAGATGTGTCAGAGTGTGTGTGGAGTCACTTAGTCACAGTCTGGGTGCTGTTTTCCTTACCACCACCCCCCTCGTGGTCAGGCACACACACGGCTCCACACAAAAGGACTGAGTAACTGTAGGGGTGCCCGTATGCCCTGAGCAACCCAGTCAGAATACTCACTGCAGCTTCTCTGTGTGCCTAGAAGTCTCCTCCTCAGCTCACCTGGGCTCTTCTGTGTGTGTGTCTTTCCCTCTTGCAGAAAATCTTCCCTCTGGCTTTTACTGTTCATTTGAAGAAGGAGACTGTGGCTGGATGCAAGGCTCTTCTGCGTCCCATCCTTCTCCATGGCGGATTGGAAGCTCGGAGCACAACCGTTTTCCTTCGATAGAAGGTGTGTGAGAGTGAATAGTAAGGTGCCGCAAATGAACAGCGGAGAACCAAAAAGATACACAAACGGGGGGGAGGGAATAAAACACAAGTCATGTTTTCCTGTCTACTTATATATTCAGCCCCCAGTGAAACAAAAGCCATATTTCTACTCTTAAGTGCTTTGAACAAAAGACTATCCTGCTCACTTTTTGTCTTGAGACTCTTCAGGCCTCCACAGCTGACACCAGATACTAATCTTGACCCTTTTTAAACAACTTCACACCAAGTATTGATCTGCATGACACTTCTCCATACTGATCTAATTTTTTATTTCCAGTTTTCCTATTTACTTCCTCTGTTTCTCTCTTCTGCTTCTTTTTTCTCCCTTTTCATTTCCTAATTTTTCTTCTCTTTGCTCCATTGTCCCTTGAGTTCCACTTCTATGTATAATTACTCTATATTTGGTTTCTGTAGCCAAATCCCAGTAGTTCATTTCTAATCCTTCTCATACAAACCATTCGAGGTTTTACCTTGGGCATTGAACTGGATGAGTTTTTGAACCACTGAACTGCTAGTTGAGTTTTGGCACACAGGCTACCTGCCAGGATAAGCTTTTTCCTAACGCAGTAATGTAAATCATTAGAGGCATTTATTGCTGAGGCACAGAGCATCTAAAGGGATACAATAATAACGGCAGAGTTAATGGTGTATAATCCCAACATTGCTTTAGAAACTTAGATCCAGTGTTAAACATGAAAAGTAAGATTCTGTACTTTTGTGTGAACTGGTGTAAGCTACAGTGCATTTATGCCATCTGATGGCTCAGCCCACAGTATTAGACCACAAAGTGATGGAAGCATAGGTAAACATGAAGGCAAAGAGCGAGAAAGAGGATACTGTGGGAAGCTGGAAATAAAGTGCTGCTGATTCATGATTTGTCGATGCTATAGAGGCAATTTCAATGAAAGCCCAAATAACTGGGCTCTTAGTAGTGGTACCGTCCTGAGCTGCAGGGCAGAGCTGAAATAGTGCAGATACACACCTTTTCATGCAGAGCTGCCAAGCAAAAACCCTAGTGTTATTACTGGCCTTGTTTCTCTTGTTACAAGAGATGATTAAAGGCGCAATGATACCTCCAGCTGCATTAATATTACTCTGGTTGTTTTTTTTCCATAGTTGCATTTTGTTTTGGGATTGGCCAAGAAAAATATTCTCTTCCCAGTTACTTTTTGTTCATAAAACATATGTTTTGTTATTCAGCCTTGCAAGGAGGATGAATTTGAAGTCATGGAGGAACAGAAGATAGCCATGGGAGGAAGGCTGACAGACTTAAATATATTTCCTGAGTATGTTTGTTGGGTGAAGCTGCATCCCTAGTAAATTGAAAAAGCCTTCTGCCCTCGGGGTATTTTCCTGTAGCAGGAGCCAGCTAACACAGCTTCTGGAGAGGTTTCACAAACCCTAAAACCAGAAGGTGAGTGCTGCAGTTTGACCTTCTTCCTGCTCTTTTATCCAGGTTGTGCGCTGCTCCTTAACACCAGCAAAGCACCAGCAGTAGCAAACACTGTCATGACCAGCACTGCATTTCCAGCTCCTTTGCGGAACTCCCCCTGTGAGGCAAGTCCTAATGCTCTCTGTTTCTTTTGCAATTTACAGAGCTTTTTTGTGTGTCTGACTCTGGTTTTCAAATATAGGCTTGAGGTCAGTAGCACAGCAACCACTTTCTCTGATGGCTTACCTATAAAATATAGTTAATATGCCTGTGTGCAGGGGAAAGATATTGTTTGCTTCTTGAAATGCCACAAAAGGTGCTCTGAAAAGCTTGGCATGTCTTGTCCTCATTGTATGGCGTCACATGATGTATTACAGTCTTCATAATTAGGGGTATATGCTGTAAGGGTAGGGCAGCCAGCACTGCATAAACACAAAGTGGAAGAAGCTTACTGCACGAACAAACATTGTATTTGCAAGATCCAAGAAAGAAGTAGGCTTCAGGACTGCCCCTGAGCTGCTCTGAAAATACAGTGCATGCTTCCTCTAGCACAGCTGGGATTTGAGCTGGCAGGTCTTCGTCATGCTGTGCCTCAAACCTACCGATCCTCATGTAGGCTGTGTTCATAGGTGTGCTGAAGTTAACAGCAACAGAGATAAATTCTTGTAGAATGGAGCCAGGTTCTTATTCAAGCAGAAAAGCTGTTGACAGTCGTAAGACATCAACTTGAGCAAGTATATAAAGGCTTGTCAACCCTGCACAAATAGTTGTCATTTCTGAGTCAGTTGTACTTAAACTGCAATTACCGAAAGATGTCATGTCTGCATCTTTTTACTCTAGTCTATAGCCTCACAGATTATATTATCTCTGATAGGATTTGTTAATGACTTAGGACTTTGAAACATGGCTAGAGACCTAGAGCATTTCACATCTTGAATGGTTGCCTTGAAATGTCACACAAGCTCCTGGATCCTAGAGAGTGGGATTTGGAAAAATTGATCCTAACAAAGCAGTTTGATGTTTGTTGGTTGAACACCAAACAGACAAAAGAATTAGATTTACCCTGTTCCACTGATGTTAAAATTCAGACAAGAAGGGAGTGTCCTAGAAAGTTTTCTGGAATTAAGTACATAGAAGATGGTGTTTCTTTGGCTTAAAGTTTGGTTTGGTTCACTTCTGTTGGATATCTCAGTTCATATAGAAAAGCGCATCTGGTTTTGCTCTCTTGATATATTCCTGTCCTTATTCTTTAGGAAGCACATTCTACCTTGTTTTTCCTCTCTTCTGTGACAAAGGCATATGCAGGTTCTGAATATTTTAAGACCTTGTTCTGCCATGGACCAGCAAGAGCAGGTGTTTTTCATAATCCACCTGACACAGGAATCAGTATGAATGATTTCCCAATATGTGTATATTTTTTTCTTGTGTATACAACAGTGCAAATAATTAAACTTGCCGTTGGGGGAGAAGCTGCCATGTATTTCATCTGCTCACATGCCATCCCACCTCCGTCACTCCCCTTGGCACTTAAAAGGCATCCAGACGCATCCAGCATTGCAGCTGTCGGTAATAAAGAGTGAAGGAGTTTGGCAAGGGTTTTGTTTCTTGCCTTTTCATATAGTGTAAAAGCTTCTCTTCTCAATGAGCCCCCGGTGGCTTCAAATTCTATTTTACTGGAACAATCTGTCTATGAGCAGAATAATTTAATTCTACTTTTCAGCACAACACAAGAGAAGAAAGGAGATATTCCCCCCTATGCACTTATTCCTCCAATAGGTGCCAACAAACTACCTTATAGTGAAATTATAGTCAGAAAAGAGATTGTGAAAATACCATAATGCTGTCCTGTATTCATTCACCCTCAATCACTTCCCAACTGAACTGGCTCAAGTTCAGGCACTAAAAGATGAGTTTTCTTCTACCTTTCAGTGCTGACAGCTCCACCTGGCATGTCACAACCAGGACAGATTCTCCAGCAACTGAAATCTCACTGATAAAACTCACTTACAATTCATGTGGCAAAGGGATCTCAGCAAGTGTGTGTGAATTAGACCCATTTATTCTTCCACAGTCAGAGCAGGCCATAAACCTGCCCTTCCACTTGTATTTGATCCAGCTTACGTAATCCTGTAGATATTGCTTGCTCTCCTTGCATGTTCACTTACATAGTGGCCAGTTCTGATGGCTGATTCCAGTACCCCAGAGAGATTCAGCTCCGACTCATATCCTGCAGCTATATATCTTAATGATGGAGGCTGTTCTTAAGCTTGTCGTTTAACATGCTTCCTCCTCCTTGTATGCAGTGTCTACCTCAGTATCAGCATGCCTAGCTCAGCTGAACTCCTGAGGATGAGACTGAATGTGCTGCCCTGGCTGCTCAGCTCACTCACCTCTCCTCAGTGAGTGGATCTTACCCATGTGCTGTGCACAGGATTTTTCAGAGGCCATGTGCTGCAAGCCCTGAGAGCAACAAGAAAGCCAGCAGACATACCCAGTTTACTTATCTTGACTCCCCTCTCCTCTCTCCCTGCTACATGGAAGCTCTGGGGCACTACTAGACCTGCTAGTAGTTTACTGAAACTACTATTTCTTCCCTTTGTCCCTCAATTTGCTTTTATTTTATCCGGTCATGTTAGACAATTACACCCACCATAGCAAATGCTGACACTGCTTTTTAGCCTGAGGCGTACATAAGAATTAATTACTTCAGCCTCAGTGTGAGGAGCATTACCTGCTGCAGGACTGTTTACCGGGCTGGAGAATTCTGTTTTTTGGCCAGCATGTCCATGGAACCAGGACTTAGTGCTGATAAGGAAACAGTCAAGCAGTCCACAGCAGGTGCCAGCCACAAAGAGTTTGCTAATGCTTTGGGCTTGTTTTTTCTCCATCAGCCTGGCTGTTTAATCTTCCACTGTGGTAGACTGGCAACAGAGATGACTGGACAGTCTGAGAAAATGATTACTGACACCCTGGAGACCTGTGGGGTGGCCTGGTCCAAACACCTTCCCTGCTGAGATTCTGGGCAGCTGTTTGCAGTAGTGCTGACGCTAGTGCTTGGAGACTTCAGAGCCTGGATGATCTTTGGCCTACATATTGCCATTAAGTACAGGGCAAGCATGACCCTCCATCTCTGTGCTCTCCCCAGCTTGAGGCTGGTCATGAGTAGCGTGCTGGTGTGCTTGCAGACTGTGCTTCCCTAGCATTTCCCATGCCCTGTGGGAGGCTCCTCATTAACTCAGAAGGGAAAAATCAGCCTGACCTACTCTGTACTGACCCACATGCATCAAAAGATGTGAAGAGGGTAAAAATGCATGCAGGAGGTAGAGTAATAAACACAGCCTGTACTTTCCCACACTTGTTTGGGATTGGCCCTAATGTGCCTTGTACTTTGTGTAGCTTTGTATTGCACTTTGCTCCTGTTTGTTTTGAGCAGCCTTATGTTTTCATTTTCTTTGTTCTTCAGTGCTTTTGGCAGGTCAGAACAGTTAGTTTGTGATGCTGCCCTTTGTTCTTGGTTCAGTTAGTTTTTCTCTTTCTTTTTGTTGTTTTATTAAATCTTGGCTAGAGTATCCTGGCTTCAAAGAATCTCTCGTTTGCAGTCCAGACAGTCTTTGTTGTCTTTTTCATGTTGCACATTTGGTAGAGTCCTTTGCCTATTGACCTCATTAATTGTGTGTTTAAAACCCAGATTATGTGGTATAGGGAAATGCAGCATTTCTACTAAATCTTCGGGGAATGCAGGAAGTGGTACACGTAGTCCATGAAGAGGTGCTCCATTACTCTAAAGTAGCCAGAAAAGGGAGACACAACAAAAAAGCTCGGGAAATGCTTCAGGAACCAAACTGAGTCACAGTAATCAAGAGTGAAAATCTTTTAACCCACGTGTAAAAGTTCATTGGAAACAGATCACATGTAATTGAGCATAAGAATGCACATAAAGTGCAAAGAATTAATCCAAACAGTGGCATGATTTAAAGGCAGAATTTATAGAACCTTAGCAATAAAGCACAGCATTATTCACCCCTTCTCTTCACGCTGTGATTCCCCTCCTCTAATTGGGAATTAATTTGCCTGCACAAGGCCAACAGGGCAAAGAGGATTGTGGGGTGGTTAGACACTTCCTCATTTTGAAGAAGAAATCCATATGCGTGTCATCAGTAGCTGTACTGCTGTCTGGGAATCTGGGAAACCACATTGCAATTAAAGTCCAAGGGAAGTGCTGTCATCTCAGATACCACCCGTGGCAAAACTAAATTGCTTTACAGCAGTTGACAGCCTCTAGGTGTGCACAGTTTCTAGACTATAATGGCCACCTACTTCTCAGTACTTTGCAAAGATGTCAGAGAGCTGACACAAGAATGTTGCAGATGTCCAGGGAGCACTCACCTTCATGTGGAAGCTGGAGACTCAGTTCTGGCCCCCCACACCTGGACAACAAGGCAATCTCATCTCCCTCAGTCTCAGCATTGTTGCTGTATGAGTGCAGAGTCATGTATGTTGACTTGACTTTCATTTCCAGTTTTCAGAGATGCTCCCTGCCATCTGCATCCTCAGGCTCTGAAGGTGCTTGTAGATCGTAAGAGTCATACCTGTGTCTTCTCAAAGTGTTTGGGCTTTTGTCATAAAAAGACCTAAGACCCAGGTCCAGGACTACTGCATTCTGTCATAGCTTGGTATAGTGTGTATCTATTTCATTGTGGATTATGACTATTATTTCTGTTTGAAAGTCACTGCAGAAACATGAGAAGTCTGGAGACTGGTTTTTAGAAAGGTTGTGTTTTGCACAGCACGAGGGAATCCATGATAGACGTTAGTGTCGTATCTGAGAAGTAAAAGCCATGCAAGCAGTTTTGGTGTAGCCTATAATAGAGAAGGAGAATAACAACAGAGGTGTTGTTGCCTGGATGGTGATGAACTTGAAACTGGCCTTAAATGTTATCACATTCATCTCCACAAAAAAAAAAAGTGACTCTTTGCAAGTGATTACATTGTGACTGAGAAACAGATTATTTCTTTTTTTCTGTTAAATTCTGGGTCAGACATTTTAAAGGGTATAGTTGTGCTGAAAAGCAATAAAAACAGAGTCCTGTGATAGTATAAGAGCTTTGTACTTTTGGCCATGTTTAAAATAATGAAAATCCTTCTGATGTTATTTTGACATTTCAACTAGCTATTTCTTGAAATCCACCATTATGTTATGTAACTAAGTACTAAACTGAGCCAGGCTTCGTTTAAGCCTGAAATTACTTTTTCAATGTAAACATACTCACTCTAGAAAATAAATATAATATGTCGGTGTAAAACAGTATAGTTGAAGTTTGCCCTCTCGTTTGGGTTTATATAGATACAAAGGTGTTTTTCATCCTCTGTGGTTATTAATTCAGTTCTCTTTTCTGTCCAAAAGTGTTGTATTTTTTTTAAAGCATGTAAATCAATAATGTAAATCATTCCTTGAGTGCATTCTGAGCCCCCTGCTGACACCTGCAGAGCGTGTCTCTTTCTCCTCTCCTCCTTGGGCTTTAAATAACTCAGAAGGGTACACAGTAATAACATTGACTCAGAACACTTATGAGCATGAAGAATGCAACATAGATATGCCTCTAGCAGAGCCTTTCATGTGCTTTATTTTGCAGAATGTTGTTAGCATCCTTTTTTTATTTTAAAGTGTTGTTTTTAAAAATCTGTACAGCTTATTCACTGTTATCTCTCTTTATCTTTTCTTGCTTCCTTTGCCACCTGGCTTCTGTGTCATTGGATTGGAGGAGCTATAATATCTGAAATTTCTTGAAGGCCTACATGATCAGATTAGTTAATTATAATTTTATCCTTTACATAAGGTTTTTGCTTGCACAAGTCCTAAGCAAAAGCAGAAGTGTCAGCAGACTACAAGAGAAGCTGATTTTTCGCAGTTGTTG
This sequence comes from Podargus strigoides, assembly GCA_028020825.1. Taxonomy (NCBI): domain Eukaryota; kingdom Metazoa; phylum Chordata; class Aves; order Caprimulgiformes; family Podargidae; genus Podargus; species Podargus strigoides. The sequence continues at coordinate 105,286,029 of CM051619.1, forward strand.
ATCTGGTGAAAAAAACAGGAACAAGACCTTTTGGTCACCTTTCTTATTCATAAGAGTCCAAGTCTAAATTGCTGAGCAGTCCTAATAGATGTCTTTGCTTGTACTTGTTGTGTGCAACCATTTCTCATTTCTAGTAAGAAAAATAATATTGCCAATGTGATAAACTTCATGCCTCAAACGTAGTTCATATTCATGTACAAAACTTGCCGAGACTTGGCAAAGGTGTCTGCAGCTATTGTCTAATTCTGTGTTAGCCATATTCCAACTTGCAGCCTCAGTTTCTATTCCACCATGAGGCATTTTCCAAGCTTCTTTAATGCCTGACTTGCATTTACTGGGTCAGTGCATTCACATGTGAAAACAACTTCTACTGTTTCCTGTCCAGTGAAGAAGACCCAAGGCAAGAGTTATGTTTTTCAGATAAATAAATATCTGTATTTCAAGAATCCACAGTTCCCATCAGGAAAATTTTGAGCAGTTCCTTTGGGCAGGTGTTATAGGTGGGGGGCAAGAATTAGGGGCATGAGAACTAAGTAATGTGCTGTCTCACAAGATGTAAGCCTGAGGTGCAGAGTTGGGGTGTGGGTGGCAAGATAGACACCAGTGGGATCCAGCTGCTGCAGTTCCCTGGGAGCAAAATGCCTGTAGGCTCTTCTCCATCTACTCAAAAATACCTTACTCCAAGCCCTGTTTGAAGTATGTTCATCTTTTCCCCTTTCTTTGGTTACTTGTGCTAAAAACGGACAGGTAGGACCGTAATGCTAATCTTCAGGGGCATTGCCACTCAGAAAGAGAAGGAAAAAGGAACAGCAACTCTCCGAAGTGCCACTGAGGAATATTTTATTTATGTTGCTGTGTGTGTCATTGGTCCTCAGCCAGACATCTAAGCACTAGTTCATACTGGAATGTTTCTAGACATTTAAGTAGACTGACAGTTGTAAGGAGGCTCAAACTTCACCCAGAAGGTTCTTGGTATTCTATTTCTTTTGTGTGTAAGGAAGTAAAATGCAACTCTCAGTTCTCAGGTGGTCTTGAAATTATGCAGCTTGTGCTGGAAAATCTACCCTCCCTGTTTTTATTCGCTTCTCTGTTAAAACTGTCAAGCCTTATTGATATTGATAAGGACTGGGTTTTTGCTCTTTCTTGGATGAATTGAGTCTCCTGTTTCTCACTTCAGAAATTCCACAAACTCAGAGGCTAAGGGGATTCTCAGAAGATGTCTTTCCAGATGGTGTTTGCAGTACCAGTACATGTGACCATCTGACCCAAGTTTTGCCTCAATATGCTGTGTTTACCACAGGCTCTGTCTTCCTTTGGTTTTCCCGTAATCAGTTTAGAGCGTTTCATTTACTGAGTCAGTGGGTTTGCATATGAACAGCTAATCACCAGCTATGGTGGGTTCTAAAGCCAGAAAACAAGGTGCTGTTGAGCCAGTGTCTACCTGCAATGCTTAATTTCTCAGTGATGTTTCTAGCTTCTGAATATTTTGCTGCAGGTTTAACACAGAGGGAGATGTTTGATGCATAATGTTATGGATGTGCCACCAACAGCCCAGATTCAGATTTTTCCAAATGTGCCACTGCACTACTTACAGGATGCATCATGCATGTAGTACCATCTGCCATCATTGATGCTGTATTCTGTAGAATGAATGCCAAACCCATTCAGAAGTCTTTACTGTGGCATCCAGCTCATCATCTGCTCTGGTTCACTTCAGCAGGTGTAAAAAGACCTGGACTGCCCTGCTGTGAAGCTTAGAAACCATGGAAATCACAGCCAAAAATGCCCATTTGGACACAGTGCCAGTCGATTCACTCAGAGCCAGTTCATTAGAGTCTGCATATTGCACTTTGCCAACGAGCTGATCTCCCACGTCTAATGCCAGCTACGTCTTTCCTTCAAACAGCTGACATGTGTGCAAAGGCATCCATTCTGATTCATCAGTTGCTTCAGCTTTTGCTCTAGTGTTACGTTAATAGCTATCAAAGGCTTGCTCTTTTCTCACTTCTGATCATGTAGATGTTGCCTCTTACTGTCTGTCAGGTCTCCAGAAGAGACAGGTCTGAAAGCTCCTGCATAGTAGGAGCTTCACAGCTTTACATCTCAAATTTTGAACTGTCAAAACAGCACAATGAAGTTGCTCCAACTTACCTGTATTAGAAATGTCACATAGTGCAAGATAGTAGAGTGGCATTAGGGTCCTAAAAGTGCTTCACGTATGGACTCTCAGTAAGAGGAGTTGCTTTCCCTGCTATAAAGTGCTTTAAATCTCCACTGGCATTCCAAAGTTCTTAAAAGGAAAAAAAACCAAACAAACAAAAAAAAAAAAACCCACAAAAAACCCCAGCTTAGTCCTGATCAGTTTTATTTAATTATTTAAGTGGGTCTGAAAGGTATTCTAATGATATTTAAGGGAGAACAGTCTTCACTGTAGTTTTAGTAGTCTCACTTCGTAGGCACTTAAGTGTATAAAGTGCCCAACAGGTTATTTAATCTTGATTGTCACCTGACATTAAGACCATATATACAGCAAGAGTTAGGAGTAGCCATGCAGATAACAAGTTTGAAGGCATCAGCCTCCTACACCATAAACCTTTGTCAGCAGCCTCCTCCAACAGTGTTGGTTCTAGTGAACTTGTGGGTGTGAACTCAGCCCACCCCTCACTGCCTACCTGGCCATCACTTTGTGTCATGTTTGAAGCAGTTCTTTGCAGTCCTGCTCAACTCTGCTCTTTCTCTCTGGTGTCTTTGAGGTGAAGATCCTCACAGTTCATCCTGTGGTTTCCACTGTCTGACGTTACAGAAATATACAAGAGACTCCACAAGTCCTTTCCTAAACTTGGTGTGAGAGGGGGCTGGTAGTCAGACTTAAGCACTGGCTTGTCCCCAGAAGTGCTGTGGTCTGATAGGCCCCAGCGATGGTTTGCTGAACTACTGAAAACCTATGCATCAGTCTTGAACATCTGTGGTCGAAATGAGGTAATGAGATGGATTCATAGACCCGTACCTGCACACCAGTTTGTACACCTTATCAGTGCTTGTGCCATACGCACTAGCAGTTCAACAAGCCGAGCAGTGATTCCAGGCAAGTGCAGTGATTTTGAGACTGGAGAGAAAGAACCACGACATCTAGATTTTTTTGGTCGCTGTCATAATTTTACAATATATTCAAAATCACTTCTGATTTTGTAACTGTGGAGACAGGCAGGTGAACTGCACTGTTTGCCTAAATTCAGTACTTATCAGTAATATAATGGATACTCAGAATTTTGTTTCACCCACCCCAAAATTTTGAGCGTAAGCTAGCAATAATAGCAACACTTCTGTCCTTTCAACCTCTAAATCTGCCATGTCTACCAGGGCAGACTTACACTATGAGCAAGCAAAATCTAGCAGTTGTGTTTTGTGCTGAGAAATGGGTATGAATATTCTACACTATCAAAGCAAGCAAGTAATGTTATCAGGTATTCCTGTGTAAAATATAAATTTAGTTTCTAGTCTCCTGACTTAGGTGTTAGTTTTGAAGTGGAAAAAACAGAGGGCTGTTTTTTAACATGCATGGATGTTGGATACTGTGAACACTTTCCTGTGTCCAAAAATCCATTGTGAATGTAGCTTTTATAAACTTGTTCCTTCAGCTTTACCACCTCTACTGGTTGTTGAGATGAGAGCCAGCTCTTGCATGTAACATATACGTGTATTTTACTTATTCTCTTTATCAACAAAGCACTTCTTCCCAAGAAAATTAGAAGACTATATTAATATAAATGGACTCTGAGACTAGCCTGATGTAGAAGGGATTGTTTTTCTTTTCATACAATAAGGGAAAGTATGGCATAAAATGAGAGAATTGCATGAAATAATTTTATGTACAGGGATAAATGCATAGAAATTGACTCAATTACATCAAATGTAACAAAAATGTTAGAAAACTGGTTCCTGAAGGTATTTTAATTAATTAAAAACCTGATTATACTGAACTTTAGTTGGAAAGTCTGTAGAAACTTAAAAAGAGATAAAGAAAAACTGATTTTTGAAAAGACTATCTGGGGCATGAGGATGTGATTACTAGTGTAATTCTCCCTGTGGTTTTGCTGCTGATGGAATATAAAAGTTTATTGCTGAAAAACTTGTTTGTCTTAATTTGAACCTCTTAGGTGGCATCTTAGGGGAGTGTGATCTTTGTCCTGGAGATAATAGAGGTATTAGCTTATACCTTTAAAATTACAGAAACATACGTGAAAACTAAAACAGATGTTTTGGACTCAACTCTACCAAAAGGAAAGGCCAGTAGTTCCCATATTAAATAGCATGTACTAGGTATTACAGCCTTCCACATCTGTGGAGTTTTCTAAAGGGATTACATGAGCGTAAGAGAGGGAGAATTGACTTTTTGGTGGTGAGAAAACAAAGATATGAAAGAAGAGCTGGGAATTTTGTTGACTTTTGGGTAATGTTTGTGATGTGTAATCTCATATGTTCTCTTTCTTCTAGCTGCGAATGTCATGGCTCATCCATGGTGTCTTCCTGGGAAATATATCCCTGGTGGTGGTCGAGAACAAGACAGGAAAGGAGCAGAGCCGGATGTTCTGGTATTCAGATAACAGCGAAGGTTTGGGAATATGGCAGTGGATGATCTTACCTCTCCCAGATATACTGGATAGGTATGAGTCTCCTTGTCATTCTCCTTCATGGTGGTGATCAGTGATTTTGTCACTAGCTACGTGGCAATGAAAATGGCCAGCATTGGTCCTGGAAGTGGTTCCCTCAGGGAGAGGAAGCACTTTGTCCCTGGGAGGTATCTTTTGTCACAGGTGAGGAATGAGAATAACTGAGTAGTTAGAGCAAAGCACCCAATTTTAGAACTCCTGAGTGGTGGTCTTGGTTCACAAACTGGGTCACTGAGTAGTCTACAGCAAAGCATTTAAACTTCTGCGTCTCCACTTCATTGACTGGAAATAATCATTCTCCTCATGAAACATACTGTTTCATGTAGCATGTTTGATCGTCTTATGTGGTTTGCTACAGTTGGATGTAAGCTCTGTACCTGACTTTTTTTTTTTCTGCATACCAAAATTCCCAGTGTTCAATGTGTCTAGATCTGAGGATGAAAGAGATGGGAAAGTACCTGCTGAAAATCAGATAAGGATGCATCTGAACATCTTTGTGTTAGCTGTAGTAGGAGGCTCAGCTTAATAAAGGGCTGTCTCAGTTGTGACTGTATTCTGGCTTTAAGCATAAAAGGTTTATCTGGTAGCATATGCTTAAGCTGCTAGCATATGCTTATTTAAAGAGTGTTGTTTTAGCTGTTTCTTACAAGACAGCTTTAAGGGAATACTCTGTTGTTCATTGTTTACTTTTTGTGTGTGCTCTGGCTTATGCTGTTTGTAGAGAAGACACAGACATACTTCACCTCCTGCTGCCCTTGCCCTTAGGCTGTAAGATGCATCTGCAATCTGTGTCAGAAGCACTGGTGTCCTTTGTCTTTTTGGAAATCTGTGCCCTAGAAATAATGGATTTCATTAAGGGATAGTTTGCCTCATAAGAAGTTTGAACAAACATTGTATGAATATGTCTTTTATCTTCCTGGCTCTTGGGGATGCACGTAGGCTGCAAATACAACAAGGACACTGCCAACGCTTTGGTCCTGAATGTATAATTAATATGTGTGCGTCAAAGATGTAAAAAATATCAGCATTAGGCTTATTGAGCAGTCACTGCTGAAGCACCATTTGTAAAAATACCTGGTTGCTTCATTCCCTTCAGCTGTGTTTCCTTTGAAGAATGGTATATTTTGCCATTATTATTTATGTGATTTATTTTCTAATGTTGCCAGGGGAATGTTTTGTACCTGAATTATTCTGTACTCTTATACTATTGCTTTCTTTTAAATTCTCTCTGATTGCACAGTCAGGCAGAGAATACTTTGATCTTAGGAGCCAGGCTAGCAGTGGTTCATGTGGAATCACAGATCCAACTGATACACAGTGCTATTATGTATAAGGTGCTGACACCCTTACTTCCCCATTACTTACAGAGGAAAGACAGCTAGCTTCACCAAGGAAAGGGAGTTTGTTGGAGGTTAAGGCATAAGCAAGGAAAACTTTGAAGTTTTGGTGTCTCTTGAAAAGCTTTGTCCTTATTTATTCACAGAAAATGTGCTGGTTTAATGAATTTTTTTCTAAGGTTGGTTTAGTTGAAACCAGTCTTTCTTGGGAAGGAAGAAATCTCCTGACACTTGGAAATACTGCAGGCATCTTTCTCATCATCTTGAAACCTGTTTCTTAAGAAATGTGGACTGATGTACAAATTAGGAAGGAATTCTATGGAAGTGTACATCAAAATGATACTGGGGAGACTGCAGTGTATATACTTTGGAGATAAATGACCATTTTATTGAACTGTAAGAAATATTTAATTGATGTGGATGCAATGCTGATGCTGGTGAAAGCTTGCTGTGTCTTTTTCTAATTAGTTCCTGTGTGAGGGTCTGCATTAGAAGAAGCATGATATTGCAGATATTCCTATGGAAGGAGCTGAAACTTTAAATCACCTCACAGAAGTAAAGCTCTTGAATAAAGCACACCAGTGTACCAGTTCCACACAAATTAAAGCACATTCCATTGTGATTGGGAAGCTGAATGGAAAGTGTTATTAATAGCAAGATAATATGCTCTACAACTGCTCAAAAGCACGCTTGTTCAAAAGCTGCTTAGCCAAAATTTCCATGTTTGGCTTATAGCACTTCAAAGAATCATTAGGAAGACTTCCAAGAAATTATATCAGCTCTATCTTTAGAAACAGACATTTCTTAAATGTTTGATATACCTCAGGCTGTTGGGAGAAATTATATTTTGGCAGAAAATCACAGCTAGAACATTTCAGGTGATTTGGCAGGTACAGAAGGTAGGGAGGAGTATGACAAAGAAGCTAAATTGGGGCTGAGGGATGTTAGCTTTCTAGCACTGTGTTAGCCTGGGCAACACTGGACACATGCTTAATTTCTGACAGTACAGTGAGGAGAGGATTGTCTTCTTTCCTCCCATTTGATCCTTAGGAAAGCATCCAGGTCAAATTTCACCCAGTGTGTGGTCTTACCTTTTCTGTGTGGACTTTAGAGAAGCTGAAGTCCTTGTTTTTTACATTTTCCCAAAGTTAGCTATCCTTCCTTGTTCTGGAAGGTGTTGGCAAAACAGCCTTGAGAGTCGGCTCATATGGTGTCAGGCTTAACAGAGCTGCAGCTCAATTCCAAGTACTGAGTATCTTCTGCTCTTGTGGGAAGAAGGGCAAAGGGCCTGGTGAAGGACATACCATTAAAGCAGCTATAATTAAATAAGCCAATTGTGGGCACGAGCTCCTTGAACCGTTGGATGAACAGATTGTACTTACTAGAGGCAAAAGGCAGAGTCTCCAGAGGTGCTGTATTTTAACGTGCCATTTAAATGCGCTCAACGTGAACTAACAATCCTTACTTTACTTCATTTGGCCCCCATGGAGCCACCTGCCCTCCCTAAAGGACATGTTGTTATCTTCAAATCAGATAATCTGCATTGCTGAATGCTAGAGAACTGGTCATTCTATGATTCTATGATTTTTACTTACTGGTATTTACACCTTAATGCAGTGTCAAAGCATTTGGGTTGAGAGTAGTGTAGAGAACTGTGTTATTGTAAAATCGTTTTATTTGATAGAAAATTACTATTTGTTTTCCAGTTGTAAGTGATGAGTCGGTTGAGAATTGTTCTTTTTTAACTTCACAGATACGCAACTAAGAAACAGTCTTGAAAGCTCTGTGGTAGTAGTTTAGGCTTGTTTTTTCATACAGTTGTTTTTAGTTAGTAAATGTGAGTTTAAATTTTAATAATGATATTGTCATGGGAATGTGACAGCAAGAGCAAACAGAAGCCTGATGTAATTGGAGTTGAGTGATTCCTGTAGCTAATAATTAGACATTCTGTTAGTTTAAGAGTATGGTTAAGGTAGATCACATAGATAAAATATGAGCATGTGTAACAAAATGATTCTCTGGAGCTTGCTGTAGGCTGATGCTTACTATCACCAGCCCACCTAGCAACTCTTTTGCTAGGCAGTGTAAAAGGTGGAAAAGGATTAGTTGTAGTAGGCTGAAGCCTGGCCGGAAAAGTAATGCTTTAAGGAACAAATTCTAATTCTCTTGATTTCTGGTGAAGTTGAGGCCAGCCATGTGGAGTGACTTTTAGACTAAATGTTCTGTGAGTCTGTCTACCACCTGGCTGGAGTTGCCTGGAAGTGGACTTCACATGAGCCAGCCCAGCCCTGCTCAGCTCTGGTCTTTTAAGGCCTATAGCCTCTCTTTCTTTAAAGATTTCACTGTAACTTCTGTGAGCGGAACATTTTTTTAACAAATGGCAACTATTAATAGCAACCTGTCCAACCTCAGTACAGTCTTCTGATAGAAGAAGTTTGTATAGAAATATAAAAGGTATGCAAATGTGTCTACTGGCTAGAAAGGTTTCCTTAGCTTCCTTCCTTCTTAAGTTTATTTTTTTTTGGCACTGCAAAGTCTAAATTTGTAGGCAGTCTTAAGAAGAAATGGCCAGATGGTGGAAGGAGGAGTGAGAGGAGGAGTTTACTTGAGGTCCCTAGAAACTAAATTTCTAGTCATAAGTAGCAGCACCATTTGCCTTGTCACTTACATCAGGACTAGGCTTTGTGTCCTTTTAATAGGGCAGCATGTCCAGAAAGTAAAAAACAATTTTCTTTTGGTCCCATTGTGCTCAGAGAGCTTCAAAATTATTTTCTTGCTGCTGTTCTTCTCCTGAACATGGACTGAGGAATTTTACTACATTACAAGAGAAAAATGTGACTTAGCTGGAAGGCTAGGTATGAATGTGAACTTCCTGAGGAAGAAAGCAAAAAAGTCTACAAACTTAAAGTTACTCCACAAGGTAATATTCTGTTGCAACAAGTCAAAATTTATGTCCAGGTGATTATACTTTTGTTCCTTAAACTGTTGTCTTTACCTGCTCTAGTCTTGCTGGCTTGCTGGATTTTTATGAGCTACACTGGTGCTTCTCAGTTTTTCATCTACATATAAAAGTGGGATTCCCTTTCAGTCCTCGGGAGTGAGACTCTGTCCTGTCTGACTCCTTCATCAGCTCTGATCTCAGTGGCAGCCAAAGTAGCTGGGGAACCTCTCACTCATTCCTGTCGTTAAAAAGAGCAGTAAAAAGGAGTTGTCTCACAGTCATCATAGTCATATCGCTCTGTTCTATTTCTACCAGCTGTGGCTAAGCACTCTTCTTGTGTAATAGTTTCTTCTTGCATTGCTCTCTCTCTCCCTTACACGGCTTTCAGATTTTCTTTCTAATAAGTTTCTGGGCACTGGGTTTCCCATCAAGGAAGAAAAAGAAAAGTTCTTGGCAATATTTTGTACCCATAGACCTGTTTGTCTCCTGTTATTCCTGAACTTTCTTCTCTTTGTGCTATGAAGAAATGGAGACCCTCCATACAAGGTAGACATGTCTCCCTACATACTATCACATATATATCCATTGGTCACATCTACACCCAGATCTCTTTATTCTTTCTTCTTGGATCCATCCAACAAGCCCAGCCTCTGTTGCTCCAATGCGGTCCCACATTACTTTGTTAAAAACAGTGAGACTTTAGCGCCCATATAGCTGCTCTTCTGCTCTGTAGCATTGACTATGTCTGCTACTGTCTTCCTTTAGAAATAGAGTTATCCTGCTGATGTCTGTTCTGTTTATCTGTAAAAGGGGGTTTTGGTGACAGCGTGTGCAAAGTACCTGTGACAGACTTTGTACGTGTGTATATTCAGTGTGGTTGTCTTTAATAATGCCTTTGAATCTCAACCTTTATTACTGGCTATTAAGTAACTTCCTACATAGCAATTCTCTCACTGTAAATGAGTTTGGTTAACATGCTTATATTTCTCCAAATAATCTCATTGCACTTAAGTATATCTTTTATCCAAAATAGTATTCCTTTGTGAAGTGAGCTAACAATGCATCATTTGTAACAGAGAAGTTAATGGGAACGTGAATGTAATAAGGGTTAGTGACCTGAAACTTCCTCATTCCCTAAGTATCTCGGTCTCAAGCAGGTTCAAACTGTAATTATTTTAGCTAGCTAGAGAGAGAAACCAGTTCCATCAGAGGCAAAACATTACAAGTTATGAAATGGGATCTGTACGTACAGACACTATGATCATGTCACTGCATGGGGGATTGACTACAGAAGAGATTAACATTCAATCTTGGTTAATAATCCCTACCTTTATGATAAAAAGAAAAAAAATAATGATTATGAGCTTTTCTAAAATAATGGCATGAAGACAGCTGCCTGAGTCTGGCTAACAGAAACCAGAAATGTCTGTACGAGCGAGGGACAATATTTAGGTGGAATTCAGAGTTGTTACTGAAGGGAGGGAGCTGCAGAATTTGCACAAATCAGCTTTCTGGAGTCGTCTATTCAAGGAGATTTTTTTTTTAATTTCCCTCCAAACAGAAGAGGATATAACATAGCTAAAAGCCAACATTTCTGTGCAGTGAAGACCTAAGGATAGGTGACATAAGCAAAAGAGTTTGTCCACGTGGAGGTTATAGCAATATAATTATAGATGTATTTTCCTATTTTTAGCTCTGTATTTCCCTCTGTAAATAAGCTCCAGATATTTTTGGGGGGAACCATTTTTCTGTTAGGATCAAGCAAAAAAATAAGTAAGCAAAAAGAACCAACTGAACAGAAAATCCAGGGTGACATGATGAAGCTCAAATACTGATCACACTGAAATAAAACCCAAAATTCAAAGATCCTGAGGAATGGGGAAGATCACAGCTGAGAAGCTTTGATGTTATCCTGTTTCCATCAGATTTAACTGAGTTGGAATAAGCTTGGTCCTACCTTTCAAGGAACTGTTCACCTGGATTCTGATTTCACAGGTTGGGCCAAAGAAACAAACTTAAAAAAGCTTATTTGTTATGCCTTTGATGCCACTTCTCATCTGTGACAATGAAACACTTGATCAGTAGTCATCCTTGAGTGGTTCTTGAATTTATGTAAAACTCGTATCCTTCAGACAGCTGAGTTGATGTTCCCCAAAGGGGAGATATGAATTAGGGGTTTTTTTTGTCCACCTGGTACAGCATTTCCACCTACCTCAAACAGATTTAAAAAAAAAAAAAAAAAGACCTTTGTATGAGTTGCATTCACAGCTCAGCTGGCACTCAACTCTGCAGGATGTAACTTGTACTTCCCAGTTGTCATAGATATAAGGAACCTTTTTTCTAGCTGTGCTCCTGGGGTCGTCATGTAGGACAAAAGAAGAGACAGATAAGAAGTAATTTCCACCAGTCTTCAAAGTAACAAATTTTCTAATATCCAAGCTGTTAAAGCCTTCCATAGCAACCATATTTTCATTCCTGTGAAGAAACCTACCTTACAAACACAGACTTACTTGATGAGGATTTGGATTCTGTGTGAGGCAGTTGCTGGGATTTCTTAAGCAACAGAGTCACAACAAACTTGCCATCGCTAATTTTTCTGCTCCTGTGTAATTGCCTTCAGGAATACTGTTTCATGGCCGTCCACCACAGCACCTGTGTTTGCATGAATATGTCTACACAGTGCTGTGGACCAGTATCTGTGCTGTGTAGGTGCCAGTTGAAGTACCGGATGTACAATCAGCAAACCCCACTTTGATCTGCACAAAAACATCCGTGAGACATTGTCACCTCAAGCGTTATACTGAGTCACTGCAATAATGGATGCTTCTGGTGTTTCAGTATCAGCTTTCACCAAAGTCAAAGGGAGTTGTTTCATGGATTTCAGGGATCAAACAGAAAGAAAAAAAAAAAAGAAGGGGGCAAGGGAACAAGATTGTCTGTGGGGTTTTTTCCATCTCACTGATGTGTGACATTTCCATTTCAGTTTTGATTAAATTTCCCTTAATTAGCCCATTAAGCTAAAACTACCAAAGCTAATGATTGAAATGTTGGTTAACTGATGATCTTGTTTCAATGGAATTTGAAATACATCATCTTGCTAAATTAATAGTGGCATTAAACTGGAGAAGAGAAAAAGATGAACTCTCTGTTGCAGAAATGCTGGTCTCAAGAGAAGATTTGTACTGAAACTGCAGTCATGTTAGAAAAAAAAAATTAGATTAATAGACAACCAGAGCAGCACTGATGGTCCTAACAGTGTTTGACACTCACATGATTCTTCTATTTTGAAGGCATTTCTGTCATTTTTTTTCATCCCTGGTGAACTTCAGGAAACTTCTCAAGTGTTCGGGACCCAGTGCTCCTGCAGGTGAAATCAGGAAGGCTCTCAGTTAATTTGAGCAAACTGCAAATAAAAGTAAAAGGCAACCTATTGCCTTCTTTTGTGGGCATGTTAGATGGCACTCCCCTCAATGACAGAAGTACTGGTTTGTATCATGCCTTCCTGTTCCTGAAGGCTGAACCTTTGATAATTCTCATAAGAACAACCCTTCATTGTCTGAAGAGGCATGACATGAGCAGTACATCAAAGGATAACACCTTAGGTCATGAAGCTCAGGTTCTGCCAAGGAAATTGCCTAAAGCTATATTTCAGAAGTATTTTGTTTCCAGGTACAAAGAAGGTTTGTAGTAATCTTTGCAAAGTATCTGTCTCTTCTTTTATGCAACCTGAGCTAAAGTCTGCAGAAGTGGAGGGAAAAGCTGGCATGGAGGACCATGTCTAAGAGTTGCTTGTTTGTCTTTGTAATTCATTTCCCAGCCTCAGTTTAGCACCCTGCAAACTTAAGTACACATCAAAACGTCCAGATCTCCAAGTGGCATTTAATGTGCATTCCCAGGAAACAGGCCGGAGATAAATGTGTCAGAGACTCAGTTCCAGTGGTCACTACAATGTAGCACCAGAGCTCCCTGTGTGCAGGGCATTGATTTTCAGGCACAACCAAATGAAAGACGTGTAGCTGAATCTATTTCCACCTTACCTCTCCCTGGAGGTTTCTGCATCACACAACAGGGAGGGAGAAGCTTCTGCTGAGCTACAGCCTGGAGTTTACAGTCCAAGGTAGGTCCTGGTTCTCTATAACATACCAGACTGTGACCTGTGGTGGTTCAGGACCTGTTTTACATACGGTTCAGTCATCTCTGCTGCTGGTACAGTAACTTCCAGGAAAAAGTAGATCACAACCCACTTTGTCTGTCCAACAGCTTTTGTTTGAGACTCATATGGAATGTCTCAAACTGAACAGCTTAGGTTCATGCTGGAGCTTGTAATTGTATTTGTTTATAAATGTTGTGGGATGTCAGCTGAGTAGCAAACAGGGGGAGGAGGCAGGGGGGAGGACAGCTGATGTATTTGGAAGCCAGTTTAATATCCCAGGATTTTTATGTTCCTTCCAGTTTGCCTCTTAGACATACCCACAATGGGCTTAGGTATACCAGCTAAGAACTGTGAGGCTTCTGGCAACGTCAGATCGCAGTTGTGCTTTGTATGGATTGGGAAGGCAAAAAATACACTTTTGTGATCTTCAGATTTGTTTGGACAGAGCTGCTACCTTTTGGACTTATAAAGGTGCATTATTTAGCAAGGAAAATTGTGTCTTGCTGTTTGGAGTTTTTTTTGATGCTAGGGATAGTCTTCCTTCACCATATCCACTGTTTGTGTGAGTCACCTGCTCTTTCATAGCTGCTGCTCCTGCCTTTAGAACATAAAAACTCCATTTTAGAAGAGTCTTTCTATATGTCCAGTGCATATCTTCAAGGAATGAGGCATTTTGGTATTGAAGCATCATTGTTTTCCTTTACCAGAAATAAAGAAGGAGGAACATAGTTACCATACCAGCTCTTTTCTGTTGTGAATGGACTGTGTTCTATTCTAAACCTGTTGCATCTCTTGGGGACTGCTAGGTTTTTCCGTTTGAAGTTTTTGCCTTTATTGGGTCAGCTTTTCTGACTGTGTCTCCATCTGTAGCTTAGCAAGAACACCAGTTGCAGAAGATGACACTTCAATCTAGATATCCTCAAAAGGCACATATATCCCTGGGGTCTGTTTTAGCTTATGCCAAGCCTCACTGTCATCAGTGGTGGTGAAAGCTGTGCTGTATTTGAGAACAACATGGAAGTTCATTATATTTGTTGATGGAATCAGGTGGCCGAAACAGTCAAAACCCTCATTCAAAACACAGGAACATGCTGTCCCAAAGTAAATATATGTATGAGTAGAGAAATTTCACTTGAATTTTGTTTTGTGAACTTTGTTGGTAAAGGAGAGGTAGATTTTAAAAACAGTAGGAGACAAGAAGACTAATGTGAGAATACTGATAACAAACAAAAAGCTGAGAGAAAATCTTTTAGACCCAGTACTATGCATAAAAGACTAGAGTCTGTGAGAAGAAAAAAAAATTCTGCTGGTGTTTAGATTCTTGCTGTAGTGAAGGGACAGGAATTCTACAGCCATTCTAAATAAATAGAACTGCTCCTCAAAAATACCTTGTTCTGTCCTCAGTTACTCATCTGAACTGTAACACTTCCAGGAATTCACATTTTGGCTAAACATTTATATCTAAACAATAGAGCAGGAACCATCAGCCACAGAACTAAATTAGAGACCCATGAATGGCTTAACTTCTGCTGGTGTAAATCAAGATTGAACAGAGAATGAGGTTTAAATTATATTTTGTATTGTGTTGCAGCTTGTTCTACAGCATATGATAGTTTCATGTTTTTATAGCCTTGATGCAATCTCTCAGCATGGTATCTTGCTTCAGGGGCATGGTCGACTGCTTGTAGAAATTGTTCTCCTTCCTAAGCAGAATATTATGATTTTATGTGGCAGATATGCATCGGGAGAACATGAACTTGCTAAGCTAAGAGAAAATCTAAATCCATGAGTGCACTAAATTAATGCTTGGTCAATATACTATCACATCTGAAGTATTTGATTGTGGGTTATTTTTGCTCTTCCTGTTGACTTGTAATATCTCTGAGGGTGAATTTGCAGTGATCTTCCTTCTGATTATGTGGGAGTGGCAAAACTTCTGGCAAAAGCCAGTTTAGAGTGTGGAAGTGATTTAAAGCAAACCTGCTCAGCTTCTACAAGGAGACAAGGAATTCTGCTCTTGCTGTGGACTACCCAATGTCAGTTCCTCTCTTTTGTGACTGCCAGGACTGTTAGATATCCTTTGCTTCCTAGAGGGTGGATCAACACCAAATACTTTCTAAATTGGTTTCAGCCTTTGATTGCCAGATCCTTTTAAAAACTCCAAATGACTTCAGGAGCCCCAGCCTACTTATTTTTCTTAACACTTTTAGGTGTAAATCACTTGTGAGAATAAAATCACCTAGATGTCCGAATTACACACACACACACACACACGCACATACTTCAGGTTGTACGCCTCTGGAGGCAAGAGGTCTTTATTCTTTTTTCTGTCTACCTATAATAATGTACAGCTCCCCTCCTCAGATCATCTTTGCTTGTCCAGGGCGAGGATACTTTCTCTGTCAATTTTATTTTTATATGTGAAAAGAAAAGCTGCTCTAATTGCTAAAGAGCTCTGAGTTTCATCTGTTTAACAGACTTTAATCCCTGTTCTTCCAATCTGTGCAGGTTTTGGTTTCAGATCATCGCTTCATGGGAAGAAGGATCTGATGCCGTTATTGCTTTTGACAATGTCTCCCTTAGTCTGGACTGTTATTTAACAAGTAAGTTTTCCTCTTATCTGCAAGTGACTTGTCTTTTATATGACATATAATTGAAATTTGGAAAGGAGTTGAAACTGTGGGGAAAGGATTGGGTGTTTTTATCTTCAAAAGACTCTTGAAATGTAAAGGTATGTTTCAGAAATAACTGTGCTTAGGTGGAGGAGACCATTCAGATGTATACCTTATTAGTGGGGCCAACCAGTGAGTGAATGGGTTCTGAGTCTGGCAGTAAATGGGTAGTAAGACATACGGTGTGGGAGAGTCAGCTTCCAGCTGAGACAGTAGCATCACCTACCCACCCAGGCTGATGCAGAAGCCAGTCTGTGATTATAGAGTTCCACATGACCTGGTTTGCTGTGTGACAGTTATCAAAATGAATGACAGTTGGACTCTGGCTAGGGAAAGGCAGGCATCCTGTGATTGACACTAGCTTTGCAATAACATTGGGCACAATACTCCAGTTAAATTAGAACAAGGTTATTTTATTTGGACTGACATGCATTTAAGTCTGAATCAGAAACTAGGATCTTCACTGTCTCTTACTCTTGGGAAAAATTTGGATTCTGATCCCGACTTCGTGATTGACTGGCCTCTAGAAAATGCCCACTCTATCCCTCTGCTGCCAGATTTCACCCCATTTAGATTTTTATTGAACATTTGTGTCTGGCTTATCCTTCACAATCTCATGCATAGCGAATTGCTTAATTTGTAAATGTGTTCAATGATCTGTCACTCTGTACCTCAGACCAACAGCTTACATAAGGACTGAAGGATTGTTGCTCTGAACACATGAAACTTCTACCGTGGGCTGAGCAGTAGAACTTAAGTGTGTTCTTTCATCTCCTCACCTTGAAGCTACAACCTCTGTAGCCCTGTTCAGACTGAAAACCTCTAAGCCACTTCCTCATCCAACAGCAGTCAGAATGTTTCATCTGCTTTGTGTTATGTTAATGTGCATTGGCTGGGGCTGTGAGTCTTCCCACCTTGGTTTCTGTGCATAAGTATGATGTACCTCAGGTTTCAGCATTCTAAAGAGATCTTAAAATTAGGCTGTAATTAAAAAATATTGCACATACTTTTACTGGCTAACAGAGAAACTTTCTAACAGTTGCTGAAGATTGTATTCTGTATTATGGACATGGCTTAGTGGTATTGATAGCACTAGGAACAAGGTTGGACTTCATGATCTTGAAGGTCTCTTCCAGCCAAAACTATTCTGTGATTCTGTGTATTTCTGCTTTGTGTCTGCATTCACTTCCTGATTTGTCCACCACTCATTCTTGTTTATTTTTCTTTTGTCACAGTTCCCATAACACCAATGGAAAGTCAATCTGCCCTTTCTTTTTAATAGCGTGACTGCAGGATATATTCTTATTCTCAGCAGAGAAACCTCCAACCCTTAATTTAGCTTCAGTTTTGGATTACATACTGACTCAGCCACCCTCAGTGGTAAACCAGTCTGTGACTTCTTGTTTTCTAGTCAGTGGAGAGAAGACACCTCGAGGTACCACTCCAGACTCAAGCAATTTGCTGACCAGTAGAGGTGGCCAGAAGAAGTTTGGATGGGAACAAAAGCTTCTGGGAAATCTCCAGCTCAACACTGCCCCCATTTCTGGTCCAGCAGGTAATTGTCTGGTCTGAGAAGCATTTTCAGACAGCAGAGATTTCCAACTCATACAGATTTCAGTTAGATAGTGAGATGTGAGTAAATGCAATATGATTCCTTTTTTTTTTTTTTCCTCCACCAAAGCGTTTGTTCAGAGCTTTTCCCAAGTCCCTTACAAACAAAACAAAACAAATCAAGCTCTGGAAAGCAATTACCTTTAGCCATTAACTGTAACTTGGATTTCGATTGCAAGCTGGTGAAAGAAAGAACCAGAGGGAGCCTCTTCTTGAAGTAAAAAGTGCTTTTAAACTGTAAGACAGGTTTGGTTGGTGTCATGGTCATTTAAAAATAGGCAGGAATCAAAACAAAGTGTCCAGATTGACTGATTCCAGCATGTGGTAACCTGAACACAGGCTTGGCTTGAAGTAATATAGCTTCGCTTTTTCAGTTATATATTCATTGCCCATTTGAAAGAGTACTGCATTAGACTTTGTTTTAAAAACATGATTTTCAGTTAGTTAGAAATGTCAGTCTTGTATGGTCAATATTGTTTCACAGCTCCCCTTTCCAGCTTAACCGTAGTGGTGTGAGCGAAATAGATGCCAAATTTCCATTCCCTCTCCCTCACATCACTCTCTCCTAAACATTCATTTCTTCCCTTTCCCAGGCTTGCCCACGCATTCACAATAACTGTCTTGGGCTCTGCACGTACATTTCTATTTCAGTCCACTTCCTTCCCTCCTCCTTGCCAGCTTCTCTTCCTGATTTGATTCAGGCGGCAACAACCTGCAGCCTATCTGGAGGAGCAGGGCTGACCATGGAAATGAGGGGTGACTACAGGAGAGACAAGCACGTGCTATAACTGCCACCCTCAGCACTGTATGCAGCTGTTTCTCCTCACATAAGGCTAGCTAGTTACCTGCCAATTTGAAATACCACCCCTCTTAAGGTAGAGAACAGGGGAATGGTTGGTTTATGTCCCTTTTACTTTGTCAGTAAGTCTAGGGATTTATTCCTGCTGCCTCCTTCTTTTCCACTCCTCCACCTTAGAAAGACTTCTTTGAGTCTATTCTATTCTAGCTTATGTTTCAGTTTGCTACCTGCAGTGTACTGTTGAAATATATGAAATACTGGTGGTAGCTCTGATACCAACAGCAGTGTGGTCAAAAGCTCCACAGAGTCTTCAAAGCCTGCCTGAAAAGCTGGATGAATTAGCCCACTCCGTGCTGCCACAGCAGGGCAGCTGCTGGTACCTGTATTCTTTTGTGAAGAGAGCTCTGGCAGTGGAGGCTGATGGTACAGTCTGCAGCGTAGGCCAAGAGGTGCCATCAAGTGCAGTTTATTGATGTTTTATGTACTGAGCATCATACAGCAAGAAAAGTGCAGGAGCACTGACAGGAGTCTCAGGAGAATGAAAGAGAGGGAATGAGCCCATATGAGGATTCTGGGCTGGGTAGACCTGTACTGTAAAGGTTGTGTCTAGTTCAGATGTCATGTGTGAGCTTGGGCTGGTCACAAAGGTATAATTTTCAAAAAGACCCTTACATCCTCTTTGCAGATCCTTTGAAGTGTTCCCTTCCATATCTGTATCTCCATTTTCTGTGTGTAAATGAAGCCACCTTTTAAGTACTTTCAGTATTGCTTTTAGGTCAGTGATCTTGTGGTAGGAGCCATACACAGGTATAGATTATGGACTTCTGGCTGACTTTCCACAGCAGTGTCAATGCTTAGGTGGTGATGTTGTTCCCTAAGGCAGCTGTACATTTCCATCCAGGGTACCTACTGTTTTAGTAACAGAAAAGCCATTAGATACCAGGTTCAGATTGGAGCATGGCCTGACATTTGGATGCTAGGGTAAGGTAAAGTGGGTGTGTGGGTGTTAGGCTAGAAATCTTGTGGCTGTAAGATTCTTCAAGAATTTTCTTACTTCCTACTTCTCATTAGACATGAAATGATGGAACATCTTTTAGCTCTTCTGCTCCCTGTCCTACCTGAGGAATGCAATCTAAAGAAATCCTTGGATAGGAGAAATAATGGGAGTCAGATTGCACGGAGGTGGAAGAGAAGGTCACCAAAGTACTTTGAGCAGTTCAAATAATTTGTTATGACCTTGGGGTGAAAATTCAAGGCAATTCTGGTGCTATCTAAGCCATCTTGCCTAATTTCTGGGCTTGATCTTCAGTCCTGTTCATGTTCTGTCTGCATTTGGCTCCAGCCCTTGAGGTTTGAAATCACTCCTACAGCATTTTTTTCCCCTTTGTGCCCTTGGTGTAGACAGGGCATAAATCAGAGAAGCTAAGCTTCAGCTTCTTGCAGTGGGAAGTCATTGCATTTCTGAGGGTCTCCTCAACACTGAATCACCTTTTTCCTTTGTGTTGCCAGTCGATGCTCTCAGTAAACACTGCAGATGCTTGTTTGGTCCCCGGGCTATGCATTTTACCCAGCCTTAATCTTGTTTCTTTCTGCATCCTGTAATGTATTTAAGAAGCCTCAGGCTGAGTCTCTCAAGGCCTTTACTTTGATAGCCACGTATTTACTGTTACGTGAGTGAACCAATAGCATCAGCACCACCCTGAAGTCCCAAAGACTGCATTGACCAATATGAGCTCAGCCAAAAGTAATTACTGCTAATGTGATCTTTGGCTTGTGTGATAGTCACGGGCTATAATATTTCCTTCTTAAGAAATCATACTAAAACAAAGAACTGTGTTCCTATAGCTGAGGAGACAACAGGATAATAAAATGCCCTCCCCAAGCCAGCTCAGCCTACACAGCAGGAAGTACAGTCTGAAAGACAAGTACCACTTTGTTTACATGACAGTAAAGCCAAAGAAGCTCCATTGATTGCTGTCAAGGGTATGGGCCTGGATTTGCTCCTTTGTCACTGAGAACAACCTCTTACATGGACCTGCTGGTTTTGCCTGTGCTTGGAAATCCATTTTCAGCAGAAGCCATAGTCATCACCACCAGCCTCCTTCTCCTCTCTGTTCTCAGGCCCTGTAGCCAGTGAATTACTTCTTCATCTTTGCCATTGCTTATTGTGGCTTGGCATGCCTCCAGGATATGTACAGTGAAGGATCAAAATGCAGCCACACTGTGAAAGATCCTAAAGCTTCCAGAAATCTGTTAAGCACTGTAATGTGTCACATATGGGCTGATGAATGCACTGTGTAGAGAGTAAAACCCAAAGTTGCTACAACTTATGTGATGATGTTGCTCTCAAGTTTCTTGGTGATAACCAGGACCAAAATAGAAAAATTCCTGTAGGTTTCAAGTCACACAGCTGCTTGCAGTGCAAGGTGGCCATTAGATAGGTGATGGCCAAGCAATGCAAATGCTTTCCTTTTCAATTAATTAGCGATGTGCTATTTGCTGACATGCCAGCTTCTTGCTGAAAAGTTGCAGGTGAAATCTGATTCTAAAAGAAGCCTGCAAAAAAGTTGTAAAAGAACCTGTATATACCAGAAAATCGAAACAGCTTCAGTGGAACTAGGATTTCTGATTGAAATAGTTAAATCTCTGCACTGTTTATTTTGATATAAACCAAGCTTACTTTGGCTTCATTTTTAAATTGACTAGGTATTAGTTTAAGTAAAACTGAAAGCTGCTCAAAGCATAGCATTTCTCTACACAGAGTTTAACTACCAATTAAAAAGCCCATTTATATTAAACCAATGCAATTTCCTTTTATAGATGAGGCCAGAATATGAGAAATTCAGGCATATAAGTATACAGTGAGCAATAATGAGGAACTCTAGGTAAGCAAATTACTATCATGGAAACTGGAGGAGACAATAGAATTCTCTGTAGGCAAAAGGAGATAACAAGACACAGAGCAATCAGGCTTTAATTAAAGATTTCTGGTGCTTCTCTATAGGCTGTAAATACCATGAGGATAGCCTCTCTTTTGATGTTTCAGCTTCTCATCTGTCCCACTGACAACTTACTCGTGTCAGGACACATAGTACAAAAATGGTGTGTTGTGAAGCGTACAAAAAGATTTTTTCCTCCCCTCAAATCTTGAGTTGTTTCGTCCCATCTGATCTGCATATCCACCAGCCATTGTGTGACCATGGTTTCTTGCATGGAAACTGTCATCAAATCATTTTCTCATCCAGAGTGGATTACCGTTTTCCTTCAGCTCCAGTCTCTTTCTCACAACACTTAGCGGTTGCACAGATTTTGTCTTCTGCATCAGGGAGAGTCCTCTTACAAGTACTTACATGGCTGTTTCTCGGAAGAACTCTGAGCCACATTAGTTAATGAGATGAAGGAGCTGAAAGGAACAGCAGAGCGAGTATTAAGTAAAAGAAAATTACATTTGGTTGCTCTTTGTGTGCAATTATACTAACTGAACTGTTGGCTTAATGCAATAAAGGTATCTGCAGAATTGTATTTTTGTATTAAGCATCAGTTAACACAGTGAATAACAGCTCAGTGCCCTCCCCCCAACAAAAGCAGCATCTTGAACAGTGATAGAAAATGTTCAGAGATGGATGGTGGGATCTCAGATTATGTAGGTATGAATTTCTTTATTGCAGTGTTTACTCTTGCTTTCTCTGTAGGATTGCAAAGATGCACTGCTGAAAATCAACGTACAACCAGATCCCAACATAGCAAAGTTGAATTGGCATAAATGCTCTCAAGAGTTAATCATGCAACTGAAATAAAGAGGGTAATTCACACATTTTAGACCTAAATTTTAGAGCTGCTCACTCTTAAGAATAGCAGTGTAAATTGTGCAGAAACTGCTGTAAATCCTTGGAAAGATTTTGAAATAATTTTGCCACCTCTACCCAATTTGGTCTTTGTTATGCACCATGCATTTCTACTGTACTTTGTAATTGTGAACAAGCAAATTCAAAAAAGTTGTTAGAATGTCTCACTTAACACCCTTTATGGAAGACTTCTGCTATCTCTTTAAACGAAACATAAAAGAGAGAAGAAATTAGTTTTCTTCATGCTGCTTTGTTAGTTTCTGGTTCCAGAAGGTAGCAAGAAACAAGCTGTTCTCATTGCCATTCAAAGTCAGCAATGCCCTTGCCCTGTTATGCTGACCACAGATAATTTCCTACAGGGATGCCCTGATAGTGTTCCCTTTACATCAACACCTAGGAAAAATTTAAAGCATGAGTCAAGCTTTGAGTATTTCTTTGAAATCATACTTGGGATGAATCTGGCATACATTTGTCATCACTACAGGTGCTTCTTTTGTTAAACTGAAAAACATGTTCAAGTCTTCCATTGCCGCCCTCATTTAGAAAATGGAAAGACAGAGGTAGAAATACTAACTCCATAAATAGGTGAAAAGCTGGTTGCCTCTTAGACTAGCCATACCTGTGTCACTCGTCCTTGTGTTGCTGGCAAGACTCAATAATCTCTATGATTATTTTATATCCCATTAAGATCATTGCATAGACAGTTTTAACAGTTCAGGGACTATGACTGTGAGCGCAACCTATTTCTGCCATTTACCATCATCTTTCAAACCCGTGCCCCGCCTCATTAATCTCTGGCAAATTTAGTCCTAGAAACAGTAATAATCTCAAATTACTGCTCATAGGACACTTAAACAACAGAACCCAAAGCAAAATGGAAAGGTTTTTCCTTCCTTACATTACTGAACAGGTTTCTTATATATGCTTGCAGTACATTTTGCCTATAGACTTTCAGAACAGACCAACCCTGGAATCACTGGTAATGCGTAACTGAAATTGCTCATGCACTGAGTAAAAGGTATCTCCCTCCACACATACCACGGTGGCAGTGACACCCACGTGTTAGTGAAGAGGAAGGTGGGCAATTTCCTGTAAGCCTCTGGTTTCCCATATTGGCCAAGTATTGTAAGGGAGCTTGTGAATGTTTTACAAATAGATGAAGCGAGCATTCTGCTTGTTCATGGCATCAAGATTGACAACATCTGCCTTAGAGGAAGAAACAAACTCGCTGAGGAACAACTAAGAGAATTAATTGGCTCCAGAAGTTTAGCCACTGAGGTTCTTATGCCTCTGAAGCATGAGACCCTATAGCCCTTATGAATGTTTTTTTTTACTCTTGGAATTAGGGATATCCTCTTGGCCTGAATAACAGTTGTGGCAACAACTTCCACAAACTGCCTACTCACTGTTTTAAAGCATTGATGCATTTCACTAGTGTGTTACTCCAGGTTCCAAAATTAGCCAAGTAACATGGTGCTATGTTGGTAATTTTCTCAAATCACAGTAAAGTTTTGGTTTGGAGTGAATTGAACCTCGATTCAAACCAGCTTAATTTAACAAATGCCAGTTAATACATTAAGGCCCTTGAGGTATAGCTAAAATGCCTGTTTTGTGATATGGAGTTTTTATGCTATATATGCCAGTGAAATTGCTTTCTGTGTTAGAAATACAAATGTGCTTTAGGCTTTGCTCCACTATTTTCTTGTCTTTGTTGCTGGTTGTTATTTGCAGCAGTGCCTGCAGCAGTGCTGCCTTGGGCTGAACATAGTGTCAGAGCTTCAAATGAGTTAGTCATTTTAAGTCTTGTGGGGTTTTGTTCTTTTTCTTTTCCAAGAGCAAGACATCCCTTCCCTTTGTTGTGGCTAAAATCCAGTGTCTTGATTGCTGTGCATTTTATGTATCTAGCCAAGCTGTGTGAAGACTAGAATTTCTGCTCTGCAAATTAAGTGACTGTGGGTGTAAATATATCAGTAAACCTAATTTGGAAAGAAAAGTTGTGAAGAAAGATTTTTTAAAAATCTGTTTTAATAGAACCAAAATGGCATTTCTTGCAAAATGTTGTTACTGGGACCTTAGTAATGTCCTGGGGAGATTGCCAGGGAGCTTGAGGAGGGCAGCTGTGAGGCTGAACATGTGGAAGACCAAAAGTTTCCTCTACCATTTTTCTTGTGAAGGTGGGGATTCTGTCAAATGAACTGCTATATAAATTATTCGCTGAAATGTAGTACCCCAGTTCTGAATCTCGGTGTAATCTTCACTTCTTTTTTTTTTTCCCTGATTTAAACAGGAATTTCCAAGTTTTAAATCTAGCTAGAATCTTGCAGCTGCCAATGACAGAAAATATAGGGACCCTACATTTAACTACCTGTTAGTTTTCATCATGGGAATGCTCAGCTGTTTCTGGAAACTGGGCATCTGTAATTTGTGTGGAGTTGGGCAGACTTCTGAAATCTGCTAGTTGTTTGGGAAGGTTCAGGCTGGAGAGTCGTGCTTTTTTTCCCCATCATGTGAGTGCAAGGTGCTGGCAGTGTTAGCCTGTCGCACACTACAGGAGGCAGGGCAGGTATGCCTTGCAGTATGCAACAAACTGCAGTTGTGTACCAATGGAAAAAATCTATGCTTCTCACTTAGCTGCTTAAGAATTTCGATCCAGTGCTGCTGCTTTAGGCTTTGAAGATCAAAATAATGCTTCAAATTGAATTACTGTAAGCTGCTGTAGCATGCAGCAACCTATAGAAATGCTCTCTCTGAGCTCAAGAGACATGCTGCAGTCATTTCCAGAATCAGGAGAAAATCAATACTTCACAGGGAGTGAATGGTTATTCTTACTTAAAAAAAAAAGAAGTGATGAGTTATCTAAGGTGGGCAGTACCCTGTTTTGTTGCTGGGTTAATGGTTTAAGATCTTGGGCTACTGTTACATCTGCGGGTTGAGGACTGGCTTTGTGAAACAAAGAGCAGAGGGAGGGAATTGCGAGGTTTTTAGTCTGTATCCAGAATTGTAACTAAGACCCATCTGTTCTAATTATGTTGAAATGAAGGGCGACTTCTTCCCATGCCATATTCTGTCCCATTTAATTCAGCAATAAAGCTGCTACATGTTGGACTGGCTTTCAGTATCACATATGAAAGTGCATATTAAAGGCAGGAGGACTGTTTGCAAGTCAGTGCAGCAGTGACAAATGAGGAGACCATGCAACACCTGGCTGTAAGTTTTACTGAAATCCTTGCTGGTTCAAATCAGGTGCAGTCTCCCCATGGACTTCACTTGGGCCAGACTTCCTCCTGCAGTGTTTTGGGCAAAGGTCACTAACCAGCCCTGCTACTTTTGACACATTTGTTTTCTCCCATTCCTGACTACCATCTACCTGAACAGAGCAAGTAAATATGTCTGCTAGCACTGACTGCAGCAGCTGCAGAACCTGGGAGGCTTTACATAAAATCTTGTATATACCACTATATTGATTACAAGAAGACTGCTTTTGAAATCTTAGACAGGACCTCCTGTGCTCAGTCATCTCCAGGTTCCTTACATCATACTCCCTGGCATAACATAGCTGCAGTTTTTCATTCCCCATACTCTGTGCTCTTAACAGCCAAATTCCAAGACCTTAGGTGCACATTCACTGATCTTAAATTATGAGCACTGTTTGCTCTTACCCTCATACTGCCTCTGCACTGGAATTGATTCCCCTCTAGCCTGTCCAAGAGGCAGAAAATACAAAAGTTGTTCTGGCTGCTTCCGTTCAAAGTCTGAAGGCATAACGTTTGCAGCAGGAGGATATTTTACTTCTGTTCCACCAGGGCATTGGGTTTTTAAGGAAACAGAGGGATATTAAAAAGGATTTTGGAATAAGACGTAGTTCATTGATCCTTCTATCCCTGGAACCCAGTGGGAGTCGAGAGCTGCCAGTTTCAGGTTGAGCTGTGCTGTGTGTTACATGTGTGATAGTCTAGAGATACTTTTGCCAAGACCAGGTAAGCAGGCACCTAAGGGACGAGATTTATTTAAAGGGAGTAAATCAGGAATATAAAGCTTAACCATAGCAGCAATATGTACGTGCTGTGGTCTGTCCTAGGTTTTATCACTTCTAGTTTTCCATTTTGATTCCCTGATGTTTTCAGTTTGTTGTCCCCTTGAAGGTCACCTGCTTCTACCATTGGGAACATGTTTGATGTTTCACTGGAGACACCCAAATGATTTCTTATTGTTCCAAACGAAGACACTTACCCACCAGCTTTGCTAAACATATGTTTCAGTGCAGGTGGTTTAGCCCACTGGGATACTGCAAAGTTAAATCACTGTGATAGCTGACAGAATGAGTCTCCCATCTTTCATTTTGTGTGAGATTTTGCTTTGGGTTTGGGTTTTTTTGCAAGAATAAACATAAGTTACTTCTGGTGCAAGACTGTCGATATCAGAGCTACTGAAGCATTTTGCTTTAGGAACCTTTAGGCCTTACTTTCTTAGGTGCTTTTCCCTCCTTACCTTTTGTTCTTCACTTTTTTGGGGGTATATTGGAGGCAGAGGAGGAGAGAGGAATTCTTCCATTTGCTATTTATTAAGACTTTATACTGTCACCCATTACAGAAGGACTGGAGAAATAAGTAAAATAAGTATGTAAGTATCCATATAAAATAAGTAACAGAAGCAAAAATCTCCAGAGAACCCTTGCAGGGGAGTTTTGAGAAAGGGTGGTGTAGATTTTGCAGTAAGAAGGAAGAGACTATTCTCTTGGCAGTACTTAGACTGGCATGCTTTCCTAAAGTAGTAGTTTTGCATTGCTTCTTGGAATAGCCAAGATGATATTACAAAGGTTTTTCACTTTATTTCATAAAGTCCTGCCAAAATATTTGATCCATTTCATGCATTAAACTTTTTTAGAAAAAGAAATTGAGGTAACCTTCAGGACTGGTTTGTGAGAAGGTAATTCAGACCTTGTGCCTGGCTAAACTAATGTGTTTCTTTATATTTCTGGTAGATGAGCCCCTCCAGTAACAGTAATGGTAGAACTGCTGGCCTCTCTTGTCCAGACAGATGCAGACCATCATTTCTAGGCCAGATCTGCTTAGACAATAGCTCCTGATTCCAAGAAGCAGATCAAGCTAATGCTCTATCTGAGCTAATTAGTACCATTTCTGAAAGAGGCCGCATGTGTTGTATTGCAGTAGTGGAAGCTGAGGGGGAAAATGGCCCTTTGAGACAGCCATAAGGAGGGCTAGCTGGTCCAGCATCCTTGGTAGAAATTATGTTCTTTATATGTATTTCAAGTCTTCTGTCTATAATGGCAGTAGAATTAACCAGTGGAGTTTATTAGCTTGTGTATATTAGCTTGTTAATACATATGAATGCTAAATCGCGTAATGTGCACCAAAAATGCTTAGTCCACTTAGTTACTTTCTAGATCTTAGTTTTGATTACATATGAAATATTTCCTGATATGCTAGCAAATATGTTAGGGTGGGTTTAACAAGAGCTTTGTGGTCTTGCAACTGTGTTAGCCTTAATGAATCTTTAAGAAAAAGGATGGCATTTTCGGCACTGTGTTCAAATTAAAAAATTAGATTTTTGAGGGACAAATTAGCAAAGCTTTGTTCTAGAAGTCTGTTTGTACAGGGCTAGCACTTCCAGTTAATGAAAATGGCCATAATAGGGGTGCATTGATTTACATCTGCAGATCAGGCCTAGAACATGCAGAGCTGTATGTTTGTTTTAGAGGCCTCAAGTGTTTTGCCTTCTGAAGCTTAACTTGAATCTCTTGTGAGAAAATAATTATTGAATACATTTAGTTTATTGTTTTATTTTAATCATTGAGCTGATGTTGTATTTACAGGTGTTTATCTAATTAATCGCTATTTTCTCATCTCAAATAAGTTCAATAATCAATCTTCCGTAGAAACTGAAAGGGTTAAAGTGCACCAGTCGTGAGGTTCTGAGTGTGCATTTTAAAAGCCTGCAGAGCCCAAAACTGGATGATCTGTATTGCATTTTACTCTACTCTGTGTTCTTTGCCTTTTTGAGCCTTAGAAAAAGAAAAGTTATCTTCCTAGTTGCGATAGCTTTCAGGAGATGTGGATTGAAAGCTGTCAAATACTGAGATGCACAGTGCTAGGAGTCTTTTAAAAGAATTCTGTGAGTATTTGTTCTGGCTAAAACCTCAGGGGCCAGGTTCTTCTCTTGGTCCAACAAGAGAGAGTGAATAAAGAGCAGAACAGCTGCTTGATCTTTGGATGTCCAGCTCATGTTTTCTGTGTGTCCTCATTTCAGATCACTGGTTATTCACAACATGTGGTGCTAGTGGACCCTATGGCCCCACACAGAGCCAGTGCAATGATGCCTACAGGAACTCTAACCTCAGTGTGATTGTAGGAGCTGAAGGGATTCTCCAAGGCATTCAGATCTGGAGAGTACCAGCAACCAACACATACAGGTAAGGGAACCATCTGTAATTGTCATTATGCATCTTTGCATTTGAAATTTATCCAAGCTGCAGAAATATGCTAAGCATATATGAAGTATTATATTCAGAAGTTTGGCCAGATCTGCTTAGGTTTTACTTCTTCTCGATCCTGTGATTTCCAACCTTTCCAGTCTCAGATTTATTGTCTGGAAGATGTGACTTTTTGGTGAAAGAGAGGAAAAGAAAGAGAAGCAACCATCTGAGGCAGACAAATCTTTAGTCTAAATGATTACAGGTTGGGAAAGCTCTATAAGTAGCTGAAAATCAAGGGGTTTGACCTCTGCAGGCCAAGGGGCATACATATCCCATATGCCATCCATTGAATTCTGGGATCAGAATGAGTTTTTCCTGCTCTTCACCTGGTACAGGAGGCACAATCATATGTCAGCATTTCTTATGGGACAGCTTGCATCAAGCTCTGCTCAGCATCTTGACTTTTTTGAATCTAGGCATGGTAAGTTGAGCCTATAAGCCTGGCTCACCAATGTAGAACTGATTCTGGAAGCCAGCCACCTGAATGCTAGGCTCTGTGTTACTGAGGGTTCTAATGATTAAATCCCTATGTGGAGTTATTTTCAAAGGGAAATGATCAGATACGGTTCAATGCTACTTAATCATATTTTTACCAATCTTTTTTGGAGTGTTTTTTTTTTTTTGCTCTTGCTGGGGAAAGAAGTACAATCAAAGTTCACTGCATCTGAATGGTAACATCAAGCCATTACATGCATCAGTTTGTCAGCAGAACTGCCTGTTTGAATCAATGACTGTCTAGTGGTGTTTTTTATGCAACATTCCCTATTGAAACCAATGACGGTATAATGGATTTCAAAGCAGAAGATCCCACTGAAGGCTTTGAACAAATTTCAGTTAAAATTTACTGGCACCTTTTTTTTTTTCCTTTTTACCAAAAAAGAATATTAATATTTAGGATAGATGTCAGTCTCTACAGAAGTCTATTCTAAAGCAGTTTTGAGAAACTGGGTAGGCTAGGTGCAAGTTCTGCCTTAGTGCCTATTACCACAAGGATTGATGGTAATGAAAAAAGTATTAATGATATTTTACTCAGCTATCAAAAATGAGTTGCCTGAAGTGAATAGAAATTTTCAGGACCAGCCTTCAGTATAAAGCATAGCCCAAAAGAGAAGAGGCAATAAACTTAAAACATTGTCATATCTTTAATATCACAGTCCAAGAAGAGCCAGTGCAACTGATCTTTGCTACACAACACAAACCACAGGTTTTGCAGGGAGGACCTGTCTATTTAAGTCTTATAAATGACCTAACAGGCTTTTAGATTCTCTGTAGATAATAGATTGCTAATGTCATTGGTAACCTATATATAAATGGTTGACATTCTCTTCTGCACATCTTAAGGCTATAGTAGAGAATTCACAGCCTGGGGAAAGAGGAGGCAATTGTGGGCTTAAATGAACTTGACATCTTCCTGATTCTGGGCTGCTGAAGGGCAGCAGAGTCCCCCAGTGTAGCATAGCCCTAAGAAAATGTCAAGTTACAATATCAATTCTAAGGCTTCCCAGAACATAGACCCACTGTCTGTATTTAGCTCTCCCCTGCAGGCCTGCTGCACTGTGGGTCCTGTAAGTTAGCCTGATAGCCATCTCCAATATACCTGCCCCAGAGAGAAAATCCTCCAGCTGGCTGTTGGGCTCTTAAGAAAGCTGTTGTTATGCCACATCAGTGCATTTTACACTGTGTAATGTAGAACAGTGAGTTACATGCCTGATAATTGCATAAGAAGGATATAGATTGTGTGGACACAAGGCAGAATATGCATTGTTAAAATGCAAAGACAGAAAGCTCAACTTTGCACAAAACTTTACTAGCACTAGCTAACCACACCCAGAAAACCCCACCATCTATGAAGGTCTGGATAGGCTGCTGTGCACGGTAGGCAGCTTCATGTGAAGACTGCAGTCCTACATGCTCCAATGCTGATATGGACAAATTCATCTGGTTTGCTCCCATGGGACTGAACATTGTATAGCAATAAAGTTAGGCAATATAAAAATATTTTTATTTTCGGATTTACTTCTGAGCATCCAGAAGTTTTTGTCATCCCGTATCTAGGCTTGTGATCAAGTATGAGAGAAGTAAACTCTAATAAATTACATGTTACCATCTATTATCCAAATTCTTTCCAGCAAAAAGGTGTCTTTTTAAGTTGGCCAGCCTAGGCACTGCATTTTCTCACATTCTCAAAACTAGCTTCAGTATTTCCCATGACCTGTCTACCTACTGGTAGATTTTTTTCTCCAGCCCTGGTTTACACAGCCAGTGCACTGTGCTCATCCTGATCTTTCCTGAAGATGCAGTTTTCTTTTTCAGTTCTTACAAATATCATAGTAAAAGAAAAGGAGGAAGGCAGTGAAAGGTATTCTGTGTTCTGGTTGTATCAGCTCAGGATGGTCTGAATCTTTCTTCAGGGCCAATATCGTTAAATTGATTCCTTCAGTAAAAGAAAGTTGTGCCTGAGGAAAGGGATCCTGCTAAAACTCGAAGTCAAGCAATCTGTTTAAGTAGTGACACCCATTTTCTATAGGGAGTGACTGTCACCTGAATCTACTGGCTTTTGTCTGCAGCCTTTGAATGAGGCTGAAATGGGTTCTCCTGAACTTCCTGACATCATTGCTTGTGTGCAAAATCTGTTTATACACAGAGAAATATGGCCCCTAATTGCAGCTGATTAGCCCTACCAGCTTGCTGTGCCTGATAGTGCACCTCATTAGCCATTACAAAATTCTACAGCAAATCAACTCAGTCTTCAGATTCATGCAGCATCTGTTCAGGGTAACCCAGTGCTGTGTCCGTCATCTTTTTCTGCTGGCTCGAGTGCAGCCTTACTGGGGAATGATTGCTTTGGTTATCAGCAGTGGCATGAACATAATCACGTCACATTGTGAGGATCTAATGTGCTTTATGAGGCACTTGATGCTGTATAGTTGTTTCGACATCAGAACTGCTCCAGGCTGGCAGCCTCAGAGCAGTATCATAAGGTGAGCTCCTCGTGTGTTGTTAGGGCAGTTTGCTGGCTGAAAGTGAGCTGCCTACTCAACCTGTTCACGCACGATGGGCACTGCTGGTTTGTTCTGCTGGTAGCCTGTTTGCATGCAGGACTGTGCTGGGCAAAGACCACCCAGGTGCTAGAGGAAAGCAGAGCACTGGTAATGTAACTAAGAGGAAGTTTTGTGTTCTCAGCACTGAAGTCACTGTTTACATGCTCCAGGTTCAATTTTGCTCTCACAGAAGTAGCTGCAAAGCTACTAATGTCAGTGGAGAATCACCTGCTTATTTCAGATCTAAATTGAGCTTGCTGTACTACCACTCACTTGCTCAGAAAGATGAGTAACTGTCTTTTGTTGCAGCAGAAATGTGTGGTTTATTATGATTTTTATAAAGTGCTTTGAAATCTTTTGATAAAAGCTGCTTCGAGTATGTAAATTGTTTATGTACTTTGAAAGGGAGAGGGAGGAGCTGAGCAATACAGTGGTACAGCCAAATGTTGGGGTACATTAACAACAGTAAGGACCTCTGAATCTTGAGTGCTTGAAATAAAAGTCCCAGAGCCTTAATTGAGACTGCAGCAGTCTGTGTGTGCAGTCTGGCCATCCCTGGCTGGAGACAGGGAGATGTGCATGGTGACTGCAAGTTTAGCTAGAGGGCTTTTGACTTCCTTCTTTACTGCAGGTAGTGCTGCGTCCATCTATTCTTCTGTATTCCTCTGGTCCTGGGAATAGGAGAGCTGTTTCCCATCTGGTCTGTGATACCAGGACCAGTTATGCTGTCTGCTTTCTCAAATCTCCTTCTGTCAATCTCATGCTTAACGTTCTCTTTAGCCATATGTGCTGTACGTACTGATTCCTCTGCTTATGTTCTTTCTCTTCCTCGCTTCAAACCTCTCAAGGGTCTACCTTCTGGGAAAAAAAAAGATGTGTTTCATATATTAAAGTTTGAAACTACAGAGACTTGCTCACTCAGTCCTCAGTGAGTGTTTAGTCCAGAATCAATGTGAAAGAAACTGTTTTGTAGCTACCCAAGTTCATAGGTCCATGTAGAGCAGAGAACCTCAGTCTTCAAGCTTTGAGTTTAGATTTATTTAGAGTGTCAGGTCTTCAGGGCATGGCCCTGCGTACAGTTCAGGTGTGCAAAACACTCAGTACCCACAAGTGGTCTGTACTACCTCCCACCCGTCTGGGACAACTCAGGTGCCAAGCTCTTGTTTTCTTTTTCCTGCAGCATCTCAGGATATGGAGCTGCTGGTGGGAAAGGAGGGAAGAACACTATGGTGCGGTCCCACGGCGTGTCTGTGCTGGGAATTTTTGACCTTCAAAAGGATGACACTTTGTATATCTTGGTGGGACAGCAAGGAGAAGATGCTTGTCCTAGTGTAAGTGAATGCCCTTTCAGTTTTGCCTTAATCCCTTATACAAATCCATGGAGTTTTGTCGGTTTACAGAGAAAACTTGTCCTTGAGGGGTTTTGGGTTATATGGTTCAAGGGATAGGTACAGTTTTACTGGGAGGGCATGAGTGTGAAAAGTGAAAGTATCAAGTCACTGTGCTCACTTCCTTTGACATTCAGACCCCATTGATAATACACTACAGGTTCCTGATTGATCTGCATATCTCAGCATCTGCCTTCCTTTCCTCTGAAGATCAGTCTTCAAGGTTGACTTCACAGGACTTTGTTTTTGCTCCACCGTTGAGCCCAGCCCTGCCATTATCATATTACTCTGCAACACTGGAGACGCCTACCTCATAGGGCCTGTTTGGTTATTGTCTGTGGGAATGGGAGAGATGAATTAATCACTGCTGTATCAGTTCTGATTTTTGTGTTACTCTCCAATCATTGCTGCAAATGTCTTGACAGAAAGGTGCAACTTCCACCATTTGCAGGCACAATAATCTATTAATCATTTAGTATTCTTTGGAGGATGAGGGAATAGGAGATTCTTATGGAGGAAACCAAGCATTATCTGATGAAATTTCACTTACAGGTTTGAACTGGACATTTAAATGCTATGCATTTCTCAGCTATTAATGGCTGGCATCCAAGAGATGAAAGCTTAGCAGCCTGTTACAGCAGAGAAATGTTTAAGGATGTAGACAGGAAACAGGGGTTCTCAAGGCTGGGCGCTGAAGTAAATAATGTTAAAACTGGAATTATATATATTTACAAACAAACCATTAATATGAAGCCTCTTTGAAATGAGAAATACCCTAATTCAAACTTCTATCTTAACGTCTATAACTAGGACATTCCAGCAGAGTGTAATATATGGACTCATTAAATTGCAGGCCACTGTAATCTTAGTGAGAATTTATTGAGTGCTAATGTAATTCTTTCATTGAGGCAAAGAGATTGCATTGACTTGTAGAAGGGACTTTTACTAGATTGGATTGTAATCAGTTATGTCTTTGCCATGAAGGATTTTTATTTTTTTTTTATTCAATTGTAATCTAGTGGTTCCTTTGGGTCATTGACTTTGTCATTTTATTAATCATCTCCACCCAACTCCAAATCAATTAAGAAGAGGGAAGACTAGGGAAAGGAGGATTATTTAGTTCCCTAGGCAAGTCTGCACACACAAAATGGATGCCATTCATTCTCTGACACAACCTAGGACACATTTTGTGGTCAACAGAATAATTTGTAACTTAAGGATGCTTTTATCAGGTTACTCTTCCTAAATAAAACACATACATGAAAGTAGGAGGAAGCAGAAGGTCAATCCTACTATAACAATTGTTTGCATTTTTCCGTTAAAGTGTTGTTGGCTTAGTGAGTTCAGTGTGCATAACAAGATAGTGTTACTGAGATGAAACATATGAAGTAAAATAAGCTAGAAGCAAAGCTTGCAACTTACAGATACTCACAGCAGAGTCCTGCTTGTCATGCACTTTACTGCTCCAATTTAAAATCAAAGCGACAGTTACCTCTCTTAGGTCATAGCCCAAAAGTAGTTATAAATGATGGGTTAGTGTTGTGTTTGAAATCAGTTAGTGAGTTCAATGATTAGCCTAATACAGAGGATTCATTACATTTTGTGATAATTGGTGGAGAGGGAAAAAATGCTAAGTAGGAAATATGGAGGCTTTTTTAGTGAGGTATATTCTTTAACATCAGGTCAACATTGCAATCAAAGGTGGGATTGCAGCTGTTCTGGTAGGCTTTGAACTAGCTAGCACTGATAATTACAGTAAAATTGCTGCTACAGCATAAACATCAGATCAACATCAAAACTTGCTTGGAAGTCTAGATAAATACTAAGTGGCTAGTCTATGCTGAGCTTGTTGCTACTGTCCATGCTTTGTCTACCTACATTAAACCTACATCTGGTACATCTACGTGAGCCACCAGTACCTCTTAGTCCTGGATACATGCATGTTGGCTGCCTGTCCCCAGCCAATGGGGCACTGGAAGAGGAGTAAAGGCACTTGGGTTCTCTCTGTGTCGCTACTATTTGGCTCTTGCAAGAGATGGGACAAGTCACATCATCACTGAGTTATTCCTTCCCCCACTTGTGAGATACAGATAGTTAATGGTGGGAAGTATTTGCAGTAAATTCTGCTATGTCTTGTATGTTAAAAGTTTTACATGATAATAGATATGAGCACTGAGCTTGCTTCAAAATAATTCAATTAAAATGGCAACAAATTCTTCAGATGAAGGTTGAAGCAAAAAGCGAGATTTGTCTAGAAAAGCATTCACTTGCTTCTGCTTATGTAGTTTCACAGGAGGATGATTTGTTGATTTGGGAGAGTGAAGGGCCCATGAGACCTGTTTATGTACAAGGACGTGGAGGTTTCTTACCAGAATTCAGACCTGGTCTTCTGTTTGCAGACTAATGATGTTATACAGAAAGTCTGCATTGGTGAGAACAATGTGATTGAAGAAGAGATACGTGTGAACAGAAGTGTCAATGAATGGGCAGGAGGAGGTGGAGGCGGAGGAGGTGCAACTTACATATTTAAGGTATGGAAACATAGTCCCCGTGCACCTTCAGCATGAACTCATCTTGCCATTTGCCTCTAGCATTGCAGCCTGAAATATCTGAGAACCCTTTATACACCTCTGGGGAAGGGTCCACAGAGTGAGCTCTGGGTATCCTTCATTTCCAATTGATAGCTGTAGTGAGCTGAGCTGGCCATTCACAGTTCTTAGAACTGCTATGCAGTATGGCCACACTTGCTTCAGCAGCTTGGAGTTTCCTTTGCAAACATTATAGTTTGAACTGGATTTTTTTCAATGCAAGCAGTGATGCTGAAGCATAATTCTACAGCAAAGGGCAAATTCCATAGGACTTTATTCAAATCTATCATTGTAGAACATTAGACTTCAGCTACACATGTGGCCTATACCGTGCAATGGCAAGAAAAGTTGAGGACAGTCTGTATGTTTTCTGTTGGCAACCCTATAGCTAGGGACTGATTCTTTTCTGTCATGTACTAGCCGAGACACTACTCATTCCAAACACTGATTTCAGAGGTTAAACAATATGTTTAGATCACCCAGCTTCTACATAATTCTATATAACTCTGCATGCTCAGTTTCCAGTGCAGCAGTCCTTTACCAGTGGAGACACTATATTGCACTATATACAGCAGTGCTCCTTAGCTGTTTCATTTGATGAAAGTCTTCGCACAGTAACACTACAAGTTTTCTAAGAGCCATCAGCATTGTAGGTACAATTCATAGAACTGCTGATGCCACTGTTCTCTGTTGCAGAACTTGATAGGACTAGTGCTATTCATTAATCTTTTGGATGTAGGTGCATAAATAATGCAATGGTAATTTGTAGTGCTGAGCGGTCAGAGATGCCTACTTAGTGCGACATGCAGTAACTAACATGTGATTGAACTCCAGTTTGCATGTCTGACTCAGTTTGAACACTGCCTTTATTTCTGAATTTATTAAGATGGAGAATGGAGAACCAGTCCCCTTGATAATTGCAGCAGGAGGTGGTGGCAGGGCCTACAGGGCCAAAACAGACACATTTCATCCAGAAAGGCTGGAGAATGATTCCTCTATTCCAGGGCTGAACGGAAATTCAGGAGCTGCAGGTAAGGAAAGCTTCTTCTTTTTAAGAAGACTCTTGTGAATATGTGGTACTCCCAGATTCCTCCTTGCCAGTAGGTGAGGCGAAACTCATGAAAACACAGTTCAGGGGGAACATGGAAGTATAATAGATGCATATAGGATGTACCACAGTGCAGGGTACTTGGCCTAAATGGGACTATTAGAGATGGTATCGCCATAGCAATGGGCACGTTCTCCCAAAATAGTGTAGTACCCTTCATAAGCAAAGTTGTTTGATTTTTGATGTGGGAGTTTGCAGTGCTGATGTGGCCATCCTGCTCCCTGCACTGTGTTGTGCTGTGTAGACATACTTACAGTTTCCCTGTCTTATGCATAAAGAGCATAATTGCACCCTGGCTAGAAGTCTCTGTGAAGAGACCTTGGACTGAACAACCAGCAGAGCTGAAAGTGAGTCACTGGTGAGTATGTAATCCAGGAAATAGTAGTGAAGGACCTGCTGAGTCAATTAGACACCCATAAGTCTATGGGGCTGGATGAGATCCACCCGAGAGTGCTGAGGGAGCTGGCGGAGGAACTTGCCGAGCTGCTCTCCATCATCTATCAGCAGTCCTGGTTATCAGGTGAGGTCTTGGATGATTGGAAACTTGCCAATGTGACGCCCATCTACAAGAAGGGCAGGAAGGAGGATCCGGGGAACTACAGGCCTGTCAGCCTGACCTTGGTGCCAGGGAAGATTATGGAACTTTTTATCTTGGGGGAGATCACACGGCAAGTGCAGGACAACAGGGGGATCAGGTCCACCCAGCACGGGTTCATGAAGGGCAAGTCCTGTTTAACCAATCTGATCTCCTTCTATGATCAGGTGACCCGCCTAGTGGATGAGGGAAAAGCGGTGGATGTTGTCTACCTGGACTTCAGCAAGGCATTTGACACTGTTTCCCACAGCATTCTGCTGGAGAATCTGGTGGCTCATGGTCTGGACAGGTGGACTCTTCGCTGGGTTAAAAACTGGCTGGATGGCCGAGCCCAGAGAGCTGTGGTGAATGGAGTTAAATCCAGATGGAGACCAGTCACAAGTGGTATCCCTCAGGGCTCGGTCTTGGCGCCAGTCTTGTTTAATATCTTTATCAATGACCTGGATGAGGGGATTGAATGCACCCTCACTAAATTTGCAGATGACATGAAATTGAGTGGGAGTGTCAATCTGCCTGAGGGTAGGGAGGCTCTGCAGTGAGATTTGGACAGGCTGGAGCGATGGGCTGAGGCCAATTGTATGAGGTTTAACAAGGGTAAGTGCCGGGTCATGCACTTCAGCCACAACAACCCCATGCAGTGCTACAGGCTTGGGGAAGAGTGGCTGGAAAGCTGCCTGGTGCAAAAGGACCTGGGGGTGTTGGTTGACAGCCGGCTGAACACGAGCCAGCAGTGTGCCCAGGTGGCCAAGAAGGCCAATGGCATCCTGGCCTGTATCAGAAACGGTGTGACCAGCAGGAACAGGGAGGTAATTGTGCCCCTGTACTCAGCACTCGTGAGACCACACCTTGAGTACTGTGTCCAGTTCTGGGCACCACAGGATAAGGACATTGAGGTGCTGGAGCAAGTCCAGAGAAGGGCAACGAGGCTGGTGAGAGGTCTGGAAAACAGACCTTATGGAGACCGGCTGAGGGAACTGGGGTTGTTTAGTCTGGAGGAGACTGAGAGACCTCATTGCCCTCTACAACTACCTAAAAGGAGGTTGTAGTGAGGCTGGTGTTGGTCTCTTCTCCCAAATTACTAATGATAGGACAAGAGGAAATGGCCTCAAGTTGTGTCAGGGGAAGTTTAGGTTGGATATTAGGAAGAAGTTCTTTACTGAGAGGGTGGTTAGGCACTGGAACAGGCTGCCCAGGGAGGTGGCAGAGTCGCTGTCCCTGGGGGTGTTCAAAAAACAGGTTGATGAGGCACTTGAGGCCGTGGTCTAATGGTCTAGTGGTTAGGAATATGATGGGATAAAGGTTGGACTTGATGACCCTGGAGGTCCCTTCCAACCATAATTATTCTATGATTCTATGTTGTATTTAGAGTGGGGCTGGGACATGTTTTCACATCCCTTTCACTAAATTCCTTTTGTTCCACTTCAGAACTGACATAAGGTTTTTTCAAAAGTATTTTTTGCAAAGCCAGAAACAAGTGGTTGGGGAGTAGACAGGGATATCTTTTTACATTTTCCATAGAAAATACTTCTGCTTTTATGGTAGGTGAAAAGAGGTGCAGATGATTAACGTGGTCAAAAGCCCTACAGAAGGGTCCTTGTAGCACTGTGTAGCAAGCATATTCCCTCTTCTAACCCAGGCATGAGATTCTTACTTTCAGCTGAGGTGCTTTGAAAGGAGCACTTGTTCTGCAGATCGCTGCAATGTTTTTTACACACACAAAAAAAAACAACCTACCCTGTGCTTTTTCTCTTCTCTTAACTGCAGGTGGTGGAGGTGGCTGGAATGATAACACTTCCTTCCTGTGGTCAGGGAAATCCTTGCTGGAAGGTGCTACGGGAGGAAGATCCTGCCCCCAGGCCATGAAGAAGTGGGGGTGGGAGACAAGAGGGGGTTTCGGAGGGGGTGGAGGGGGGTGCTCCTCAGGTGGAGGAGGCGGAGGATATATAGGTAAAGTGGCTTCGTGTTCAAGGTGTCCCTTCCCCTCCTTTAGTGCTAATGATCAGCAAACGCTGATAGATAATTCTCCTGTAGCTAGCATATTTGACTGTTATGTACTAGTATGTCTGTGTGTTGCCTTTTTAGCACTAGATGAACGTATGGCATTTAGTCTTTGAGCAAATAGCCAGATGTCAGTCCTTCAGCTGTAATCCTGGCTTTGCACTCTGCAAAATGTGCCATCAAGACCCTGCTGTGATTCTTGAGCCTTCCATTTTGGGGTTGTAGTGCTGAAGGAGGAGGAGCCACAGGCTATGTGCTCCCACTGCCAGCACCTGTGTTTTGAGGACTTTGGTCCTGGAGACTGTCAGCCAGGCTTTACGCCAAGACAAAGACACAGCTTCTTCTACCCTGCCCTGCTGTGGGTGGGCCTTAGTCCTGCACAGGTGGTCTCTGGGGGCAGAGGCTCAGGCTGCCAGCCAGGACCCCTCTTAATAATGACAGTGGTGTTGACTTCAGTCAACAAGGAGCTAATTTCATGAGCTGCGGGTCTCAGGACAGCTGTCAGATGGCATTATGTTGATTACAACTGGTGTGGGCCAGATTCAAGATCTCTACTAATCCATAGTCTCCTGGGCCACATAGTTTCTTCAGCCATCTGCACTGTGGTGGATTTTTTTAACCCCTGGTTCTCGACAGCTTAAACCAAGTCCATGATACACTAGAAATCCTGAGAGCAACTAATGAGTTTAAATGACTAAGTGCATGTTTTGTACCAATGTTACTGTGTAATGCTTCTTTTTTCAACAGAATGCTTTACATGACATAGTTTTAATTTCACTGAAGATGGTTAAAGAGGAAAAGACATTTTTGGGTGGGGTGGGGGAATTTTTGCATGCTTGTAGTACAAAATATATGGCCCATACTGTGATTCTAATATGTTACGTGTATCGCCCATACTTTGCTCCTGATATGTTCTATGTGCCCAAGCACAAATGAGCAACTCATAAATTCCTTCAGTCCCCACTCCTGGTGGACCACCCTGCTTTCAGGGTGCAAAGGAGAGGAAGTATAGCAGATTATTCATTCCCTCTGCTGACATAGTACATACCTTGATCAGCAAGGGTACTGAACTTAGCCCATGAGTACTGGTGTTTTCCAGTCTCTTGGCCATAATAATTTTAAGAAAGGCTTATATGTTTTTACAGTATCCAAATGGTTAAAGATGAAGTTTGTGCTTTAGGTGTGCCTTAATTTGCAACAGTCTGCCTAAAACAGAGCTAAGAAATTGTCAAAAGCTGCTGCAATTAAATTGAAGTTCTAGAGATGAAAGACCAGTGGTTCATGCCACAACTTGTTGGCTCGGGGACTACAACACTTGTTAAGTATTCCCTATATGTTAAATATTTTGATTTACTCTCTTTTCTCATTTGGATGCCTCCCTATATGTACTGAAGTCATGCATGTTGCAATGCTTATCTGTATTTTAGTGCTAATGAGTCTCAGTCTGTTAAGGTAACTTCTGGTTTGACGTAGGTGGCAATGCTGCAGTGGACAATGACCCAGAGATGGATGGGGAGGATGGTGTGTCCTTTATTAATCCAATTGGTACTTTATACACTCCAGCACTTAAAGGTATTCATATTGGTCAGAAGTCTTCTAACGGGCTGATTTCATGTTAAGAATAGTTTGCATCTGTAGGACACTTTACAGCATTGGGTACAGCTTAGTGTCATCATGAACATGAGGAGGCAGAAAGATAGGATAACACAATCCAGTGCAAAATAAAAAGGAAGAGAAAGCAGGTGGAGAGAACATCAGGCTATTAGGAAACACTTCCCAAGCATATAGTCTACCAGCCTATAGAATAATTTTGGCTGAAGGAAGTGGTAACAGAACCTCATAGTTTAGATAATTTAGGAAAGAAACAGACAAAGTACTTGACTATTCACTAACAAACATGTTCCTTACAGCACCCTTCAGCAAATTATCCAGACTGGACCAGGGAGTTTTTAGAGAAAACAGTGCCGTGCTGCCCAGCAGTGCATGGGAGTGATCAATATTGCCACTCCAGCCTGTGTTTTCCCAGAAGTCAGTGTACTGAATATGTTTGCGATGTGTTGAGAAAATACAAAAATATCCGTTTACTCAAAAAAAAATTGTTTGCTTTAGAACAGCCAGAAGTATTTTCAAATACAGATGGATTCTGGCCTGACAGATTCAGCCAGAAAGTGTTTAAAACATTGCAGTGTTTGCTCTCAGAGGGAGTAAAGGCCGGGAAAGAGAAGGGTGAGCCTCACGGACTCCTGAAAGGGCAGGTTTTCCTTACCCTTGGCAGCAGCCTCCTTGCTAATCTGGCAGGACCACCTGCTGAAAGAGAGCCAGTGCACCTCAACTGCAGTGGGGCTAATTTAGCTGGATGTTATTTTCTGCACGACAAAAGGACAGGAGACATG
This sequence comes from Podargus strigoides, assembly GCA_028020825.1. Taxonomy (NCBI): domain Eukaryota; kingdom Metazoa; phylum Chordata; class Aves; order Caprimulgiformes; family Podargidae; genus Podargus; species Podargus strigoides. The sequence goes on from CM051619.1 coordinate 105,327,661, forward strand.
GAAGGTGGGGAGAAATCAGTTTCCTAAATGAGGCCCACTCTGCCACATCTGGCAATTGTGACCTCCATGTACCCTGTTTCTGTCAGTGCACAAGGGAACAATCTTGACAGTAATTAACTCATCTTCTTTAATCCACTCCCTAGTGACAGAGGGACATGGAGAGGTGGATATTAGGCTGCATCTTAACTGCAGTCACTGTGAGATGGACGAGTGCCGTGTTGATCTTGAGACTCAAAAAGTCATTTGCTTTTGTGAGCCAGGCACAGAGTTGGCTGAGGATGGTGTGTCCTGCATAGGTAAGTAGTTGTATGGGGTAGACTAGTAGCCTGTGAAACAGAAAATGCGTGGTAAAAATCTGTGGTTTGAACTCTGAGATATCCTGAAAGTGTTATCTGGTGTCTTTCTCAAAACTGGCTTTTGTTGAATGTTACCTTCTTTTCCGATAGTATATGCTAGGTTTTTTGCTAGGCTATAGACACATCAGTGCTGAGGCACTGATTTGCTTTACATCATGTTTGGCATACTGGGCAGTACTGAGGAGAGTCAAATTTTGCATCTGGTTGCACAGATGCTCATATTCTGCTCTGAAATCATAGAAGTTTGCTTACTGAAGGAATTTTCCAGCTAAATTTAACTTCCAGGTCCATCCTCTTAAGAACCAAAAAAATGTTCAATGTGAAGGAGATTGTAGTTCCTGTGGGTTTGGACCTATAAGGTGCATTTGCAGAATCTATAAGAAATTCTGCATGAGGGATCTCTGAGGAAAACTAACTGTACTTACCTTACTTGAAAGTGTGCCTGTACTTGCCTTACTTGAAAAACCAAGTGCTCAGAGCTCCATTACTAGATTTCCTTCATAATCTTGCCCAGCGACTAGAGCAAGTGACTCCAGGGTTTCAGGATTCTGCTCTCAGCTTTGTTACTGTTGTGGGAAAATTGTTCTGTATTTCTACCATTCCGATCTGTAAAATGGATAAAAAGCATGGCCATTTTGCCAGAGTGAAGTAAACCTTAATAGATGGTCACTGAATGCCTTGTGGTCCCAACTATGGAATACTTTTACTACTACTACTTTTAATCCATATGGAATATGCAACTATGGAATGCTTTTAGTACACTTACTGTTAGCAGGTTTTTCTGCCTGGATTAGATGCATTTAGGAGATGATATATTGCAGTCATCCTTCTACTTTTGCTGTGCTTTGACATTGATAGCAGCACTTTAACCCTGGCAATGTAATGTTCTTTCCACCTCCCCAACCTCTTACCCCTGTTTTCTATGGTCTTGCTTTTATACCCAGGGAGAGCACATGTTAATTCATTGATAGTAAACCATCTGTTTTAATTGGTTTATATGAATTCTGAGGAAAGTGAAACAATGAGGTATTAGAAGCCATAGATCCTGAGAACTGATGATGCCAGAGGTTGCTCCTACACTATAAGAGTAGCAGATGAGTAAATGGAAGGAAGAGCAGAAAAACATGTATGCAAAAGAGTGAATGCTGGGAGATTATTTCAAACATGTAATTCCTTCTTCTCCTGCCTCTGTTACAGCTGAGCCAGTGGTTCATCTCCCTCTCTCCTTGGTCTTGTCTGTGGTGACTTCAGCATTGGTGGCTGCTTTAATTTTGGCTTTTTCAGGAATCATGATAGGTGAGTGTTTCTCTGCAAAAGACATTTTCATATGAGGGCTGGATCTGAGCCAGGGATAATTGGGCCCTGGGAGGCAAAAGGATTCCATTTTTTAGCTACTGCTGTATTTAATGACACCTTCACACACACATGCCTTAACTTCAGATTTCAGTAGTTGTTTCTAACCACAATGACCAATTTGAGAAGGTTTCAGTTACTGACTGCATCTTGAAAGAGACTTTGTTGCTTGTGTTGTAGTGTAAAGCTGCCAGAATGCAGCTGCCACTGGATTTGTGAGAGCTGTTGGTGCTTAATGCCTAAAACCAAGCTGCTTTACCTGTGTGCCTGTATACAGATTTAGCTGCTTAACATAGGACATTTAAGCTTGAAATTCTCACATAGGTTCCCCTTTTATAAACTGCTGCTTGGTAGGATGTGGGCATTCTTTGCACCTTTATTTGAAATTCTAAAAGGTATTTTTCACCCTTTCATTTTCTTATTTTAAACAATTGCTCATCTGCATTCAATTGCAAGCAGAATAGATTTGAATCAAGGAAAAGCAGCCAGGGATTCAAACCACAGCTCTGCCACCTTTCTTTGTCCACATTATATATAGTCTGGGGGTGGGGAGGGATGTACCCAGAGCAGCAAATGGCAACTCTTAAATTATATTTATGCAGCTTTTTCAGTTTTAAGAATTTCAGGAGTTATCAGTTGCACACACATGGTCCTACACATATGATTTCTGGCCTGACAGTTCCCCTTTAAAATCACTAATTACTTCTCAGAGAGTGGAAGAGTAATCTTCTTTTCATCCAACTAGCCTATCATTTCCATCTTAGGAAAGAGCAGTGACTTAAAAAATCAAAGCAAAAGCAATGAGGAGGAAAATGGAGGACAGGAAGGGTTTGTGGATAGGTCATTACATCTGTCTGCCTTTGTGAGTGCATGTTTACCCCTTAAATTCTTCCCCTGAGCAACATCCGCTGGAGAAGATGCAATAGCTTTTACTGCCACAGTCTTTCGGCTCAATCCAGCTCCCACAAAAATCAATAGTAAGGGTAATAGTAATTTAACCTCCTCATGACTGGCATCTTGCTTTGAAAAAAATACTACAATCTCAATTACAGGACGTCTTCTTTCAAGGTGTGATTTCTAATGATGTTTCAGAAGTATCAGTGAAGTCATTCAAGGAATACAACACTACCATAAACTGATTTCAAATGTAGTCCAACTCTGTTGTTTAGAAACAGAGGAAGTTGTGCATAATGAGCTAGTTTTATGTATGATATGTTATTCTGAGGTAAGAGTTTAGTCTATCCATTTTGAACAATATGATGCAATAATTAATTTCAAATTTTAGTCACTTCTACATGATTTAGGAAAGTTGGTTATACCTTGACTCTCTCAAGTTTGGAACTGGACTTATACTTGGAAGGTCCAGTTAAACTAAATAGAACAAAACAAAAGTCTCAGAACTGTGAAATCAGAGATCTCTGTAAGGGAAATTCATTTTACTTCTTCCAAACAGTTCATGACCAAGCTTGTTTCTTCATAAAATGTGTAAACCAAAGGTTCCTGGATAGCTTCAGGATTCCATTTTCTATCTGTAATTATTTGATCTACAGAGATATGGTAGTGTCACTGCCTGGTTCTATTCACTGGTATGTGGCCACACAGCAAATTCCAGTGAGATGTGCTGCATGGCTGCTGTCCTGTTCCAAAGTTAATCTTTGTCTCTTGTTTACTGTGTTCTCCATATTTAGTATATCGTCGGAAGCACCAGGAGCTACAAGCCATGCAGATGGAGTTACAGAGCCCAGAATATAAACTGAGCAAGCTGCGTACCTCCACTATCATGACAGACTACAATCCCAACTACTGCTTTGCAGGAAAGACCACATCCATTAGTGACCTCAAAGAGGTGCCTCGAAAAAACATCTCCCTGATCCGGTAAATTCATCTTTGCCTTCCCCATGCTTCACTCTATATACTCACATATGCTGGCTTTCTTGCACAGATGTGAACTCATGTCTTTGTGCAGGCATGTAGATTCTCATGTGCTTTTAGACTCATGCCCCTTTTCATAAGAAGGATGTATAGCTGCAGTAGTTAGGCTTGTGTGTAGGGGACTAGACTTTGGCAGTCTCCTTGACCTTTTACAGGTGCAGTATTAATCTTCTCGGATTATGAGAGGATATGAAGAGTCACCACCAGAAATTCAGGCACATCTTTTGCAGACTGTGCAATAAATGGCCCATTTCCAGTACTAACTCATTAAATTCTGGGAAGGCTGAGGCTTGTAGGAGGCTCTTTTAAAGTCTTTGTTGGGGTCTTTGATAAAGACAATGGCAACCTTAAGTACAATAGCAGGAAAAGCAATGGGTTTGAGACTGCCAGACAGTACTAAAAATATAGGAATATAAAGCCAACAGGACGGTCATGTCTAGATTAGGACTTCTGGAAAGTTCAAAATAGTATCTTAAGTAAAACTTGAAAATTCAGAGTTCTTTCCCACCTTGCTATACTGCAGGATACCCTGCATGCCACTTGTGAATGTGACATTACCCTGGTACCATGCATTTTTACACAAAAAGCTAAGAGGTGGAAACTTGGAAGACTAGGGAGCTCATGGTGCTAGAAAAGGATGATGCTCAGAGCAGTCTATGCAGTCTGCAATGTTTCGCTGTCTCTTATCTCATTCCCCCTTACCTGCACATCTTGCTGGACGCATCTGAAAGTTTCCAGTGTACCCTATGCTGCTGCTGACTTTGTCACTTGGGCTCTGAAAGCATTTTTTCAGTGTGACAAGCTGCAGAGAGCAGAGGATACAGCTAGGAATCAATAAGGATAGGGAAAGTGGGCTTTTGGGGAGTAGGGTGAGTTATGAGCTGTGGAGACCTGTTTTGTACCCTGTTTGTAATAAGTTGGTCAGGCATAGCTAAGAATAGTTTCTCAAGCTGACACCTACAAAATGTTACTAAAAGAAGTGGCTGACTCACAGGCAATGCAAGTCCTCACTGTGGTTTCACTGCCTAGATTGGTCTGACAAAACTACAGACAGAGCTTATGCAACAGCAGAGCAGATTGTCCTTAGCAGCACCTGTTTGAACAGACAGGAGGGCAACAGCCGACGCAAAAACAGTACACCGATGGACCAGAGAACAGAATCAGTATAGCTCTCAGTCCAGATCTGGCTCTACCAGTAAAGTGCCTGTTATAGAATAGAGCCTTATTGAGAGCCTTTTACGTAGAACGAGATGCAGGAATGTCTCTTAGAGGCTCAAACTACTACTGCTCAGTGTGCAGCCCATGCAGGCTTAAGAGGGACTCAAGATCTGGGATGCAGCCTCATTCTCTGCCAGAATTCACTATATTGTTATGACATGCCACCTATGTGATATAGCTATTGTTGTACCAGCTGACTTTGAGTGAACACTGAGTACACAGGTATGCAAAATCTGTATCACAGGGACATAGGATAGGATCTCTTGTGTGATTACTTTAATTCCTTTCTCCTTGTACCCTTATTCAAAATAAAACTGTGAATTTCATAATATGATCAGTACCAGAAACAATTCTCAGCATGAATTCCTAGAGCTAAGTGCTTTACAAAGCACTATCATCATCATTTACTGGCTAAGGTGCTTACCCAGAATCACAAAATAAATCAGGAAAAGACACTCGGTTTAGAATTCAGGTCCGGTGAGAACCATTGTGCATCCTAGTTTCTTGTTCAATGTTTTCTTTAATGGTGATGCATAAACATCATGGGAACTGTTAATGTGTTCAGGGTGTGGGAACACCAAGACTTAAGGCCTATCTTTATTAACCTGTTTTGGAATGCCCCCACCAGAGCATTGACACCAAAGCCACAGAAGAGTGCTACTCATTACACACTGTAATGGCAGCAGCTTGATTTCACTGGGGACTGTTTACTTTTGAGGGTTGCTCTCCCTACCAATTAAATATATTGTAGGTCCAGGAAAGATCACATCAAGGTCTGGACCCTTGCATAGTGTGAGGAGTGGTATCATCAATGTCAATACCCAGTTCTCCCTGTTTCACTACCATGAAAATTGTGAGCCCATTCTGTGAGCTGTGACCACAGTGTTATAATGTGTGTTCTCTGTAGTAAAACATTCTTGTCTTCTCTGGTCTGTCCAGGGGTTTGGGCCACGGAGCCTTTGGTGAGGTATATGAAGGTCAGGTGGCAGGGATCCCCAGCGACCCCACTCCCTTGCAGGTGGCTGTGAAAGTAAGTGACAGTGTATGAGTTATCATGATGGTTTCATGCACCTTTCACCCAAGAGTCCCAATGCATTATAAAAATGAAGATGACTTAAGTGTTACCATAGTACTAAAGGATGTGGTTAGAAAGGTTGCTGCTCTTTTGCAACACTTGAATCCATCATATGGATTTGTGAGACTATTAAAAGGGGGTGTGTAAGTAGTAAATAGGAAAAGATGTCCCATACAGCTGCAGTAGACTGTAAGTATGAGAAATAAATCCATTCTCTGTCCGTCTTCCACATGCTACACCTGGTGTTATAACCTGTCCAAAGCCTTTGAGTCAGAGGCCAAAAGTCTTCATAGGGCCAAGAGCAGCTGGCACATACATGAAAAAGCCTGCAGGTAGGAGATGGCTGGTTTTCCAGGGATCTCATTGCTCTATTACAGGATGGTTATGCACTGGATGTGATGCTAAATCCTAAGAGACCCTGCTAGGGTTCTCCAGGCCTTTGGCAGCCTAGCTAGCTTGTTTTCTCCTCAAGGTTACATAGCAGCACAGTCTTGCTGCTGGTTATAGTTCATAGTCGTGGTGGGAGATAGAAGTATTGAACTTTCTGAGAGCTCAGGAGCTGTGGTTCTCATTCCTCGTCCTCTGTACAGCAGAGTCCCATATATTGAGCACCATTCCCTGAAAACTTTGGGCTATTTCCTTTACCGGGAAGAGGATGACAGTGACATTAATGGGGCATGTGTTCTGATCTGTAACTTTCAACAGGCTTCACAGTTTGGTTTAGTAATGGTCTAGCTATTATCTTAGAGTGAGGTTACTTTTAGAGAAACAAGGATTGCTACAGGCAATGTTGATGCTTTTGATTGTGTCAGGTGTTCTACATCTGTAAGTCTAAATATATTCTCCTTGTCAACCTGTTCTTTCTTTTCCAGACGTTGCCAGAAGTGTGTTCAGAACAAGATGAGCTGGACTTCCTCATGGAAGCTCTCATTATTAGGTGTGTATGAAAAAGTCGAACAAGCACTTGTCTAGGCTTTCAAAGCCCAGCACTGTAAGAAAAAATGAGCTTTGAGAGGTGATGTCCATGCAACACATCTATACAGTAGTTTTAACACATAGCTATTTTACAAAGAGGATAGGCATTACCATCCTTTTCTATTCTTCTTGCAAATTAAGAAACTAAGGCACCAGATGATTAAGGGCTGAATTTTCAAGAAAGTGCACAGTGGTTGTCATTATCCAAATTGAAAATCTTTAGGCCCAGTTTTCAGAATTGATAACAGGATCCTTTGATTTCTCTTAGCAATCAGAACATGAGGTAAAAAGAAACCCTAGGAGTTTTGGTTAGACTGCTCAAAACTAACACGCGGTGTTGACCTAAGGCTGCTGTCATGTCACATCTCAGTGACAGAATCCTAGAATCCACAAAAATAGTTTCCCACCACATGAGGTCTGGAGAAATAAGGAAATATTAGAGACTAGACCTTGAGGAATAGCCCCTACATAAGCAGATCCCTATTATTTGGAACAGGTCTGCCTTGGCTCAGCTTCTGCCCCTTAGATAGTGAAATTAGGAGCAGACTCTTCTGTTATCAGACTTTCTGTGACCCCTGAGTCTTGCTGTGGCCCAAAAAGGATGCACAACATAGGAGGTGGAAAAGCAGCCAAAAGCCACTCCTTCCCCACCTCTATTTCTGCTCTATGCAGACAGACACAAAGTACAGGGGTAGCACTTCAGCTTTATCCAGCTATCCTGCTTTTGAGATTTGTTACTTATTCTGAAAAAACTCCAGAAACATTCCCCGCAGCAAAACATTTTGATTTTTTTCTGTAATTGTGCTTTTTGGATCAAAGCTGCTCCATAATTGAATCTCCCTGTCTCCACAGCAAGTTCAACCACCAGAATATTGTGCGCTGTATTGGGGTGAGCTTACAGGCACTGCCACGTTTCATCCTGCTAGAGCTCATGGCTGGAGGTGACCTGAAATCGTTCCTGAGAGAGACACGGCCTAGACCGGTAAGAAAATAGAAAATTGAATTTCATTTAGTAAGCTGCTGCCACGAGGCAAATACAGAACTATAAAAGAGCTGATCCATGTGGCTAGTATTTCCCAGCATTTTAGAGGGTCAGAAAATTTCTGTGGCTGGAAGACCACTCTGGAGGCAGGACACAGATGTACAGGGAACAATGCTGCTGGGTTTATGCAGAGGTGCCTCATCCCTGGATTTTGCTAGGTACCATTGCAATCTAAAGAAAGAACAAAATTAAAATTTTTTTAAAAAAAAGTTAAACTCTACTCTTACCTTCCTCGCATCAGCTGGGGGCAGGTTGGGGGGAAGCATTAAGCTAGTAATGATAAATCTGTTATTTAAGCTGCTGATCAGGTGCATTTCTGTGGATATCTGTCTGTACAAGTTTGACATAGGCAAAAATAGAATCTGGCCTGGAGCTGTTGACTTAATAGCAAATACCTTTAGTCCAGAGTTTTAAAGATTTTTCCTACTGAAATCAGCATCAATAGGAAATGACAGTCAGTTAGAAACGCGTGAGGAATAAATTATGACTTCGAGAGAAATCAGTACTTTAGAAGAGTAAAGTTTGCTCTGAACCCCTGTATCAGAAAGACACCCAGATGTTATTGAAGTTTAGCATCAGGGCCCAGCTTCATACTTTTGCCTCTACATTTCTTTAACATGGGGCGAAACACTGGATTTTATCAGTACGAGAGACGCAAATTGACTCTAATAGATATAAATAAGATTCTTTCTCAAAGCAACTGGAAACAGATCGACTTTGTATTTTTGCCTTGAAGTCTTGTTTTCAGACATAAAATAGTCTGTGTTGCCCAGGAGCACTGCAGTGAGATAAAGTGTCTCCTGCCTGGATAAGAAAGCTAAACACCCAGAAAGTCAAGATGTTTGAAATCTGAGAAAGAGGTTGGTTTTCTGTAACACTTAGAGATGCTCTTGCCAGCTCATACAAATGGGCTGAACTTAGTGGTGGGTGGATGGGGAAATTAAGGTTTGGAATGTGAGCTTCACTCTCACCTGTTGCAGAGCAAAATGGCATGGGCAAGGTGTGCTGCCTGGTAGGTGCTTTGTTCCAAACTGCCAGGATGGGCTGTGATAGATGTGTGAAGTGGCAGGTGAAACAGGGTGGTGTAGGGCAAGGACATCCATCACTTGGCAATGGAAGCATCTTTTTGACCCATTAAATTAGAGAGAGAAGCCAGCTCAGTAATCATCAGGCTCTTGTGAGGAAGCACCAAGAACATTAGTCCTGAACACCAGGAATTTTTACCTACTTGCAGTAAAACGAATCAGTTGCTTTTGTGGATGAAAAGCCCTTAATCGTTATAGGATGCAGTCATGGGAGCCTTCTGATCTGAGGGCTTCCTTTCTGTCTATCCCTACTTAAGTCATGAGTTCCTTCTTGCATGTGAGGGCTTCCATCTCTGTTAGCGGTAGCTCTGTCCAGCCCCTGTGAAAGCTAATGTCAGAAGAGGTGGATGGTTCGCTGCAGGCACAGCATACATTACTTCCTTGCTGTTTGTCTTTCTGCCTTCACAGTCTCTCCTTCCTGATTCAGAAAAACAGTCTCCAGTCTCTCTTTGACAGCTGGGTGTATGTGGACAGACTGACTGAGTACAGACACAGATCCACGTGTTTCTGCTCCGCTTCTAACACCTTTCCTCCCTTTGCCTTGCCCCACTTCTGCTGCCATCACATGTGGTGGATGCCTGGCAAGAATGACAGGGTAATTCATTGGCTGGCTGCCGAGGCAGCTTCGGAGAGCTAATGGCACCTGTGAGTGCTGAGAAATCAGCCTCTGCTGCACATGCTTGACTTCTGGCTCAGAAGCTATGAGGCTAGGAGACTGACTTACTGATGAGAGATGAGATGTGTGGGGGGCATTATGCTCTGTGAAGTATGGGATCCAGCTGTGGAAGTGGATTTACTGTCTGCATATGCTTGAGGTGTGACAGCCTCTGTACATAAGACCCGTGACGCAGTACTGCTGGTTGTATCTTTGCATTGCTCTTAATGAACCCTGAGCTGCTTTGTTCCTCCTATTGCTCATTCAAGGAAGACAGGCAGAAGGTAAGCACAGCAGACTGGACATTGTGTCCAGTCTAACGGGACTTTCCAGGCCTGTTAAAGGAAAGACAAGGAACAGTGCAGAGTAAACAGGCTTCTGTGAGCTTTGCTTCCAATAGGAATTAATTGAACACACAAGACCTAGCTGACTGACTCTGTACAGAGGTGCACTGCTTATTGTGCAGTAAGTGCAGTATGAATTACTGTTGTCATTTCCCCTTGGTTTTTTTCAGTTTTGTATTTTCCAGCTGATTTCCTTCCAACCTTGTCTTTCCCACCTACTTCTGCTTTCAGCCTTACTGCAGAAGAGAGATTCATATGTTCATTCCTTACCTTCATCCCCCATGTGCTCTCTGCTCTCCCCACTTCCCTGCCAGTAATTTCAAATTCATACACCAGTTTCAGTCAAATTTAATAAAAGTATCAAACTCATTAACATCTCCCAAGGCTCCAGGAAGGAGAAAGCACCACACTAGAGGTCTCTTGTTTGGCTTACCACTCAGAACCTGTGTGACCTGGAGCAAAACACACACAGCATACTGCCATGTGCTCAGCCACTGAAAAGCATGGAAGGGAGCAGAGAGAATGGTGTAGGAGAAGATGAAGTGAGAGAAGGGGAAATTCAGACACTGTGAGGGACATGAAGTGGGAAGCTAGAGCTACCACAGGAGGTGTCAGGACATAGGATCCAACTTAATGGGAGATCAGGATCCTGCCAGCACAAGTTATTGCATGTTCATCTGTGTTCTTCATGTAAATAATGGAAGCAACACTCAGCCACCACTATAATTATTACTAATTCTTCTTCTGGTCTCTGAGCAAGAATGATCATAGGTGTAAGCCAAATGTTCCTTCAACATCACTGGTACAATACCAGTGACTTTTGTGGAATATTGTTAGTCCAGCCAGGCCTACTCCATAAGCTTCAGATTCAAACTTCTCCATGGGTCAATAGTTTACAGCCCTGAAGGGTTCCTCTATCCCATTTCTAATAAAGTTTCACATCTATTACAGGATTAGCCCTTACCCCTCGTCTGGAGAGAGACAGTCTGGTAGATTCAGAGACACCTGGAATCAGAGCCTTCACTCATTATGAGCGTTGCAGAATTGTCCATTCTGGAAAGTTCAGTGTTGATCTTTGTCACACACAGCACAGCAATCAAAGAATAGCTCCGGAAGATAAATCGAATACGGATAAATGATTCCCCTCCTTTGTGTTGTGCAGCCTGTTGCACAGAGCAGTGATTGCACTCAACAATACACAGAAATTCATTCACCTTTAGCAAAATGCAGCCTCGCCCAGGGAGGTGTCACACTAGTGCTTTCAGCGTGCCCACAGCTCTGAGCAGTGGTGCATTGCAGCTGGCATTGTCCATTCATCTGGGGAGCAAAAGCTGTAAAGCGGATCCTTTGGTGTCTCAAGGCTACTCCCCTTGCACAATGAATCTCAAACCTCCATTTTTCAAAGAAATTACATGGCTAAATTGTCCTTGGCTGAGCAGTCACATCTGTTTTAGGACTGTATTTAGCAAAATAAAAGGTGGAAGGAATTCATCCAAGGAGGGGAAGGAAGGGGAAAAAGAGGGAAAAAGAGAAAAAAGCTATGCTGTTCAAATCAGCTTGTGGCTTCAGCCTACTGACTGCCTTGCAGTATAGCTCAGGTCTGGAATCAATTGCACAGGAAAGAATTGGGCTTTTTACTCAGTTTTCAGTTCAGGTTTCTGACCTTTGTTCAGAAGAGAAGTGAATGGATAGATCGAGATATTCATTTCCCTTTGGTTATGTCCTGAAAGGGAAAAAGAAGGCATCTGCATCCTTTCTTACCATAGCCATCTTGGGTAGCTGGTGAGTCACTTCAACTCACAGAGGTAAAAAAGATTACTCCCCCCTCCCCACAAAAGGCAGGGGAGGCTTTATGTTTCCAGGTAATGGTTACTCTACGAAAGGAAAAGTTTAGAGGGAGACCTACTCTGGTGTTTTAAAAGTCAGTTAAGTCTATATATGCAACAAACTATGCTGTGTAAATAATAAAATACAGGCAGGTGATAGTCACAAATGGTTTTGTTTTATGGTACTGTACTGAAAAAAAACAGGCTTTGTTCAGAGAGAGATGCAGCATTTTTTCAGCTATTTCATTAGTCAGATTTTTCCTAACCTCTTCACAAGACATTAAGACTTTTTTAGGTTTTACCAGCCAATTGACTACTGACTGTTGCCTGGTGCAGAGCCCAAACTTATTTCTAGTCCCAGTTAGCAGTGGTTTAGATCAGGTGGAATGGCCAGCACAACATCACATCAGTCTGGAGATACATTTCATCACAACAGATAGCCTGGCAGAGCCAGCAGACTCTGTCACTGGAGAAACCATGCTGGTTTGTGCATCAGTGGGAGATGTGTGCCTTGTGGGTGCTGGGCAGAATGGTAGGTTTCATAAGAGTGAGCTAGGGGGTGGGACATGCTTGTTTCATCAAGTAACTAAAACCACAAATAAACACTTGGGTAGCAAATGGCTGCGGTCGAATAAGCAGTCACTGCCACCCAGTTGTTTGTCATCAGCCCACTGGCAGCAACGATTTCCTCCTCCCCGACAAGACTGGCCACAGGGATCACTGCTCCACACCTCAGTGCAGAAGCTGATGGTTTGGCTTCAGAGGCCAGCAAACACAAGCCAGGACTCAGCCTGCCTTTTTCACTAAAGCATCTGGCTCCTGCTGGCACAGGCTGTAGACTTCATCAGAGGGGCAGGAACAAGGAGTTGGCAGCCCAAGTCTTCCATAGCCGTTGGCTACACAAACCTGTGTCAGTGCTCTGAGGGACAAGATAAAACCTACACAGATGTGGAGGAGGGAAAGAGCAAATGTGACTCATGCCATTATACCAAATGTCACTCTCACTGTTCAAGGTGACTTTAGAAAGGAGCTAGGAATAACACCAAGAAACTGAATGAGGACCAGCTCAGGCTCCAGATCTCCTCAAAAATCAGGCTGAAAATTCAGAAGTGTCTCCCATGAGAAATGGGAGAAATTCTTACAGGGAATCCCAATGGAGCTGGAAAGTCAGATCCAGCTGTTCTGATTCTGTCCCTGGGATTCATGTGACATCATGTCTGCACATCCTTTGCACAGTTCATGGATATGAACTCTCTCTTGCACATTTTTGCAATCCCTTTGTGTATTAACATCTGAACTATGTCACTTGGAGAGTTCTCAACGCTGTACCAGCAACGAATCATGTCATGTTCTTGCTTTTAACCCACATTTGTCACTTGTCCTTTGGTAGAATCAGCCCTCCTCCCTTTCCATGCTGGACTTGCTCCATGTGGCTCGTGACATTGCTTGTGGGTGTCAGTACCTGGAGGAGAACCACTTCATTCACAGGTAGGTATCTGGGTCAGCATGGGCATGGCTTGCATACAGGCCAGCATGGACTTGTAATACCCTGCTTGATATGTTTTTATGTCCTGCTGCACTCTAGTGTCTGGATACCTTTAAACAAGGCAGATAAAATCAGAATAATAGAAGCAATTAACAGAAAGGCTGCTATAAACCAGGTTGCAGAGGACTATAGCTTTACCAAAGATCCAGAGCTCTGTCTCAGTGTCTGCACTTTTGCAGCCTCTTTGGCTACTCTGCAAATGGAAACAGAGTCTTGTTACAGAAGTCTTCATGGCTCTCCCCATCATACATTGTCCTTAGTGTCTTTCTGCTCATTTGGGAACCCTTTTCTTCTCCCTCTTGAAGAATGGCTGTACAAGTACAGCCAGAAGTGCAACACCTTATGACTATTATTACCTGCTTCTGCAGAACTGGTCCTGCTGTTGTGGTAGATTGGAATTTGGGCCATCACTAGTTAGTAGACACTGACTTTTCTGGCTGTTGTGGGCTCTCTGCAGCTCAGGAAAGTAGGTACTACTATTTTTTTCTTTTTGGATTCAAAATTGTCAAATGATTAACTGGCTCGTCTCTTACTGTTGCTTTTCTTCTCTTTCCTTGCAGGGATATTGCTGCCAGGAACTGCCTCCTTACCTGCCGTGGGCCTGGGAGAGTGGCTAAAATTGGAGACTTTGGAATGGCCCGGGATATATACAGGTAGCAGAGCTAAGCCCAGGGTATCTGCAAGTGGAAGCTTGCTAAAGTGAGGGAGGAGCAGTGTTTGCACAGGAGAGCAGGGTCCTACGCTGCTCGGCCTAACCCTAGCAAGGCAAGAGTGGAGAGATCCCACCCTGATGAATCCCAGCTAATGCTTCTTTGGTGTTTGCCATCACAGAATCATCTGTAGTTTCACAGTACTTTGGAGACTTTTTCCCACTCCTGACAGCTTTCTTCTGGGTAATGAAGTCTGATGGTCATCGAAGGCATTTTTCTTCCCTCTTGTATTATGTCCTCAGTTTCTTGAATTTACTTTCTCCACACTGAATGGCATTGATGTGCCTTTTTGTTTTGTGGTCTCAAATCATTTTGAGTTTAATCTTTCTCCTTTATACTACCCCTGCCCCTTTGGTTTGGTTTCATCAGTAAATCTCCTCAATTTACTGTAGATAAAGGAGGAAGGTGCAGAGGAAGGTCGGGAAAATGTAATCACCCAAACTGGAACTCAGCCAGGACACAGGGTTAACTACTCTGCTCTTGAAAGAAGTGCCAGGAAATCTTTAATGACCACAAGCATTCAGGGCTGCAGTTGTATATCTCATCTTCCACATAGCACCTCCAGAACTGCAGTACCTTGCCCTGCTGTGCTAAGGAATTGTTTTGCCTCTGAGTCAGATGAAGGAATGCCTTGTACTCAGTCACCCGCACTGTTCATTTCAGTGCCTTGCCACCTTCTTTTCCTGCTTGGAGATTCTCCTGTGCAATTACTAAGCCAGGCCTGGTTCTGCTTAGCTTGAGGTCTGGCAGTATCACAGCCTGAGGTGATGCAAACAGAGTGCTACCTTCAAAAACCCAAGTGTATCAGACCTGCTGTTTTGGGCTTTTTCCTCTCTTCTCTCTCCCTTCACAAAGAGCTCCCACTCTGCCCCCTGTCAGATGAGACTCTGCTGGGACAAAGTAGCATCTGTCACACTCACACAATCAGCAGAACCAACTGCCAAGATGAACACTTTGGTGCTGAGTTTTCAAAGGTGCCTTTGAAGTCTGCACATGTTTCTGTGTCCAGGAATATCCTTTGGATGCTCTGGCTGTGTAGTTATGAACCGTGACACCAGCTTGCTTAAGCAGCTTCCTGCAGCTGCCAGCACAGGATTTGGGGCTTGTGGGTTTTGTTATAAATGACAATGACACTAAAGGACAGATGTACTTCCTGTCTCAGGAGCACGGGAGGTGTATTTTGTACTTCTGCTCCAGCTCTAATGGCCAAGCATCCTCCTCCTCAATCCCTGGTCCTCACTGAGGGTTTTGAGTTTCACTTGCAGTGCTTCAGACTTGGGTACATATGGGACAGGCTTTGTTTTTTTATGGTGGGGATACTCAAGGTGACCATGCGTGAGGTAGGGTCGAGATCTTGCTGTGGCTGAAAAGTGCAGGAGGGTGTCTCTGCCAACAGCAGTTTACCATGTGAGTAATTCACTAGGAGTATGCACGTAGATAAGGGCAACTTGGGTTAACCAGATCAGGCCTAAGGTGGGGGCGATTAGAGCAGTCCTTCCATAGCCTGCCGATTTCCAGTATTTTTGTGAGAAAGAACATTTCAGTATTTTCTCTGCCATGCTGTTTCACTTAAATTAGTCTTTCCTCTGGCTCATAATTTTAATATTTGTAATTATAAAAATCCCAAATTAATGACGTCTTCTAAATTCTTGGCTGACTCTTTGTTTTGTTTGTTCTTTGCAGAGCCAGCTACTATCGGAAGGGTGGATGTGCAATGTTGCCTGTCAAGTGGATGCCTCCTGAGGCTTTCATGGAAGGGATATTTACATCAAAAACAGACACATGGTGCGCATCCTCTTTGTCCAGTCCATCTGTCTGTGTTGTAACCCCTTTTGTAACGTGTGAATGTTTTGTAAAAAATACATGTTCATTTCACTGTTACTAAAAAGACAAGCTGGGTCTTTCAGAGCCAGCAACCTTGGAGGAGACAAGGGAACAGGAAGATCAGACCTGTGCAGAGGCAGGTGCTGCTGGGGAGGGGAGCAGGCAGGGAAAGGAGGTTGAGGCAGATGCAGGTGCTGCTTTGCTGCTACAGGGATGAAAGCATTAGCTCCCCACTGAGGAAAGCAGCACAGAAGGGGCAGGATCCATCCTGCCAGTGAGGGAGAAGGGCATCATGTATTGTGGCTTTCATCTTTCTTCTGGCCTGCAGCAGCACTGTAAGCTCTTGCTTTGCCTGTGGCCAGAGGAAGGGAAGGGAAATTGGGTGAGCGGGAGGCAAGAGCTCAGGACATGTGTGGAGGCGAAGGGGCTGGTGGTCAGGACACAGCTCCTGCGCAAGCCCCAGCAGAGAGGGGTGGAGGCACGCTCCCATACTGCTGCTGCCTGTCTCAGCACCAAGTACAAGAGTTTCCCATTGCTGCACATAGCTCTTTGCAATTTTAATCAACAAGTTGGTGATCTGCAAGCAGTTGACCCAGATGAATGGTTTGGAGGGGGTCCTGTCCCAGCCATTGTCCCCACAGCTTCACAGGCCACACCACAGAGGACCAGGGCTGTGATGTTAGCTGGGGAATGTTTTTATTGTACTCTGAGCTACAGCTGGGGGCTATGGGGCTCAGGGCATCAGTGGGGATCACTGGTATGTTATTTCACACAAGGTAGCTTAATCAAGAGGAAAAGTTTGACACAAGAGATCAGGCCACTGCACCATGTAGTCCTGTCTCCAGCAGTGGCTGATGTCTCAGAAAAGCATAGTCTGACTTCCACATTTATTACATCTAGTTGAACAAGGGCAAAGCAACCAGATTTACCTACCTATATCATAGACTTCACTCACTTAACAGTCTACTATTATTGGGTGATTCAAAGTCCACTCTTACAACTGTGCAGCTTGTTTATGTCTGAATCCTGCAGCAGTCATTTCCCCAAGCTGCCTGAGCATAGACTGTAAAGAGCAATAAAGAGCAATGGTACAGCATCTAAAGGCATTGCCCCTCGGTGATGGTCATTCCTGTATAATTCACTTTGTTTTCCTTCTCTTCTGTATTCAGGTCCTTTGGCGTGTTGCTGTGGGAGATATTCTCTTTGGGATACATGCCCTACCCTAGCAAAAGTAACCAGGAGGTTCTGGAGTTTGTAACCAATGGAGGAAGGATGGATCCACCTAAAAACTGCCCTGGCCCTGTGTATGAGATTTTAACTTTGATATATTCTTACAAATCAGTTTCTGTTTTGAATGTCATTCTCTAAGCAGGCATTAATCACTTCTAAGATTGATCTGATCTTGGCTGATCTACCTTATTGAATTTAAGTGCCAGTGACTTCTGTACTTCTCTAGCTATTTTTTTGTGTGCTTTGGAGAATTCAGGGCCCCTTTGAGAAGTACTGGCCACTGCTTGTTCAGTCAAAGATGGTGCAATATTTCTATGTGTTAGGTTAGCCACAAAACTGCAAGTACTTCAGGTTCTTTATCTGTAGCCCTGCCTACCTCTAGTGAATTGCCCAAGGGATTTCAGGTGGGTGGGTTATTTCTCTGATGTGCTGTGGATTTCACCCCAAATGGTGGCCAACCAGTACCTCAGTCGTTTACCTCTGGGGAAGTCAGAGTGGTGATATGTGCTCATGGTTTCTAGGCTGCAGCAACAAGCTGTTATGTACCAACAGGATCTGCCATTTATGAGCATCTCCCATTCTGCTCTTTCAGTTACCGCATTATGACCCAGTGTTGGCAGCACCAGCCCGAAGATCGGCCAAATTTTGCCATAATCCTGGAGAGGATTGAGTACTGCACTCAGGTATTGCTGTTCATTTATCTCAAATGAGAGGGGCAGAGAGGGTTCCTGTTGAGGAGCAGTTTACATGAGCGAGAACGTGAGATGAGAAGGCAGCACTGCATTACAGGGAGACTGGTGTCAGTCTGGGATCAGTGACTGGGATATTTACCCCATCAGGTGGCTCTTCCTTCTTGTCTTTCACTGCTAAAAGGCACAAGCTTACACAGCTTTACAGACAAATAGCAGACTTGTAGCTCTGCTTCTAAAGGCACAGATTCTGACAAGCAAAAAAGCTAAGACAGGCCAGCACCCATCTGCACTTCATGTCAGCCACTCCATCCCAGTGCTTACCCTTAAGATGTGGTCAGCACTGGGCAGAAATGGTCCTGGCGCAGAGCACCTTTTCCAGGTGCCTTCTGCAGCTGTGGGCAATTTTCGGAATCTGGCTGTATTGGAGAAGGGAGGTAGAGACAGCCATGCCAAAGGAGTGGGGATTCTAAGGCTAAACAGTGGGGGAAGGTTGTGACTAGCTTTCCAGGCTAAAATCTGATTTATTTATTATTTTTTACCACCATGTTTAGCTTATGAGGAGTGGAATAGTTTGGAAAACGTTTTGCTGCCTGCATCAGTGCATGGTTCTTGTGTGGCCTCACACAGTTACTTGCCTCAGTCAGTTTGCTTTCCCTCGCTGTTTGGGAGGCTTGGTTTGTTTTTCATTTGTGTTTGGATCCTGGGACTGGGAGGCATTGTTTTCTGCTATCTATAGCTTGCCATGGCACCTAGCAATAATTAAAGGTTGCCCAGATCACCACATTTTCTCTCAGTTTAATTTTCAAAACTGCTTAAACAGCTCAGAACCACAGTCCCTATGGATTCAGGCTTCAATGGGTCTGCCAGTATTGCCTTCTCTCTGCATTCCCATTCCTCCCTTGTTGTGTGGAAGCAATACTTTCATGGCTGAAACTTTCTCAATATTATCTGAGAATGTTATGAACTTTGAGATGATACAGATTCCAAAACAACATTCCCAAGGGAAATTTGGCTGGACATAAGAAATGCTTTTCATTGGTTTTGTGCTCTCTGCTGTTCTGTAGTGAGTTTTAGGGTTGCTTTTTTTTAAAGGCTTTGATTTTAAGGGTATCCCATTGCATCTCATGGCTAAGTGCATTTTGTCAGCATCCTCTACACATGGAATGTGGGCTCTGGATAGCGGGAATGATGCTTTGTAATCACAGCATGTCAGATGTGTCAGGTTTTTAATCAAGTCCAAGTATGCATACTTGGACTTGATCATACTTCATCATGCATTGAGAAATCCTCATTGTTCTCTCCGGCAGGATCCCGATGTCATCAACACTGCTTTGCCAGTAGAATATGGCCCATCAGCTGAGGAGGAGGAGAAGGTAGCGATGCGCCCTGACGATCCAGAAGGAATTCCTCCTCTCTTGATCTCCACACACCAAGACAGAAAGGATGACAAGCAAACTCTGCCATCTCCACCACCCCTGCCATCAGCCATCACTGCTGGAAAACCTCTAGGGAAAGTGGGAGGCTTGGAACCACCAGTCCAGGGGAAGGTGCAGTCAGCCTCAGCGGGGGGACATATCAACATGGCCTATGCCCAGTCCAATCCCCCTTCTGAGCTGCACAAAAGCCGGGGCTCCAGAAACAAGCCCACCAACCTCTGGAATCCAACCTATGGTTCCTGGTTTGCGGAGAAGCAGGCCAGCAAAAACAGTTCTCTGCTGGAGAAGGAGACACCCGAGAGGGAGAATTTGGGACAGGAAGGGAACTGTACTGTGGGGCCCAACATTGTGACTGGCAGGCTGCCAGGCTCCTCCCTGCTATTAGAGCCATCTTCCCTAACAGCAAGTGTTAAAGAAGTGCCTCTCTTTAGGCTCCGCCACTTCCCCTGTGGGAATGTCAACTACGGATACCAACAGCAGGGCTTACCCCTGGAAGCCTCCACGCCACCTTGCGCTAGCAGTTATGAGGACCCCATCCTTAGAAACAAGAGCCACATAAACCAGCAGGGCCCGTGAGAGCCCTATACCCTCTTGACTTTTTCCCCTGTGGCCTGTGAGCCTTGAAGAGATGTCCTGTTTACCCAACACACCACGAGCAAGGGATCCAACAGCATTACCTTCCATTTTGTGCCAACTTGCTCCAAAAGTGCCACCCTCGAAGCTGTAATTTCAACTAACCCGAGAGGCTTCAAATCATCAGAGCCCCAATACAGTAAAAGAAACAAGGGGGAGGGAGGATACAGGAACCAGATGTTAACTGCAAGGCCCAGCTGCTGTTGCATCAATTCATACGCATGGTTGTTGTCATGCCCTTCCTGTGAGCTTTTCTCAGTTGTGCGTTCTCTGCTTAAGTGTAAAGCCGTGGCTCACTGCCTGGAAGTGTTTCGTGGGGGGGGGTTTCCGTGCCAAACTTGTGGTTGCTGTGGAACACCCGGAGATCTCCTGCAGCTGGAAGAGGTTGTAGTGTGGGTATGGGGAGAACATCCTCTCTCCAGACCAAAAAAGGATACAACAGTGTTGAATGGTGACGCGATGGCACATTCCCAAGTTTGTGTTCCAGCTACAGTCCAGTCTTCGACAGTCCTTGGATGCACAGTGGTGATGGGGGTGTTGGCAGGGCAATAGAAAGACACTGGTCATACTGCATCGCTTGAGAGAGGAGAGGAAGCACAGAGGATGGGTGTAGATGCCATGAGGCATTCTGGGTTGGGGGCGGGAGGTTGTTTGGCTGGGTGCTTTGTTTTGTTTTCTTTTTCCTGTGTTTATGCACCAAAACTGAGTAAAGCCCTTTAAAATTCCTTCCGGCCTACAAGAGTAGGAATGTCCTTCATCAGGAACTTGTGCGTGTCAAGTGGAACCAAGGTGCAGTTTTAAAAGGCCGTGGTCATGAGAGGAGCTTTCACCATGCCCTGAAAATGGACAGCCACCTGCACACCTCAGAGGTTTGCGATGGCCTTTGACATACCCTGTACAAACAAGAACAGGAAGGCAGAACACAACATCGTGCCACAACGCCAGATACTGTCTGGATTTGAAGGGTTGAGAGTCCTTGTTCCTTTAACAAAATACGTGTATGATAGTGGTTGAAAGACAAACACTGCATTGACTCATTTTGTACAACTTGTGCATGAAAAATATTGCAGTTAAGTGTATTGTCAAAACATAGATGTAGGAAATAATTCATGTGTAAAGATACCCATTAGTAATTTCAACTTAGGGTCGCGAGGAGCTGTTTTAGCATGAACGCTATCCAAAAACGGGGTGCCTATCAGCGAAGGAATGTGACGGTGTCCTTCAGTCCGAGACTCTTTGTTTCAGTGGAGTGACTCTGAATCGGGCCCTGGATCCAAGCATTGAGGTAAGCTTCTTGTCTTCCTAAGGGAACAACCCCAAATCCGCACTTACATGCTCCCAACCTTTGAGATCCGCAGACTGAAATCAAAGGGCTTGGTTTGGGCCACCACTGTTGTGAAAATAACTAAGAGAGGGGAGGTAGTGTACTCTCCTAACCTGCCTTTCCGACACCTCTGATACGCAGAACTAAAACCCGTTCTTATACAAATACCAAAGTTGTGCCTGGTGGTTGGTTAACAGGGCTGTGCTCCTCTGTTGGGAAGCTTGAGTCAGGTGCTGCTCCGAATTTCACGTTCGTCTGCTAGTGATCCACTGAGCTGCTGCGTGGGCTTGGTGGGGATAACGAGGGTTTCACGTCGTGTGTTCTGCTGCTGCAGAGCTCCCTTAGCTTGAATTTGTGATCTGCAAGGTTATTGGGCTTACAGCTCCCCTCATGAAATAGTCCCTAGGGGCGGATTCTGTCTGGCTTGGAACTGTGGTAGCATTACACTGGTGTCTCTAGCTCAGTAAACTTCATGAGGTAGTTTTCTAGTCAGGAAAGCTGATTAATTCAGGAGGTAAGCACTATCAGAACAATTTGTTACACTGGTATGTTATTCACATATAATAGCAATTTCATTTAAATATTCCAGCTTTCTCATTTTCAAAAGGGTTGAAGCCCCTCATTGTTTTCTTTAGTTCTTTGCATCGGAGCACAGTCTGAGTTTTGGCTGCCCTGCCTCTTAGATGTTACCAAGGACAGAATCTCACCTCGATACTGATGAGTGTTCTTAAGGAATACACAAGAACAAGAAGTTGCAAAGTTAATGATCTTTGACTAGCTGTAATTCTTAATTCTTGCATCTGGGGCAGCAGCCGTGATGCTGCACAAATGCAGATAAGCTGCCAAGTCATGATGTTAAAAGTAGCATTTCTACAGCAGCTTTAAGAGCAGGAGCAGCCAGAGATGATGGTGTGTTTGTGGGAGCAAAGGGGAGAGGCAGGCTTTCCCCAGCCACGGCCATAGTGTCATTACTGCTCCGCAGCTTGTACTGTGCAGTTATTTTAGCATAAAAGTTCAACCGAAGTACTCTTACAGAATGGGAGTTGTAAACAATGAAGGAGCCAAACACATTACTGCTGCTTACCTATGGAATACGTGAGGAGATAATTCTGGTCCAGGGAAATGGTGAATTACCACTGAAATTCTCCAGTCTGCTGGGTACGGTGCGTTGAGATAAACACTATTCAGCACTAGCAGTTGGTTTTAAGCTTCCTTCCAGTGTCTCCAGTGTAAAATGCTTTATGTGGGGGTTTTGTGGGGGCTTTTTTGTTTGGGGTTTTTTTGTCGGGTTTTTTTTTTTTTTTAAAATCCCTGCTTTTACCTCTTGGAATTCAGAGGAATTCAGAAATCCAGTTTGAGCTTATTTTTAATGTAAAAAACACAACACCTCTGAGCTCTTCCACAGCAAGTCTTTAGTTTGGCACCCCTGTGTGCTGTCCAAGTACAGTACAGCAGCCTGCAAGAATTGTTTTGTAAATATCAACGCTAATCAAACCTTGCTGCTTAGAAATAAGGCTTGGAGCATTTGCCTGTCCTCTTTCTTATAAAACAAATAGTACCATCAATGACAAATTATTTCCATGAATTAATTGCTTGGACCAAAGGATGCTCTGCCCTTGTGTGCAGGCTGTATCAGTTTCCTAATCGTTCTGTAATTGCATTGCTTGACTTTAAGCATGTGTCCTGCTGCCAAAGCATTGCCAGGATTTCAGTGACAATGCAAGATATTATTTCTATCACCGGGATGACGTGCTGAAAGCTTTCCTTAATGATACCAGTTTCCTCTGTCACTAAAGTGACAATTCACACTTGGGCACTGTCAGTTAATTACTGTACCATCTCCAGTTAGCTGAAAGGCGGAGAGAAACCATGTAACGTTTCACCAGTATGCATGTGAGAGCTGCATTGCCATGCAGGTTTGCCCTGGGTTGATGAATTACCAGGAGCAGTTTGTTGAGTGAGGGAGGAAAGAAGCTTCTCAAGGGCTTTCCGGGCAGAGGGAGACAGCAGAAACACGGCTTTGTGTGCTGAGGTAAAGCTAACAGACTGCAGTCTCGAGGTCATGGGGGGAGTGAAGTACTTGATAGAATGTATTTTAACATTTCTTGTACAACATCTGGAAGTGTTCATGTGTCTGTATTCCAATTTCTAGCAGTTTCGTTCTAGCACATTTCCTGTAGCTGTACACCATTAACAAGAGCATTTTGTCCAGTCATGAACTAGGAATTTTTAATTTGCGTGTCTAGAAAGATGTACCTGTTCAGTTCTCAGAGCTGCAGGGAACACAAGGGGTTTAAGTCACCGTGAGCTCACCAGACTAAAGCACCCTGGCATCCCAAATTAATTCCCTTATTAAACCCCTCCATACTAGGCTTACATTGTTTTGGGAGAAAAAAAATCAAGTTATTTAACTGTCTTACCCATTTTTGTCTATGAGTATTTAAAAATACAGTATATTGAGACAATGTTTACAGATCTTGTTTTTTAAGACTGTTAATATTTTCCATTGGCAGTATTTACATTCTGGTCTTCTGTGTCTTCCTCACTCTACAGTGGAAAAGCAGGAAGCAGTATGATCTACAGGATGTAAAGCACAACTGGGAAAATCCTGCGCTACCACTCTTACATTCTGAACCTGGCTTATTTCCATGTGGATGTTACCTGTTCCCTATAGACGTTAGGTAGGTTTCTGATTCTGTGAGCTGCTGAAAGTAAACTAGGTTGGGGATGCCTGTTTATCTACCTGCCTTTCCAGTTGTCCCTTCATCTTCCTTCTCGCTACTGAACCTTGTTTCTCCATCGTGTGCCTGGAAATGAAGTGAGGCAAGAGGTCTGGGTGGTTCTGCTCCCTCGAGGAGCAGTGGAAGGAGTGGTGACGGGAGTCAGGCTTTGCTGTAGCGAGGGAAGGAGGTGCAGGTACCACAGGTTGAAAGCATGAGGGCTGCATTAATTTGGCCAAGCAAGCCTTTCAGAGCGGTGCAGTACTGCAGGCCCACTGGCTTCCCCCCCATGTGTGCACAGCAGTCGCAGCACCACCGGGCGCAGTCGCTCATACACTGCATAATGTCAGAGGTCTGGAACCAGGCTCTGAAGGACTGAACTTTGCATGTCTGCTCCTGTTACTGAACCTGTCTTCTGGGTGACAAGAACCTTGACATAGGAATAGCATAAAACAGCCTTTCACAGCAGCAAAGACATCACTGTCTGTCTGTCTCAAAGTTAAACACATCACAGGAAAATGTCCAAATTGTCTGCATATGGCTTCTTTTAGTAACAAAGCTTCATTATAGGAGTGTCTGTCTCATGTACAGCAGTTTATGCAACATTGTTTATAAAGGAAGGGCCTGTGCACTTCAGGGATATTATGAAGAAAAATACTAATATATGGTCATTGAGTATTTTGTATTGAATAGTGTATTTGTATTGTAAACAAGTGTAGTGAACCACAAGGCATGAAGACAAATAAAATGACTGTAGCTGGCTTCCTCGGTGTTGGGCTGTGTAATGATTGGATCAGAGGCAGAGAGAGGTCTCTGGACATTGGTTTTTACTCGGTAAAGTGACAGCGGCCTGAAGGTACCAACGTTCAAAGGAGCCAGGGTGGTGTCAGAGTGAGACAGCCACTTCCCAGCTAGCAGCAGTGTGTCAGTGACTTGTTTGCATTGAAAATGTCACACCTCCAAGTTTCTTACAAAGTGCTGTTCCTTCTGTTACACACCACCAAGGTTGGCTTTTACCTGTAGGAAACTGGTCAGTATAAAAAGAGGACAACGTATGTGGCTGAAGAGAGCATCTGGGTGTTCTCATTCTTAAATGTTCACATCCTAAGACAGCATTTTTATTTTAGCCGAGACATGGACTTTGAGTAGGTCTAATTATGAACTGTATTTTAATACAGTGGAGTGCCAGTATTGAGTCCTGTGACAAACAGAGGAAGAAGTAGCTCCTGCCCTGAAATGCTCACATTTTCCCCTCCCTGTACCACCCCTACTATGCCATAGGTAGCTGCTTTCTCAAGAAATGGTCCTTGAAACTAGGACAGACTTATCTATAAATGTTACTCTCCTTCCCTTGCTTATCCACATGCTCCTTCTGCAGGATAGTGCTGTGGTTTAGTTAACAAGATTTTTTCCTGAGCAGGTATCCAGCAGGCACCTCTCCTCACGCTCCATTTTCCCCACACTTTGGTTCCTCCCTGTCTTGACTGAAAAGGGAGCTCTCCTCTGCTCTTCTAGTAAAGCCAGCCACTGGGCAGCTGCCACATACAGGTTTGGAGCTGGCAATCTTTGCTCTAATTTCCATTTTTTCCAGAGTTGTCTGTCTGCAGCGAGACAGGAGAAAGTATGCAGGTGGGTACTCTGCTATGGGGCTTTCTGCAAAATTTAAACTCTGTAAAAGCGGTGATGTAAATGCTGGCCTTGCCACCTGTGCAACACTCTCACAGGTAACAGAGCTAACTTGTCAGAGAAACCAGGTTATGGTTTGCAAATCTGCAGTGCCAGTTTTGGATCCTGGTGCCTCAGATATTGCTGGATAGCAACACTTCAAAATCACAGGCTCCCTGCCCGGAAAACCATTACCGTCACCATCTGCAAAACAGTCACTGAATCCAACTGGACTGAAGGCACTAGAAATGAATTCTCCATCCTGGGACACCTCAAGAAAGCTCTTCTCCTCCTGTCACACCTGTGACCTCTCCTTCCTAGCCAGTGTCCCACAGAGCTTGAAATAGTTCACTGCATTTTCTGAAACTGGACCCCAGAGACATGCTGTGGATCAAGGACAAGCCTCAAAGTCTGTACAGGCAGCACAGAATTGCTGGGGACCATCTGTTTATTTATTTATAAAACAGATAGATATTTTATTTATATTGTCTATAGGGATTCTGAGGATCATTTGTCTGTCTTCTAACCAGTCTGGGGCTGTGATCATACAGACCTCAGCACAGCACCTAATTTCAAACTTCACCGCCAGTTATTTTCAGAAATTTTTTTTTATGACACAAAGTGTCCTCCTGAAGGAGTTGGAGAAAAGGATTATGGCAACTGACCTCGGGTTTAGGGAAGCACAAATCCCTTCCCATCACCAACTTGAAGACAGCCATCAGTCCTTTCTGGAAGGGAGGGACTGGTTTATTTCTGTTTCAGGCCACATAAATTTACAGTCCTTCTTTTTATTTACTTTTGCTTTCTCACAAAAGATTCTCAGTGCTACCAAAACAGCTCCACATTGCTAACAGTCCTGACTTGCTCCTCTAGCCTACTGTGCTCTAGCTGCTTATAGCCAGAGCAGCCAGGAGAAGCATGCAGCTAACTGAAGCTGAAACTGAAGGGCCAGCACATCACACCAATGCTCAGGTAATATCAATGAGGTCCCGCAGTCTTGGCCAGGCCACAGAGACCCCACTTCCACCTGAACTGGGTGCAGCTTACAGAGCTGTGGGAGATGCAGCCCTGGGAGAAAGAAGCAGTTAGCAGTGAATCAGAAAACTGTTGGAAAGAGGTTATTCCCATAAATTCCTTCCTCTGTGCAACATATAATCACACCATTTCTGTGTGGTGTAACAAACTGTCTGAGCTTGCTGCCTTGTTCACACACGTACCCCGCTACGTACCTCCTGAAGAACTCCAGCCACCCATCAGATAAAGCAGTTACATCCATTCCATTTTGCTAGGTAGGAAAAAACCAGCATTTCTGATAATGAATGCTTCATCACAGAAACAAAACTACTCCCCAGGAGCACAAGGCTGGGACAGACCAGTGAAACATGCTGTACAAACGCTCTGTTTGACAGCTGGCCGTTCTGTACCAAACAGCTAGAAGATATTATAACTTCTGGTTTATACACCCCAGTTGCTGTTCCATTCTCCATCCCGTTTGCCTGACTGTCCATATGAATAGAAGTGAGAGGATGTACATTCTGTAACAAAGTAAGGAAAATTTTTTGCCATATGATTCACCAGGGTTTCATTTTACTAATACCAGCAAGAAGCAGATATTGGACAAAGTAAAGTTCAGTAGTACATCACTGAATATCTGCATCTTCAAATATAAAGCTTTTTTTCTTTTTTTACATTCAAAATTTACAGCTTTTATATTCAATTAAAAATTCCTATAAGTTAGACTACAATAGGCATTATTTTAAATACAGCTCTGGAAAAATAGCTACAGCAATACTTAAAAGAAGATAACAGCAGCAGAACTCTGTCTAAAAATATGATATTATGATGTAATTTAAAGTGTCACTTCTTCAAGTAGGTAAGAGCAAGCAGATCATTTCAGAATAAAATGACTGTACTAGAACACAGAACCACCAGGATAAGATAATGTTTACAGATGCTGAGCAATTAAAATACATTTTATGTATGTTTAAAACACTGACAAAATATTAGCTGTTTTAAAAGGCTGATATGCAAATACCGAAACATCAAGGTGTGCTACAATGATGTACCTAAAACTATACTTAATTTATCGTAAGACTCTTACAAGAAATTTCTACTGGACACTGTTCCAAAGGAAACTAAAAGAAACATGTATCACAAATGAATCCAATGATGTTAACAGCCTGCTTGAAAACCCTGCATGTAATCCACGCCACTGGCAGGAACTACCAGGCTGTATTTATACAGACTTAATATTTATGTTGAGGCTATTATGTATAGTTCCACTCTGCGTTTATTTGCATTTAAGAACAGTGATACTCATAGCCTGCAGTACACCAAACACAAAAAGTCTTTAAAAATGAGGGAAAGCTCTCCAGGAGAGTGCAAAGTGCATTATTTTAAAGAGTGCTTTTTATATGTAGCTCTTTCTACAAATGCATACAATAAAAAGTGCTTTTTACTATTCAGACTGACATGCAGCATCTTTGTGCTTTTTAAAAGGCTTTTTATTTAATTGCTGCTGTTCACTAGGATAGCTGCAAATACTTATATTCATATCAGCCCTTTTGCGTTCTGGAGGGGGAAAGAAGAGGAGGGATCAGAATGATCAAATGTAAAAATACTTCACAACTGCTTGAAAAAGGGGTTGGTTTGGGGGTTTTTTTTTTTTGCTTTCTTATTGCTAGCAGCTGGTATTAGAATTGACAAAGTGCCTGGTAACCAGACTAATGTCACTCATTAACCACCTCCTCTGTCAAAAGCAGGCAATGCACAAAGCATTATCAGTTCCTTACTCCATGGAGGAAAATCGTTTAAATACTGCATGAATCACAAAGCAACTTTAGAGAACGGTGGAGATGATACTCGCGTTCTCGAACCACAACGTTATTCAAATAATACAGCATCTCAAACCCAGGATGCTTTTGCAATAACCTTCCCAGGCAAGGGTTGTTTCACTGAGAGAAAAAGAACAGTGCTTTCACTTCTTAATGCGACTGAACTTTTTTTTATCTATATATATATATATATGTTTTATATATTTTTATATATTAAAATATATATTTATTATATATAGACACATACTTCTTTATATATATGTAAAATGCAAATGCAGATTTAATAATTTAAAAATAAGTTTGCATTCTAGCCGGGGTCCTGCGTGCTTTAAATACTTATTATTTCCTATTGTATGAGCACATTTTGGCTCAGCAAATATCATCTACAAGTTTTGCCCCGTTAATGCCACGATAGGTCACTCTGCTCGGACGAACTAAGACCCCATGGTTCAGCTTACAGGTGAAATAACGCTTTTCCCCCACAGAGCCGTCATTCTTTCCCTTGGCACTTCTGAGTTCAAGTCCGAGCCACATCCCTGGTGCAAAGTCTGTAGGCCCAATGTACCTGATTGTCCCCATTTCATTGGAGCTGGTCAGAAGAACCTGAGAGCCTTCGTGCAGTTTCACTGGTCCCTCCATGTTAGCTGTAGGGGTACTGCTCCAGCTGCGCCGCAACACCGTGCTCTTGGATCTAGTTAGGAAAAAAAAGTCTTGTTTCTACAAAACACCCAGGGCAAATCTGTAATTCAGTGAAGGGCACGGCAAAAACCTCAACACCCTTTTTAAAAGAAAAAATGTTTTTCATCTCATGTCACTAGCAAAACGTGTAATACCATTAACAGGCTAGTCAGTACACACAGCAGTCTGAAATACTGGGGAATCAATCTCCTTTCACCTGATGCTAGGATCTACGATATTCGCCATAGGTGACAGCACTGGCACATTAAGCAGTACAGAGAATTTTATTTGGGGCTTGAGAGAATTTAGCCAAACCAACTTTTAACATGCAAGGGTCAGTCAGGATCACCAGGACAAAGTGAAGTCCTTTAACAAGACACTCTGAACTTCACCCAGCTGTGTGAAAACACAAGAATTTGGAGACTATGCAGTGGCAAACAATTAGCAAATAATTTTAATGTCAACCTGAATCCAAGGACTGTACTCCTGGATATCCACGGAAAAACACTCTACTATTGGGCCATTTTGGAAGAAAAAAGTTAACATATTAAGGTCTAGATCTTATACATGCATAAAGATTTTTAGTGTTTCTTGTTCAAAAGAAAAGCTAACAGCCCACTCACCCAAATGTTTTAAACTCAAGACACTCACCTAACAAAGGAATTTCTTCTGTTTATTTCCTTTTGTGAAGATGCAGAAGTGGTGCTTAGACTGCGTCTAAAACCTAAGTGGAAAGGTTAACAAGCTGGGTAGGACTTCTTAAAAACAAACAGACAAAAAAACCCAAAAAAACAAACAAACAAAAAAAACCCACCCCACACACTACCACCACAACCTTTATAAACTCAAATTCTTTGTTTTCTTTTATACTGCTTCCACTACATTTGCTACACATTCTCCCCTCCAATTTGGAAATTAAGTGATGAAACTAAGTGTCCATAACATGTTCACATATTCAGAGAGAACAGAAATGAAATTAAACAAACCAAACGGGTAATTTGAAGCAGCCTTTTCACAAAAAGCTTAGGTAAGGAAAAAGAAAAAAAATAACCACCTCAAGTATCTCAAAGAAGTTTTAGTAATTTCATATGGAGCCCTCCTTACACCAATTCCTTCATCAATGTCAATTCAGATAAAGGAGCGGATTCAGTTTATGGTTAACTCTGATTAGAATGCAATACAGTAATAAGGGAAGAGTGTCAACAATTACTTAACTCTGACATAATTATTTCTGCCAGTATAGGGCTAGTAACAACATAGAATTCCACAGTTCCTGCTGCAGGCTACATTTTTAGGAAGAGACCAGCCAGACTATTGGCTGGCATTTGGGTCCCTTGAAAATCTGTTGTGCTCCCGGAGAAGTGGGCTTTGTGCAGGTTCTGGTTGTAGAATGGTTGCCTGTGCTAATTATAACCAAATCACAGTGTCTTATGCTCCTACCTGGAAAAGTGTGATTTATTTTGCTTGATGGAGTGTCTGTGAGAGAATCCAGAGAACCTGTTAGTCTGAAAAGCAATAACACAATGAAGAAGTCATTTCATCTCAATTCACAACAAACCTAACTGCTGGAGTCCTTATTGTCAAATGTAGGTTAAGTTCTGATTCTTTCCCTTCTCCATCCACCCCCAAGAGACACTAAGTTGTAATCAGGCTGGTACATAAGTAGTACCTGGAGCAAACTAGTTCATTCAAGTTACTTGCCTTTTATCAGCAAGAGAGCACGTCTAATTTTGAGGCAAGTTCTTTAACAGTTTGACTGAGCTATGATATTCAGGGAAAGAAAAGCAAGAACATGCCTGGCAGAGTAACTAGATACAAATACAGGAGGAAAGAGCCCAGTATTCCTCAGATGTTCTCCTGAAACCTAACGGTGAGTCTACAAACAATGTGGTGGATGCTTTGGTTCCTCTGAGCAGTTAGCTGGAATGAGAATAGTATTTCCAGTCATGTCCAAGTTTATACTCTGCTTTCAAAAAGTTGATCTAAAACTCAACAGGTTTTTAACAGAGGTTATAAACTTCTATTAGCAGAAGAAAACATTTATTTCTTCCATGTCTGCTGCAAAACTCTGTTTCCCACTGGAAACGTATTAAGAAAGCATTTGGCAATGCAAACATTGCAACAACTTCAGTGCTTACCTCTGTACACGAGATGGTGGTGCAAATATACCGTATCTGGGAAGACAACTGAAGTACTGAACGCCTCCCACAGAGCCATCATTCTTCCCGTGAGGCTTGTCCAATTCAATTCCACACCAGAATCCTACATTTCAAAATGGTAAAGTCATGGTATTTTGAACAGAACACCACGAGCTTTTCTCCATCTAGACAGCTGGCACAGTTGGTGTTCACCCACATCAAGGAAAACAGATTCTAGTTAGAAACTCTCTAGATTGTTATTTTATAATACATTCTATTCATTTTTATTGTCTATGTAACTATGCAAAAATTTATATCATAATAAATCTAAAGAGAATTATCTCAGCATTTTTATATGCCTTTGAGAAAATTATTGGCATTTTAATTAATAGAGAACAGATAAAACTCTTCATAGATAGATAGACAGGTACACTACAGCCAAAGAGAACATTACTGAATGTAACAGCGGCAACTGGACAAAAATGAGATAGGAAAGAAGAGCAGTGGTGGTTCAAGTTTCCCTCTTTCTTTAGTCCTATGACCTCACAGTTTATACCTCATCTGAGACCAACCACAGTAAAATCAAAGATTTTGTATGACTTCATTCCTTCTCGCCGACTAGCAAGTTATAATTAATACAAATTGCAAGGCTGGTTGCATGATATTGAGAGAAGGGTGTAAGAATCAGAACTGGTCAGCAAGTCATCTCATACTGAACACTGAATAGGCATCAAGATGTTCATAAGCTTGATCATTCATAACCTGTGATAAATGTGAGCTAATTACATAAAGGTGCTAAATTTCATACTCCATTAGCAGTCCTTATGCTATCTGTCCCCAAAAGATTCAAAATTTAATTCAAGTCACTTGGTACTAAGGTACTGGATAAAACAGTAATTCTACTTATCAGCTCAAGAAACGCAGAAATGACAGCTTATGAATTAGAAGGGCTCACTACGTCAGAAATTCTCCTCTTCCTGTTCTTACAATTAAATAAAAAGATCTGCATTGCAGCAAAAGAAATAGAGTTTGGGTAACTTCCAGAGCTTTGATACATATTAAAATTGAAATACTTGAAAAACGCATCTGTTACATTTTTTATAAATTTCTGGGATTGCAAATGGTGAAGATTTGTGATCCTTCCATCCTCACCTCTTACAATACTATGTTTTTCTCCAAAAAATTTTGTCCCCTAACTTGGGGGGGAGAGGGAAGAGACTTACACTGCTGAAGAGCTTTCTGATTTTGCACTTCTGGTAGTAAATTTGGGAAAGCAGTCCCTTTTCTCATGGTTTACTTTGTAAGCAGCAGTATGGAAGTAAGAGTGGTCACATGGAAGTGCAGAATGTTAACTGCAGTATCTTAAGCAAGGACAGCCTCCAGTGAAACTGGGTAAAGGGGTGAGAATGAAAAAAGTACGGAGCTTGTACCACCACCTCTCATTCTGTCATTCTAACATTTTTTTAAAAAAATATTGATGCCACCAAGTGTCAAGGCCGAGTATTGCCTCTTATGTGTCAATCAAATGGACCTCATTTAAGCTATGTTCTTCCACCAATACTTACCAACTGTTTTTGCATTACTCTTGCAGTAAGAAGAGTATAGATAAGCACATAAAGAACATCATAGAATTTTGTTACAAAGAAAGAGTATTTGGAAATTAGTTTCCAGAGTTTACAACAACTTGCTTCTGGTTGAAAACACCTGGCTTCACTGCAATGTGGTTTTTAGCAAGGGGAAGGGAGGGAGGAGTGAAAGGGAGAAGGTTGAGAAAATGGTGGTAGATCTTGGGGCTTGTTGAGATGCTTGTAACTTTTCATCTGTCCTGTTACCTAAAGGTTTGCTAGTTAGGATTTAAATGTTCGCAATTACCTTTTTAAACATGCCATGAAGATAAGAATGAGACAGGTGTACAACATGGTAAGAGTACCAGTATTGCAAAAGATAAGGTGTGTGAAAAAGGTTTACAACAAAAAGTAAACAGTAAAGGCATGTGATCTCTATAATAAACTATATACCACATTGGAGACTAAACTGAGGAATTTCAGAAAGCTTTGTAACACTACCTACAATTTCAACATTAAAATATTTCTAAGTTGTGTTAGTGGAAAAGTAAAGGTCAGATTTTAAACCATTATTTTTTTCCTGGCAGTTGCATTAAAGTAAAAAAATATTCAGTGAAATACAGGGGAGAGAGAAAGAACTTTGAAACAAACCAGTAAATTTAGGTTTTTTTCAGAGAAAGCGAGGAAAAACATGGAATTCTCTTAATGTTCATGTGCTCACATGTAAGCCATTCCATACTGATTCTACAACATAAAGAGTACTGCAAATACCTGGTGCAAATTTTGTCGTTCCACAAAATCTAACAGTGCCTGTTCGCTGTCCTACCACCAGTACTCTGTCTCCAACTTGAATTTCTCCTTCATCAAAAGTATTTTTCCTTGTAGCCGGAGAAGAACTATACAACCCTGTTCAACAGAAGAACAAGGTCTAAAATTAGTGACGTTATATCTTTAACATTTAAGAGTCTCAAATAGAGATCCAACTGATTGGTAAATAGAGTATCTATCTTTAACATGGCATACCTTTAACACATGGCAACACTGCAAATTTTGCTTAGACAAAGAATTGCTTTGCTTCAGCAGGAAAACTGTGGACTACAGCATTTTCTCTGCAGTTGAAAAATAGAGTGACCAACTACAAGAACAGTTTTCCTCTTGAAGATGTTCTAAAAAACTTTTAAGAAGTTGCCAAACTCAAGTTTATGGTTAAACTACTTCTCAAGTGCCTTGAACTATCTCAGATTCTGAAACAGCACAAGCAGTTCACCATAGCAGTTAACTTCCACTTGTGAATACACACCTCAGTAAAACAGAGCATACCATACCAGCATGAATTTTAGATGAGGCCGAAGACACTCTAGTCACTGCTTTTTTATTGCTGCTAGTTGAGTTCCGCTTCTTGCAGTAATTCTGTTTGCCTTCCAAGGAGGTAGTAGAAGAGGAAGAGCTGCTGTACACAGGAAAACCTAAAAGACATAAATGGAAATAATCCTTCAGAAATCATATTTGAGAAAGGACAGATTAAGCAGAAGGGAAAACTTCTGTAAGAATGTAGTTATCTGTCCTCCATGGTGGGCAGAACACAAAGGAAAGAGCCAAGATTAGAGGTTGTTAAGCAGTATTTACACAGACACCTGTCAGGAATGGCACAGGTGCATCTGAGACCCTCCTTGGGAACAAGGTGATAGTTTAGTGCTGGAAGAGGTCTCCAAAGACCCCTTCTTTGTTACTCTGTCAAAGTTCTTCTGAACAGTCCCAAGCATATCTATTAAAATATGGGAGCCTTAGTAATAGAAGATCATACTACCACACTTCCAGCATCAGCCTATTAAAGATTTGATGAGAAATGGAAGGAAGGTGATATTATGTGAGTGAATTATTGTCTGGATTAAAGCCTACTATATTCCATTACATACTGTATTAATATTAAAATCTGTACTATAAAATAAGAATGGGAAATAAATCACTTTTATCTCCATTTGCAAACCCTGATGTCTAAACTGTCCGCTAAGACTTATGTTCAGCTTTCCTCCTTCCTTTTCAAGACTCTCCCTAGTTTTCCCCTTTCCTACTCCTTCTACCCAATATAAGGCAGGGTATAGCAAGACACGTCTATGTCTCAGTTTCTCAATGTGAAAAGCTAATATAATATTGCTTATCAGACTTTCCAGAATTCTCAGAGGCTTAATTCATTAGTTTTTGCAAAGCACCTCAATATGGACACAGGGCTAGAATGTTCAGTATAATTTAATCCTCCAACTTGGCAAAACAGTAAAGAACTGCAGAAAGGCCAACGCAGTGGATCAAAGCAAAAGCTTAAGTATCCAGGGACAGAAAGACTCTGAGATATTGGCTGCAGCTATGCTACAATGAAGAAAATGCAAATTACTAAATAAATGGTGACTAGGAAGGCAAAATTCAACTGCAAATCCAAGGTATAAATATGTGTGCATTTGCAAACACAAGTCTGTATTCAGAAGTCAGTCCAGCGATGGAGTCACTGAGGGTCAGATCACCCAGTGCTTTTATAGAAATGCCACAAAAGCTGCTGATGCAGCAATACAGAAACTAGAAGAAATCAAACCAGTCATTAACCGCTTCATTTTGTGAGAACTCATGAGGTGGGAGAAGGAAGAGCAAAAGGGACCTCAGCAGGTCCTATAATCCACTCCTCTTCCATCAGGCAAAATAACTCTTTGTTAGATCACTGCTGCCAGGTGAGTGTTTGACCTGTTCTTAAAAATCTCCCGCCAGGTAGACCTCAGGACTTCCTCAGCAATATATTTCACCACATAACTGTACTGATACAGGGGTTTTTCCCCCTAATATAAAACCTAAATTACCACAGTTTTAGCTCAAGGTCTCATTACTCATGCAGAATGGGTTATACTGTTCTTTGTATTTGAAAACTTTCTGGCTTACCCTTTAATATCTTCTGTCTTTTTAATCACACAATCACAGATTCCTTCAGTCTTTTCTCCTCAATCATGTTTTATACCTCCTGTTATTGTGGTCTCTTCTCTGAATTCTCTCCAATTGATTCATATCTGTTTTCAAATGCAGTGTCTAAAACTAGATGCAGTGTTTTAGCTGTGGCCTCACCTGTGCCAAGAGTAGCATCCAGGTCACTTCATGTATCTCACAACTGACACTCCTTTTTATACAGAATCACAGAATGTTAGGGATTGGAAGGGACCTCAAAAGATCATCTAGTCCAATCCCCCTGCCAGAGCAGGAACACCTAGGTCAGGTCACACAGGAACATGTCCAGGCGGGTTTTGAATGTTTCCAGAGAAGGAGACTCCACAACCTCTCTGGGCAGCCTGTTCCAGTGCTCTGTTACCCTCACTGTGAAGAAGTTTTTCCTCACATTTATGAGGAACCTCCTATGTTCCAGCTTGCACCCGTTGCCCCTTGTCCTATCATTGGATGTCACTGAGAAGAGCCTGGCTCCATCCTCATGACACTCACCCTTTACATATTTATAAACATTAATGAGGTCACCCCTCAGTCTCCTCTCCTCCAAGCTAAAGAGACCCAGCTCCCTCAGCCTTTCCTCATAAGGGAGATGTTCCACTCCCTTCATCATCTTTGTGGCTCTGTGCTGGACTCTCTCAAGCAGTTCCCTGTCCTTCTTGAACTGGGGGGCCCAGAACTGGACACAATACTCCAGATGTGGCCTCACCAGGGCAGAGCAGAGGGGAAGAAGAACCTCTCTCGACCTACTAACCACTCCCTTTCTAATACACCCCAGGATGCCATTGGCCTTCTTGGCCACAAGGGCACATTGCTGGCTCATGGTCATCCTGCTGTCCACCAGGACCCCCAGTACGTTTCCCCTTTTGCAACAGCGTGACATAAATGACTCACCTTTACCTTGTAATGCTCAATATCCCCATGTCCTTGTCCACAAAACTATTACCAGGGTGTATTTATACAGTTGGCTTTCAGCCTTGCTAAATAACTTTGGAGTTGTCCTCACTCTTCTGCATCTTTTCCCCCCTCCGAGATCTTTTTTCCAGTTTGTCAAGGGTTTGTTGGTTTGGGTGGGTTTTTTTGGGGGGATGGGTTTTTTTTAATATTAAGTCCATCAGCTATCTGCCAAGCATCATCTGCATATTTCATGAACAGCCTCTCTATCCCCAGCATCAAAAAAAAATTTGTAACAAACAAAAAAACCCACACAAACCAAAACCAACATAGAATTCCCAGGCTCAGCAGACTCTAGGAAAACCCCAAGCTCAAGCAGCCTTCCTGCCTCACAAAGAACCACTGACAGCTACTTTCTAAGTTGGATGTTGGCTCTTCCTAACAGTTCTGCACCTGCCTTACAGGAGTATGATCTAAACCATGAGATCCCAAAATGAGGCTTCACTCCATCTCACTTACAGCCTGCAAAGCCTCTGGAGTCCTATTAAGTGTGGATATCACACCGTATCCATCAAACTTAGACACTGTACTGTCAATTAATTTGTGTGATGGGAACCCGAAGAACAAGCCATTAAGTGCCCCCCATGAACAAAATGTTGGAAATCTCTGACTACACAAGTTTTTTTAGCTCTCCTCTGAAAAACTATCATCTAGGACAGTGCTTTATTACACTGCTCTCTTCCCCAAGTCTCTTCCTCACAACTGTTCACTGACAGACAATACAAAAAGATGCTTTCCTTCAAAAAGACTATTTTCAAAGTCATACTTCAAATTATTTCAAAGAAATACTGCTTTTACGAACCCCTGTGGTATGATTTTATAGACAAAACCTCAAAGGAGATAGGATTTTTACAGTTTGTTAAAGACACCCCTGAAAGGAGGTCCCTTGACATTTAAAGTTCAGCACACAAAATACTGACGCAGTAGAAGTCAGTATCCAACTCTGAAACTAGGTAATTGCAGAGAATGACTCATATGTAAAAGAAAATTTTTAAAAAGCTAGAGTTTCGTTTTTCATATTTGAAGTTTGTTATTGTGAGCTTCCCACGCTACAATGCCATGGCTGTTCAGTGCTGTTAGACGGTAACACTTTATTATAAAAGCTTGAACATACAGATATAGGAGAGGATAAAAATTCCAACAGAACATACACAGTTCTTCAAAATCTGAGCAGTAATGACAAAGGGCAAAAGGTCTCCCTCAGAAACCTAAGAGGGCAATTCTGCAGATCCTCTCTAAGATCATTTCCTAAGGGACAGCTTTCAGCTTTAAGACCTTGACTATATTCTTGCCCATGTATTTGGACAGAAGCTGTTACCAAGCCAACACCGAACGCCAGCCAAACATCCACACAAATTACTCCTACTAAACTAAATGTATACAGCTTGCCTGGGACTTGAATACACACAGGCGAGGCAACTTTTCTTTATGGTGTAGATACACGACTTTTACAGAGGTAAGGCAATAATACTACTTCCTCTGCCATACCCAAAATTTTCCTCAAGATGTTAATAAATTTAAAAAAAAAAAAAAAGTAGTTACCATCTTTTGCAGGTACAGTTTTTCCTCTGTTAGCAGCCATAAAGGTGGTTTCAGAAGCACTGTCTTTTTTTGCCGTATTTAGGCCTATAAAAAGAATATAGATAGATACATTCTAACAATGAACAGTAATATTACAGGAAAGTCATGGACAAAACGAACTCGACAGATTTGCAGATTAGTGGATGTGTGGGTAGAATGGATAAAACTGTACGGTTCCTTAGGCTCCTGATAAATGGGTAAAACAAGACTGCAGAATTGTTTGATGGATAAGCACAGATGTTAAACCCCTTAACTCATTAAAAGAGTCCAAACTATCTTGCCAAACAATAAAATTGTCTGCAAGACATTAATTTTTATACTGAAGGAGTTTTTCTTAAATCTTTCAAACATCTTTACCTATTATATACACAACATTGACTTTTCTAGTACCTCAGGTACACTATTCACTTGTATTAATTTCACAATTTCTCCGTTAAAGATCACACATAAAAGTTTTGAGAGAGATTTGACACCAAATCTCCATTCAGTCTACAAATAATGAAGTAAGTATGCCAATATGATTTTTAAGAGCCTAATTCATAGAGCAGCAATGTTATGATATGCACATGAACTGCTACTGCCACAGAAGTTATAACCTGTGAACCATCATTTTGCATTTCTGACGGTTTCCTACCCTAACTCAATGAAGAACAATCTTATCTAGGATTTATCTTCTCCCTGTCAAAAAAGATGTGGTTTTTCTTTCGTAACTACATGTCTCAGCTTAATTCAGCTACAGGGACTGCACTAATGTGCAAATGTACTGTATTCTCCAAAATTTTATGGTTTAGCCATTAAAGCATCAGATCAAAAAACTAGTGTTCGTGACTGACACCACATTTCTCAATTTGATTACAGTAATCCTTTTTTCTAAAAACATGAAAAATACCTATTATCAATCTGATGGATTATTCAAATCCAGTAGAAACAAGTCATATCTGAAAATCTCTCTACAGTATTACATTTTACTTTGCAGCTTATAACCATATCTACAAAAAGCATATTAATTTTTCTTGGATCATTACAAACCAGAGTATTGGAGGAATGAAGTTTAAGGGAAAGAAAATAATCTGGTGATGCATGAAAATACTGCAAAACAGAGTTGTGCCTCTGCAGCTTTATCCCCCACGCCAGGCAGTGAATCAGCCAGGCACATTAATTCTGATGGACCTTTCAACACAAGAACATCTCACAAACGGCAGCTTCCAGGTTACTGTTAGCGGATGTAAGCTCTGCCAGGCAGATGATGCATAACTCACTCTGATTTTTACCTAAAGCAAGTATCATAGAATCATAGAATGGTTTGGGTTGGAAGGGACCTATCAAATGTTTAACATTTACAAAGGTACAAATGCA
This sequence comes from Podargus strigoides, assembly GCA_028020825.1. Lineage (NCBI taxonomy): Eukaryota > Metazoa > Chordata > Aves > Caprimulgiformes > Podargidae > Podargus > Podargus strigoides. The sequence goes on from CM051619.1 coordinate 105,367,384, forward strand.
CCTTTATGAGAGAAAAGGCAGTTTATGACTAAACTGTCTGGAACACACCGTCTGTGACAAAAGAAACTGTCCTTTCCATTACAGTTACAAATAGTTCACAACCAACTGAACCAAACATCGAAAAATACTTAACAGAAAAAGTCAGCTTAGATCTGCTCCTGAGCAATACTCCTAACAAACCAATTACTCTCAGAAGCTTTTTGTGCAGGATGTCCATTTATAAATAGCTTAAATCTTATGCTAATTGTAAATACACATAATTAGGGCTCACTTCCCTCTCAATCTATGTACAGAAGAATTAAATAAATCATCCAAAATGCTGCCAAAACACATCTCTTTTACCAGCCTGGCACACTGTGTCTGTACCCTGTGTGTTACTGGTAAAAGAGTGGAGTGTTTTAGGGTGCTTGAGTAAATTCAATGAGAATGTATGCATATCTTCCACGCCTTAAGCTGTGCTGCCTTAGTATGAGTCACCTAAACAGGGTTCGAAAGGCAAAAGAAAAGTTCATGTGATATATTTAATGACATTATTATGTAGCCAGCCACACACAGGGCCAGATGATTGTGCACGGTGGGCACCAGACACAGCAGGGAAGACCCTGCATTTCAAACACCTTGGAACCTAAATAGACAGAAAAGATTCATCGTACTTCACAGAGGGTACTTAGACAAAAGGATTAAGTAATTTGAATAAATTAGTAAAAGACTAAGCCAGAGCCAGAGCCAGAGCCAGCAGACCAATGCCATACTACAAGGACATCCTTTCTCTCCTGATTTGCTTCTGGCTTTGCTCAGGTAACTTCATGAGCAGATAAAACATAATCTATTAAATAGTTCCTTGATCATTTTGCCAGGAAATAAATTGAATTTCTTCAATTCCTATACATAAAGGTGTATATAAGTTAGTTTCTATATTTTCACTAATTTCAGTGAGATGTTTCAAGTTACCCAGGAAGATCTTTGTGAGTGAAATCACATTAAGTTTAGACAGTTAATTGATATCACAGCCAACCAGAAATTACTTCAAAGGCTTAAGAAAAAATGTTGTGAATGGTTTTTTAGACAACTATATAAAAATCTCTCTGAGTACATCAGATCACTATAATCACTGAGCAACTACACACAATGCCCTTCCAGCACTAGTTTAAAAGCTACTGGATTGCTAATAATGAGAACACATCATTAATAAATATCACCTGCTCATCCCAAGTGATGAACTACTTCCAAAAAATATTTTGATACCAAGAGTTACATGATTGATGCTAATTCTTAAAGTTTAGTATCTCAGTCCTGTCGCAACATACAAGAAAACACTCACCAGAATTCACTTTGGAAGTTATGTGCGTCACATCTATTTTCTTGGATTTGACCGAAGGTGAAGACCGCACGGAAGAACTTCGTACAAAGCTTTTTCTGCGCTCAGAAGCCTTGCTTATTTTAGAAAGAGGTGCAAAGATACCTGGAGAGAAAATTGTATGTGCCAAAAAAGAACCAGGAATAGTACTAATAAAACAAAAGTTACTGGGTACTGTCTCATACATCAGTTAATTTGGAGATTTATTTCAGCTGCAAACATGGCTTGCTATGCTGTCAAAGCACGTGTAGGGTAGGAAGGACTAGTTCAAATGAACAGTGAAACCAGAAGGCTTATCAAGCAACTTGAACAGAGTAATTTAGGAAGTCAGTAAAACTATCGATTAGAATCTCAGTCTTAATGGAAACATTCAATCTATCTCCACTGTTACAAAACACTCTATATCACGACTGTCCGTGAAATATCACTAAAATACCTCAAAGCTAGAAGTTAGAAAACAACTACAGGTGTGAATCTCTTAAAAAGGAAGGAAAATCAGGTAAAGAAACATGGCCATTATTGTTACAACACAAACAAAGAGCTTCGACAATACAGGTAGAAAAACAGGGAAGATTATTACCACACAGTTTCAAGGAAATAACCAGAAATTTTGACTGGTTGGTTGTTTCAGTGGTTTTGCAAATAGTTGTGGCCAAAATAAGAATAATAGATAAAAAAACCAACCTAAAATAAACAACCAAAGCACTAATGAAAAGCAACAGAATTTGTTATCAGTTTTTATTCTCTCAAGAGGTTCATATCTTCCAAAGCTTTTTTTCAAAATTCAGGTTCAAAAAAACCCCAAAAATATTAGAGATTATACCGCGTTTCGGTGCACACTTGAAGTACTGGACTCTTCCGACACTTCCGTTGTTCTTTCCTTCTGGTTCATCCAGCTCTACGCCAGCCCACTGGCCACTGGCAAATTCCGTTGTGCCACAAAATCTTAATGTGCCAACCTAAAGCAAAAAGCATCAACAGAGAATGACTCTGTTAACAAGTATGGTTTACAAGAACATAGTATAGATTACAAAGGAGACAGCAAGTCATCTCTGAGCTTTTGATCAGAACAGGGAAATACAAACATAATCTCCCTTGATTATGACATTCCTATCTTTCAATGCCAGCCAATGCATTTTCCACAATGTATCAATCTTTCTGCATATATTTTGTATTAAACAAAAGCAGTGGTTATTGACAGATCTCACAACGGACAAGAATTAGACAGTAAGCACCACTGTACAACACAACTCCAAGTCAGCAAGGTACAGGAGTGTATGCCTTTCAGTGTCTTCCACACCAATAGTTCCAGAATCATGGCTAAACATCTTGCTAAATGGGAGATTCCATGGCAATACTAGATAAAAAATTCTATAAATATGTATGTGTGTATATATATTTATATCTATATATGGCAAAGGTTAAAGTATAAACTTCAGAGCATACTTAATTTTTTCTTCAGAAAAAATTAGTCTTGTATTCCCTCATTATGGTTAAACAAAATTAAAAAGCCAGCAAATGTTATAACATTTTTTTGCTGTTTCAATATATGCTATGTAGAATCTGAACAGGTAAAGTATCTCAAGAATATCAAGACAGACTAGTCTTGCTTGTGGACCTGTCTCCACAGATATACATTATAAGCTCACACACTTCAACCAAACAAGGGAGGAATAATGAAGAGAGATGCATTTAACACCGGTTTACATTTGTTTTTATATTTGATTTTAAAATTAGTTTTAGTAAGAAAAAACTTTGATCTTGCAGTTGCTCAGTTTTCATTATCTCATGTGACCTCAATACTAGTAGGTCATTTTTTACTATGACTTCACTGTCTAATCCCACCCTCAGAGTAAACAGACAGAAACCATTTTTTTCTTTACTATAAAACCTTCCAGTTACTCTTTCTTAATGTTCTGTAAAGAAATAAATGTGACCCAGAGCCTGTTCTTGTTGGCTACCAACCCAGAAATCAAATTCAGCTGGAGGAAGCTCGGCCAAGCAGCCAAACAGATCCCTCCACTCTCCAGGCACCAGCCAAAGGGCACTGACTGAGCAGAGGGAAGGGACCAGCACCTTAAACTGGAGGTGGAGATGGCAAAACTGGGGCTCCAATTTTGCACAAGCCCCAGAACTCGTGCAGGTGAGGAGCAGAGGATGTCTCGCACATGAGAAACGTGGCAGCAACAGGAGAAAAGTTTTGTTCCAGCTACTGGTTTCCCAACGCACACATTTCATCGAGTGTCCATTCAGATAACACATAATCTAGCAGAGCATGAGCTGGTGAAGCTGGGGGCCCCAAATCATGTACACAGAAACACCTGCTTACACAGCTTTCTACCCTGCAAGACAACTAGAATGACAGGTGCACTAGGAATCAAGAGAGGAATCCATTTTCCCTATAGCATCTACTGTGCTTGGCTTTCAAGCTTCACTGAAGCTGGTAAGTTAGGAGACTGCAGAAGCAGGAAAGAGAACAGGAATCCATAAACATTGCTCGTAAAAATGCTGCCACTCCAGTGCCCTCGTCCCAGCGTCATATTCTGCAAATGAGAACTGATCTCAGAGGAGGTTAAGAATTGGGCACCATTTTCATGATCCTGTTCTCACTTTTGCTCCACCCTGCACACATTTATGAGTATTGAGGGAGTGGGAAAGACAGAGCTGAGATCAACTTCTCCATTCAGACGAACGGAGAAAGCGGGTAGGAAACGATGAGGCAGTAATGCAGAACAGCTTCTCGCACACAAACAAAGGAAGGGAGGAAAGCAGACATGGGAGAGGAAGACCAAAAAGCACAATCACATTCCTCCTTCCCACCTGCCATATGACAGCTTTGGCTCCCTTAAAAAAAGTCAGCTGGAAAGCCTTGCTGGCCTTTGGTGGCAGAAAAACACCTTCCAACTTCTTAACAAATGCTGTAATAGCATACAAATGGTCCTGTGGGCCTTACTTGGAGGAAAGATACATGAAAGAACTCATTTCTTCCCTTTCTTGCTATAAAGCCTCTATTAAGTTGCAGTTACATAATCTCCCCTTGCTGCCACTGTGCAATGGCTTTCTGCAAAAGAAACTTCCATGAACTTCTCACCATCTTTAAAGAATAAGCAGCTTCCTGTATGTATGCCAGTTAAAATGCCTTCTGCATAGCTAGTACTTCCTTTGCTTTTCCTGACCCAGTTTCAAGGATACACCAAATGAAAATACAGAATGGAAGCTCCTTTGCACTCTCAGTGGAGTTGTGAAAATTACAAATCTGAAGTTAGACTAGAAAAATTAGTAAAGGTAAAGCTACTCAAAAGTAAACTTTTGCTCACAAATGCCTTCAATATTTACCAGAAAAATATTTGAAATCTTTAAAAGAGTTCTAGCACTCTTAAATCATTCCAGAGCCCCTGCTACCAGAGCAAATAAAAGGCATGACTACTAACTGCAATATCAACATTACATTTTTCAAATACATTTTTAAAAACGTGTCTAGCAAGGCAGCTTCTTACAAGCTATTCACGTTTGAGCTGGACCAGTATCAGCTACATTCTTAAACTTCCACAGAACCATGTAACAACCCCGTTGGCACAGCACAGCTTCAAAGATTTTAGCTGCATTGCACCAGTGAAACTGGGTTATTCTAGGCTAAGCAGAATTAAAGTTTTCTTCTACTGCTTTCTGGAAACTATCAGGGGTAATTCACGACTGCATAGTCATAACAGAAACCTGCACAACTCACAAAGTAATCCGTAAATCGTACCATCGTTTTGATGTGACACCAAAAACGTTAATAGAAGTTGAGCCACACTGATTTACTAAAGGAGATGGTTCAAAAATTGTTTACAGATACAAAATGCAGACTGCGCCTGTCAAAACAGCTTTTCATAGTAGTGACTTTAACACATAACTGTTCAGCTTATTACTTTCTGTAACCAGATCCTTACTGCCATCCAGAGTTCATACCTCCCACAAAGTGTTTTAGACTCTCAAATTTGAGGTATATCTCCAGAGGGGTAAATAAATTGACTCTCCAGAAATTCTGAGGGTGGTTATCAGGTTGCTCATCATACCTTCTGGCCTGCAATAACAACACGATCTCCCAGTTTCAGGCCAAGCGACAAAAGCATGGCCTTGCCTGTGACGTGATCGTAGTTTGGAATCATGGCTTTAGAGATGTCACATGAGAGAGGCACTGCATCCAGCAACATCTGCTTGATTTCTTTTGCACTGGCCGCTGCGTCTGCCATTTCCAGTGGCATATCAATCGGATCAGGAACTACGTCTGCTGGAATCTGCCCTTTGTCATTCTGCAGAAACATAACATAGCACAGGATTTAATGCTGTGACAAGACAAACCCAATCAGGCAAAACCACAGCAGTTCATGAAGTTTTAAGCCTCTTCATTAGATAATTTTCCTAGAATGTAAGCAACTATAAAAACATTCACATTTTCAAATAAGGATGCCAAAATATCTTTAGATATATAAAATAGCATTTACAGTGTCTTATTTTCAAAACTGCTAAGTTACCAAAATTATTAATCTTGAGAACATAAGTACTCAGAACACATGAAAACACACCTGCATACATCCAGGTACCTGAACACACATTTAGGAAAGTAAGCAATAATTCTGGTGTGTAATGCCAATACTGTAAAGCTAACATCTCCCAAAGAATTTATCTTTACCCAGTGTATATTTTCCTCCTTGGTGAGGTTTACTCCAAATGTAAGACAGAATTTAATTAATATATGTTGCAGGTATAGAATACACAAAGTTGATGTCTCACATAAATATCTGAATAAACCTGTTCAGGTTTATTTAGATACAGAGTATTCCATAAGAGATGAATTAAGGACAGAGTCCTTTCCAAACACTACTTATTCCCATAGAGAGCAGTGAATGTGACTCCCTGTATGTCCCACGTGACACTCGCCCAAGGCCAGAGAGCAAGTACACTGTTGGGTTGTCAGGCTGCTATGATGGCAAGATCTACCTTGGCTTTCCTCAGCAAAGGTGTTAGTATAGATCTTCACCTATCTGCCAATTTTCACAAGGTTTGTGGAAACATAATTATCTCAGTCTTCTAAATTTGTCTCAACTGAGCCCCTTGACTCAGAAATAACCAGAAGCTCAAAGATGGAATGACGCCGATCAAGACTGTATTTGCTTTGTTTCCTTAAAAAACAGACTAAAAGCTCAACCTTCTCTGAGCCCCTTATAAATCTCCCTGTCTCAACATTTTACACTCTGCTGTACTCATGTAAGCAAACACCACACACTGTCTCTGGTCAGCACATTATTGCGGGACTGAAGAATTAAACACCGATCATTCCTTAAAAATGTACATTCACTATGTAAGTAAAAGGTCAGCCTCACTCAAGTCACAGCATCTTCCAAACAGGATATAGCTGCGTTGAAGCTGAGCAGGGAGTTTGTTTTGAGTTTTTAGTCAACACATTAGTGATTGTTTTGGTCACATCAGTCCCGCAGTTCAGCCCACCAGGTGCCCTGCAACTCTCTGCCTCAACACAACGTAGGAGGCAGAGCAGAGGTGAGAAGGCAAAAGTGGGCAAGTGGCACAGGACTGCTTTTCTCAAGGTCAAAGCCACCTTTTGCCAGCTCAAAATGCTGCTCAGAAAGCAGTATTCCCTGTGGCAACAGACTCTTACACATACAGCTACCATAGAACTTGAAACATGTACATGTATATGCACACTAAATAATGAGACAAAGACGAAAAAGAGTGTTCTAAAGGAGATCTAGATTGAACATCAGGAAGAACTGTATGAACGAGGTTGTTCCAGAACATTTCCCACCATCAGTGGTACATAAAATAATGACTTTTGAGTACCCTTAAAACAATTATAGTTTCTCATTAAAAAAAGAAAACCTGAATTTGAAAATGGAGAACTGAGATACTGCCGATGATAAAAACAAACAAACAACGACAAAAAAACCCCACCACCCTCCAGCAAAACACCCACAAAAAACCATTCAAAACCCAAGATCTGTGGCTAGACACACATAGCAGCCCTTTACAGGGTAACTTGGGACTATTATTTGGTTAGTAAGCAGAGCAGTTAATGTTTCTTCATTGTCAGTTACTTATGCTAAGGCCAAGTTTAGTGCTAAACAACCCACTGCATTTCAGGAGGTCACAGACCGCACTCCTGTATTTGAGGACAGACCCACCACTGCCGTGACAACTATTGCGAGGCATAAAGGAGTATTAACAAATGAAAGTTCAAGCCACAAACAGAAGAACATCTTGGAAGCTATTTGAGCTAATGAACTAGATAATTACACAAACACACAAACTTCAACACACAAGTATGACAAAGCATACAAAATCATCCACTACAAGTTATAAATGTTTTTTCTGAGGCACTGCCACTCCATGTAACACATTCTGAGCTAACCAAAATCCTGGACAGACTGTTCAATTTTTCAAAGTACTTTTTTCACCTTTTGGTGACTCTACAACCTAACTCCTTACCCTAAAGGCAGGATTTGCTCCATGTTCCAGTAAACACTTGACAGCTCCTGTACATAGGTTAAATGCAGCAATATGCAAAGCTGTTCCAAAATCAAAATCACTACAGGTGGCATCGACATCTGCAATTAAACATCACATGTGAGGTATGCAAGTCTTACGTGAACATTTCACCCTACAGATTCCTTCAGAGGACATTCAGTTTTACAGTTTACATTAACATTTACAGAGAGACACCATTATTTATGTACTAAATGCGTATGAGAAGTAAATCTACAAAGAATATCAACCTTATCTGCATCTGTTTATTCATACCATGAACCAATCTGGAAGAGGACCATTTACTTTCATTCATTTTATAATACTGATAACTTAACTGCAAAATACCTGCTATTCAGAATGTCCAATCTACTGTGCTAAGATTCACAAGTTAGTAACTTTAGGTTTGCACATAAATTAATGTTTCAGAAATATTTATATTTTATTGCTTCTAGGCATCAAACGTTAAAATAAGATGCATTCCCCAGCCAGTTGTTTTCCTTTGTGAGCAGGTAGTGGGGCAAGGGAAAACTGATTATACCTCTCCTTTACATTGATTTAATTACTAATGGCCAAGAACAAAGTAAGAGCCAGTGTTTTTTACAATTTCTTTGTTTTCAAAGAATTGCACTCTGAAGGGTCTTGCACTGATAGTTTGGAAAATGGAGCCCTGCATTTGACTAGAAGAGATTTAGCATAACATGTATTTCCATCTATTGTTCCCAATACATCTTTCCATCTGCTATTAAGTTACTACTGTTCTAGAAGATTGGAGTTTTAATCTCTATTTAGTCTTTGGCTCCTCTCCTAAACTATACATGAGAGATGTCAGTTTGAGTCAATTATATCTATGACTGTTAATTAAAAATGCCAGTTGATTTAATACGCAAACCAAAAGCCACAAGTATGAGCAGTAATGTTCCAGTGTGAAATACTGGTGAAAAACATAAAACTTTCCACCTCAGGGCTGTACAGTCTCCTGGTATTTTCCAGTATCAGTCTTCTAGTATCCAGTAACAGTCCAGTATCCACATCCAGTATCCATTTCACGGCACCACACATTTCTAATTCTTAAGCTTTTAATAATTTTTATATTTAAAACCTCTAAAGAATGTAAGACCAAACTAGCTCTGTGTTGAAACAATTGAGGAGTAAATCTGTATAAAGAATTTAACTGCCAAACATCATAAAGGAAGTAGTTTAGCAGCAAATCAAAAGGAAACATCTGTGGTACTGGCTGTTTCACAGCAGGTGTCTCAGAGTCAGTATACCACTGTCCTGAAAAGTTATTTATAAACTGACGACCATTTTTAGTTCAGTTCAGTATGGATCCATCCAAGGCATATTTGCCTTCTACATACGTCCTCCCTTCTCTGCAAACTGCCTAATGAAGTATGGAGCTAAGATCAATAGAAAGAATAATTCAGACCATCAATTGTTTTCATGTCACAGGACAAATCATTTTATACATTTTCCGAGAAAAGAAAATCACCTGCTTATCCAAGAGTTGCCAACTGCCAAGGCATTTAACCAGAGTGGTTTCCTTGGAAATCTGAGCAAATTCCCACCCCTTCTGTAGGCACTGCACAGGAGGAGATGAGAAATGAGAAACCAAATGCAAATGAGGTCTGAAAGGAGACCTAATCTGCTGATGCAAATTATGGAGACTGGACTATTGGAATGTGATGTGACCTTAACTACTGTGCAGTCTTATTTTGCCTTTTGTTAACAACCTACACTCGTTACCTCTCAAGCATGTCATACCAATAACAGCACTGTTTAACAATTACTTCCACAATGATTCAAGATGTGGTAAGCAAGCCTTGTGTACTCCAAAAACCTGACAGCTTCTCAGAAGTTTGAGACAGAGTTTTAGCTACAACTAGCTAAAAAAGGGCATTACTCATTTTGCAAAATGCCACAATCAGAAGGATATTCAGTAGAACAAATTAACATTTGTACAATTTTAGTATTAAAATTACTTACTGGTTTTGATATCCTGACCAAACTGGGAACAAATGGTTCTGGTTCAGAACCATTTCAGTATTTCCATTAGCATTAGTATAAATAGGGCTCCAATTACCAATCCTTCATATATTATCATTCCAGAAGGTATTATCTATTTATACCAAACACTAAAGTGATACTGTTCCTTACACATGACCGAGAAGTGGGAAAAACAAGCGCATCAAAGTTGCTTCAGTCACCAGTTTGCCACATGCCATTGCCAAATCCCCACTTCTTCACCCTTCTCGCAGCATTTCAAACATACTTCTCAATGTTTAAGGAATTTTAAAAAACCCTAAGAATTTACCAGAATAGTTACATCTTCGGTTTTCTGCATACATCCTCTTAGTCCTCAACAACTTAGAATTAACCTGTTTGCTTTCCATTCTATTAAATACTTTTCTACCTTCTTGAACAAAGCTCAAGTTTAAAAAACAGCAATGGAATCAGTGCATTAAACCACAAAAAAAAAAAAGATTAAGAGAAAAATGAAGTGATGAGGGTAACTAAAACCATAAGAAATTAGAAGTTATTTATGTAGATAGACATCTACATAATACATAGACAAATCCCACACTTAAAGACTACTACACACCAGCTTAGGATCAACAGAGTAACAAAATACGGGCAACTACAGGAGACAAAAGTAGCAATGCCTACCTTTTGGCTTTGCGTTTTTCAAAATAACACTAATAAGTTCTGGAACATCAAAGTAGGCAGCATAATGCAAGGCATTCATATTTGTCCAGCGGCTGCGTAAACTGCTATCAGCACCCAAATCAATAAGCTGCGTCGCAAATTTCACAGCAGTTTCAACATCACCTGCAAGGTAAGTTTTGTAAAATATGCATTAGATTTATTTGACCTCAAAAAAACATGTAAGCATGTGCATGTAACACATAATGTACATTAAACCCTTAAAGCTCACAGCAGAACAATTACCATGCCTTTCTTTTATGTTAAAAGATCTGTCAACACCAGAAAAGCTAACCTATGCCAGGCATCACTCAGAAACTTAGTTCAAACTCAGAGAACTGGGTTCAGGTCAAAAAAAAGTAGCACAAGATATAAAAGCTAACAGGGGTGGTCACAAAGAGTTAAATATGCTCTTATTTCCAGTACTTATTATCATAATAATGCAAACGATTATTGTTTTCTTCTGACATGATCAGGGTGAAAGAGAAGAAAAAAAATGCCAGTCACCTAAATGTTGTAGCTTCACTGACGTAAGAAAACTGGCAATAGCTTAGTTCACAGTTTGTACCTCAGTCTGAAGCAGCCTTTGCTACATTAAATGTATGTTTAAGCTGGTACTACTGTTTGCAATACCTATGCCGCTAACTCAACTCACTGCCACAGCCATAAATGCACTACAGTTCTGTATCTTCCTTTCTGATGACCACTACCAAGCAAAAAACCAAGCACTAAATAAAAAAATCTCCTGCAAGGAAAAACTCTGTAATAGTTGGTGGGATTAGCCTTTATGAATTAATTAGGTTTTTACATTTATAATGACGTTTCTTTACTCACCAATACCATGAGCCCCCGATTTGCACGTGTAATGCAAGAGAGTCATATCAGTCAGTCCATCTCTGTCATTCACATTGCAACCCCTTTTAATGATCTGAGAGACAAGTAGGAAACAAGAACAGTTTAGCTCTGGCCTATCTCTGACATCAGTATGATTTAATAAGGTTTTTTTCAGATATATTGACTCCTGGATTCATTTTAATGGCTAATAAAAAAACCAAGCCTGCCAGAATAGACTGTAACTGCAGAATTGAGCAACATGCACAAACATAATAAATAGTATTTACGTGAATACCTTCATTGTCTACAGATTTTAAAGCTTCTTTGTATTATTACTTCTAACATGCTGAAAAGTTAACTGCTTAACTGAACTATAGGAAAATTACATCGTTTATGAAGACGCTCCCCTTGTTCTTTGATCTCTCAACAATCCCTCCTTTCCTCCCCCGAAAAATAGTCATCAGTTACATTACAGTAGGAAGAATCTTTACTATACTTTCCCATCTGTCTAGAAAAGCCTGTAATACTGAAGATGGAAAAATAACAAAGTATGATGGAATTACTAGAAACAAGGTGTCTTCTGAAAGCAGCCTATTGCAGGCTGCAAAGAGATTTCAGTTCCTAACTCATTTTGTGCCTTGGAAACATTGCCCTTAAGGTCAGGCTTCACTGTAACTTCATATATTGGAGTTTATGATGACTGCTAAGCAGGAAACTGAAACACCGAGGTGAAGGGTCTCTAAAGAACTGCCTTCAGAAGAAACACTGTTTCTACCACCTATCCAAATGTACTGAATTTTTATCCATCATCTTTCTCCTTCCAAATGAAACTGACAACACACAGAATACAAGGCACTGATCAGCAACTACTTGTTAAAAAGCAGAAACTGTATCTGCATTTATGATTAGTTCTACTTCTGAATGAACTGGTTTTACTCCTCGTCAACATAGTATTTCTTTAACACTGAAAGCATTCAAGGATCTTCATTTATACCTCACCTCATTCCCAATAATATCAATATTCTGCTGGACCTGTGGAACCCACTGCCTTAAGATAGCAAACAACTCAGAAACTGATGTTTTGGGGTTGAAAAGTATTTCTTGGCATGCTGCATCATTGGGATCAAAGAAGGAAAACTCTGTTTAAAAAAAAAAAAATAAAGGAACCGTTAGGTACAATTATAATTTTTAATATGCATCTAGTTTTTCAAAGGCAAAGCAGCAGAGAAAGTCACTTCAATAATCACACTGGAAAATCAGAATGTAAAGTTAGAAAATTTTCTTTAACATTTGGTCTGTTTTTCCTTTTAATACTAAGGTCTTGCATATACTCCTGAAACAGCTTTGGATCAGCAACCAATACAATGGTACTGCAAGACTGATTTTAAGTTTAGGCAAGGGCTAACAGAGATGTACAGTTATTATGCTAACATGGGTTTTCTCTTGCTTCAAGCTAGCCAAAGACTGCTGACTCTAAGGTGTTCCCAAGGACAGACAAGCCTCTTGATCTCTGAGTGATTAAATGCGTACATGATTTCTTCATATACCACAAAACTTTTCCTCCTCCTTCTTCCATCATCATTTACATAAAACATACCAAACTATAAACACATGCACAAATCAGGAAGGCATTCTATGGCCTGCATTATTTTCAGATATTTCATGAATATATCAATCCCAGCTGGTAGCAGCTGCAGGTAAACATCTTCAAAAACTAAGCCACCAAACCAAGATCAGGAAAATAAAAAAAAAAAAGATACATCTTTAAGCCTCATGTTGCTTCAGGCAACCGAAAGTATAGGTGTAAAAACCACCTTATTATTAAAGGATGATATTTCCTGTTACTTACAGGTGTATGTGTGTGCATGCATTTACACATACTGTATTTTAAACTTGTGGAATTTCCTCCAACTTTGGAAAGTCGTGTAAAACAATGACCGAATCATGGAAAGCACTGAACTTTTACCCCTGCTGCAGCTGTCAGGCAGTTTGCTTTAAAAAGGTTTCAAATAAATGTAGAATGTCAGCTTGCATCCATCGCAGACAGAAAGCTCTCAGAACAGACATGCAGGTTAAGTAAAATAGATCATCAGCCATCTGCATGTTTGACATAGTATAAACTACCTCTGGACAAACCATCATAACCTTTCCTCAAAAAGAGCATACCACACTTCTAGATTGGATTAACAGATAAAAGGACATGTGCAGCTCGGTTCCTGGCTATCTAAAGTACCTCTAACTACATTGCCCTGATTCAACAAGAATGAAAAAGGAGAACAACTTCACTGATATATAGCATGAATTTCATTCGCACCTAGCATATAAAAAAAAGCAAACCCCTTCTCTCCTAGCACTACATGAAGTGTGCTTCTTACCTACATCCCACGCATTGACACAGATCTACTGATTTACCTACAAATATTTAACTTCCACACAAACCACAAACAACTAGCCAACAAGATCAACGATCTCACACAACATGAATGATTCTTACTCTACCAGAAAGATTTCTAGCTATGAATGCAAACCAAATTATATATCAGAAATCAACCCTAATAGACTGTTACAATCAGCATGCTAAAGTAAAAACCTGAGAATAAATTAAGTATTAATAACAACCATGGTAAATGCTTAACAGGTGATCAGCTGTAGTGTTTGCAAACCAAAGAAATGTTACAGAAAATCTGTGAAAACAAAAGTTCCATGAGAGGATGACAATGGCATCTAAGTACTTTAAAACATTACTTTCTCCACCTCTATCTTTCCCATGCACTGATTACAGTGCCCAACTGTATTAAGGAAAAACAAATGCACTTAATGTAATGACCCAGAATCTTTGTCCGTTGTGGTTTAACCTTTACCCAGTAATATTACTGTTACATAGGCGACAGAGACCTCCTATAAAAGGAAGGTTTTTTATTCAATAGCCATAGACTGAGTAGGACAGATAGTGTTTTTTTAGAAGATATCACAACACAACAATATTTAAAGGACGACGAATGGAAAAATTTTCTAAGGGATAAGAAAGCAGAATGGAATAAATCATGGCAGTAGAGCAGAATATGACAGACAAGTTACGAGAACAGGGCCAAACCATATTAAGACACATGTTCGTGTACTAAACTCTATCGTATAGAACTGTTAAATTTCCAACCTGTGCTAACTCATCAAGTGAGTCTCAAGAATGCTGAGTCTGTCAAAGACAGAACATCATATGTATTTATTTTTTCTGAATACAATTGAATGCTGTAATCAATGAATGAGAAAAACAGAGGTGGAGACAGTAATTTTTAAGGTGTATAGATGGTATTAATATCTTCTACAATAGTCAAAAGCATTATAACTGTAGCTATCTATGAAGAGCCTTACCCACAGTGACATTTTAATATATTATATATCCTGGTTAAAATATTACTATAGTTTATACATGTGAAGACAATTCAACATTATTTCAACAGCTGACCACCAATACTTGCCATAATTTTCCAACACTCATGTCTTTACCACCACAAACATCTACACTTCCAACAGAAATATCCCTCTATAGCCTTTTGTTTATGTACTGAAAGCACAAAAAAAAGGTGTAACTCTGGAGGTTTTAAATTTGATGTAGATGCTTAATTACATTGAATTACTGCAATTTTACATCTTAACACAATATCCAGTTCTACATCGAGATGTAAAAAACCTACAAACATTTGACCACACACAGAGAAGAAACAGTAAGAAGGAAAAGGTATTATAATTTAAAATGTATGCAATAAGAAAAATAGAAAAAGCATGGGTCTTCATCTTTTATTTCCTTCAAAAAATAACAGTGAATTCGCTTAACAAGCAGTAAACTTTTTTCTGAAAAGGAATAAATTAAGAGTTGATAGCTTTTGTTAAAATTCATTATTCAAATTTGTTCTCTGCTGATGACAAATTCATTTTGGGTTAGAAGTACATACCACAGTCTGAAGGCATTGGTGCTGCAGCAACAGAAAAAGTAACAGATGTTTCAGGGTTTGGGAATAAGAACCGTTCTCTTTCAATGAGGGAATCTCCTTCTACTGAAGGTTCTGGGAGATCCTCTATGGTCATCTTCTAGAAAGCCACTTTAGAAGGAAAAAAAAAAAAAAAAGAAAATATAACCTCATTAGAAATATTTTGGATTAGTCCTATCGTAGTAAGATATAATACATGAGACTAAAATCTTTCCTTTTTGCAAACAAACTATTACTACTATTACATTCTTATAATAAAGTTAGTAAAAGCTAGTAGAGTATGGTGTCAACAACAGCCAACTTCTAGTTTTGACTTCATCACTAAACTTGCATGTTATTAATGGAAAACATGATATTTCTCCCCAGTTTTCCACTTGAGCAGTAATGAAAATAATAATGCTATAAGGAGCAAACACACTATGATGATGAATAGATTAGTGTGTTTTACAGCTTTATGAAAATGTGAAGCATCAATTACCTGTCCTCATACTCTGCATGCATGTTCCTCCCTTTACCATGAGCAAGAACATTCTACCAGCTACTGCTTTCTCCTCTATTAAAATTCTCAGCACTTTAATCTTCCTACACAAAGCTGCAGACAAATCACCACCGAGTGATTCACTCCTGAACTCTTGATTCCATATCAGCTTCCTTTCCCAGCTTCTCCCTTTGGTGTTTTAAAATAGCATACTTACCACAGTGTTGTAACCTCCACCCTGGTGTTTCCAGACCACTTTTGAGGCTTTAGAGCAACCTAGGAGAGAGAAGAAAGACTAAATGGCCATACAGAGTTATAGAGACGTTTTCTAACAACCAGGCCAAGTTACATTCTAGTTATGGTTCAGACACTGAGATCAGAAGAGAACTGGCTACCACTTGCAAGACATCTACTTGGGCAAATTCAGTAACAAATAACAAAAAACATTATTCTTAATAGAAATAGCCATTATTGCACCATTGGAGACTCTCCGTTGAAAAAACGAAATTCTGCACCTTGAATTTTCACAGTCAAATACTCAGGGTAAAAGCAGTGCTTCTACTAAACAATCTAATTTTTTATTCTGGACATTGCTATACAGTGCTCTTTGCTCAGGAATTCGTTCTGCTTGACAGAACAAATGCAGAGAGCTACAAGGCGTGTTTGTTTTTATTACATTTAATGTATACACATAGGTAAACAGGAAAAATAATTTTTAAAGTCTGGTTTTGAGACTGAATTTGGTTTTTTTATCTTACAGACAACAAGCTATGCAAATAGATTTATTCTAATATTTCCTCAAAATAAATTTGTCACGCTATGTGGGAACCTCACATAATCTATATTCTAATATAAAAAGCATTTTAGCAGTGGATTACAGATGCTAATCTTCAAGCAAAGAAATAAAAACCTCCTCCTCTTGCACATCATGCACAGTTCACCCTGTCCCCAACTTAGAGGTCTACATGAAAAATGCTCATTTTTCTCCAACTAGTTTATTTCCTCTGTCTTATGCAGCTGTACAAATGCATGTGCTGGCACAAAGGGAAGATCAAGAAGGAGGCCACTGGGACAGGCAAAACTACTTCTTCCCACGGCATTAATCAAATTGCATTAGTCTAAGCATTTTTAGACTTTACAAGGCCAAAAATATCACTAATTATTTCAATTATTATTTTCATCCAGTAAGAAAAAGTTAAGAGTCTACACTTTGAATGGCTTTATAGTCATCATAAACATGACAGCAGCTGTTTTTTTGAATGAGGGACCAGAAAGTCTCTCAATCTGCAAGTTAGTAATTAAATCTCTTTTGTAGGGCAACAGTGAAATAAATTTGCTACCATCTGATATTTGTTCAGAGGATATGGAAAAACAAATCAAATCAAAGCTTTGTAAAACACACGACTCCACAACAGTCTTTCACAGGTAACAGGAGACACTCTCAGGAAATGCACAAAGGAACAAGTAACGTGTGAGTATAGAAGAGATGACGGCTGAACCTGTTAAGTCAGAAAAAGACAGGAAAGGAATTGCATGCTTTTTGCACAGCGCTGCCAGTAAACACTGATGAAACAAAAGAAACACAATGAAAAGTAGCCAGACCTGATCGAGCAGATGGCAACAGGAAGAGGTGAGATTTGCAAAGTACGATGACAAAAGCTGCTGGAACCAGAAATCAACAGACACATTTGAAAATTAATACAAAAAAAAGACTGTTTATTGCACACAGAAAAGCAGACCAAAGAGAACAGAATCTGTGCATTTTCAAGTATCCAGGGCAACTTTTACTGAGGGGCCAGAGGGGAGAATACACTGTCACACAAGTGGAAAGAAGTCAGCACACAAACCACAAAAGCAAAGCAGGCAAGGAAACAACCTGTGTTGTTGGGCAGGTGGCATAAAGACCCAAGTGCTACAATGCATGTACCAACCCAGCTCCACAAAGAATGGCTTCACTTGTTCACACTAGCACCAACACCCCCTGACCCCAGCATTCACATCCTTACACTGTGGGATTTTAGTTTGGATCTAGAAACGTGTTACCATGTCACGACACAGTACTGAACCATGCAATGTCAAGGCAACAACATGTCCTGCATCCACGACTACCTCCAGACTGCTAGCTCAGGTACACAAACACCAAAACCAGTCGATGTCACACACGCATACCTGGAAAGGCCAAAGGAAAGCAAAAGGTTGAAAACTATTTCAAAGAAAGGGAAAAGGCAAATGGATATTGTCCTCATAATAACTTCTGTTCTGAGCAAAAAAAAAACAACTGCCTGACATATTAATAATATCCCAGACACACAGACTCAGGTGGGAAGTCCTGGTGAAATGGAATGGAAGGTCTTCCAGAAGAGCAATGACTTCCCTACATTAGTAGATGAGTTTAGACAGACAGAAAGGAATGGCTAGAGAAATTCAATGAAAGAGAGAATTACTCTGTTCACAGCATTGCCAAACTACCACTAAGTGTAGTTTCGCACATCAGACAGCATCATACTTACTATTTGCCAGCCATAGGTTCTTCTAACTAAATTAAATCTGAAAGTAAAAACAGAAATATCACGGAAAAAAAAAAGATAAGAAAACTCGAAAGAGTCATCAGATGCACACGCACTTAGGTTGACAAGACTGAAGAACAACTACAGGTTTCCTGCTACCCACCCATTACAGAGAAATACATGGTACCTCTGCATATACATAAAAAAAAAACTTGTAATACAAGATCCAACTTTTGCACATACTCCAGGTTTTGTAATTTCCAATTTGTGTTAAAGCACAAATATAACGCTTGCCTGCAAGCGCTATAAAAAACTTGCAAATACCAAAGCACTTCAAGGGATGAACTACAACTGTGCTAGGGCTTCGACAGCAGAACTCATCACAAACACAGCGGTATTTGTGACACTAACCGTGTATAACGGCCCACTTATCACGTACTTATATGTACTCCAGAAGAAGAATTAAGCTCAGAGAACAAGACTCTTGCACACACGCCATGTGCTCGCCCCATCACACTCCCGGAGCGAGCGGCGGACATGTTACGGTGGGTAGGTACGCTCCGGACCGGCTTCTCCGCCGGTGTGGGGGCCCTGCGGGGGCAGCGGCGCTCTCCCGGGGGGCGCTGGAAGTTTACAGGAGCGCAGGTTTCGGAGCCCTCCGGGGTGGCTCTGGCCGACCGAAGCCCCGCGTTACCGCCCCCAGCAGACCGCCAGGGGCCGCCCAGGCGCGACCGCGGGGCGGGGATCAACGGGCACCCCCGGGAGCCAGGGGGTCCCCAGACACCGCCGCCTCGGCGGGCCGGGGCAACCCCACCACCTCACGGACCCGCGGCCGGCCCGCCAGGCCCCCGCACCCCACACGGCACTCCCGCCGGCCCAGGGGGCTCACGGCCCCAGCGGTGTGCACGCAGCTGAGGGGGCAGATCGCTGCGCTGCGGGGGCCAGGGCCGGCCGCGGCCCGCCCGCTATGGCGGCCCCCGCGCCACCACCCCGTGCGCAGGGCAGGCGGGAGAGCACCAGGAGGCCGCCGGACCCCGTCCCGCTTCCCTGCGGGAGGTGCGGGGAGGCCACTGCCCCCCAAGCCCTACCTGCTCTCCGCGGGGAGGGGCGCGCCCGCGGCCTCTCGCGCCCGCCCGCAGCTGAGGGAGCCGAGCGAGGGCCCGGCCCCGCCATCGCCCCGCCCCTCCACACCCCACGGCCTATGGACAGCCAGCACCGCCCCCCTCCCGCCGGCGGCTGCGGCCTGTCCCCGCCCCGGCACGGGCGGCGCGGCCGGCGCGGCCGGGGTGAGGCAGCGCCTGGGGCGGGATGGTTCCGGTTATACCGGGGAGGTTGCAAAACAGGTAGCACTGAGGTAAAAGGAGGCGAGAAACGAGCGCTGCTGCCGGGGGCGAAGCCTCGGGTGGTGCTGTCAGGCTGTGCCGGGAGCCCTGTGTGACCCCGGCAGGCATTCCTGAGCGTACCCCCCTCGACACAGGCCGGAGGTGCTGCTGCCCCAGGGTGACTGCAAGCCTGCGCTCGTCCCGGGTGGAGACAGGCCTGGGAACCGGCCAGGGCCAGGCCGAGGGCGGATCTGTCCGTGCAATGCCCTGCCCATAGCCACCTACACGGGTACTGCTGCAGCACGGCCCCACCGCCGCTCAGAAATAAAGTCAAGTAAAGGCCAGGGGAACTGCAGCTCAGGGAAGCTTTGGTCTGTGGTGAGCAGGGAAATAATCCCACGCTTCTCACACTTGTTTTAGTAACCAACTGGAGGAACGAAAGTAGCAACTTCCATGGCGGCTTCTCAGGGGGTGCTTATCCAGTGCTGTAAACCCGATAAGGATCTAAATCCAAAGACTGGTAATCTCTAAGAAACCCATGCAGTGGAAAACCCATTTTCATATGGCTCGAGCCCAGGCTACTTGAGGGAATTTGACCTGGATGAAAACTCAGACAAGCCCTGCTGTATTTTTATGCTCAACATGGGTCACTATTAAGTAAATATAACTGATGTTTACAACCGTTTATTCGTTGTTGTTTTTTCCAGTGCTAATATTAAGTGTGGAGGGGAGGCAGGACAAATAATGTGAAGGACAAGTAAAAATTAGCTCAAGGAAAGTAGTGGAAAAGTCAAGAGCTGTAAGTGCTCTCAGATCCCAGAGACTTGAAAACTGAAATAACTGGAACACGGAGCTGCAGTTGTGATAGTAGACATGATAACAGATGGCTAGAGAAAAGCTAAGATAATACTTCCCTTTCTTAGAAATGTTCTATACTTTGGAAAAGGCAAAAAAAAATGTAATCCAGGAAAATGCAGGCCTGCTATTTTCACCTCAAGGGCACTTTACAAAAAGAGTTTGAAGTATAACCAAAGAGAGATCAAATGTGAGCTTAGTATTGGCAATTGATGTCTGCCTTTTTTGAGATGCTTGATGTTCTGGACAAAGGAAATGTTTTATGGCTGATACTGAATAATGAACTGTAGTGAAGTGCCTGAAATGGAAATTATTAGAAGTTCTGGAGAAGACTAGCATTTAGGAGAACTTCAATGGAAGTTCAATGCAAGCACAGGGGGAAACAGGGTTGAGTAGAGTTGAATGGAAATTCTGGGCTGAGGGAGGTTACCTGTAACATCCTGGGGTATTATTCTGGGAACTAATCCTTGTTTCATGTTTTCCTTTAGTGCTATTGGTAGAAAAGCCAGCAAACTGATGAGATTAAAAAAATGAAAGAGTTGCTGTTAAAAAGGAATGAACTAATAAGATTGATGTACAGGATCAATTTAAGGAAGCAACTGAGGAGAAAGATGTGATTGTAGTCAACAGTTACATAATGATCATCATTACGAGTACTATGCAATGGCATAAAAAGCAAACACTTATCTTAGGATGTGTAACTGGAGAGTTGTGGCAGGGAAGTATCCATGCCAGCAGGTTCTGCCATCCCCTTGGGAAACTGCACGCAGTTCTGACCACCCTTCTTCAGCAAGAGGCAGCTAATCTAGCATGTCCAGAGATGATTTGCTAGCACAGTCAAGGAAAAGAACGGTCTATTTTAGGAGGTTACCCGAGCATGGCTTGTTTAATGCAGCAGAATGAAAGCTGAGACAGAGGGTATGGTTGCCATAAGCCATAAACCATGGAAAATGGTGTGTGAATTCAAAGGTAATGTTCAATATGAGGATAAAACTGCGTGTGAATACTTTTATGCTAGAAAATGAAAGCAAGTACCTAACAAAGCATCTTGGGTTCTAGAACATCCTTCTGGAGCAGCAAAGGCAAAACCCCAAACATTTTAGCTCAGAGGTGAATCCTGTGACTTAGTGCTGCAACTGCAAAGGAGGCTGGACACCACTGCCTGACAAAACCCCTGCCTGTCCTGACTTCCACCCCTGGGCTCTGCAATGGAAATTTTTTAAAAATATATTTAAACCTCATTCTGTACTTTTCACAATATCCTTTTCAGCCACTCCTACGTGCCAGGATATGCGTCTAAATGAAAGTCTGTTCAGCTTATCCTGTCTGACTCATTCAGTGCTGCCATGGGCAGCAAAGTTGCTGAGCACCTGGAGAACTCAAAACAATAGGCTGCAGCAGCTCTGACCACCTTGGGAGGAAGATGGGGTAACAATGCTTGTGAGCAACAGGCCTGTTTTAATTATGTCACTTCTTGTTTCTCCTTTGAGCAGAAATAGGAGTTCTATTTCTAACCAGTTCTTTCAGCTTCTCAAATTTATGTGTCAGAGGAAAGGGATCATTTAAATGGCTTTGGAAGACGTTACAGCTTCAGGTAGAGCCACTATAGAGCAAGGACTGGGGCAGCAGAGAGGTTCTGAAAGTGAGCGAACTGCGGCTTCGGGACAGCAAGCATGTTCAAAAGAATGATGGATGCTCCAGGAACTACCCTCTCAGCTGGGTGTGAAACGAGGAAGCTGTGTATCCACTCACAGTCAGGACACTTCTCTCCTACCGGTCACTGTCAGTTTTTCCAGCCCTGCCTATTATTTCCCAAGGGACACGCCACCCTTCTTCCCTCCCAGCATCAGCCAGCGCCCTGCCATGTAAATTGCCCTTTCCAGTTTCTGTTAGGTGTGCCAACTCCCAGCTCCTCAGATCACATCCTCCGCTTTTGGATCCACAGCCTCAAGCCTAGCGCTTCATCCAGAGCCACTCGGCTCCTCTCTCATTAGTGCCTAGGCAGTGAAAGATCATCTTCTCTGCAGATTAAATGACTGTTACACACACACGTGTGAGTCAGGACTCGCACCAGGACAGCTACCCCGGCACACCATACTGCTGGGCAGCAGCTGCCATGCTCCAGGCTGCCTGTGGGTTTGACGTGGTTTCACACAGCTCTCAACGCACACATTGTGGTTTGAGACACTCTACGAGAGGAAGCCAGGAGGAATGCTACATGTATCTCAGTTTTCAGGGAAACACTGAGACACTTCAGGTGAGGAAACCCACTGGGAACTGGAAGAACAATGAGGCTAAATAGCTGCTCTCTTTTCTATAGCATCCTAGGACATTTTTCAGGAATATGAATCACACTTCTAGATCCCAAATCAACACTACCACCTTCCACTAGAAATGACAGAAGCCACTGCCTGCCTGTTGGATTGCCAGTCCCTCACCTCATAGGAACTTGCTTTCCCTGAAATTGTTCCACAACCACAAACTAGTTTCCACTTGTGAGAACTGGTGTAACTAACCACTGCCTAGGCTAATGGGCCTCTGTTCCCTTTTAATTTTCTAGATGTATGTAACTCTGGAAATCTATACTTAAAGTTTTATGCTGTTTCACACAGTTATTGGCCCTAATTCTTACTTTTGGCAGTCACTGTCTTAACTGTTGAAACTGGCAGTGAATGTATTGGTTACGACACATAATAAGCTTTTAAATACACATGAATTTCTTAGCAGAGAGAAACTATGACTAAGTGACCAGAATACACATTCCAAAAATAATAGACAAATGCAAGTAAAAAAATGCTGCTGAAGTGGTCATATGATTTTTCTTGGCTCCTTTGGGTCATCTGAGTGTACCAACAGCCCTGTGCAGGCAAACCCCCAAAAATGACTCTATTTTTCTACTTATATTTCTTCCTCTGTTAATTCCTTTATAAAGAAATTACTTCAGAATAAAATAGCTATTTGAAGTTGTTGTTATCACTCAAGCTCCCCATAATTCCTCAGTGAGCAGAAATTCAGTTTCCCTAGAAGTCATTCACAAATATAAACCTTAAATTTTTAAGACCTGGTACGAGCATTTGTGCGTATTTTCCTTTTAAAGCTTGCAACCTCTCAAAAGCAGTCCCTCATTATTATTTTTCCTTGTTTTCATAATTTTTAAGCTTATATTACTAGTTACGCACTGAAATTTCGTACAATTTTTAATCAATTGACTCTTTCTTCATAAGGCCCTAAAATCCATACCATGGTTATGGCATTGGTAACACCTCTGAGGTCTGAGTACTGCACATCTCTGTCCAGGTTCAGGCCTTACTCCTGCATTTTCTAGGGCACTTGTGGTGCCACTTGCAGACTAGTCTTTGGTTTTTGTCATCTCTTGCACCAACTATATCTGACAGGGTTTGAACATTCAAGTTCTTTCCTTGAGGAGTGCTACATGACCAGGCATCTCCCTCAAAATGAGAACACTACCAATTTTAACAGTAGGAATAAAGAATATGAATGGAAGAGCAAAAGTAATTCATACACTATCCACATGCAAGGGAAAGCCTCCCTTAATCCTTAATTATCTTATTTTTGGTGCTTTCCTAGGGTCTGTTCCTCAAGCACAGTTTTGTATTCATCAGGGGTACTTATAAAATGGCTCAAGACAGCAAGTACACAGGTAACAACACATGGGCATCTATTTGAACATGACCAACTGTTTCCTTTTCAACTTATGTTCTGCAAACAGCAGCATTGTAAACCAAAATATATTACTATAGTAACTGCACCAGGGATGACATCAACATATAGCAATCATAAATTATAGGTTACAAATTCATCTAATGCTCCTACACTCAAAAATATTTCCTTGTCATTCTCCTTATTGATATTATCTTCTACCACTATTTTTTACCTAAGTTACCTGTTTTGTCTTCTCTTTTGTTGCATGACCATAAGGAGAAGCATTTTCCTTAGCATTTTTCATGAGGTAAAGCACTTGGATTTTTCTAAAACAGCCTCAGACATGTAAAGCAATAGATAACTACTTAGTAACAAGAATATTGATGAGGAAAATGCAGTTTCATATGTGGTTGGAAACAAGTGCATCAAAGTTCCTGCTCTCAGAAAAGCTAAAAAATTTGCTGCAACATTAAATAGTCATATTGTGTATACACGCAAACTGCAATTAAAGTTAGGATAAAACAGATGTCTTGTTAAAATGCGTTTTCTATGACCCTGGATTTCTATTTAATAATAAATACATAATAAACTGAATATTGGTTTAATACTAATATTTAAAATAATAAATTAGTGCAAAATAAATAATCATAAACCAGGCAGGTTTTTGCTTTTTTTTAGCTATGCATGTATTTCCTGTAAAATGTTAATGCATGACCTAAAAATAACTAGAAATAACTAACAAAAGTGACATGGCTGTAAAATCAAAGGAAAAAGTGAAGAAAAAGATCTTCCCAAATACAACAAACAACTCACATGAAGATGTCAAAATTCCCAATGTGAACAATGGAACTGTTGGAGCTGGTTTTGGATGAAAAGTCACAAGAGATTTCATAGTACAAGTATTAAACAGCTACATAAAGATCTCTCTCAACTCCCACTGCAAACAGAAGAGGTGCACTAAGGCTAGTTGCTTGACCTGCTGTGCTTTCCTTGACTTGCTGTGGAGGGCTATAGCATCCTGACCATTAGGATCACTGGTATGAAGTAGCGGCCTAAATGTGCTTCATTTCTCCACTTTGAACACATTAGATTTGTGCCTAAAAGGGAATGCAAAAAGAGCTGGCACTGTTGTGTAGAAACCACAACATGGCAAGACACAGAATCAGCCAGAGCGTGAGCTACATGACTTGCAAGAAGCAGAGCCAAGAAGTAATTATCTG
The DNA here is from genome assembly GCA_028020825.1 of Podargus strigoides. Classification (NCBI taxonomy): domain Eukaryota; kingdom Metazoa; phylum Chordata; class Aves; order Caprimulgiformes; family Podargidae; genus Podargus; species Podargus strigoides. The sequence goes on from CM051619.1 coordinate 105,392,831, forward strand.
ATGCTTTCCAGAAAAGCATTGAGGGAAATGACTATGCCATAATGTATATTAAGTACAATTCATGTGTTCCAGAAAAATTACTTTAGAGAAAGCATATGGAGTTTTAAAAAATTTCCTGCTAATCAGTGTCATGCCTTGTCCCCTGTAAAACAAGGTAATTTTGCTGCCCCTGTTGAACAGAAAAGAGATTTGAATAATAAGGCTGCAGAGAACAATGAATTTCCATGATATTCAGCTATTGCAGTCCAGCACCAAGGAATGAATCACGTAAGAAGTTCTTTAAAGTCTGAGAATGTTTTATAGGCTTGGCAGCATGCAAAGATTTTGGGGAATTAGCTAAGATACCCATAGTTGATGACCACACAGTTAGAAATCACGTCGCTAGAGAGAAGCAGTAGGCTTCTAGCCAGTGCTAGAGTTGGCCACTGTTGTCTATAACCTTTGCGACGCTGAGAAATGGTCACCTTCTGTAGAAAAGCTGGAAATGGAAAGATGAGTCCTTTTAGGCCAGTCTGAGTAATGAACAACGAAATTGGGGGTGATTGCTATTATCACGCTCATCCATGTGCCACCCTTCATAAATAAAATACCTGGAAAAGATAGATATCTTCCGCTTCATCCAATTCCTACTTTGACTTCAATTTCTCTTTCAGAGTGGTTTTATTCTGTCCTGACCTCAGAAGCAATTCAAAAAACAGTTTTGTTTTGTTTTTCAGAAATGGTTCTGCATTTTTAATTGGTTAGCTTTTTTTCTTAGAGTATTAACCCATAAAGTCTTGCAGTTAAGAGAATGAAGCCCTGGCCAGTGAAAAAGAAAGGCAGGTAAGCGAGTCACTTTTGTGACTTCAAATTTTATCCCAAGATACTCAGAAGGAAAAAATTAATTTTCATTTATTTATTTTTTTTAATCTGATATTCTACAGTTTAGATTCACTAGATGCAGACTCTGTCTTAACAGCGTATTTAAAACTTATTCTAAAAATACTGCTGTCGTGCGGTTTGGATTTTCAGGCTGGGAAGCTATCTAGACAAGAAAAAAAATACTTTCCATGAATGATCACCTGAGGGGAAGAAAAAAAAAAATCAAAATCCTATTTGGGAGTCTTAGAAGGAAAAGTAAACAGCTTGTCACTTGCAAGGAGGGGAAAATTTTTAAGACCTTCAAGGCAGAAGTCTAACAGACATCTCTAACCCATTTGATTTCATGTCTTGTGTACTCTCCAGTGGTTACATACTCAGTCAAGGTCACCTTTCTCTTGGTTAAGGAGTATCTAGTGGCATTTTCATACCTGTTTAAATAGTTTCACTTCAAAAAGGCTTCAAAAAACAGTCTCTTCCTTTGGATCTCTGCATTCAGTTGTATGTTATGATTTTGCAACAAGAAAAAAAAGGAGGGACAGGTACTGAGTCTTTTTGCCTCCCAATATAGTGCAGAAAAAAATCTGCCTTTATAAATACAACACGGGTGCTGACTGGCTGGTGCCTGCTTACCCTAATGAGCTTAAAATCTTATTTGTAGTGGACATCTGTCAAGACAGAAGAGAGGCACGCAAGTCCTCTTAATCCATTAGCTCTAAATCCAGCAGAGCTTTCACACTCCTTTTCTGAATTGAAAAAGAAAACCTGAGTCAGAACATACAATGGAACAGTGCACAACTTCAAGAGCATGTCCAAGGCAGTAAGCACATGAGGTTTCGAGGCAAACGACAATGAAAACTGACAAGAAAACTGGGACTGTGATGGAAAACTCATGAGAAAAAGCCAGTCTGCATGAAACAGTGAGTTTGATTCTTTGTTGTGTTTTCCCTAGTTCATCAGGATTTTTAATCAAAAATAAAGCCAAAGACAGAGAAAGGATGGGCTGCACACCTTCTCACAGTGAGATTGCTAATGCTATTGCAAGAAGTGGTCTTAAGGCTTTGAATAAACCCAAAAGTGTTTTGCGTATTGATCCAGGAGATAAAGGAATCCCTCTGCTGGTTAAAAGTTCATCTTGCTACAATATTGATGAACTCCACCAATATGGGATCCAGAGGAAAAACTACCTGGGAGAAAAGGAGGATAAACTATCAGAGCAGGACAAAAATGATAATTTGCAGTTATCTTCCAAGGCTCATTCAGATCCCCAGATTTCCAAGGAAAACAAGAAAATTGAGAGGACATCCACAGATGCTGAAGTTGTTATGTCCAAACTGATTGAGTCTCAAAAACACATCACTGAGGCCATACAGATTAGAAAGCAAAGCTCCTGTGAATCAGAAGCATCAGCGTTCATTTGGGATGACAATAATGAAAGCAATGCAAAGCAAATCCCAAAGAAAGGAAAGAAACAAAAAAATCATAAGCTGGCAAAGCAAGGTCGACCTAGCAAAATTAAAGAAAAGTCCATTTTGGCTCCGTGTGAGACAGAGGAAAAGGTTGATTTCCCAGAACGGCTTGTTAAGGCTCATCAGAGTGCGTACGCCTACTTAAATCCCAACCTCTCCAAGTATGAAACTATACTTCACATGGCCAACCAGGCTACCCAAACGCAGCTCTTCCTACAGCAGATGGTGAGCTTTCTACTGCTTCGTTTTGATGAAATCAACCGTCTCTTGGAAGAAGTTGCCAGTGATGGGGAAAGTCTTCTCAAAGATGTAGGTGGGAATCTGGCATGGCCAGCAAAAAAAGGTGATTCGAAGGAGCACCCTGATCTTCTGCAACAACTACTGCAGTACACGGTCAATAAAATGCAGTTACTGAGTGGGACACTGGCCTCCCTCACCTCTGATGCCCTGCAGGAGACGTGCAGCTACCTGCAGTCTGCTGCAAGCAACTTGGAAGGAAAACTGAAAGCAAAGCAAAGCTTTGATGAGCGCCTGCTACGGACAGTAAAGCTGCTTGAAGCCTCAACAGTGGGATCCTCTCAATCCCTCGCTGATGACAGGACTCTCTATTCTGAGGACAGTGGCATTGGTGTGGACAATGAATCCCTCAAAGAGTTCAGTGCTGTCAGCCAGCATGGAGGACAAGCAAGCTGCGATTCCTGTGCACATGGACATCTGTCCCGAAAGCACACCAGAACAGTGGAGCATGCGTGTGATGGGACAGTGTCACCAGGCACAGCCACATCCCGTGACTGTGCACCCGAAAGGCATTTTAAGGATGTATTTTATTCATCTGTTCAGAGTAAGGAAGTGACTTCTTCTCAGGGTGGAGTGCCAGAAGGCATTTCTACCGCGCCCCAATATGCAAACTTGAGCAAAAGCTGTTCCTATAACTCCTTCCAGTCTGACTCTACTCAGGATGGTGAACATTTCAAAATCTGTGAATCAACAGATTTTCCTTCTGATGATGATGATGACGATGAAGGGAGCACCCTAGGGGAGGATGATGACAACACAAGTTTATCAGAAATGAGAAAGGATGGTCTGCCAAGGAGGCCCCTGTCTTCACCTGCGGACACTGATAACACACAAAGGCAGTCCATCAAGAGGACAGAGAATGCAGAGACAGAGGAAATTATTCTGAAGATGAAAGATGCCATCAGTGAAAAAATCAAGTTCGTCCCAGCTAAATCCAAGCGTAAAGAATGGATAGAGGATGAGAGTGGAAAAGCAGTCCTAACAGCAAGGCCCAGTACAGCAACGGGCAGCCAGAAAACCTTCAGGAAACAACGACGGTCCAGGTCTGAGGAGTCCCTCAGAAGCAAGGCAGAGGACCCAACTCTCCTAGAGCTTCAGAGAACTCAAAAAGAGCTCAGCAAAAGGCTGGATACGTTTTATGGAAAGAAGGATACAGATAACAACCCAGAGCCTTGCAAATCAAGAACAGCACCTTGTTCACAGGATGAGCAAATTACATCTAGGTCCTCTAGCAAACTGAAGACGTGCCTCTCAAAAAATTTCAGCATCCTGCCTAACCAGGATAAAGCCCCTAAGTTCATGGCTGACCAAAATCCAGCCCATCGGCTGGATGAAAAAAGTGGCAAGACACCTTTAAAAGCTACTGTGCCCACCCCAGAGACATCAGGAGAGAAAGAAAAGGAGCCTCCTGGAGCACCAACGCTCAGCAGCAGCAGCTGTGTCCCCCGACAGTCTGTCAAAAAGCTTATTGAAACGTTCAGTCCTACTGAAGATCTTTTGAAAGCTGCACCTTTAAGATCTTTAGGACCAGTCAAGTGCATCAGGAAATTTGAACTTCCTGTCATCCCACCCACCATTTCGTTTCAGAGAGGCCTGGCACCTTTAAATCTTAAGCATCGTATTTCACCGGTAGAAGAAACAAACCCTTCAAACACCAATGGAGTTTCTTCCACCTTTACAAAGGCTTTTTCTCCTGCATCAGCTGCAGAATTAAGCAAGCAGGACGCAAAGCAAGAGACTGATGAAGACATTGAGAACCTGCCACCACCACCACCTGAAATGTTAATGGACACTTCTTTTGACTTATCTGAGCCTGAAGAAACTGCAAGAAGAGAAGGAAACTCTTCAGAAGATGCCAAAAAGCCCACCAAAAAGGAATTTCATGCTACTAAGAGATCACATGTTTCCCCAAAAATGAAAGCCTCCCTTCAGTGCATTGACTTATTGCCAAGTAAAAATATCAGTGGCCCCAGTGCAATCACGAGTAAAGGTCTAAAGAATACTGGAACAGGGGACGAGAAATTGCAGAGGTACTCTCTGGAGCTGAACCCTACCAGCGTGCACATCCCTAGCCAGGAGGAGATATTGGAAACTCAGAGAAAAGAGGCTGCAGATTTGTACAAGCAAACCCATAAAATTATTCCTCTCCAAAATCCCAGTGGGGTTTCAAAACCACACAGCAACAGCTCAGAGAGCAGAGAGCCCAATTCACCTACGACTTCAGTGCAACACCAGAAGCATGGTTCTCCCGATTCGCTCAGGAAAAACGAAAAAGGCTCAGCGTTTGTCAGGAGGGTCTCCCCAACGAGAACTCCGCCTTCTTCTCCACCAACCGAGAAACGGCTTTTCAGCCCCCCAGCACACCACAGACACTCTCTGCAGGCTTTTAGCAGCCCGCAATCAAGCTCACCCACCATGCAGAGGAAACCCAGTCCCCCCTCTAGCCCCAGGGTGCCCAGTCCACCCTTGCAGAAAAAGACGCCCTCTCCGCCACCTCAACGAAAACCACTCAGCCCTCCCATGGGGCAGAAGCAGAGCTCGCCAATGCTGTACCGGCTACTGGGCTCCTCAGCCTACCACCGAGATGCAAGCCCCCCTCCATTCCCCACCACCCCCTCCCCACCAACCTCCCCATCCCACTCCTATAAGGGATCAAGAACTGGGCTGGATGCTGGGGATGAGCACCAGCTCTCCTCCTTCAAGAGGGGCAGCAATGTCCGTTCAATATTTTGCCCAGCCACCTCTTCCTTATTTGAAGCCAGACCTGCAGTGGTACCCACTAAACCTGCTGCGGACGTAACCAGCCAGCCTGAAGCTTCACAGCCTTCCCAAAAGAGCAGTCTGTTTTTCCGGCAGCCCGGAGAGCGGGTCAGAAAGCTCTCCCTGAGTGCTGCCAACCCTCAGCCATTCGTGAAGAGAAGTTTTTCTGACCGCCGACCACGGGTCCAGTTTCATCTTCCAGCTCCCGTAACAGCTGGCAGCGAACCTGCACTTAACCAAGTGAGGTAAGAAACTTTCATTTGAGGCCAAGAAAGGAGAAGTATAGCACTGCATTGGCTTTCTAAACTCCTGATGGGTATTTAATGTCATTAAGAGATTTCCCAGAAAAGTGCCCTGTTCAGTGCCCCTGACATCTGAGCAAAGATAATATTGTGGTTGCACTAGACAATCACTGTAGGTCCCTTCCAACTGAGATATTCTATTCTATTCCATTCCCCCAGACTTCGGTAGACTACCAGTCTTGAATAAAGGGAAAAGTTAACTTTCCATGGCTTGTTCAAGCCTTACACTTATGCATCTGCTGTGGAACCCTAGGGAAAATTCAGTGTTGGTTTCATGGCACAGAACTCCCCTTATTTGCATAGGGGCTAAGGACATCCACATTCAATTCTTAAAAGCTCTGAAGTAATCCTCAGGCAATAAACATCTTCAAATAACCATGAAAAGGTAGGCTTGGACCAAGACGAAGGGTATCATGCCTAACATCAGTCTCTAAGGTAGTAAACTGTTCAGCTGAAATCTGTATTAGAATGTTTCAAATCAGCTGGCAAGAATGACAGATAATGTGTAGGCAAGGATCTGTATGGATGTAATTGCAGCTTGAAATTCTGAGCTTCTCATGTAGGCTTTCAGATCTAGGTTCTGATTTGAAGTCTGATAGCTCCATAGCCCAAGCCCAGTTTTCAAAGTGGAAAAACCTCCCATGGCTACTGGAGATTCATTTCTCTGAAAAAAGTCAGTATAAAGAAATTGAAGCACCAACATGTGCCATTTCTATGTTTACAGCCATTGGTGGCCATTTTTTAAAAATCTGGGTTTAGTTTTGAATTTTCTCTAGCACTTTAAAAAAAAAAAAAAAAAAATCACAAAACCAGCCAGGAAACAGAAACAGGTACTTGGGAATACTCAAAGATCAGCATAACAGCCTGAAAGTACAAGGTGTTGTTATTCTAGTTTCTTAGCATTTTAGGATGTTTAAGTCCACTAAGCTCTAAGAGGAGTAATACCCTTCTCAGGTAACCTTTCCTCGTGTGAGGAGTATTTTTACTCTTGCCACAAACCAGCTGAAATCACACGAATTGCCCCATGAGTAGGAACTGCAAGGTCAGTGCTAACAGGAGATAAAATTGCACAAGCACTCAGTGCGCTGCGAGTACAGGGACAGCCGTGGATACTGAAGTCTGGTGTCTGGGCATTCCCTCCCCAAAGACAGAATAAGGACCAAGTTTCCCACACTGACAGTAGAGCAATATGATGAACAAAACATGCAAAAACCACTGAGAAATGCAAACCATTTTGCATTCCCAGTTATAATATTGCACCATATTCTGACATTTGAAGATTTCCTAGAAGTCCTGTACCTTGTTGCTGGCTTTTCTGTTGTTGTTATGTACTGTGTGAAGTCAGCTTTGCCCACTCCCGTGCCTGCTAGCAGAAATAAATGTTTTCAAAAGAGGCTTTATGTCAAACCTTGCAAGACAAAAGCCCTGGCAGTTTTATGGATCAATTTTAAAAACAGTCTATTGTAAATTTCTAGCTAATTTATGCTTCAATGGGGTGTATTATCTTTCTATTGTAGTCTGTTAGAGCATAGAGAATAATATAAAAAAAACCCCACTATAAATAAAATCATCCCTTTCATGAAAAAAATTATATATCCTAGTGTTATGATATAGAGCATTTTGGAAGAACGAAATATATCCTGAGCCAAATTCAGCTTACCATTTACACAAATGGACATGAAAAGTAGTCCTACTGAATTAGTCCAAATTTATATCAATATAAGCAAAAGGGAAATTTAGCCCATTAATTACCACATGCACTGATTTAAGATGCAATACACTACTTTGTGTTTTCTTACACTTAAAATAAGCTGTCTGGAGTAAACTTTTACACACCTTGCGTTGAATGGCCTAACACAAATATCACAGCAAATGTGCTGACAGGCAGAGAAGGACCATTTTAAGAGTCAGCATGTGGCAAAAGCTCTGAGAACCCGTCACATCACTGCTGGTCATCTCCTCCCACTGAAGACCAGAGTAGTTACCACAGCTGTGGGCACCACATCCCCATTGTATACCTAAACCTCCTCATTCTGGCCATGTTTGCATCTGGTCTCAAACTCACAAGCTATTGCTATCCAGCTGTCAGTCTCCTTTCCTTCATCCTTTTCCTTGCTCTACATCTCCTCTCAAAACAGAACAATGCCTTTTTCTGGTCTCTGTGGGGTTTGTGTGTGTCATTAGCAGCTTCAAGCACTAGTCGCAGGAGGGAGGGGAGACAGTCAAAGTTGCAATAACATCATTCTTTTATAGGTAAAATATTTTGAAAAGCAGTGAGTTAACGAGTTTCTCCATGCTCCCAAACTTCAGGATATATCCCTTCCCTTTTTCCATGCCCAATTAAAACATCCATTAGCAGAGAAGCAGATTGCTAAAGATACTCTGGCAGGAGCTTGTACAAGCAACCTGTTCCTCATCAGGCAGCTGAGTCCTCTCTCCCATCCACCCTATTTTAGCAGAAACACCAAAAAGAGGTGACTTCCATCTCATTTTGCTAGCTAGCATTGCCAGGCATTAAATGTCAGTGCTGAGCACAGATTTGCATGTCTCCTGCACACTCACTGCTCTTCTAGGAGGCAAAAAGTGCTCCTTTCCCAAGCATCTCTCCTGCCCATCCCATGCTCTAAGGAATATCAGGACTTAAAACATCATTAGCCCTAACTAGGGCTGGAGCTAGAGCTTTTGTGTTTAGTCATGGGGCACCTGGACAAGAGTTTCAGTTTCAGGTTTCAGTGCTCAAGTCAGTACAACTGGTTCCCATTTGGACAGCCTGTGGATGGACAGACTGAGCTAACTGCTGGTTTCTCAGCTTGGTCATTTGACAGCAATCAGCAATTATTGGCATCTTATCAAGGCATAACGTGTGCAATTGCTCTGCTCATAGAAATCCTGTTAATATGCAATAGGATTTCTGTGTATGCGGTTAAACGAAATAATATTTCATTGAGACTGCTAATCTCCCAAAAGGTAGAGCAGAGATAGAAGATTAAATGCTATTGCCTTTAAGATATCGTTCAAGGAGGGCTTGAGAATGAGACCTTCTGCAATCGGGGGATATTTGAATCTGAATTAATTTCATGACAGGTCACGTATCACATACCTCTTCATTCAGCAGTTCAAATCCTTAAAGTCCTAGCAGTCAGAAGAGTAACATACCAGGTTGTCTGTAGCTGAAAGTTAATTCAGTTTAGCAATTTATGTACTTAAAATACAGTAATGATTCCCAGAAAACTCTGGAATATTTCCCACATTGAGCTTAAACCACTTTAATTAGTTACAGCAACACAGGGCACATTTCAGCACGAAGGCCCATGGCATGAGATATTCATGACTAGCTCCACTGCTATAATCAATCTTGATCCATAAAGTCCCTGTGCCCCTAGAAATTGCCAGTGCAGCCTCAGGAACATCATTCACACTTTCTGTGTCTCAGTTCTGTCTCCAGAGTGGCAGATTTATACCACCAGAATACACATCCCACAGTCATGTTGGCATACTCAGAAATCACTGTAACCACACTAAGCAGACGCATAACAGAGATAGGACCTTTCCTCCAGTGGAGTCTGGAACAGGACTTTTCACTCAAATCTGTCTCTGTCTACAAGTGAACCCAGATTCACACTGATCCCCTGTTAAACATCCAAAATATTTACTTTCCAAGAGAAGTTTTGGGAGAGGACAGTACAGTGCATTTGACATCACAAGAATAAAATCTGGATGGAGCATATAAAGAGCATGTATACAGGAGGAGACAGGGAATGATGCAGTATCATGCAGCATTTGTGCTTCATGGGTTAACATGGTCTAATCGGTGCTGTTTTAAAACGTCACGATTCATTAGCCTCTTAACTTAAGCATCTTTCCTTCTGCAGCTTGGAGGAGAGCCCTAGAAAAGCAAGTGACTGTTGGAACAGCCCTTGTGCTCCTGAAATCAAAGAGTCCAACCGATCCTCTTCCCACCCTGAGCTCTATGTTGTGGGGCAGGGGCTGCAGAGAGACTGACAGCAGAAGCACCTGCGAAGGCAGAGGCACGAGCAAGGCCAGAGGCCCTGGAGGGAAGAAGTAGCCTTACCCAAGCCTCCAAAAGGTGGCTTCATTTTTTCTCACAAAGAAACAATATGATGGCATTGCATCTAAAAACCCAGACCGGCCCCAACAGTCAAATAAAATAACAGCAGAGTGGTAGCCAGCTGCTTCTCCTTTGGATTTCATTTCATGGTTTAAGTCAAAGATCTACATTCAGCAAAAGAAATGCTTTGCAGCTGGGCGAGTTTGGTAAAGACAGGACCTGTAGCCAAGTCTTTTGTTTTGTTGTTTAGATAGAGGAGTTCAAAACCTATCAGAAATTATCATTATTTGATATCTTCATTCATTCAGGAGGCATCACAGTTTCAGTTATATAAAAGTGGCTGTTGCAGCATTTCCAGGGGGGAGGTAAAATCCTGAACCAAGTGAGGTTTATTGCAAAAACATTAATGGCTTCAACAAAGCCACATATTTACACTAGGTATTTATCAACATACAGAGAGAGAACAAGGTCAAATGCAAGTTAAAACAAAATAATCCCTTTTAAAGGAATAAAATTAGGGATCTTATTCCCTCAAAAAGGCTTTGATCTTCTAAATCACCTTTGATTATCATGTAATCTCATCACTTCTAGTTTCCAGGGTGTAAGACTTAATCCTGATTTAGAGTAGTTTTGTAATAGCCCAATCAAACAACATTATAAATCCTGAGGCACCTAAGGACATGTATCTTTATTTTTGTACAAGAAGAGAATGCTACCATAGAGAATCCTGTTGTCCCCAAAACAGGTTTATATTCTTTCTGATTTATGCAGTTTGAGGGGATTTATTGTAATTTCACTGAAGAGTCTAGACAGATTCTTGTTAATAAAAACACAAGGTATTTACAATCGATTAATCCTAGGCTTTTACAGCACCCACTGGAATACAGTTTCAGAGTTTACTGGATCTTGCTCACCTCACTAATTTATCATCACAATTAAGATGCAACTTCTGATTAATGTAATTTTAATTAATTTAATTTGGCATGTTTTCATATGCAACTTCAGCACAGAACAAGATCCAGAAAAAACCACATTTGTAGTCCTATTTTGATAAGGAATAGTTTTGATTTTCCCTACAGTTTTCATGATGGTGGTATCTGGGCACTTCACCTTCACACAGGACTTTTAACCCTTCCTGCCCACCTTCATGATGGGGAGCTTATACAGCTCATGTTATGCTGTATAAGGGACCCCTTTGGATACTGAACTCTGGAGTTTTAGTCTGGTGCCTTAGTCACAACCATCCTGCAATAAGTTCAGTGCCATTTTATGCCACAGACACAAGGAAACCTTAATTGTTATGTTTAAGGTGAGGGGTTGACTATAAAGAAGTAACTCGGAGTGAATAGATGCTTTGGATTGTCAGAGGTTTGTGAGCTTGAGGTAGCAAAGGAGCCATACCCATACTGAACACCTAGCAGATGTCAACAGATCCACTTCTCCCTCATCAGAAGAGTAGTTCTCTCCCAACTGCATAAAAATACAAATACATTTTTGCATGCATTTTGGGTTTGTCTGTTCTGCTGGAAGTAACCACCCAGAACAGAAACAAACCAGAAACATGATAGTGGAAAACCAGCACTTTGCATGCCTAAACATAGCTTTGAAGATGGAAACTTAAGAGTGGGAGGACAGCTTCTACTCACCTACTACAATCATTTTATCTCTTTATGGTTTCATGCTGAAACTTTCCAGCATCCATGATGGGTGATCAGAGAAAGCATTTATTTATATCCCCCAAGCACCAAATTCTGTGGTGCAAGAGCTACAGCAGCACATGGAGCAACACTTCACCTCAGCAGTCAAGCTGGAAACCTCCTCACACATGTGCTAGCTGGCCATGGAGTCAGTCAAAGCATCTTTCCTCAAAAAAACAGGCTCCCGTGAAGACGTGGTATATGAGCTGGCATCCTACCACAGCATCTCTCCCAGCTTTGACTAAGGCTGTGGTCATCAAGAGGCTCACTGCAAACATAACCCCACCTAAATACTGCAGCTGCTGAAGCATTCTGATGCTGCCCTAAGGATGCTGCAGCAAACTGAGCACTGTATTCAAGAAACAGAGCTTCTCCAGGAGTGACCTACAAGTTTGTAATGTGAGCTCATGGCTATATATAGCTAATGGATTCTCTTCAGTACAGGTAATGTACAGGACTCTTGCAAATAAGGTGTTTACCTTCGATTTGTATTGCAAGTATGAAATTAAGAGTAACTATAGTATGCAGAAAATGATAGTTTGGCCCACCACTTTTTTAAAAAAAATACTTTTGGGTTTTTTTTTTTTACATTACAGTTTTTTTGGACACTTGTATTTTTCATGAATACAATATTTATGTAATATAATTGTTTTATAAGACCATACTCAACTTTAAGATTTATTTTTTACTGATGTAAATAAATCAGAGTTTTTATACACAAGGTATGAGTTTGATCTGTCTTACATTCTGCATACGATCAGCTTAAATCTTAGCCCAATGTTATACTGTTGATTCCTTAGTTAACTAACTAGTCAGAGTTTATTATAAAATTATTTACACAGAAATCAGGGATGAAAAGGGTAAGGAAGGCCCTCCTGTTGAGTTATGAGATTCAGAATGGACCTCCTTGCTTTCTAAACTACTCCACAGAGAGAAGTCTAGGTGCATCTGGATCCAAGTCCCAAACTGGGTCAATGGTTTATGTCTAAGGGAATGAGATACAGGCATTTCAGTGGTATTAATTCAACATGCTATTATGGATCCTATAGAACTTTGAGGCAGCAGCAGTTTAAGATTTATTACCCCTATTATGATAAATCACAAGGTTAGATTGTATGATTTTCTAACAATACTTAATCAGCCAATAATCCAAAATCTGTTATAATCAACAATCTGTTATAATCAACACAGCTATAAAAAGTCCATTTGCTTCCTTCTTCTGCACCCCAGTAGAAGCTTGTCTTATTTTGTATTTTACTGGTACATCAATTAATTTAGGTCACATTTCCATTAAGCAAATATGTCTTTTCTAGGCTACAAGATCCAGCCTGGACAGTGACAGACCAGAGCATAGGTCAGCTGTGCTTCCACCCCTCCCCTGCCCTGATTTAAGCTTGAGCTACCTGACAATTTTGTACTTGGTTCACTACAGCTTCCTTGTACAGCCACAGCTAACTCAGGCACGGGGTGGTGGTTTTGTCCTCGGGGTTAAAATCAGAGTGCACCTGCTGCAGTGGAGTCCCATTGCAGAAGGGTTGAGCACACACTGAAACAGTATCAGTTTTCCAGCCAGCGCTTCATAGCTGTGAAAACAGTAGCTAACAGCTCCACACTGCACTTTTCTGCAGACCTTTAACAAGCTGGCAGCTGCCCTTGCTTTCCCTGACACTGCTCAAATCAGAGACCTTTAAGGGACTTGTCATTTCATACCCTCAGCATCTGAAGATGACTAGAACAGCAAAGCACTGCACATACTCCAGTTCCTGAGCTTCAATAATGCAACTACCTCAGATACTAGCAATATGGTTGAGAATGCTATGCAGATTATTAGTAAAACCAGTGTATTATAGTGTTTGCACTGCCACACCTCTTGTCATCTAAGGCATTTCATAATCATTTATGAAGTTTTATCATTAAGAGGAATATTCTGAGAAGTTATCCCCTTTTGCTATAGGAAGGAAAGAAATCGCAGCACAGAGATAAAGTAACCTGTTCTTACTGTCACATCTGATTGGTAAGGAACTGCCAAGGAACTACTTCTAGGTTAACACATCATTAATCCTTCCACATCAAATACTCAGTGCCATCATGACTATAGCATGCAGAGATGCAATTGCAGATGTGAACTTCAAACTGAGATTTTAATCTTCCTGGGAAAGATCCTGAAGGTTTCATAACACTTGCAGTATGGATTAGGGACTCACTTCCATGTTGTCCTCAGGTAAAGGTTAATAAAAAACTCACAACTGTATATTGGGTCATCTGAAAATTGGGGCAAAGATCCCAAGTTTGCATTTCTTGCCCACTGCCATTTTTGAATAAATAATGAAAATATTCCTGTCAAAAAAGGTGTGCAGAGACAGGCAGTAAATACTCAGGAGCACAAGGTGATCAAGACTCAGGACCATGTGATCCCTCTGATGCCATTTCCATTCATCTTGTACATGTCTGCCTTGCACCTCTCCTGTTCCATCACTGCTAGCACAAAATTACCTGCAGCCCTCACTGCCCCTAATTGCTCTCCACTTCACTGATGTTCTGAATTGCAAAATCTGGCCTCTTACCTCTCTTGATCATATTTTTTCTCTTTCTTTAATAATATGGAACTCTGTGACTGCATTAAGTAACCTTGTGAAGATTTCTGAAGTTAGACTGTATAGAGTACCCCCTTTATCAAGGTTATTTTGAAGGAGAAAGGGGCGATAAGCCTGTCTTACTCCATATGAATCCCTCATGCTGTAATAAAGTTTTCCTTGAGGCATAGATGAGCTGATTATATAGCAATTAAAGAGAAACTGAAAGCTTTCAATGTTATAGGCTGCCCTTCATTCTTATGACTACTACTGAACCATTGAGTCTTTATGAATGAACCAAAGCTGAAGCCTAAGGGTGCTAACAAAGGCCTGTCCTTCCCCTGGACAAAGCAGTACCTGTAAAGCTGTGAACAAAACCTTTCAGGCATTCCAGCAAACACACAAAGATATGTAGCAAGGCCAAGATGACTCTACAGATGAAACCTAAACCAACAAATTCACTAGCTGCTTGGCTTTTAAATGTGAATCTAAGAAGTCAGTCTAACGGGGCAATTTCCACCAATAGCCTGACCCATATCTCTTAAATCCAACTGGAAATTAAATCTGTCAGTACAATACAATGGCTTTGGTTTTTAAAAATATTTTCCTCCACTTTGAAGCTTTGTGCCTCTTTTCTTGTAAATATAATTAATGTGAACAATCAAAGCACATGGCAATGCATCTTCCTGGACTTTGTTGAATATTTAGGTTTTTTATCAATAACCTGATAGCCATACAGATCTCTTCAGGTGTTTTCCAACCAAGGCCATTCTATTGATTCTATGATCTTTATATTTCAGAGAAAACACATGCATATACATATATGCATTAATTATCATAAGAGACCTGGCATACAAGTAGGTTTCCATAGCAGAGTTTTTCATATGGATAAGCCAGGGAACAGGGAGCATCAGGGATGCCCTGTTGTCACACACTGCTCTGCAACTGAGCAGCTAATAACACACAGGATTCCTGGTAAGCAGTTACCTATTTCTGACTCTTAGACAAATTCTGAATCAGTCCACATAGCACATTAACAACAGCTGGTAACAGGGTATCTTTAAGGTGCAAAGGAAAGAATTAATCTAAAAAACACCATGGACAATTCAAAAAAAAAAATCCAAACAACACTACATTCTTCATGTTGAAAAACTCAGTACTTCAGAACTATTTATCCTACCAATAGCCAACAGAGGGAGAAAGCATGTACTGCATCTCTGAGCTCTCCTAGCCGAGACAAGTCAAGAATTTCCCATTTCCAGCCCCACAGAGTACCCTTGATAGCCAAATAGCTAGATTAAGCTTTTACACAGAAAAAAAAAAAAAAAAAAATCCCCTGGAAACATCACAGCACAAGGAGTGCAGTAGGCATTTAGATGCTCAGGGTATTCCCAGCTTCCCTTGGCTGTCCAATGCCTCTGCAGCCCATCTACTCCCAGCACACAATGTAAGCAATGAAGCTTGTTGTAATCTCTTCAGAGGTTGTTTACAAACCAGTAAAAACAGAAAGGTACTTCTTCAAACAAACAGTGCACTAGTAACTTTAAGAGTCCTTAGGTTTAATTTAGACTCCTTGCAGTGAAAAGGAAACTAGGACTTGTGTGAGCTTCTCTTTCTTCAGATGATGCTTCCCAGGAGACTGATATGCTCCAGAAGTACAAAGCAACAGGGCTAGGGCTGACCACCTCCCACCCACTCATCTGGGGGTGACAAGCCAGTCCTGCAAAAACACAAGAAGAAAGCTAGCTTTCTGGGTCCAATGGATCCAATTATCTCCAGTTTTGTATCTCAAATTTTCTTTTCCTCCTAAATTTGCATAAAACTGAGCCAAGACCCGAGCTACATCTGAATTTAGTTTTGTAAGCCAAACACAAGTACTCTGAAGCATCATCAGGAGGACCATGCAACATTCACATTTATTACCATGTTGGAAGACTAAGAAGTGTTTCTGGTATGAAAAACAATGACTTTAAGGAGATTAAAAAAAAAATAACACCCTTCAAACCATGGATAAGCAGGTAGCTGTAAAGTTTCTCTGCCTTTACTATGATGTATTAAAAAGATCTGAGAGAATTTATTTTTTTTTACAAGGGCATGTAGTGATAGGATGAGGAGTAATGGCTTGAAACTGGATGAGGGTAGATATAGACTAGATATAAGGAAGAAATTCTTTACTGTGAGGGTGGTGAGACACTGCCACAGGTTGCCCAGGGAAGTTGTGGGTGCCCCCTCCCTGAAAGTGTTCAAGGACAGGTTGGATGGGGCTGTGAGCAACCTGGTCCGGTGGGAGGTGTCCCTGCCATGGCAGGGGGGTTGGAACAAGATGATCTTTGAGGTCACTTCCCAACCCAAACCATTCTGTGGTTCTAGGAATATCGGGGTGGGGAGGGGGGTAAACTGGCAGTTTATTTCCCTAATTTTGTCTCCAAGGAAAACCCAAAAAGACACATTGACTGGGCTGGCAATGGCAACTCTATAAGCTCAAGGACTGTTCTTCCCTGCAATGTGCTACCCTGCCTGGGCTTTACTGGGCCAGGATTAGATCTATAGCTAAGTGAACACGTGCGGCCATATAAAATAGAATTTTTCCTTCAGAAAGCCTAATTAACACATCGCACAAGCATTTCTCCTGTAACATCAGAAACTGGCAACCATGCAGACTTTGCTGTCAAAACGTTACAGTTTGCGCTGGGCTGTGAAATGTTTTTCTCTAAGGCAGAGAAATAATGGCAGCTACAAATTAAAATGCAAGTTTAAAAGATTCAAATGATTATGAAAAGAAATTGCTAAATAATTTCTTAAAAGGCAGCAATGTCAATGATCACACAGTCCACTAAGAGTCAGAGCTGAACCCAGAAGTGCTTGTTCCAGCTATGCAGGAATTCATTACGCTGGCAAGTGCCAGCCCACAGCAATAAATTATCACATGGCTCTGGG
Source organism: Podargus strigoides (assembly GCA_028020825.1). Classification (NCBI taxonomy): domain Eukaryota; kingdom Metazoa; phylum Chordata; class Aves; order Caprimulgiformes; family Podargidae; genus Podargus; species Podargus strigoides. Next base: position 105,409,793 of record CM051619.1, read on the forward strand.
CTGAATGGCACCCAGGCTGGAGTATAAATAGATTTGAGAAGCCCTTCTCACCTGTTATTGGCCTCCTGGTCAACTCATCCTTCTGCAAACAAGTTACAATAACAATACTTCACTGCTGTCCTGGGTAAATATACATATATATGCCTTTTCAAAAGTATCACATCTTTTCCCAGTGAAACACATTAGCTCTCCTTGCATATGGCTATGAGCCAGAAATTACTCGGATTGCAAATGTGCAAAGCTCTGGGATTTGGGCCAAGTGTTTTTTTGTTTAGGTCTATTGTGAGCACAGAATACATCCAGTTAGAAAACTTTATTCCATACAGGACCTTTTGGGTACATTGTCCCCCAAACATGTAAATGAATGGCACCATTGTAACGCCAAATAATTAATAGCAGCAGCAGATAACGCAAAGGAGCCATGGCAAAAGAGGAAGAGGAGGAGAGAGCCAGTGAGGACAGGCTATGGTGGGATAGATTTATTCCTTACTGGAATTGCACTCAGGAATATTTTAGGCCAACACTTACTGGGACAAGATCAATCTGTAAGTTTGAGAAAAAATTAGCTTCCTACAGGTATGAAACGTGAACTACTATCAGCTCTGGGCAGGACCAGAAGAATGGCATGCTGTTACTGTTACCTTCAAATGGAATATTAATTGCAGGATCACTGGAGGAAGGAACAGCAGTACCTGCCAGCAACTACCAGACTGCACAGGGAGGTCTCTCAGCTGCAGAGGTCTAGCCTGCAAAGGCACCTAGCAGAGCCATTGGGCTGGTTTAGCTGAAGTGCAGCTGTCCCCAGGGGAAACAGAAGCATGTTTTGTTTGCACTGAGTGATACTGAATATAAAAAAACTGCCAGAATAATATGGCAGTCAAAGCAAGAGAGACCTTAGTAGTGGCACAATTATATCTGTACGAAAGTCATCTTATTAGTATAGCCAATTTCCCTTCTTAAAATAATGTGTACAACTATTTGAATATTTGCACTGACAGAAATGTGTCAACACTGAGCAGTTTTACAGCCTATTATATACACTGGCAGTATATTCAGAGGAAGAGTGCTGTATAGAGGAAATGCCTCCATGCATAGACGTGTGTATAGATGTGCATGCATCTGTAGGGGAAGCTGGAGCAGCAGCAGTTGAATCACAAAGGACATGAAATTTCAGGCTGCACCCGAGAGCCTGGGCTTAACTGCAGTGCTAGCCATTGGATACGTACATCCTTTCCAGGACCCAGCAGCAGGTAGTGACAGACCTGTGCATCCTGCAGCCTTCACTGCAGTCTCCAAAGGGAACGGAGTTTTTACTTTCTGCTCTTAAGTGTAGCACAGGTGAAACATTCCAAACGGCTGTAAAAGTAACACAACCTTCATTTATCCAGGGCACAGCTATTAGCACAGAGAGAAGCTTTACGAAGCTCCTTTACCACTGCCAATTGCATTAAAAAAACTATTGGGGGGGCTTTTAAGGATACACAGGGGCAGTTTGTTTGCCAAAGTCACTGGATTTTTTTTCAGCTAATGACACCAAGGCAGAGTGGAGGCCTAAAGGTTCAGGTCGACTCTAATTTTAACTGGAGTGGTTTTCTCACCTCTGCCTGTATCAAAGGCAGTATCACAGTATCAGGATTCAGTGTCAGCTGTCAGAGATTTGGTAGCAATGCAACCACTTTTATTCCCATCATCACTATTTAACAAGGATGAAAATAGCCACCTCAGTGCATCCCCCCTCCCTCTGCTTGAGAGAGACACTTCAGCAGCTGGTTCCCAAGCCCACTTTTTACCCTTGGCAAGAGCAAATTCTACCAGAATCGCCTTCTTATGCTCCATGGCACAGCTATATCTGTGCAAAAGCAGCTCCCTTCAGGGGCATTCTTTAATTCTCAGCACCACAAGAGAGCATCAACATTATTTACAACAGAAGCCTTCAGCCTCCACATCATACTTCAGGTCAATCCTTCCTTCCTTCTCCCTCCCTGGCTACCCTTCCTATTTGCCATTTGTTTTTCCATACCATCCCCAAAGCCTTCTTGGCACTGCCAAGTTCATGCATTTATAATTCCTGCAGGGGGCTGTGGTTGCATTTCCACAGAGAGATTCAGGGTCCAGCTAAGACATTTACTAGCTTTCTTCAATCCTTTATGGTAGAAGCCAAGTTAAGTTTTATCCCCCACCTTCCCTTGATGACAATGACTCTTACCTTCAGCAAGCAGGAGGAACCGCCTGTGACAGCCAGGGTCTGTCTTGAGGCTCTGGCAGGATGTAGGGTAAGAGTAAGCCAATGTAAAAGGTTGCCATACATTTCCATTGCTATACTAACTTCTCTGGGTTAGCAGCTGCACTGTACATTAAATGCAGCAATTATATTAAGCTGGCCCTGCAAGTGCAGCTTGCAGTCTCCTCTGTGGTGAGACTTCTGCAATAAAATTGTTAGAAAAATTAAATATTTAAATTCTTACCAGTGCTGGAAGAAGGTCCAACACTGCTCTGCCTTTTGTTTGTATCATCCAAAAGCCTTAGTAGCTTCTTAATAACTTCTGAGAGGTGCACCTGTGCAAACAGTGGCAGGAGAGTTCACCTGAGCTGAATTAACCCCTACCCATGAACCCCTCTGCTTGTCACTGCAGACAGTCACATTGTCAGCTAAATTTGATCTGGCTGTGGTAGGAGTGCCCCTCTTAGGGGGAAACTATCTCAGCTGGAGAGTTAAAAAAATAAAACACCTAGACAGAAAACAGGTACCAGCAGGCAACACTTTATTCTCATCAACTGTGGGGAACAGCATGCATTAAAGCACCACTTGAGGCCAATAGAATTAAGAAACCAGCTACGTGGGTTACTTTAAACCCACTTTGCAAGTACTACAACTGAATGCATAAAAACAGACTCCAGGAGGCTTTGTGCATGCACAAAAAAGCTTTTTTCTCCCAAGTGCATAAACTTCCTCCCACATTCACAAGGGCCTGAGCTCAGCTGAAGAGAAAATAAAACCAAAGAGCTTTCATTCAGCCCAGCAAAAGCAGCCTGCACAGAGGGGCATTTATGGGGGTCCAGAGGGAGAGATCTGCAGAGGAGGGAAGAAGCAAGAACAACTTTTGAGGTAGAAGAAGCAAAACCAGGAGGCCCACTAGAGATACCAACTGCTAATAAATAAATAAATAAATAGCCTGTTAAAAATAGATCTTGGGCAGTAGCAAACCACAGGTGCTCAATGAAGTGACATAGTTCAAGATCTGCTATTTAAACTCAGCCACCCTCTACCATTCTCCAGTGGTTTACCCTTAGCATTTGGGCACAGGTATACTCTGTAGAGCCCTGTCATGCCTGCAAAACAACTGCATGCTACCAGGCTGTTTGTGTTTCTGGTAAGCTGTTAGAAAAATTTCTCAAGATGCTAACCTCCAAAACGCTCTAATAGATCTGCAAGGTCTACGACTTCCACCAGGCTCTGCAGGATCCCCAGAGATCCTGGTATTTCAGAGCCAAGTCCCTAGATCATATGCCAAGACTTCAGAGAGGTGAGTTCCTGAGCGCTGCCTGCTACTAAAAATTGGGAGTTATAAACAAAATACAGAAAAAAAAAACAAAACAAAAAACAAAAAACAAAAAAGAAACAAACAAAAAAAAACCCTCCAAACATTTTAGAAGAGTCTACTAAATAATTTTGCCACCTTAGTATGTGGAAAGTTGGGAGTCCTTTATAACTTTAGCCATGTCAAACAATGCAGTAAATGAACGTAAGACCCCAAGACCCCTAGGATGGGCAGAACTCCCTGCAGCATTCTTGGGCCTCCCAGCTTCATACAAGTTCCTTGTACTTGTCAAGAACATGTCAAGGCTCTTTTAAACTTCCATAGGCCCAGTGTGTCACATGCTGTTATTTTCCTATTTTTTCTTCTCCCCAAAGCTTCTCTTTTTCTTTCTTTCAAAGCCCTGCCGGTATATGGAGGAATATATGAACATAGATCAGGCTGCTCTTTTTTCATATCTGACTATACAGATGGACCAGCATCTGCTGTTTTCAGCCCTCCCTCTCTTCTCTCATCACTTCTCCCCTTTGTGCATCCAAACCTTTGTATGGTGAAAGACTGGCACATCTCTTCCTCACTCTGTTTCCTGAATATCAGGTTCAGAAGTGCTTTATTGGTCTGCATATAAGGCAAACCCTTCAGTTCTCAAAAGATGGGGAAAAAAGGCATCTAGAAAATGTATATATTTTTTAAAAAATATACCTTGTCTCACAATGCCTACTCACAGCTTACCTCTTGTAGCTTCCGTAGGACACCCTCAGCCTACTCACTGCCCAACATCCCATGTGTCACCCAGCACCTCCTGCAAAGTGGCACAGCCCCCTGCCCCGAGCCCCTCTCCTGCACCTCCCAAGGGTGCCCCAAGGTGCTGGGAGGCAGCTGGATAGCACTGCTCATCTCATCACATCAGTCCAATTGCACAGGGGAGCACAGGGGACTAACAACAAGGAAATGGGAAGAAAATTTCAGCACAGCTGGGGAGATTTCTGTCATGGGACTAGAAGTCTGAACTTGACCTGGATATCTCAGGTAACTGCCACTGTACCAGCAGCCAACAAAGACTTGTAAAGGGGCTACCTGGTAGCTTGGCACCTACAGCATACGCTGGCACATACAGTGAGCTGCACATCCTCCGATAATCCCACTGCATACCTTCTGGTGAGCAGGTCATAGAATCACAGAGTGGTTTGGATTGGAAAGCACCTTAAAGATCATCTAGTTCCAACACCCCTGCCATGGGCAGGGACACCTTCCACTAGACCAGGTCCCAGTCTCTCATTCTCATTCTCTGCTTCCTGAGTCAAGCAACTAATTCTATAGCCCCAAAGATTCCAAAGCCCATCTCTTACTTTGTAAGTAAATATATATATATGTACATATATATATGTGTGTGTGTACATCTCTTATTTTCTAAGAATGTATATAAGTATATTATTTTCCTTTTTACAGTTACGAATTGCATTTACACATGGGTTTTATTTGTTGGTATCTATGCAAGCTTCTCAGGGAAGATGAGCTCAATACATAAAACTTTGAAAAATACTTCCTTTTTAAAAAAAAAATATTTTTTAAGAGCTTACATCAAAATATACTGTGTATATCTGTAACTATAAACTGCCAAGTAAATCCCGTTCTTCAAACACACAGAATAAAACCAGTGCCAGTGCCATGTCCACCTTTGCCTCCACCTGTCCCACTGAGCACCTCTCCATCAGCTTCCTGGAGCACACCAAGACTTCACTCCATATTCAGGTCCAAAATGTCACAGAGGTTTTTCACCACATGCTGAGGCTGCCTGGCGGCATGCTCCTTCAGGGTGGAGCCCATCACTTGGTAGAGGCTCTTTGCAAACTTGGTGACCACAGCCCTGACACTGCCACTTCGGACAGGCAGGACTCCGTTTTCCAGGAAGAACCAGAGTGCAGGCAGGGCATAGCGCTTGACAGCTTGGGGTTTCCGGGGATAAACAGATGTCACAAGCACTGTGGGGTGAGAGAAACAAGCTTCTTAATGCAAACAAGTACCTACCTTTACTTTTGGTTCTTGAAAGACTTTTCGGGCTAATATCAGCAAGCACAAGAGTCAAATGATCCAGAAACAGGCAACAGTGGCCAATCATCCACTGAACAGAACAACCAACCTCTGAGGCCCTTAATTTCTCCAAATCAGAGGCTCTGTATCCGTGATAGACGGAATCATACGCATTTTGTAAATCATTTCACTATTTGCTTCTGCATTACAAATGACAAAAATGTCAAATCACTGTTTGTTTCCATTAAGAAGCTGTCTAAACCAGCTGCTGAAGATTTCAAAATGCAGCTTAGAGGGGTAATTGGAAGATTTCTAATAAAAAGGATGACTACTTTTTTGTGACCTTTCATGAAAAATGCCAAAAATCTAATCTGGCAGTTCTGTTTGCTCAGTGGCACACAGCAAACGGCAGTATTACACCACACTTCAAAACTTCAGCCCACAAAAGATGTGTGCTGCTTGACAGTTTTATTGGAAACACCAGTGACTAATTGATGTCTTTGGCAGAATGGACAAATCTGAGCTTTTTTCCCCTCATATTTGGTGGCTTCTAATGAACACCTGTTTCAAATTTCAGGATGTCTTAGATAATTACCTAGACCCCATTGCCATGGCATTTGAGCATCTCACAATTTTAATGGCATTTACCTTCACAATGAAATAGGGGAATAGAGACAGAAAAATCTTACACAGGGGGCTGAAATTTAACCAAAAAACAAGCATTCCCTCTCATTCTCTTTGTAGTCTGCTCTCAGCTCATTTTCTGAACTATACTAAATACAAACAAAAATTTACTACCAGTAGGCTCCTTGCATGGCAGATTTTGCTGAGAGATCAAAATCTGAAATTCTCTGGAGGCAGAGTTCTTATTTTCTGTTCAGTGGAAATGTTATGCAGTAACCATTTATTATTCTGTAGTGGAAGGGCCTTCGTTTTCTCTATGCTGTTAATCTAGCATCAGTCATCAACATTTAAACAGCTCCTGAAAGTACCTAAAATAATTCTGGTAAGCAGGAAAAGGGTTATGGTACCTATTTTTAAATGGGAGTTAATTTGAGTTTAAATGCTATTAAACACAGCGGTCACTATGGAGCTTCAGAAGAGAAAGAGCTGTCTGTTCCCACTAAATCCCAGAGAGAACATCTGCTCTCCCTAAAGTAGTCCCAATTTATTTTCAAATGCTTTATTTGAAAAAGAGATTAAACTAACTGTAAAATTACATTCTATGTTTATGGAGATTTACTTTATTCAAATTATCTGTAAAGGCCCTTTTATATTTGCTATGGCTAAACAAGCCCTTTTGAGATTCATAGTGAAGAAGCAAAGTGTATTAAACCTTGGATTAAAAGATGCTGGCATAATTAGCAGTGGATTTAGCCCTAATTAAAGCAAGGTTATAAATAGTCTTCTCTATTATATATTGAGATTATAATTTTTTCCATTCCTTGACTGTTGCTGACATAGCAAGCTACTATTATAAGTCAATTATCAGCTGCATTTGTAGTGTGTTGAACACCGCTGATATAGAAATAGACTGTCTGCACATCCAGAACCACTCAGTCCAATGTCATATCTGTAATACAGGCAGGGAGACTCAGTGGGTTGGGCTGAACTGCCTGCTTCTGCCCCTCTGCCCCCAAATCCTGCCTTGCACAAAATCCTTGCCTGTAATATGCGTGTTTTCATCTATGCTGTGACCCCCAGGCTCCTCAGGATTCAGCCTCAAAAGTTTCCAACAGGAAAACAAGAATCCCATGATGACAAAACAAACTGATCCTCAGAAATACCAGTTGTCACCATTTTTTTCCAAAGGATGGTCCTTAACTTTCAAAAAGGGACCTCTTACAGACCTCCATGACCTTTACTGTACAGTCCTTCAAAGAGAGGAGCTAGCCAGGGTATTTTTAGCCCCTCTCTTTCCTGGATGAAGGTCCTGAGATGCCCCAGTGAGAGCTCAGTGCTGGAGCCTGAGTGCTGTTCCTCATCTCACATGCTGCACGCCTCCGCAGCAGCCAGGCAAACCCCTGCCAAATATACCTAGCATGTGTATTTTGCAGTAGAGACAAGCTCTGGACCTTCTGGTGTTTGATGAGCTACTGCACTGTCTATTCAGAGGCATTCAAAATATTCCCTCTGAAGACTTCTTGACTTATAAGTGGAGATTAGCTGGAGCAGGAGATACCTGAGAGATGTTCTATGACATCCAGCAGAGCTTGGCCGCTGAGGAAACGCACTCGGTGGGCAAACGCTTGCAGCAGCAATGTGTTACCTGAAAGAGAAACATTCATTTCTGCTCAGTCTAGTGAGGTTATAAGAAAAAAAGAACAGGAGGGAGGGGAAAGGGCAGGGGTAACTGCATTTTGTAAAATAAAGTAAATTTCTGCTAGATTCCAAGTCCTTCTCTTCTTTCCTTCCAGCTTACTTGGATTTTAAATTAAAAAAGAAAAAAACAAAAGCTCTCATTTCAGATTTGTAAATCCAAAGTTGACTGATGTTCAAGGAGCTGTGTTAAACATTTCACATCAGGGCCCACAAAATTTAAATAAACATGTAACCAGTGAAAAGGTTCTGCATCCCAGAGCTTTGCAGAAGTGACCTCCTCCTTCCTCTAAGGAAAAGGGTTAGAAGGCTCTAAAGTCCATACATCCATTCACACTTGAAGGATAAGCTGGTGTTAAATCTTTGAGTTACCTGTTGGGATCTATGGACAAGACTCCAAGTTACTCTTACGAGTACTGAAAATGAACTGATTTCCCAATTCTTGATTGCCATATATATTTTATTTTTTCCTGTGCTGTCTGTTGTTGATTTGGGGTCTTGTTTTAATTTATAAACTGTTGCCTGTATTGCTTTGCAAGCCTCCAGTCTTACTGCTTTGATAAGCCAAGCCAAGCTTTTCTTGGAGACAGAACATGCATGGGATGCACTGTGATACCTCGTGGTGGCACCAGTAGTGGCACTGATAAAAGCAGGCAACCTACTTCTTTGTGAACTCCTACAGAGCCAAATCCCAAAGTGGTTTTAAGGAGCACTGTGCTATTAAGCACTCCTTTTTGCATGAGATACAAAAAGGAAGTCCCTAATGTTCTTCTTGCAAGTGTGCAGTAAAGAATTGATCCTGCTGCTCTAATTAAGCTTGTGCTTTGGTAATTAAACTCTTCTCATTCACCTTTTTAAACAGGCACTTCTCTTATTGCCTCACACTCCTGCGGTATTGGCAGACGCTGTTTCAAACTTGCTGTTCCTCTCCAGAGAGTTACCTTACAGTTGTTGCTTTAAAAAAACCACCCTGAGATCTGGAGATCTTGAAGGCGCACAAAATGTTAATTAATTGTTAATATTGGTATCTACATAGATTTTCCAGGGGTTTGGGGCAGGAGAGGGGGAACTGTTTGCTCGGTTTTTAGAAAGCTTCACCTTCCAATTTAAGGGTTTCAAATGCCTATGCATTTTGAAACAGAAAAGCTTGAGTCAATCACAAATTTACCCAACCATTACTTTAGCTTCCTTGAGAGACCTAAAGACAGAGGAGCTTTTAATGGCCGTTGGAGAAAACATGGCAGCAGGCAGTTCAATTCTTATTAACTCAGCTTTAATTCTCTGCACTACATATCAGCTAAACCTGTTGGCCACAGGACAGGCTGCCCAGGATTCGCAATATAAACAAAAGAAGAATCTTCTTCTCCACACTCTCATTTTGACTACATGCCCCCCTCTTTGCTACATTAACACCTACAGGGGAAATTTCCCCTCCCCTCTTGCAGAGGGATGGTTCCTCTGGGAGCTACTCGGGCTGCTGGCCTAACTCCATGTCCTGGCGTCAGGCAGTGGCCATCTGAAAGGCATTTCTTTCATGACAGAGTACAGGGTAGGACAGATGTCTGAGGAGAGCAAGATCTGTGTCCTGGTCCCATTGCAGTCAGGCTTCATTGGCTGATTTACCTCCATCAACAAGGTGGCTCCCTCGAGAGGGATTAGGGTCCGGGGTCACAGCTAATGAAGATATGTGGCCTTCAGCTGGGGATGTCCAAGCCAATGTCAGGGTTAAGCAAACTAAACAATTCAGGTGTTATTTGGAAGCAAATTAATTTGTTTGTAGATAGAATTTTGGTCTCGGGGATGGGGGTGCTTGGTTTGGTTTTTTGTTTGTTTTTACATCAAGTGATCAAGCAATTTTACAACCAGCTGTATTTTTGCATTTATCATTAAAGGTGACAGATGAGGAAGACTCATCTAAAACTCAATCTGAGGCAGCTGTCTCATCTAAAACTCAATCTGAAGCCTGCCAACACAGAGTCTCAGAGCAGTAGCTGGGCTCTTAGCTATGAAACTTAGTGGAGCAATGGGGCAAGATGTTGCACTCGGTTACTCTAAGCTAGGAGCATTGCACAGTCCTTCAGAGTTGTGGGGTTTTTTGTCATTTGCCACTTGATTTTAAATTGTAAAGGCAGGCAATTTTAAAGCACGTAGGAAGGTTTTGCTCATGCGTTTTTTCCAGTAGAGCCTTCCTTCCCCCACTAAAGCCCTAGGTTTTGAATTTTGAAGTATTTGTGATTCAGTTGCACCTTTGAATTTTTGCAAATGTCCATAACAATGAGCAGAACCAAAAAAATATATCCCACCTTATTTGCTTGAACCTGTCTCTGGGAAAAGTCAGTGTGATGAGAGTCAGGTGTGCCTTGCTCCTGTTCTGACATCTGCCAGCATGGTAAATTTACAGTGATCCCTCAGAACTGGTGAGAGGGGAATGATAGAATGCTCCATAAAAATCCCTGAAGGGATCTGTTTGCTGCATCCTCTGTTAACAGGATTCTGCAACTTTTTCCCCAACCTTCTCCCAGGCACCACAAAAAATGGGTAAGGGCCAAGAGCAGTACAGATCTCACACCCTTTTCCTCACTTTGTGATCGGGAACAAGTCTATACTTGGGACACAAAAAGGCAGCAGGACAGTAAATTCACTGAGTTCACAAGTCAGCTGATTGTGAAGAAAGCTGTTAATACCCCTTTAAGACCTGCCTCTTCAACACTAAATTTTTCAGGCATATTCACATGGTGCTGCTTTTTCACATCTGCCATAAATCCATGTGGCAAGGGAATTTACAGCAGACCTTGGCTATGTAGTTATTGGCTATAGCAAACTTGCCCCATGAAGAACAACATTTGGAACAAGCCATCATTTACAGCTGGATTTATATCTGTTTGTCCTAAAGAAATGAACTTGGCAAATCATAAATTCCCTTTTTAAAAAAAAAAAAGACAAAGAAGAAAAGTAGAAAATAGACAGGACCAGCTAATGCCCATAAAGTAGAATCTTCCAGGAAGCTGTTCCACCGAAGCCCTGATGGACCAGTGTCCCTTCACACCAAAAGCAAAACAATTCATTTGGGAAGTTAAATTGGGCCCAAACGACCTCCAAAAATCCCTTTGTCCAGAATTCTGGCAAAGTTGTACTCCAGGATTTATTGTTCAGCTCCTTCTGTACCAAAGCAGACAGGCAGCACAGAGCCAAAGGCTCCCGGGACTTTGGGGAAATGGTAGTACACATTCAAGCCTATCTGGGAACTGTTGCATAAGGACTGCACCACCACAGCTTCTGGTTACCCAGCTCACCAGCTGCAATTGGCAGGTCCTTTGATAGACAGCATAAATGAACCATAGAACCCAAACACTTTATGTGGAACCTGCTTTTCTGTAGTAGATTTTGATCAGTGTAAAAACAAACTCCTGGTGAACACTTTTATTGATGGCATTTCTCTTTCCAAAACCAAACTCCTTGCATGCATAAGTACACACACACCAGTCCTCATCTTACATTTCAACAGAAGACAGAGCTAGAGTAAACAGAAGATGAAGAGTCCCGAGCGACTAGAAACTTCTGGTTACAGCTGCAGTAATCGCCAGTGTGCTTCTGGATCTACACCAGAAGATCAAGAGGGAAATTCAGGGCTGGATTCATCTCACCAGACTTTAAACACTTCACTGAGGTTTCAGTGGGAAGACATAAACACCTCCAGGAAGTTACACAGAGCAGCCTAAGTATCCCTCCCTGATGGAAATGTGTGCAAAAAGAAAACCAGGCAACACCAACACCTCTCCACTAGATCATTGCAGATGGATGCTCCAGGGGATCTAGCTGCCTAAAATAAAGTGCCTAAGAATAATCTAAGAGTCACAGAGAATAATACTTCCTATAGACTTGGGTCTGGTTTTCAACTGTGTCCCCTGGTTGCAACCAGCCCTATCGGCCCCTTCTTCACTTAGAAGCCACCCAGTTGTCTGTCCTTGTACTCGTTGCAAATCATTAATAGCAACCATACAGCTGAGGTGAGAGAAAAAAAATCGTAGTATAATCCCATTCTACTTTACTCCCATTCTTTTATTTCTGCTTTTCTGACTCCCTTATATTTAAGTTACTGCCTCCAAATTAAGGCAAATTGAAACTTGTGGCAGGTGAAGCAAAGCAGGCAGCTAACATCAGGACAGTGTCTCCATGTGTTTTAAGAAATACATACTATCCCACATGCATACAGACAGTTTCTAGAGCAGATCAGTGTATTTGGAATTATTCCCTTGTGACAAACAAGTAGCTGTTAAAAGCTGTTTTGATGAACTGTAAAGACATCAACATAGACTTCTGTAGTATTACCCATGAACTAACGTGCTACTGTATTTGCCAGGCCATAGCATGCAAACACAGAACTTTTGGACAGCGATAAAGTGGTGCACTCTGCAGGGCAGGTGCTCCCAGCTGAAATGAGCCTGAGGATCCCCGAGAGCTTCAGCATGACCCTGGTAGGTAGCAAAAGACATGCTGCAAAACCTGCAGTGGGCCATATGGTTCAGGACCTCACCCTCTACCTACTGCAGGTGCATATTTTACATCAACAGGCATACTTGTGGCCCCACGCTCAAGTATCCAGAATAGGGGACGATAATGGGCTCCTTATCCTTCTGAAAGAAGGGAGCCAGAGCATTTCTAACCCCACAGACATGGAGACCTCCAAGCTGAGTATGGAACAAGCATTTCATCCTTCATCTGATCTCTGATAATGATCTTTCATAACACAGTATCTTATTAAATTCAAGGGCTCAATCTTTAAATTCAAAAGAACGTTTTCATTAGGGCTTTACATGGCTAAACTGCTACCTAAAACTGCAAAATGAGTAACCAAGTTCAAACCTTTTTATATTGGGGTCAGCAAGGGCCAGATGCATCTGCCTGGGAGAGCTGCCACTGCAGAGTGTGGAACAAAGCCCAGGGAGAGCAAAGAGCCTCCACTACTCTTCGCATTATGTGTTTCAAGGAAAAAGCATATTCCCTTTGTCTTGTTTTAGTGGATGTGAACTTAACAGAATGCACATCTTAGAAATCCAATTCAATAAAAACAAAACACATGCAGTTTCCCAGGAGGAAGGAGAAAAAACAGTCATGACAGATGCTAGTCACTTCCCTCATGCCCTTCTGGCAGGAACTTAAAATGATCCCTATAATGTCCTCTCTACTGAATAATCAGATCTATGATCCAGGTGATAAGCAGCATCCATTCAGCTGCACATCATAACATGATACAACAGACTGGGATAGAAAGAATTCAGACAGAACTTCATAAACGTCTTGCAGCAGCTGGATATTTCCACAGACAACAACAGCTATCGACAGACTCTGTTCACTTGGCTCCAGGATGGAGGAGCAGCAGTTGAGGAGAGTCAGTGTCAGAAGTCAGCCTTACCTAGGTGAGCAATGGATGCTTCCAGTGCATTCACAGCTGCAGCATAAATCCCCAAGTGCTTTGAGTTCAGGTTCTCAGTGACTGCTTCTACCAGAGACACCAGCACTGGGTGTAAGGCGCCTTTGAGCGTGGGTATCATCAAAGCCAATGCCTCCAGCGCCTGCTGGTTCACTTTCTTGTTGCAATCCTGAAGTCTCAGCACAAAAACATCAAAAATCTGTTAAGAAAAGAAATGACATGAAAGCTGGATTAAAATGTCTTTGTTTCAAGAAGGGGTGTAGGAACAAGTACCTATCAATGTAAAAGATGAATGTAATCCTTTGTCAGGTCAGTGCTTGCTAGCACAATTTCAGTGTTTTCCTGCAGGCTCCTCACTGTAGTGGTTGCACAACCTCATGCTGGTTGAAAAGATTCTCACATTTTATTACAAGGTTTGAGTGGGGACAGGATAGTTTATATGGCATTTCTCTTTACCTATAAATCATTAAATTAAACCCATTTTAATAATGCAAAATAGTATCTTTGGTACAGAGGTATGAAAACAGGTATTTAAGATGCCCATTTTTCCATAAAGTTGTCTCAAGTACTAAGTGTAGTTTTGATTTTGTCAAAACTGTGGCTGGATGCGATCCAAGTTTTGTTTTATCCATCTCAGAACCTGCGTCTGGAGAAGTGCAAGGCTCTGATGAATTCTTCAGGATCCAGACCATTTTTCTAGCTAACAGGTAGACTTCTGAAGTTTAATGTGCTCTGCAGTGCTCATTAGAGCAGGTTCAGTCCCTTGACAGCCACATTAGCAGGCACCATTTTCTGGAAAAGGGGAAAAAAACAGCTGCTGGAAGGAGAAGGAAGAAAAGATCCATCTCTAGCCATGTTCCTCTTCTTTCCAAAGAGAAAAAAAAGACCCCAGGAATGGTGAGAACAGTCTTTCCTAAGCTGGAAAGCAATGAGGATGAAAGTGAATAGACAGAGTTGTGTCTGTGCAAGACAAGATAAAGTTTACAGGAGCATCCTTTTAAAAAAAATATTTATTTTTTTTTTTTTAAATCAACCCAGCCTGATACTTCTCTCCAACATCCCAACCCATTTTTCCTCTAGAGAATAATTGCCAAGCTTTCAGTGGCTGAATTTTCTTTATTTTGGTCTAACTGGTAGTAGGAGACAGCAGAAGCTACAGCAACAGTAAATTCTGTCATCATCTCATGGACAGCACCAATACCACCTGCCAGACAAATACATCTGGACTGAAATTACTTGGCCTGAAGCCTGAGGCTGAATTAAATTATTCTGGGTAAGACAGGACCAGCCTGTCCCAAATGACTATTATGCAGTGCCAAGACACACTGAGTTAACTTTACTGGTATAGGCTTGGCAAGGGAGCTAATGGCAAAGGAGCAATAGAGATGCCCTACATACCTGCACAATGTTAGTGGAAATGAGCTGGGGGCTGCTTTTGCAGTGATCTAGGAGGAGCACCACTCCCTCCATTCGTTTCTGAAACTCCTTGGCTGTCAGGAGCTTGTAAAGCTCCTTGAGCTGTTCAGTCTCTTCCACAGTGCGAAGTGATGTGCGACGGACTGTCTGACAGGGTAAGATGAGTCCATCAGAGCCAGACCTCCAAATGGAAAATAAAAACAAGGTAAAACCTTTTAGTGATAATATCTGCAGTTAATTGTGAGGAAAACATCTCCAGAAGACTTCCTAATGATATGATTTCAGCTAGATCCTGATCTGAAAAGCAACTTTGATCTCATGACAATCATTACAGGAGATAATCTGTAAGTAACATTATTGCTAGTGCTTACTCAGTAAAATCACAGCACTGAGGATGGGATTCATCTCACTTATCTTCAGATGTCTTCCCAAGAACTCATCTAGCATTCCTTTGTAGGGAAAACAGGCACTACTTCAAAGTTTAAATACACCATCTTATCAGAGGTGTCTGTATTATAAGGAAATTAATTACTCTGGAGAAGTACCTCTACAACAGGTATGGGAATCTGGATAAATAGCTCAGATGCATCTGAAGAGATGGATCCTACCGAGAGAGGTTAAGGGGCATATCCGAAAGGATCCAGAGGATCAGATAAAAACAGAAGCCAGTCATCCCACTACTACGCTCACATTATTGCTTCCCTACAAACTGGATCCACAGCTTAATAAACCCAATGGGAACAAGTCTCTTGGATCAACCTCTCTCTCTGCCACAAGCATGAGGAGATCTAACTACCCTAGTGAGGCATGTGGTCACCTTCCTGCCACCACTGAGCACAACAGAGCTAAATAAATTCACTCTGTTATCAGAGAACAGGTACAAGTAGCTCCCCCATGGGCATGGGGAGACAGCAAGGACCAAATTCCTACCTCGAATGCTGATTGCAGCACAAGGGAAAAAAAACATGCTGTCCATCAACCAACCAGTAATGGGTCTGAATTACATGGATAGCTACAGAAAAAGTCCATGTTGAAACGTCTGTTAACCAGAACTGCTCAGGAATTGTCTTGCTGGTACTGTTTGAGGGTCAGAAAGCAATTATTCAGGCCAGGCCAAACCACATGCACGGAAAGTACTATTTTGGGGAATGGCATCTTTGTTCTAGACTGAGACCTCTCATCAAACCACCCATCTAAAAAAGACTCCACTCAGATAAGAATACCCTGACTGACATTACGTGTCTCAAGCCAAACAGCAGAGGTGCAACCCTCTCATAGCCTTCACAACACTGTCCTAGCCACTGCATGGGATCTTCTGAGCTGCAGCTAGTGGTGGTCTCTTCCTCTCTCTCAACTTTTGTGGAAAAGCATCCAGAGAAGTTATGTTCAAGCATAATGCAGCAGTAAACATTTTTTATCATAGAAGATTTATGGGGCAAGGAAACAATCTCTGGAACAGCTCATCTCCACCAGAAAGATTTTACTGAGGAAGAGATATGTAAAGCTTATTACGTGGTTTCTCAAATATAACAGAAGTGCTCAGTACCCTCCATCAGAAGGCAAGTTGTCCTGGGGCATCGTCAAGTCACTGTTCCTAGACTTCCTGGGGTCCTTGGCAGGTGGAAGTTCACTTTTATGGTCTTCTATGTCCTATATATATACACACATGTAAAAAAAAAAAAAAAAAAAAAAAAAGAAAGAAACTATAGAAGATAAAATAGGAAATTATTTGTTTAAAACACAAGTTATAACCAGGATCACTGCTACCAAGAAAGGCTTAGGAAAACATTTCATAACTTAGAGAAGGAAACAGGCCAGAGATACAGTGATGTGTACTATTTGTTTACAATAACCCAAGGCAGGCTCTAGGTGCTACCATGATGGGCAGCAGTATAAAATCCCAAATTCATTAGCCTTGAGCATGAATGCACTGCTAGGGAACAAGCCTTCTTAAAGGGAAGAGTAGGAAACTTTTGAACTTTCTGGAGGCTGGCCCACTGTGTTTGAAGTTGATTTGGTTCACACTCACTCTTCTTATTCCTGGAGAAAGGCACATTCCTTTCTAGAATGTAAATGGAGACGAAAGAAAAAATAGGGATGATTTTCCACTGGATGCTGAAATCACAAAGCTTCTTCCAGCTCCACAGTGTATGACAGCAGGGCAGTATTCCCTGAATACAGGCAATATGTGTACTAATTATGATTGCCTTGTGCATCTTTTGAATATTTGGAAATTTTCTTGACACTACTACTTCCTTCATCTGTTGCAAAAACTCTGTTATCTTCAGAAACACTGTTCTCGCTTCCTTGCTTTATTGGAAGGGGTGGGGTGGTGTTGGGTTTTTTTATGCTTGAAGGTAAAACCATTTTCCCCTACTCCTCTTTCCTGTTTGTGGCCAATATGCAAAATACACCCACTTTATTTCTAACTATACTAGTTCCTTCACTGTCTGCAGATAAACAGGCTAAGGATCAACAGTTCATTTCCAGGAGCAAAATGATTCAGTGGAAGAAGAGTAAGATAAAGAAAGATTAGGCATGTTTAATTTCAAATCAGCAATCTCAGTACTTGCATAAAGGAGACATTTCTCCCGTCAAGCACTTACTTTCCGCTTAATCGTTGTCATAACATCTTTCAAGTCACATGAGGGGACAGACTGTTTCAAATACATATCAAATTTTTGATGACTCATCAATATACTCAGCATCTTTCGTCCATAATGCCTAACACAGGAAAGAGAGAAATGAATGACTTGGTTTTTCTACAGACTGTTACTGTTTTTTCTCCCTTGTGAATAAACAAAGGAGAAATGTTAATAAAATAAGCTGATATTTTAAACTCATCATGTAATATCTTCATGAGAAGGTATTACCTGTTCAACAGTTATTTACCTCCACTTACTGCCACTGCACAATGCTGCCAGCTGAACACAAGAGGCAAGAGAAGAACATAGAGCAACAGGAAAGTACAAGTATGCTTCTGTGAGACTGCAGGATCCCACGGAACGAGCAAAGAGCACCTCCTGCTTTGCTGTCATGGCTTATTTGCATTGTCTTGCTGCCATTGCACAATAATTTACCTTTTTTTAACTGGCGGAGAAGCTAGGATAAATCACCTCATGCTCACTACTTATTCTATACTATATGTATGCGCATGGGCAGCTAGTTGCTCATGTATTCTTGCCGTTTATTAATGGGAATTTAAATTATTAATCAAAGTGTAAGGGGGTTTTGGGTTTGTTTGGTTTGGTTTTGCTACTATAAAACTACAGGTATCTTCAAGAGGATATTTGGAGATCATTCAGCCACAGACAACAACATTATACAATGATTGGGAATAAAAATTGTGACTACCATAGGCAACTAAATCTGCAGAAGAAATTTAGAAAGACAATACATTGGTTAAAGACAGCTGGAATTTTTCTAGGACAGTCTTAGCCTTACCAGAAATAAATGTTTGGGACCATTCAGTGATGAACAGCGGCCAATGCTTCAGCTTTGCATTATGCACATAAGACTAAGCAAAGTTGTTTGACTGACTAATCTGAGCTCAGTTGATCTGAATAAAGAATCATTCAAGTCACAGGAATTTGGCAGTGGTCCTTCCTGCTGAACAACCTCATGTTACCCAGTACAGTCATTTCCCCTGACAATATTATCTGCACTATGAAGTAACTTTCTTAATATTTATTTTACCTTCCAGTCTTTTGTGGTTTTATCATTTATAGCCAGACATCAGTTTTCAAATTTTAGGGGGTGAAATGAAGATCATCACCTTGTGTCCTGATGACGGTCCTGAGCAAGCTTTACCAGCGAGCACACCAGCAGCTCAGTATTGTGACGTCTGCCTGACAGGAGCTTTTCAGCTCTGATTTGCTCCACCACGGTCAGTAGGTGTTTGGCTGCACACTTCCGCACCAGGACATTGCGATGCCTGGAAACAAGACAACAAACACTGGGGGAGAGAGAAAAGGAGGGCCAAAAGCTCAGGCCTCGGTCATAGCATGGTCCCTGTCATCGCTGGGGGAAGAAGGCATGCGTTCTCACTGCAATTTTAGTCACCTGTAGAAGATTCTGTCCTTGGATAAACACAAAGCTGGCATTGTACAGAGGGGCTACCTGAAAGGAAAAGGGAGGAATTCCATCTCCCCAGACTGTTTGATACTCAATTTCTTTCCTGAAATTAACTCTGAGAGATAAAAAAATGAAAGATAATCCATACTGACTCGACAGAGGGCTCCCACTACACTGACAGAACTGCAGCTGGATTGGGGCTTATTCCACCCATCTATCTCCAAATCTGCAGACCCTTGAAAAAAACAAATGGGGTAAAAAAAAACCTGTGGGGCATGAAGCTGCAGAATATCCAGCTATGCAGCCAGTTTGTTCTTCAAGGCTTGGCAAGAGGTATGTTTGAATGTTTTACCCTTTTCGAAAGCTGAGTAAAGGGTAGCAGTTATTTTAGCCAGATTGTCCTTTCTAGAGGGTGTCTATTTCAAATCAGGCACAGCACTCATATTTTAAGGCAGCATTTGCTTCAGCTATCCCATGGGAGTCAGCCTGTGAAAGCGCCTGTAAAGTAACTCACCATCTCAAGGCTAACATGCAGTGTCAATTTGAATAGAAAGTGGAGCTCTAAGTACATGATGGTTGGACAGACTCCTGTCAGCAGCAGCTGTGCCTGCTGAGCAGGCTGTGCCGCACCCAGTGGGTTCTCTCCCACATGTTCTATGTCCCAGCAATTAGCCTCCTTATTTCTCAAGTTAATGGCATAATGATGATACATGTTTTTTCCCAGCGCCTCTGTGGTTAGCATTGTGGAATATCAAAGGGTGCTCACTGCTGGAATTGCCATTGTCCTGCTTCCCACAAAGCCACAAGGCTGCATCACCACCCTTTGCAGGAACTTTCACTTCCCCATCATTCACCACATCTAGGCAGTGCTGACAGGTTGTGAGAACAAATAGACTGCAGCAGGGTAGAAGTAGATGACAAGAGGAAGGGAGCGAGGCTGATCAGAGAATCTAATCACCGAGTTCACAGAAGATGCAGGAGAAAGGACCCTTCCCTCTCATCATTCCCCTGCTGCCTCCCCATCCCTTCCCGCTACCCACACAATCTAAGGTGAAGGATATCACTAGGAGAAGAATGACATACTGGACTCCACTGGCCATGAGAGCAGTCATCGCTCTTGCAGAAGTCACATTCACCACCATGATCCCCAGGGATCGATCAGCAGCTTTCTGAATGAACTCGTTGGAGTCCCCCATCTTCTGGAGCAAGACGCAAGCAATTTCATCCACCTTGTGATCCATGCGCTTCTTCATGGTCCTGAAGAGCTCTCCAAGAGTGCCGATTGCAAAACGAGACACCTTTGAGCGGAGGTTGTTCACCTGGGGAAGTCATGAGGGGAAACGTGAGAACCACCTTGTAAAGAAAATCAGTTCCCCTAGACAAAAGTTCCAGGAAACACCATGCCTTCTCACTGTGTCCAGGTGGAACATAAGAGCACAGTAAAAGCAGAAGACCACAAGCACAGAAACACACTCACTCTGACACCAACTTCTTCTCTGGCCTCAGGCCCACTTATACAATACAATTTTAATGGGACTGCAGGGCTAAAAATACTGTTTCACCTAGAACAAAGTGTGCTACTTAGCCCATAATGTGCACTGCTTTGATTTTAGGCCCTTCTACTGAAAACAAACAAACAAAAAAAAGAAAGGCCTGTCTTTAAGCTATAAAAGCACAATTCATAAAGAAAAGATAGAGGAAAAGTAGTACTTTCCTGCTGTCCAAAAGTGGAGCACTGGCAGTTTGAGCACTCAGCCAGGAAACAGAAAATACAGGCTCAAGTGTACAGACTAATTCACAGCATGGACTTCAGTCCATCTGCTGCTCCGTCTGCTCAGGGTCCTCGCTATTGGACTCAAGGCACTCAAGGATCTTGGAAATCACAGGCAATTACAGCTGCGATTAGTGGGGTTTTACAGCATTCAGTGGCACTCTGGAGTGATCCCTGCTTCACACAATCACAGAATCACATAATATTAGGGACTGAAAGGGACCTCAAAAGATCATCTAGTCCAATCCCCCTGCCAGAGCAGGAACACCTAGGTCAGGTCACACAGGAACACATCCAGGTGGGTTTTGAATGTCTCCAGAGAAGGAGACTCCACAACCTCTCTGGGCAGCCTGTTCCAGTGTTCTGTTACCCTCACTGTGAAGAAGTTCTTCCTCACATTTATGTGGAACCTCCTATGTTCCAGCTTACACCCATTGCCCCTTGTCCTATCATTGGATGTCACTGAGAAGAGCCTGGCTCCATCCTCATGACACTCACCCTTTACATATTTATAGACATTAATAAGGTCACCCCTCAGTCTCCTCCAAGCTAAAGAGACCCAGCTCCCTCAGCCTTTCCTCATAAGGGAGATGTTCCACTCCCTTCATCATCTTTGTGGCTCTGCGCTGGACTCTCTCAAGTAGTTCCCTGTCCTTCTTGAACTGGGGGGCCCAGAACTGGGCACAATACTCCAGATGTGGCCTCACCCGGGCAGAGTAGAGGGGGAGGAGAACCTCTCTTGACCTACTAACCACCCCCTTTCTAATACACCCCATGATGCCATTGGCCTTCTTGGCCACAAGGGCACATTGCTGGCTCATGGTCATCCTGCTGTCCACCAGGACCCCCA
Organism: Podargus strigoides; assembly: GCA_028020825.1. Classification (NCBI taxonomy): domain Eukaryota; kingdom Metazoa; phylum Chordata; class Aves; order Caprimulgiformes; family Podargidae; genus Podargus; species Podargus strigoides. Next base: position 105,431,221 of record CM051619.1, read on the forward strand.
GGTCCCGTTCCCTTACGCTGCTGTCCAACAGGTCAGCCCCCAACTTATACTGGCACATGGGATTGTTCTTCCCCAGATGCAAAACTCTACACCTGCCCTTGTTGAATTTCATTAAATTTTTCCCCGCCCAACTCTCCAGCCTATCGAGGTCTCGTTGAATAGCAGCACAGCCCTCTGGTGTGTCAGCCACTCCTCCTAGTTTGGTGTCCTCGGCAAACTTGCTGGCAGAGCACTCTATTCCCTCATCCAAATCATTGATGAATATATTGAATAGTACTGGTCCCAGTCCTTTTGCTTCCAAAAGGCTCTCCCACAAGGGTAAGGAATAAGTATCTGAGAGTCATGTGTCTCATTTGAAAGACACTTTGAAAGACAGACCAGTGCTTCTTTCTGTCAGACTTAGTTGTACCTGTTAATAAAAATGAACAACTTAAGTGCTAGAAGTGCTTGTGAAAGCAAAATTTGGGACTGGAGTGAAATGAAAGCTGAAAGATGTCTCTGCACATGACTGCATAGAACAGAGAGGAGGAAATTTCCTCAGAAATATAAAAATGATACAAAAATGCATGAGCTGAGCTGAAAGTGCTTCTTCTCCTAACTCGGATCTCAGAGTGGGAGAATCTGAATCTTGCATGTCTAAACAGAAGGGTTTGAAGAGTCCAACAACAGAAGGGGCATTCAAGCCTCCAATGTCACTAAATATTGGCTAGAAGAACTGATTTTCATGGAAATGAGCTAAGTTTACTGTCTTCTGCAAACAAAGGAAAATTTAATATATTTGGCAATTGTGCAGTAAGAGTACAAGGCAGCTGCTTCAGGCCACAGACAAGTGCCAAGCTGGAAATATAGCCACAGATGTTACTAAGGAGCTTAGGTTGAAATCTGTTAACTGAGAGGTGAGATAGTGAAGCTGTCCACGACTGCCCTGCAAGCTCCACAGCCAGGCCGCTCCAAGCACCCACTGGCTGCACTGCAAAATTCCACCAGCTGCATGGAGGCAACACATCAAAGGAAAGGGCAAATACCAAAAAGCACACAGAAAGATAGATAAGACATGATCAAAAACCACTGGAAATTAAATACCTGCAGTCAATCCCTCAGAATGCTGAGGAAGAAGAAGTGGGAGAAAGCTGGGAGGCAAAAGCTGCAGTGTTTAATTACAGCTTGGGCAGAGATTTGGGCTGTGGCAAATCACCTGATTAGTGTCTCAGTTTCTGCATTTGTATATTGCATTACAGTGACACCAAGCTCAAAGAGGAGAGAGACAGATGCCCTACATACCAGTAAATATAGCAACGTGTACTGACAGATCGCACAGATAGGTGACATAGCTATTAGAAAAATGAGGACTAAAAATAGTAATGAAGGCGGATACTGAGCACACATGTAAATGAACAAGCACATACCTACTCCACACCCTACATACAAGATACGTGGGACACAAGTAAACACAATGTTCTTACCTCTTTAGTAACTGCTAAGGAAACATCATGAAGTCTACCAAGAAGGACTTCCGAATGGCAGATAGCCAGGCATCTGATGCTGAAGAGCCCCTTCACCTTCTGCTTCCTGAAACACAATTACCAAAAAGATTGATTTTTCTCACCATCCAAGAACTAGGCAGCTCTGAAATTACCAGGGTGTTGGCTCAAACAAACAAAGGGAGGTGCTTCTCATGCAGGAACATATTTAAATCGTGGAACTTGTGGGAGTCAAAAGCATACATAAATCCAAAAGACAAATAGATGGCTTCTAAGTGGATGGGTTAACTTGTGGCTATTAAACAAGCCATTCTTTCTGAAATTCTTGGCACATGAAGTCCCTATGTTGCTGCTTCCTAGAAGCTGGGAGACTGTGGCATGTTTCTGTTTCATGTACCCTCCCTGTACCCTGTCCTGGAGATACAGTCCTGTCTGGCTGTTACTGGGGCATTTCCCCTCTTCGCCATCCCCAGAGGGCAGTTCAGGAGTGAGAATCTGCACTGCTGCTCCATAGCTGAGTTTGCACTCTGCAATCTAGTAGTCCTCCCCTGCACCACCACCACACCCCATCCCTCACACCCACACACACAAAAAAAAAGAGGCAGTATGTCCTAAAAGATTTCACACAGGGACAAGAACAGCCAAAATGCTGGATTTTCCAGAAAATCCCTACTTAAAATAACACCCAGAACAGCAACACATTATTTAAAAGTAATAAAAACCTGCTTCTTTCAGCACTTTTTTTTGTGAAGGATCTGAGCTATATGAAGGCACAAGATGCACTCACTGGTTCACCAGGGCTGCAGGGCAGGACTGGGGACCCATTCCCACTGGGGTCCCTGAGTGTAATCCGGACCCCCCCACCTGCAGCAGCTCTCTGCACCTCACAGAGCACCAAACAGGAACGGGAAAGAGAAAGGGACAAAATAAAGGAATCGCACAAGGAGATGCATCATGGAATATTTTTCATGGTTATCCCAGTGTGAACTGGGATAGTGTATGTCCTAGTGAATGTATGCTGACCCAGAAATCAAAAAGACAACACATCACATCAAAAAGACAACACATCACATGGACAAAAGACATCACATGGAATTTGTAGGATCTCCTCCTGTCTGTGTCTAATTTCAGGACACACTGTGATTATCAACACATCTTTGGCCCATATTAAGCAGCGAGGAGGAAAAAGTTTAATTCTAAAAGCGCAAGATTCCTAAAAGATTTTTTTTTTTTTTCCTTTTTCCTTGTCTTCTGCCCTTCAGAAGAAATGACACACTGAGCAACTCTGCACCATGTCTCAGTGTGTTTCTCAGAAACAAGAACTCCCTGTAGGCACTCCTGGGACTCAGGTGCAGGAGGTCACAGGGAGGCCCTGTCTCCTGCTGCTGCTCCCAGCAGAGGGACCAGAGAATAAATCCTTACTCAGTCCCACCCTGGTCAGTGACCTGAGGCCCCCAAATCTCTAAACTCAAAACCACTTCCATCCTGTTTCTGGCTTCAGCCAACAAATCATCTTGTTCTCCAACTTTCTCTCTTCCCAGAAGATTTAATTTGCAGAATGAAATGCAAAAGCATGGAGCAGAAGGCAAAGCTAGGAAGCAGCATGGACCTGCTGTGACTGTAGCACTGCTATGGACCAAGGTAAATAAAAGGCTGCTCTCACATCTTTATACTGTGTCTGCTTCAGAGTGGTTTCATCAGTTCCCTTTGCATATCTGGGCTCTCTAGGCTCAGAGGCACTAGGAAAAAAATGTTTCTAACTTACTTGTACACTGAGAGGGAGAAAGAGTGAAGAGAGGGCTTTCTTACCAGTCATCACTGCTAAGCCATGTGAGTGCGTTGAGTAGCTCTTGCTGTGGGTGAGAGAAGGGTCTGACTTCCTGGGCGTCCCCACACTCTGGCTCCTCTCCCCGGTCCAGGAAGTCCAGAGCAATGTCCAGCAGCGAGTTCGCTGTAAGGAGAGGGTCAGATACCAGCATTGCATACCCCGAGGCAAGGCACCCCACCACAGAGCAGGCTGTGACCCAGCCTCCTAGCCAAGATTACCTATGGGTGCAAATCAGCATTGGTTCAGAGACTTTCCCTACTGTCTGACTTACTGCTTTCCTCAGCACCCAACCACCTCCCAGTCACGCCCAGTTGGGCACCAGCTCCTTGTGTAAACCTGAAAATTGCACAGAGCCAGCTCTCAAGTCCATACAGGTACCACAGCCAGCTTGCAGATTCATAGTGCCACAGAGCTCACGTTCTCTGTGAGCCAGTGCCATGCACCAGGACTTGCTACCCCAGGAGTAAGCTCCTGAGGTGCACATACCTCCTGACTCACCTCCCCATTATCTGGAGCACTGGGGACAGAGGCACCCTGTAACTTTCTGAGGAAACACCTCCAAGCTGACCCCACTGAGCACAGAGCCTGAACAACTGAGTCCTGCTGGGCTCGGGCGAATCCCCAAGGAGCAACCATGAGGGAACAGTGATACCTGACCCTCTAAATCTGATAGCACCTCCATTTACTTCAAGTATTCTAGACAGCAGGCAGCTGAGTGCACATACATTTTAGCATACTGTTGGGAAAGTGGTTGTTTATGGATTTTGCTATTTTCCAAGTGTTATGAATATTTACTGTTTCGGAGGTACCCACTAGCTGCATTTGGAAGATGCTGAGATGAAATTTATTTGTCATCAAATGTACTTGTTTGCAAACTGTGCAACGCCTAAGCTTTCTCTTGTGGAAAAATGCAATTTCTACTCTAGATCGTTGTGACAAAAAAGCCTTACAAACGTGAACTGAGAATAAAAATATGTAAATATAGATGCAAATTGTTGGCAAACATACTCTCTTGATGATAAATATACAAGGTATAAGAAAATTCAGATGACAAATGCGTTTGTTATGAAACTTACTTGTCATCAAAAGCACCGTAGGTCAAAAACTTCATGTCTTGCCCTCAAAAGCTCATTTTCTAAAGTGTAGATGAAAACGTCTGAGCTGTCTAAAAGTATTGAGTATAAATATTGCACAGAATCTAGATGAACTGTTATGCTACCTTGTGTGTTCTACAAAGTATGGAGGATGGAGGAACTGTAAAAACAAAACTATTCAGATAGAGACTAATTTGGACGTCACCACTATCACTGTCACTGACATTAGTGATGTCACTGCACGAGTATGCACATATACACATCTAGATTCAATATGGAGAGCCACGTCACGCTTGTTCTAGTCAATTTTGAAAATCAGAGTAACATCACTAGAAAAGAGCATTCAAAGCATCATTCCTAGCTCCCTTTTTCTTAACTCGTGCAACTCAGGATCATAACATGATCCCCACAGAGGGATAAGAATCTCCATGTACTCACTGTCTGCTTTATATTTATTGCAGGTAGCAAGCAGCCTGGGAGCATCAGGCAGCCTCTCATATATGCCATCTGCTACACACAGCCATCATATTTGGGTGGGGTGACCAAAGAGGCACTGCTTGTTGCCAGTTTGCATTGCAGGAGGTGGGAAGAGAGAGGCTAGAAGCCATTAAGCACTTCTAGGTGCAATAGCATGATTGTACCGAGTTGCTCATTTCCATGCAGAGACAACCCTTGCTGTGATAGCAGAAAAGCTGGCTGGAGAGCCAGACAGCAGCACAGGCAGAGGGCCAAGATGGTGAGTGGCTAACTGATCATGGTGGTACACATATGTGCACAGTAAGCACACCCTGCCAGACCACACCAGGGCTCAGAACTGCAGTCACAGCTGCCTCCTGGCACCAGTGTTATATTTTGGACTATCAGTGTGAGCAAAAGCTAGAGCTTAAGGCTTTACCACTACTTTATGTAGCTAAACTTTCCAATGGATCTATAAGAACCAACTGCTCCGGTATGATCAAGCTGGAGTAGATCCAAAGCAGGTTTGCTCTCAATCCTCAAGACAGGCTTTGGACCCGAGATCCTACCTGTGGTTGAGGAATGAGGCAGTTTGTGCTTCTTGTGCAAGGAAAGAGCTGGTGCAAGGGCTGCAGCAGAGCAAGCTCACCTGAGGAGTTGCGCAGGAAGCCGCCACCCTGGCTGATGGCGGGGATGCTGGGCAGTGAGGGCCTGTTGACCCGCTTCCTCAAGGTGGTACCAGCGCTCTCTCTGCGTGCATTGCTCATGCTGGGGGAAATGGAAACTGTTCCGTTGACAGGTGGTGAGCCAAAACCTGCAGAGACCAAAAAGAACCTTCTAAGAGGAGAGTGCTGGACAGGGTGGCTATGGGCTTGGAAAGGGCCAGAAATCTTGCTCAAGCTGGGTAACATCCCTTTGTTGTCCCAAACAACTCCAGGCGTAACAGCAGCACACTAACGTGGGACAGTGATTACTTAGTGATCACGTAGTGATGCTTTCCCTAAGAAATAAGGAAAAGTTGGTACTGCTTTTCTTTTGCTTTCCTGTTTCAGAGGCTAGCTAGGGAAGTTACATTTCTGAGGCTCCTCACCAGTACTTCACAAAATAATAGCAAAAAAAAAGAGCAGATAACCTTGTCCAATGCCCTTGGGCTGAGTGCTGACTCTTAAGTTCACTGCTGCTGCACTCATGGTAGCATGTGCAGCAGTACAATCAGAGCCCTTCACCTGCAGGTTAGTCATTAACACTGCTTGCTCATGTGGGTAAAACATAAGCAGCAGCTAAAGGCTCCAGCAATGCAAGCTCCTCAGCAGGGAGTAGTGTGAGCAGGATAATCTGTCCTATCATGTGAGCAAGATCTTTTGTGTTTCAATTAGAAATAGTTTAATTTTGTTTCTGCCAGGTTGCACCTTGGTTGAAAAGCATTCTTTTGGACTCATCCTTTCACCTGTCCTGGAGGCTGCCCTCAACCACAGCCCGAAGCCCCAGTGTAGTTTGCAAGACAGAATTATCCAGTCTGAAAGACTTCGTAAAGTGGGGAAGGTGACATTCTGTGACTAACTCAGTATGGGCCATGGGCAAGACAATTCATGCATCTGTTTTTTCACTTTGGAAAGCGGAAATAAATCCTGTTTGAACTTCCACTCAGATGCAAGTATAACAGCTTTCCAGTCTGATTTCATAGACATTTGCAACACTATGCAAATAGCAAACAAGTGAACAAAAAGGCCCACAATTATAGCAATCACTTACTTTCTTCAGCTGCATCCCCAAGGTCAACACTCTGTTGAGGGAGCTGAAAGGACTTTTCTCTCTCTTTCTCCCTCTCTCTACGCAAAAGCTCCATCTCTCTCATTCTCATCTGGTGTATTTTCTTCTGAGCTGACTTGGACAAGGTAACATGGATCTAGTTGTTATGGAAATACATCATGAAGCATAAAGAGAGACACACAAATAATACACAACACCTCATCAGGAACACAGTGGTAGAGTGTCACAGTCTTTAATGCAGCTCCATATACATCCCAACAGTTTCAGAATAGTTCCTCTTTTCCTCATCTTAGCATACAATTACACCCAGTGATGTGTGTAATTCATGGCCATAACCTTCCACTGGTCCAAGATACTATTTCTCAATCTGTGTCAGGAAGCCCTGCTTGAACCAAGAGAGCCATAAGAGTGCTCCAAGATGTACAAAGAGCTCACATTACCAGTGAACAGGCAATTCAGTTCCTACAGGCCAGGGCAGGGAAATAAAACTCATCTGCAATAACCAGCAATCACAGAATCACAGAATAGCCTTGGTTGGAAAAGACCTCTAAGATAGTCAAGTCCAATGAGAGGTAATTTGCTGTTTCTTAAAATTCAGGGCCAGTAATTGTAGATGCTTCTCACTTCCTTGTTTCTGAAGGACTCAGCTGCTCTCTGAGAACGTGAGTCCAAAAAAGGAGTCATGTGAAAACAAGTTTGAGAAACATTGGTTTTAATGAGTAGAAAAATTGAGAATGAGAGGGCTGTGAGATACAGCAAGAAAGATAACCAAGGAGAAGCAAGCTCTTCCATCTTAATTTGCAGCCTTGCTTACACTCAACATTATAATCTTTGCTTCTGTGCTTCCAAGCATGAACTTTGCACATGTTCACTGATGTGTAACTTGCTCTGCCATTCAGATCCGCTCTAAATTGGCCTTCATGTATAAAGAATGCTTCTTGTGTAACCTTAGCACCGTCTTCCAGCCAGTGATTTCTGCACCAGTGAAAATACTCAAGCAATTGCTCTGTAGCTGTCAAATGTTTTCGCAAGAGAATCTTCTTCCCAAGAGAGGAAGATTATGATTTTCACTGGCATTTTGTGCTGCACATTGAACAGTCGCTGAAAAGGAAGCCTGCTCACCCCGTCCTTAGCCCTTACCCTTCCATCGCTGTCCTTCAAGTCGTCGTCACTCAGAATGCAAGGCCTCATGAGATGATCCATCTCCTTAGGCTGGCTGAGTGGGAGGCCTCTTAACGAGGGCAAAGGTTCACACAAATGTCCAGCAGACTTCACGCCACCAACAACACAATGCTGGAGAACAGGCAAGATGGGTTCCAGAGTCCACAGCTCTGATAAGACACAGATCTAGATTGTGTATGAAAGCAGCAAGGAACATATCATCTCTCCAAACAGATGGCGTACTACCATATTGCACTGGCAGCAGAAATTACATGGCTGTGCTGGCAATCAGACTCAAACCTACTGCATGATGAAGGCCTCAGCCCTTGACTTCTGATGAGCAGCAGTGTTTGATAGAGAAGAACAGAGAGTTGGAGATTGCCCTTGCCAAAAAGGTTCTTACCTGTTCCTATCTATTTTGACTTTAGTAAACATCCTCTTTTTCTCAGTTACTAAAATAATACGTTTTTAACAGCTATACTTAATAATTTTTGTAGAGGTAAGAATCAATATTTCCTCTTCTTTTCTGGAATATTTTAGAGGGCATTTGAAGAAAAACTTAGGATTGCCACAGTGTTATCAAAACCAGAATTGTATCCTTCAAGGCAGAATCTATTTTCCCCAAGGAGTTTCATTCTAAATTGTAGCAGATCAGCCCCCTTTCTGGGCAGCCTCACTAAAGGCTGATTTTCTTAATGGGAGTAGCACAGTGCAGCTCATTCTGAAATACTCTCCAACAGAGCTGTTAAAACTCAGAGAACTAATCATTCCTTACATGGCTTCACAGATGATAAAATAATGTGATAGCAAAGCAGTAAAAAAGGAATAACTTTCTTAAATCAGGATTTTTTTTTTCCCCTGCAGAATGGTCAGGTCAATAATAAAAGAGAGAGAGATGGTTTAATGATATAGCTTATTTCTAGTCCAGAATGTATCTAGCAAAAATGTCACCTTACTAACTCAGCAATACTTCTCCCTAGTTGCATTCAGCATCCTAGCTGCATATTAGCAATAAAGGAATCATTCCTATGGGTCATGCCCATTATTTGGCAGAACTAACATTAAGCTGAGGGACCAGACGATTTTATCCCTTTTGCTGCATCAGCAAAATTATTTGTTAAATTCTCATCTCTCCTATCACTACAAACCCACAGATGGCAAAGGGACAGCAAAGGTGTCAATGAGGTTTTCAACTTAAAAGCATTGGCTGACACAGATGCACCAGACACCGCATGTTGTCTTGCAGAACTCTTACTGCTAGTGATAATACAAAGTGAGGAGAGGGGAGAAGCCAGTAGGCATGTCCTACCCCAGCCTCAGTTTGCAAGACTGTCATGCAGATAGAGTAGGGGAAGAGATCTGCAATAATAAATCTAGCATATGTGGTTTGAGGCAAATGAGTTGCAAAAAGGAAACCTCAGTTCATTACTCAGCATTTAATTTAGGTTTGTACTTTAAGAGGTTGGATACCTCAGATCCCGCACAGGCTGGATCCTTTTTAAAGTCTCTTTCTCTGTAAAGGAAAAATTCACAAGGACTTCCTATCACACAAGCTTCCAGTCTTTCTCCCAGTACAAAAATAGGCAATGTTGATGAATCTACTTCAGATCAAAAAGGGTTCCGTTCAGAAACTGTTCCAAGGGAAGGTTTTGTCCTTCAAGCGTAGGAGGAAGGAGTGGGAACATTTCTCATTTCATGCAAAACACCTCATTTTTCTCTATTTTTTGTGACATTAGATAGCAAGCAGGAAATAAAAGGTATGAGCATGAAGTAGAAGAACATTTTCTTTTGCTGCTGTGCATTTCTGGGGCCCCAAGGTACCCCTCCAGCTTCTGCAATTCATAACCTCATGCTCGAGTCATTTTCACTGGATCACTAGAGCACATTTCCCAGTGAGAAGGCTCTGGGGTAGCCATCTGAGCACATCAATAAATTGAAAAAAAGTTACAGGATGGTTTTCAACCAAACTTTCACAGTGGCACCCATGGGTCAGGATTCCTATATAATTCTAGGGCAGCTATGCCCTGTACCTACCTAGAGATTTAAGGATCTTCTCTTCACTTCCGCTGCCTGATCTTGGCCTTAAGAAAATTGAGGATAAAAGAATATATGAGGAGATCAAAAGAGAAGGAGGGAGGTAGCATTAAAGGAGACAAACTTTAATAGCAAGGTCGTTCTGATGGAGGAAATGCAACCCATAAAACCAACAATATGCAAAGCTGATTAATTGCCATTAAATTGTTCAGTCGCTAGAGTCACACAGAGCTCATCAAGCTCCAGCTGAAACACAGGAGTCATTCTTCAATTTGGGCCTTAACTATTTAAATTCTGCTGTCTCTCCTTTTGAAGCTAAGTGGCTTTCACTGTTAAATACATCCTTTCTGAATAAGCAAGAGATATTAAGCAGTCATAGGTCTGTACTGAGGATAGCTACCTTTACACTGATGGAGAAGCTTAACTGCCTGGCCATGCCTTCAACTGATGACAGTATCTTGTTACACACGGTAATATCACTGCTGTCTCCTCAGAATATTACACCTCTCTGCTCTTTCAAGGAGAAAAAGGGTTTTTCCAACTCAACTGGTAGGTAAGTATATTCACATCGCACTTTAAAAGTCATGCTGAAGCTTTTAAATTGGAACTATATTTCTATGACTCCTTATTTATTGTTATAACTAGGACAAGGATGACAGCTAGATTTCTGCACGCATATCCAAGCAAATATCTTGCCATCAGTTACAGCCCTATAACTGTTCTCTAACACGTTGCCCTCTTTGGTCTTAAACCCATATGTCAATATTAAACATCTATAGGATTATATATCTATAAATAGAGATTTATCTGGTCTCTCATTTCACAGTGAAGGCTCAGACACGGAGAAGTTATGACTGACATTTACAGAAGCAGCATCTGAATTTGTAGACAGCTCTACAATAGCCAATATTTGCCCTAACAGATTCTTGCAGGTACAGATATTGGCAGTCAAAGAACACACACAAAACTAGACGCTGAATTCAGATCCATGCTATACACAGTTCCCAAATGGCACCATAACGATTACAGAGTGAATCAATATCAGAGTCCAGCATACGACCTGCTTTTAAGGTCCTCTTAAGTCTTGACTCCTCATCCCCCCCTGCCAGCCCTGCTCTTAGAGTGTATGGTTTGGTTTTGACATTGTGCTGGATCATCGTAGATACATAAAATGGTAAAAGCATAGAAGTTTGCATAAACACATAGGAGAGCTGACTGTGGAAAATAATTTTACAAGACAAGAAGTGCGAGGTGAATGACATATTGGAGAAGCAGACACCTTGGTTTACCTCATCTCTGGGGCCACTTGGAAAATCAGGTCCTGAGAGCTTGGGAGATGCACTGCAGTGCTGCCAGGAGCCACATCAGATGAGCTTGCTGACTTGGGGATAGGGGGAAACAAAGGCACTCCCAGTGACTTCTTCCCATCTTCATCACTGCAATACAAGGGCAGCAGGGAAGCCTGGAAAACAGTAGAATGCAGTGCTCAGCTCAAGCATCCAGCCTTCCCCCTTGACGCCACAAGAAGTTTGCTCTTAGTCAGGACTTGGCAGGAAAAGAAAAGTCAAACTGCTGGAGCAGCTTGGCCTAGGACAGGCAATGGAAAGGGAACTGGTGAGAGAGAGACCGTGTCCCACTGTGTTGTCAGCTCACTCACCTCTCTGGCAGTGGCTGCATTCCCACCTGGCATCCATCTGCTTGGCATAAGGATGTTGTGGGGTGCCATTACCTCTGTTAGCCTTTCTGATGGTACAGGAACGGGTTTAGATTACTATCCTCTCACTGTCCCTAAAGCACCTACCAGCCATTGCTGAACTCCAGCCAAGTCCCCACAAAGTCATTTTGCACGCTGTCAAAACCTGCTTTTCTCAAGCCCATAAGTTTTTCTGCTTCTGCCCTTCCTACAGTCCCCCATCAGCCTTTCGGCCCAGATGCTAATGTGCTCTCTGGATGCTCGGTGCTCTCCAGCTCCCACACAATTCATCATCTCAGGCTCACTGTCATTTACCAAGTTCAGGAGAGCTCCCTACCCTGCTGCTCTGTGTAAGCTCTCTCTGTCTGCTGAAATTACTTCAGGCTCCCCATGCCATGGCTAGGAAGGGGGATGGAGGGAGTGGGCATAGACGCACACCCTTGCTTAATATCCCATTGTTCTTGTCACAGCTAAAGAGCCAAATCAGGAGCTGTTCAAACTCCAGTAAAAACCAGCAGAGTTAATGTCAGGGATACTGTGGTGGGTTGACCCTGGCTGGATGCCAAGTGCCCACAAAAGGTGCTCTATCACTCCCCTCCTCAGCTGGGCAGGGGAGAGAAAATATAACAAAAGGCTCACAGGTCGAGATAAGGACAGGGAGAGATCACTCACCAATTACTGTCACAGGCAAAACAGACTGAACTTGGGTAATTAGTTTAGTTTATTACCAATGAAATCAGAGTAGGGCAATGAGAAATAAAGCCAAATCTTAAAAAATCTTCCCCCCACCCCTCCCTTCTTCCCGGGCTTAACTGTACTCCTGATTTTCTCTACCTCCTCCCTCACAGCAGCACAGGGGGATGGGAAATGGGGCCTGTTCTGGCATGGGGTCTTCCACAGGCTGCAGGTGAATACCTACTCCACTGTTAACCTTCATGGGCTGCAGGGGAATCTCTGCTCTGGTGCCTGGAGCATCTCCTCCCCCTCCTTCTTCACTGACCTTGGTGTCTGCAAAGTTGTTTCTCTCACACCTTCTCACTCCTCTCTCTGGCTGCAAATTGCTGTTGTGCAGAAATGTTTTTCCCCTTCTTAAATATGTTATCACAGAGGCACTACCACCATCACTGATGGGTCCGGCCTTGGCCAACAGCAGGTCCATCTTGGAGCCAGCTGGCATTGGCTCTATCAGACATAGGGGAAGCTTCTAGCAGCTTCTCACAGAAGCCACCCCTGTAGCCCCCGCGCTACCAAAACCTTGCCACACAAACCCAACACAGATACATTTGACCCTGTATCTGCAAGGCTGAAATAAAGTACACTAGCCTTTTATTGGTTATCTTGTCTCAAGAGCTGCTATTCACCTGCCTTGTCCTGCCCAGCATGGCAAAAACAAAACAACTGCAGCTTCTGTCCCTCCTGCAATGGCAATCGAGTGGATGGAGTCTGGACTCCATTCACTTTGGCCAGAATTGCCAGTTCCCATCACTTACCACTGGGCAGACCCATGGAAGAGGATGAAACTGCACAGAAGCCAATGAACTCTAGAAATATTATTAGAGATAACTGTGCACAAAGACATGGCTGTACAACTCAAAAGCTGAGACAATGCAGAGTTGAGTTTGCAGGATTCTCTGCTCCAGCAAACCTTTTTCCATCTAAACCAGACAGAGCTGATATAAAAAGCCACCAAGACACCGGTGTGTCTGCAACAGTAAGTGCCATGTACAGATGGTTCACAGATATATGTATTTTACTAAATATAGAAGGCTATGCTTGACCAGATTAGACATGTTTAGTTACTCCGACTGGTTGCTGGTGTTTTCTCAGTCATAAAACACAGCAGGAGCCAGTAGAGAGCACGTAAACCATATAAAGACCTCTTCTCCTATTGATATACGCTGAGGACATGAAGTCTGCAGCACACATGTTGCAAAGACAGCCTGAAGCGCAATGTCCAACTGAGCTCTTCCTTGGCTCAGCTGCTTCTCTGGGCTCACACCACAGGGAAGGAAGATCTCAGAGCTCTGCCTACAGGAAATAAGATGAGGATCTATCACACATGATTTGGTTTGATTTCCTTACGTTGTATATGTTTCCCTCTGATGTCAGCTCCTTGTTGTTCCCATCACTGTCATCCCAGCCTGTGCCATTTTCCCCATGTTCCTGCTCTCCGTTGCTCATCCTGTTGGGCTCTGAGGAAGGAAAGCTGTTCTGGATGGGAGGCATGGGCTTGGAGGTTACCAGGAGCCTGTGGGAAGCCGACCTGGAAACTATTGGCTTCAGGGTTACCCTCTTAGGGCCACTGCAGTCAGTCAGGCCTGCAAAACAGAGACACAAAGTGTAATGGAAGCAACATTGCAAACCCAAAGCACTTGAAACTAGATATATCATTGGACATATTTCTTGGAAACTTCTAAATAACTGCACAGGGAAACATGCTCATGCTGGCAGCCACTTAAGCAGGCCAGTGAACAACATTTACCCACTTCCAAAGAGACACCAGAGGAATGCCTTGGTCCTCTGGGCTCCTGTCAGACAACAGGAAGCCCACAGACCTGTGCTTACCCAAAATAAATCACCTGCGTGTACACTGTTCTGCACCTCTTCCTGCCTCACAGGCGTACACCCCTACAGCAACAGGAGGGCTACGCAGGGGGCTGAGAGCATGGAAGGTTATTGCAGGGGGGCACACACAGGGGACTGTTCACTGGGAATGTACATTAGCTCTTTAGTCTGGGAAAAGACCCCTCTTCCCACACAAGAGCAGGCAGGCTTCTGCCTTTCCTCTCTGTGAGGCTAACAGACCCTCAGACATCCTCCTTGTCTCCAGCTTGTTCTTGATCTGAATGGTTTCCAGGGCAGTACTGCACACCTCCCTCTCTTGGGGGTCTTGGGTCAAGGCTCTGTGAGGAAGGTGGGAGAGATCACCTCCTTCCACGGCTCTGAGGTCGTGCACTCTAGCTTTGCTGACCCAGCCATCCGAGGAAGAGACGTCTCTCCGGTATGGAGGTTTCTCAGCTCCATCCCTACCCCATAAGCTCAGCTGCTTCTTCATCTGGGTTTTTAATACAGACTGAAAAGAAGCTGTAGATCAGGTAAAAGGGAAGAAGTGAGTTAGTTGACCTCACACCTGTACAATCAACCCACCTAATGAGCGAGGCATTCAAGGTTTTTTTAATCATTCAGAAGATCAGTTTGTTTTCATTTTTCATAAGACTAGCACCAGTTTAATTCTTCTGAACAGGATTGAGCTAGCAAGGACAGAGAGGTTGAAGGCCCCACTGGTAAGAAGGGGAAACAGATTCCCATTTCAGGCCTTCACTTCTGTGAAGACTACCAGTAAAAACCGGTATGTCCTATTTATGGCCAGTTGGGCCAAAGTCCCTGTCCTGGCTGGCAGTAGTAGTCATTTGGCTACTGTTGATAAAGGAGAAAGCATAATGAACTAATATAGAGATATGTGATACCATGCACACCACTGGAGGAGGGAAGCTACTCTGACACAGAGCCAGCATATGAGGTTAGACCTCCAAGGACCATTTCCTCCCTGGAATTTTTTTTTCATTTGTCTGAGGCCACCATTGCTTGTTCAACCCCTTTCCCTCCTCACCTTCAGTGGGTCCAACTGCTGCCACAAAACTGCAAGTTCGAGTCAATGCTTCCACCTTGCAGAGCTGTGTATCTGGGTGTGAATTTGGGAACACCACCACAGTAGACAGCAATGGGAGTGTGGTACTTAGCTTTAAAATAAGGACAGTACAAATTACTCAAATTTGCAGCATTTGGTATGGACAGGAAAAAGCAGACACCCCCCTTCTCCATAGAAGACTAACACACCAGTAGTGACCTGCAGTCCTGGCCTCTGCAATGGTCTGTTTGACCTCCGTATTCCGCGTAGTGAAGCACTTGCATTCCAGCACTTTGACAGCTGAGTGTTCTAAAAATGTGCATGTGTTTCACTAGTTGCCCATCCATGACTACAGGATTTCTTTCCTCTCCTTTCAAAAGGTAGACAACCCACAATGGTCTCTAGAATTTGACAGCATCTAGTAAGTAGATGCTTTCCAAAGCTGGTTTGAAAGTCCTTTGTTTCTGTAACTCCCACTCAATTTTGGGTTGATTTTGTTATTCCTCTTCACAACAAAGAAAGTACTAGGACACAAACAATTAATCACCAGGTCTTATAACTAAAAGAAGGTTTGCACTCTGCATTAGATGTCCCAAATAATCAGTGGTCTCATTTGATTACTATATGTGTAGGATGCAAATTGTCCATCCTTTGTTCTGTTTCAGTTACAGGGGTTTATTCCCTGCTTTCTTTACTGCAGAGACACCCAAAACCAACATAAACATGGCCTAGCCTCAAAAAATTTCTGATCTTGGCTGTTCCTGAAAATTCAAAATTATACACAGCATGTTCCCCTGCCCCTTGTCCTAGCCAATATCTTCCCCACTACCCAACCCCTCAGGCTAGGCTCTCGCTTGTACAGCATGAAGACTAGTTGCTGCACTTGCCAGCATCTCCAGGGTCTTGTGATCAGCACTTTGAATGCAGCTTTTGTACACGCTCTGCCTCCCTGCACCAAGCAGCATTCCTGGGCACCGGCATTGCCGCTGCAGGCAAATGTCCTCCAGATAAAAGCTGCGGGAACAGGACTGCAACAAGCCCTAGCTGAAGAAGTCTCTGGTCTGCTGCAGCTCTTTACCTGCAGCAAAATCATCTTGTGTTGCCATGGTGGGGGGGAACGATGGTCTCTTTGCAGATGAGGGTCTACTCAATGTGCTGCTGGTCACCGGGCCTCATACAGCTGCCTATGTGCTCCCCTGCAGCATTAGGAACCTGCATGGAAAAATAACACTTTAATACAAGTGACAGCTGCCAATCTCTGACGTTGCCCTGCCTACCAGGGTTCCTGCATACAAAGCTGCTCAAGGCAGGTGGTGTTAAAACAACATAAAAATATATTTAAGCTACACGTCTTCCACATTCTGTCAAAATCACAGACATCAAGTCCAAACACTGGAGGAAGGCTGCTGTCAGCATAACAGAGGAAACATAACTCCACCTCAGCAGCTGCTCTCCTTATGGCTGTATGGGCACAGCAGCAGAGGCAAGTCTCTCACCGTACCCACTGCTGTTGGAGCTGTTCCCACCGAACTCAGCACTGCTGCTACAGCAGGAGCATAGTTTCACACATTTGATAACAAAGAGCTGTAACATCACACTGGACTTTCCTCAATGACAACTGAAAAAACGTGGGGTAGAATAGTTTTCTCCTATTTAATACAAATGTACTTGGATTTAAGATGGGGTACCAGGCTAACAATACTGGAGACTGGTGTGTAGCTCCTAACTCTAGCACTTTCCACCAGTCTGCAAGATATTTTTTGTAGAAATGGGTAGATAAGATTTTATGACACATCCATGAGCAATTCTGAGCCACAGCTCAAACCAAATACATCCAAATATGCCACCCATTGGGAAAGGAAAGAGTAAAGCAGTTGAAACAACTACTGTTGTAGCTAAATTGCCTGCATTTATGGTGTTGCTGAGGTATCTATAGCACTTGCAGCACCCCAGAAAGCCTGAGGCTACAGCATAACCCATATTTAGGGATGCCAGCTATCCAGAAACTATCTTCTATGCTCATATCAGCAAATGCACATTCCATGGGGCTAGTGGAGTTCTAGAGAGTGCTACAGTGTGCAGGGTATGTGAGGGCAAAGGATGTTGATGCTTAGCCCTTCAGGTTAGTGCTATAGCAAAACGTGACATTTCTCAGCTTCAGTCCCTGCAGTCTCTTTCCTTACCAGTTAGGTTGCTTTCACTTCAAAACTCTAGAGAGATTTCTTTTCAACTTCTGACAGAGACTTCAGTCACCATACATGGCTTTTGCTTCCTTAAATGTATTAACCCATTTCTTATGGCCTAGGTGAGAGGTAAGAGGGGATTTTGCAGAGCGTACCTTAGGATAAAGAGGTCAGGATGGTAAGCCAGCAGCAAAATTCCTATAAACATCAGTGAGTACAGAAGGATGCCATTGTGAGCTTCTTTTGAAAATCCACTCACAGGCACCTCTAAAGCTCTGCAAACAGAACGACTATCACGTGGTAGCTAAGTGCAGCCAGAAGGATCAATCACAGACACAGTTCAGTTAGTTATTACAGAAGGAAGAACACCTCTGCACTCCATGGAAGAAGCAAAAGGCAGGTCCTTATTAATATGTTCTGTAAGCTTAAAACAAATAACAAAGAATGCCTGAACAAAGACTTTAGGTACTCTCCTATCAATCAAATTTACAATCAGATAAAATGGTACCCTCAATCAAATTTCAGTAGAAATTTGCATATTGCAGCAAGGCCCAGTACTGCTTCACCCTCTGTCTAAGAGATTTAAGTCTTCTCAAATGCTGTCACAGTGTTCATCTGGAATAAAGCAAGTGATTTCAGAAAGGCTGGAGTTAGCTGAGACAGTTAACCCACTTCTGGCTTTCACCCTTTTTGTTAGTCTAGATAAATTCACAGAGACAGCTTAAGGTCAAGGAATTAAGGCGTTTAGAGGGTTTTTAAAGCCTAATTCCCATTACGTTCAATAAAAGGAAGGCACTGAATACCCTTAAGAATACAAATGTAGGACTATTTGGACTGTGTACTTTAAAACAAAGAACAAAGGTATCATTGCAAGTGGGACTAGGGCATAAAGCAGGGATTAAGGTGTATTTTCTTTGGTCTCATTGCATGGGATGAATACCTAAGAAATATGCCAGTGGCAATTTTGGCTGGTTAAGATCACCTCCTAAATGAAGTTGAGCATGCCCCATTGCTTAAGGTATTAAAAATGCACAAGAGAAAGCACTAAGTAGCAGAAAGGAGTGTGTCATGTAGGAAGGATAGAAGGCTGCCTCTGCCACTGACTTACCCTGTTACATAAAGCCAGGCTGTCCATGCCTCAGTTTTTTTCCTCTGCCAGGCTGTCCTACCTAAATGCTAGCACGCTATAAAGTGTAATTAGGAAGGGCATTCCTTATGGCACCTCCATAGCCCCCAAAGTCTTAATTGCCTAAATTCAGGACATGGTTCCTAATTCAGGCCAGCTACATAACATGGAAAACCCCAAATGTACAGCTATGTAGGGCCACACCTTTCTCTCTTGCACCACAACCACAATAACTGGAACAATAAAGCCAGAGCAATCTGCCTGCAGCCTGGGGGAAGCGCAGGGTGTGCACCATTCATCTCCTGCCACTGCTGGTAGGAACATGGAAAATAAACTGGTGCTGTTCTCTGTACAGAGGAGAACAGCTGCAGTGGTTCACTGCTGAGTGAAAAAAAGTGTTAGAAAACAGCTTTCTGAAGAAGAAAAAACGGAACACAGTTGCATTTGCACAGCTCCAGGCCCTGGTGATGTTTCAGTACGCAGTAACTGTACTCCTTGTCATGCTTCTGCTGGGTTAATCGAAATGAAAGGCATCCTGTGGGATTTTCAGCTTCCTTGGATCATTAGCACCCAGTAAACGAAAACAGATTATTTAATGCTATCATTACTTTCTTTCATTATGTGAAACATGCTGATGCCAACAACCCTATAAAGCCAGTCAGGACTGGAGCCACTGTGGAGGCTGAACCCAGTATCTCATCAGCCAGAGACTTGTCATGAGGATAAAATGAAATTGGAGTGATGACATTTGTCTGGGGTTTTTTTGGTCAGTGGATTTCAATTTACAGGGCCATAATGCATCTGCAGGGTGAAGTTTTTACATAGAGTAAAAAGCCATCACCAAGTGGAACTGGACAGTTTCCCCAGGCCTGTGGGGGAATCACGAGGCAGATCCCTGGGCTACAAATTGCATCTCTCCCCACTTTTCTAAGTTCTTGGTGTTTAATCCACTTAGGTTAGACACACAGGACACAAGAAGTATTCCTGTATCTTTCTGCACAATGATCCAAGTAAGATTACACATCCAAAATCCATTTCCTCTTACCGTTGAACTTACTGTTTTGAGGAATTTCTGAACCAGCAAACTTGCTTCCTCAAATATTTACTGTGCACTGTAAGGAGCACAGACAAAAGATGTAACATGAAAAGCACCACCCATGTAATGTTCTTTTTACAAGTTCTGTCCTCAGCTTTCATTTGGAAGATCTTAAAAGTTCAGTGCCCCTATCAAAAGCTCCTGCAATGGCTGCTTCTCAGTAAAGCAGGGCTGCTCAACCATGAAACAAGAGTTACCACAAGCAGCAGCTTACCCAGGGCAGCAAATCAGCAGTTAGGAATAAGCTGATCTGAATGCCAAACCTCATTAGCTCCTTCAAAAAGCACTTGCACAATCCCTCATTCCAGCTCTAATGAGGTGTTGTGCTGGATACCACGGTTATTTGAGTACTGTACACAAGTTTGCTCCCACTGAGCGCTGCAATGGAGTCCAGTGGAACTGTGGCCAAGGGCGGTCGTTCCCCAAAGGTGGACGATTGTTTGCTCTGTGGGCCTCTGTGACTGCTGGACACAATGAGATGAGAAGGAGCCAAGTACACTGACGCACCTTTGCCTTGAGCATAACCCAGCCTTGATCAAAAGCATTAAAAGGTTTCCCCTCCTTATCAAGGTACTTTGAAAGAAAACCTGAAACTGCAAGGTCTTGAGCCCATGCAGGGGTTTGCAGAGCACCCCATGCACAGAGGTCCTCACTCTGAGGGATATCTGGGTGCTAATGCTTTATGAACACAAATTAGTTGACAGCAGTAACACTGCAGAGACTAGTGCTAGAAAAAGCATGCAACAACCAGCTGCTGCTTCCCTTCTGAGAGCAGGTCTTCACAGCATATAGCATTTCTGCCATGAAGGACTTCAGGAAAGGCTCTAGATGCCTGACACTCAAGGCTTGGGTACAGAAGCAGTCGCAATCAGCACTCTGAATATATCCTCAAAGTAAGTCCAATCAGTGGCCTGTGTCTCGAAATGTTAGGCCATCTGTTTGTCAGCTCACATCAGTTTCTTCTAAAAGCATTTTAGTTAGAAAAATGAGCTTGTCTCCCTATTTGCCTTGGGGAGAGGGGTCTCCCACCCCATGCTTTTGTGTGAAGAGACACCAGAGGGCTACTAAAATACATTCCCTAGCCAGTAGTTTTCTCTTGATGGGGCCCTGCATACCATTCCACGCATCTTTCATAAAGGCACAAACCCACCCCAAGCACTCTAACTGCAGCAGGTTTCCATAAACAGCTGCATAAATCCAAGGTAACTGTAAGTGAGCATCCTAAAGGCTATCCTGTGTAATCACCGGGCAGGGAAATTCTCAATGATCTGAAGCAATTTCATTCAGCTGCAACACGGGATCTGACTTTTGTGTTGAAATTTTTCATGATGAGTAACAAGCATTGGGAGCACAAGGTGCAGGGCTGACATGCGAAAGCAGAAGCATATCTTCTAATGAGACCAGTTTAATTGTCTGTTTTATTACTCTTATATCTATTCCACTAAAGTTCCAGTACTGTTCTTAGTGCTGAATGAAGCTTGAAATGCAACAGTTCCCACTGCTCAGAATTTATTCCTTGGTCTTTACAATATTTAAGCACCTCTGCCTTGTTCAGGGCCTAAGTCCACTATTCAAACATCACTGAAAGTTAAATCCTCCATTCACCTAACCTACAATGTATCACCTAACACCACAGTTGTTTAAATCCCTAGAGTGCCCACGCACGCATCCATGGGCTGATGCCTGCTAAATACAGGTGCTGTCTCGCATCTGACCTGCTGCTCAGAGCCCCACACCATGGTGACTAGAGGACTCAATGCAGGACCTTCAGCCAAGGAGGAGAAATGCCTATTTTCCAATACCTACCAGCTGGGAACATCTATCTTGGGTGAGCCGGAGGCCATTAAGAGGTAAAGGAATAATAGTATGTCTTTGCAACAAACTGCAATGCTTACAGGGAGAAAGGCAAAAAAGAGCTGCCAAATATGAACATGCAACACAGCAGAGCTGGCTGACAAAACCTTGCAATGGTTTGGCTCACTGACCTGACAGAAAACACCACATTTCCCAACTGCTATCATCACTTCCAATGTCCAAAATGAACAAAGCCAAAGAATGGCATGAAAAGGGGAATTCTGTAGAAGCAGGACTAGCTCTGCTGCCAATTCATTGACTGCAGAGAAATATAAATAGAAATCATAGGCCAGAAAAAAGTTAGGAGCATATAAAGGTGACCTCTGCAGGCCACAGATTTTTAATAACTCAGCTTTAGTTTTTTACAGGTCAATATATCCAAATGAAAATGCAAATGATGCTTGGAAACTTTGCAAAAGCTCTCAAAGGCCCTGGGGTGATGGATGTTACGCAGATACAAGTGGTTACCATTGTCACTACAGCAGTGGTCTCTGCAGCAGAGCCCCAGCTTGCTAAATTGTTTAAGGGTGAGGGAACATAGATATTACCAGGAAGCGAGGGAATGAAAAAAAAAGTGAAGCAAAAGCATTCTCTCCAGAGAAAGAGAGAAACAGAGGGAGAAAGTAACCAGCAAACACCTCTGATAATGAGCAGAGTCCCTGTATCTCAATCCTTCAGAGAGTTCAGTTTGTCCTCCCTCTGCTGCTGTGGCAGGTCAGCATCCACACCACAAAAGAAATTAAAGATACATTAGACAGTGGATCTCCCCTCTTCATCCTCCTACATCTTTCCCAGATCCATTTTTCAGAGATTCATACTTTTAGCAATAAAGCCCTTTGAAAACAGAGGCTAACCCAGAGGCAAGTTTGTTTGTCAGAGTGATATTGCTTTGGGACTAGGCATTTATGTATCAGAGAGCCTGTGGGCTCACTCAAGTTCACTTCTTTTCTCTTTGCTTAGAGTAAAATGATTCCACTTGTCCCCCACATGCTTTGGAGTGAGATACCAAGTTTAAACTTCACAAAACATAGCAATATAAACCATTGGCAAGAGCAGACTTGACTACCATCCTGCAGGGATGAATTGGCACTCCAAGGAGCCATAACACTGACCTAAATCTCAGCAGGCACCGATTCAGAAAGCTGATTTGATTTCGACCTTCCTCGATTCTACTGGGAAAATAAGCGTGAGCCAAGGAAGGTCCAAAGTCGCAGTTTTTGGCCCCAGTTAGAGGAAGGGGAGTTTGAGCAGGAGCTGACCAGGGACTTGCCCACACACAGCAGCAAAGGGAGCCCCTGGAGCCTGAGAGCAGCACCTGAGCCAAGGTGGGAGCTCTCACCCTGCCTTGCATGGCACGGAAGAGGCCAAGCTGTTGCTCTTCTTATGACGAGGAGCTTCCCTGCCAACAAACCACCCCATCTGCCCCACAGCTCTCACCTGTCCTCCTCTCCCCTCCTTCTATCTGCCACCCCAAGCACTGCTCATCTTCCACACCTCCCAGGACTGTGTGTCTCTTTTAAATGACATCCAAACTCTCTATCACACAGCTGGACTCACCCAGCAGAAGCTTCCCTCACGAAGGGAACTGTTTGAAAAGAGAAAGATAACAGGAAAAAATCATCAAATCTTTCCCTCAGTTTGTGTTGCCTTCTGAGAGAGATGCCTGCACCAAGCAACCTCCACCAGAGCACAGTAAAAGCAGCCCCTCTGCCTGGCTCCTGCCAGCCCCCATTGCAGCACCACCTTGCTGAGAAAACAACAGCACACGAGACAGGGCTATCCACCAACCTCCTTCACAGACAGGCGTGTCCTTCACATTGGAAATCTAGCTCCACGTTGTTAAGCCGGTAATCACCCCTGGAGCTGTAAAGCCCCACTGCAGGTTGCCTCCCACAAGGGAACAAGGATTTCTTCTGCTCCAGACCCTGTGTTTCCAAAACTGGAAGCAGGGATGGCCATTTGTCAAGCCAGACCCCTTTTCCAGGAGGACAGCAGCCTCCCCCTTCCAGGTGTACAAGCTCAGCAGGCAACCAGTGTCACACACCAGGAATAAACAAGGCTGCATAGCAACTACTTCTCTGAAGAACTCTTGAGCATGAGATGCAAGGACTATCCTTTGCCTCCAGGGCTGGCAGGCAGCTCCCTGCGTGCTGCAGCTGCTAGCACCCAAGGGACCTCAGCAGCATCCAGACCTTTAGACAGGGCCACACTCTGAACTGCAATCTGCTCCTGGTCCCTCCCTGCCTGCTCACAACCCACTGCGTGAGAATCATTCCTAGAGCTGTGCACGACACACAAGCAAACAGCAAAGTATGCATCTGCTGGAAACTTACAAAAGAGAGGGGAAAGTTTCCACCCCCTTCACTGCAGGATTTGATGACATCTCTGCATGGCAAATTCCTTAGCTAGGCAGTGTGACCTTGGAGCCCCTCTCATTAGGTTGGTGTAAATCCATACCAGCCCTACAGAAAGCACCACATCCAGGCAAGATTAGGAAAACAGAAGAATTAATTCCTTCAGCCTGGCCCTCTCCAGCGTAGCATGACCACAGTCACTGCAATCTCCACTAAATGCTGCCAAACTAGAATTCTCCACCACTCTCATTACAAATATTTTATACGTCTCCCCTGTGCTGTGGATAATTGTCCAATATGCAACACAGAGCAGAAATTTAGTTTTGCTACTGTGTGCGTTTTGTTGTTGTTATGCTCACTCAAAAGCTACTTTCAAATGTAAAAATAATAATATTCTCCTCACATTCATGTCTAGTTTTGAAATCTTCCATAATAAGGTCACTGCTGGCTGTTTTTATAAACACCCGTGTACATAAAAAGAGAAATTCTGTGCTGAGATGCAAGGGCTCACATGAGGTTCTCTGTTAAACATGAAGAACAGCAGCTGAACCTGTCTTTACAATGATTTGGATGGAGAGCATCTGCATGAGTGTTATGAGAAAAAGAACTCAGATTGATACTAAGCAGTGAGTCCTGAGCCATTGTACCCAACCTGCAAGCCAATAGATAAGTGGGAAAGGGATTTTTAGCTGCAAAAATGAGCAATTAAGCTCCTACAGGGGAAAAAAAAAAAAACACAGAAAACCATCTGCAGGAGTTAGCAATCCTTCTCCAACTAGCACAGGCTGCACATGCACCCTGTTGCAATTTGGGGAGGTGACTGTCACCTCACTTGGTAAAAGCAGCAGCAAAGCCAAAGGGAAGCATCTTCCTGTCACTGTCGAGCCACCCCGTTGGTACTAGCACCGTAGGAGTAAAGGATTCAGCCTTACAATGAGTCACCTTAAACCACGCAATTCTCTCAGCTTCTCCAAAGCTGAGTAATCAGATACGTGAGAATATAACAACCCTGTATATGGCAGAATGGCAGAAAATGAGCTGACTGCAGCAAATGGGTCTCCAAATGTGACATCTCCTGTACGAAACAAGAGAATTCTCCCCAAAGACTTCTCCCTTTTGCTACAAAGAAGAGGCAGAGGACTGCTCTCAGACTCCAGCACTGCTTTAGGCCTTAGGAGACATAAGGAAAATCCTGCCTCAGCCATGTCACAGACTTCAGGCAATACTTAATCTGCTGTAGCTCCTGTCTGCAAAGCAAGAATAGCAGAAATGCTGCTTATTACCTTAAAAGAAAATACAGAGAAAGGTGAACAAACCCTTTAAGGTAGAGAAATGTCTCTTCCTACACGTGTGCATCATCTCACAGAACTGGTCCAGCCATCAGCAAATAGCAGTGGCAGCAGCTCTTCAAAAGACTGTCATCCATACAGTGTTTGGTCCTTCCCTTTAATTAAGGGGCCAGCAATGAGCTACCAGCTCAGCTCTACAGAAAAAGTTAAGCTCCTGGGTGTCTCAAAATAAGCATTTCTACAGAGAAACAACATCAGCAGCACTGTGACCCTCATTAATTCACCAAAAGATACAAAAATAGAGAAAAGATGGTCAGCTGGTCAGGAGAAGATCACCCAGGAGCATCTAATATCCAGTCTCCCTTCCTGAGCACCTGCTTACACTCTCTTTTCTTTTGGCTCAGTAATACTGAAGCTAATGGGACAGATTGAGCCAAGGAAATCTGAAAGCCTACATACTTAGCCTTAAAAACAGTAAGCCAAAGTTTTATTTCATGCTTTCTAAAAGGAAGAAAAAATGCAGCCATAATTGGGGAACAGAGTACCTGCCCTCCTGAGCCTGACTTGTGTCAGACCCACTTTACCTCCAGCAGCATCACCCACGTGACCGTGCTCTTATGTCACCTGCACACCCTGTAATAACACATCACGTTACACAGGGAAGGTGCAGTGTCTACGTGCACACGTCCATCCTGGAAATGAACCTAGTGACAACTACCATGCCGTTCCTCAAGACAGCCATGGGATAAACCTTGCTACGAAGTCAAACCCTCTCTCTCATCCATCCATAGCCCCCCAGGTACCTCCACCAGTCCACTCTGACGGAACAGTCCAATCATCCCTCACAAGTTTACATCCAAAATTGCCTTGAAATCCCCGTTCTCTAGACAAGAAGCATGGCCTCTCTATTTCAACAAACACATCTTGGACTTATTTAGCTAAACCTCTGGTTTTCAGCCTCAGGGCACCGCAAGCAGGAGCACAGGGCTGAGCAGGGCTTTTCCTCCCATCCACAGAAGGGATGGAATTCACACCACCTTACATGTTCATATCCAGAAACCTCCTCAGGTATTCCTCTCAGCACATTTTCTTTTGCATGGCATGCTTCCTGAGTGGCACAGCCCTTCACAGCAGCCTCTTGACACGCAGGCTGCTTCTTTTTTGTTCACAGGAGCCTCTGCTGGATTGGGAGCCCTTGGGTTTTCCCCATGGCAACCTCATTTATGCATTGGGCAAGGGCGATCAATATTGCGTGGCATCAGAGCCCATGAGGGAAATGGCCCAAGCACACAAAGTAATTGTTAATTAGAGCCCAGCAGACAGGTCTGGAGCTGGTGAGTTTATACAGAACTTCTGGTTACGTGACCTGCAGCAGCAGAAACATGTTATTAATTTAGTACTGGAGGTGCCAATGAAGCTTTACAGACTGGTAAGAAAGAGCGGAGTTTCAGAAACAGGTACAAGCTGTGCTCCAAAGCCTCTTCCACTGATAAAAATTAATGCGAGCTGAAACACCAACACACAGAAAAGGTGAGTATGAAGGCCTTTTACTATTAAAATGTTCATTTTTATCAATCCTGAACTCAGAGTGATAGGAAAAAAGAGAAAAAAGCTGGAGAGAAAATAGTAAGAGTACTGGTACTGCTGTATCTGCCTTTCTCCACCTGCATCTGTTTTGCCCAGCCCTGGGGAACATCAAGACCTCCCTGGTTTTTCCTTATTCATTGGACACTGTCCCCTGATCAGCAGGGTCTTGAGGGCTTTGAGAGGGATACCACCTTCTACAACCCTTCCTCCACCAAGTGCTGTCATGAAGAATAAATCAAATTATCCAAGGAGATACAAGAGAAGTGTGCAGGGCGTGCGCCTCAATGCCATGAAAGCAAGCAGAGAGGAGCTGTTAAGATACAAAAACATGCAAGATAGGAAAACCTGCAGCTTCAGCACCTACGTTTTCAGAAATCTCTGTTGCAGTGGAAGACTTCTGCACCACTGTGTACTGAGGCCAATGTCTGAAACAAAAATCTCAGAAAGACAGTGCTTTGGTTTCCTTACAGATGTGTTTTCTGGACAAAGCTCACGAAAGAAAACAGGAAAGAAAATTACAGCTTTACACTTTAAAGCATAAACACACAGACTTAGAAACACTAAGATCAGGGAAAATTATGGTATTAATACTTTGAATTCATAATTATATTGCGACTTCCCTCTGATGAGCCAAGAGTAGTTTGTATTGCCACAAGCAGCACTTAACATCTCTTCATGAGGTAACTCAAGCAGTGTTAAAATACACTGGGAAACTGAGGCAAGCAAAAGCACTCCATACCTCACTTAGGACCTCAGAGTAAATAAACTGCAGCTAGACCAGCAAAACAAAGCTTTTCTTGATCTAGTGAGAACTCTCTGCAGCAAGGTAACAATTGGGATCAGGACAGTTGGAGGAGGAAATGTAGAGGTATTTCAAGAAGTAGTCTAAAACAACATAGAATTTAAGGGTGCTTTTCTCATTTACAGAGGTACTATATTAAGAGCTGTCATGAAAGCATTATCAGAGCTTTACATGTGGGGATCAGGGGCTTTCAGGCTGATGGATAGAGTATCTTGACTACAGCTTGCCAATTTTTTTTGATGGAGAGCGCAGTTATTCCACAAAATTGATGTGATCTGTGAAAATGTGCTTGTTTAAACTATTTATGTGAAAAAGTAAGTTTTAGACCTGAACATTTGATTTTTTTTCTCAAATTCTTCCATGAAATTATAAAATTATCTCCATTCTGAGTAACCCTAATTCTACACAGTGAACACCTACCTACCACCTACCTTAGACACATTTCCAGATCAGATCTTGATGAGACAAAAGTCTATTTCCAGTGCTTCTTCAATATAGCAGAGGAGTAGCAAGTGCTGTATGCCTGGAAAGTCATAGAGAATATTTTAACTTCTGTAAGGATTAAAAAAAAAGACTTTAGGATGCTTCTTGGACACTCATGATACAAAGGGATTCAAGCAAATAAGCTCTGAGCTGCAAGTGTACCCTAGAAGACAAGGACGAGGTATCACAGATGCTCAAGCACACCATAGCTCCAGTCCCCAAAGAGGACCCACAAACTGGAACAGAGACTTCTATGAGGCAGCAGAAAGACAGCCCAGTTTAGTATTGCTCACAGCCCCTCTAACACCTTCTGGTGATCCAAGGCACTGTACATGCACCATGCTTTGCTACCTAATTCATTCAGGATCATGTGGTCCTAAACTAAGGCCACTCAGTTCCCCATCTCACTAATCTAGTTAACTCCATATTGGCTAATTGCAGGCTTTAACTCTCTCCCAAGTGCAGCATCTCACTTTCTGTTTGCTCTGGCTACCTGAAGAGTCATAAGCCACATAAAGCCACACCTCATCTGGAGATGCAGAGAAACCAGCTGCTAGTGCCTGCTGTCTGGTGCAAGTCTGCATTTCATTTGGTTTACCATGGTAGAACTGTTATTATATAAAGGGGGCAGCAGGGGGGATGGACACACACCAAAACTGAAACCAAACCCCAGTCATCACCTCAGGACACCTTTAGCAAACACAAAGTCTGGGGGCAGATGTACACGAAAGAACAAAAATCAAAGGCCCTGGTTCTTACACAGGGCCAGTGAGCCAGTTTGCTAAATCAGTGTATGCAAATACACCTCTCGTATTCCTGAGGGTTAGACATGACCCAAAAGGCCAAAGCCTTCTCCCAAAGTTTACCAGAATTTAGCCCAAATCATTCTGAAAACTGAACTCTGCTCCTGTGGTTTTTAATGAATGCACAGTCTCCTGAATGTCAGCATGGGTACCTGTCTGTTAGAGGCAGACCTGAGCTGGTGCACCTCTAAGGGACTGGCAAAGTCCATTAGCTCCACCAACACTGCATCATGGATGACTATTACAGAGCAACATGGAGTGCTAACTGCAGCCCTGTTATACCCGCTCTGCTGCCTTGAAGTGCAACTGCAGGAGTTACAGGCACTGATGACTTGCTTCTAAGTGCTTTGGTGAGCTACTGTACACAGAGAGGCAGCTGTGCAACATCAAAGCTGCATAAAAAATACAATGCTTTCCCACAACACCACATTAAAGCCTAGGCAAGAACCACAAATTGAGCCCCAGTGATGCAGAATTCAGTCCTCAGACTTTAAAATCCCTCTGCTCCTACAGAAAGATTAGTTGCACTTGTCCTGAAAGCCCCATTTTTTCCCTCAATACCAAATATTTGCCAAGCAGAAAATCTGTCAGCACAGTTTGGGGTGCAGGGCTGAGGCTTCAGGACTGCATTTCTGATTTTAAGGGCTCAACGAAGATTACAAGCAGAGAACCTCAAAACCTATAAAACAACGGGTACATTCATGGTAACAGAGACAGACCACCATGGAGATGAAGGATGAAGGTGCAGAGTAGGCATGTTTAGAAGCCCACATTTTCCCACGTTTTACCAGGTGGCAGACACCAAACCATGTTTGGGATGCTGGATTTGTTCAGGCTGTTGAACATCCATGTAATGAAGGTGATGGAGACTTGAATTAGCGATAGAGACAAGAGAAATTAGGCCTGCAACTTGTTGTACTTACCATCAACTTTGAAGAAGCCCTGACCTCCCAGGGGTCACAGAATCTATTTTTCCTTTCTATAGTGCTCAGGAAAGATACTGGACACAATACTCCAGATGTGGCCTCACCAAGGCAGAACAGAGGGGGAGGAAAACCTCTCTTGACCTACTAACCACCCCCTTTCTAATGCGCCCCAGGATGCCATTGGCCTTCTTGGCCACAAGGGCACATTGCTGGCTCATGGTCATCCTGCTGTCCACCAGGACCCCCAGGTCCCTTTCCCCTACACTGCTCTCCAGCAGGTCAGCCCCCAACCTGTACTGGTACATGGGGTTGTTCTTCCCCAGATGCAAAACTCTACACCTGCCCTTGTTGAATTTCATTAAGTTTCTCCCTGCCCAACTCTCCAGCCTATCGAGGTCTCGTTGAATGGCAGCACAACCCTCTGGTGTGTCAGCCACTCCTCCTAGTTTGGTGTCATCAGCAAACTTGCTGAGGATACATTCTGTACCCTCATCCAGGTCGTTGATGAAGATACTGAACAACACCAGTCTCAGTACCGACCCCTGAGGGACTCCACTAGTCACAGGTCTCCAACTAGACTCCGTCCCATTGACCACAACTCTCTGGCTTCTTTCCTTCAGCCAGTTCACAATCCACCTCACTACCTGATCACCAAACCCATACTTTATCATCTTATCTACAAGGGTGCTGTGGGAGACAGTGTCAAATGCTTTACTGAAATCAAGATAAACCACATCTACCGCTCTACCATCATCTATCCACCTAGTTATTTCCTCATAGAAGGCAATAAGGTTGGTCAAACATGACTTACCCTTGGTAAAACCATGTTGACTGCTCTTAATGACCCCCTCATCCTTGATGTGCCTAGAGATAGTGCCAAGAACAAGCTGTTCCATCACCTTTCCAGGGATGGAGGTGAGGCTGACTGGTCTATAGTTACCCGGGTCCTCCTTCTTGCCCTTCTTATAGATTGGAGTGACATTTGCTGTCCTCCAGTCCTCAGGCACCTCTCCTGTTGTCCATGACTTACCGAAGATGATGGAGAGTGGCCTAGCAATGACCTCTGCCAGCTCCCTCAGCACCCTTGGGTGCATTCCATCTGGTCCCATTGATTTATGGATATCCAGATTGCTCAACTGATCCCTAACCCAATCCTCAACTACCAAGGCAAACTCCTCCTTTATCCTGACTTCTTCTGGGGCTACGGGATCAGGGGCTCCTGGGGAAAGCCTGCAGGAGTAACGACAGAGGCAAAGAAGGCATTCAGCACCTCTGCCTTCTTTATATCCTCTGTCTCTAGGGCACCCACCTCATTCATCAGTGCTCCTATATTGCCTCTAGTGTTTGTTTTATTAGCTATGTATTTGAAAAAGCCCTTTCTATTATCCTTGACCTGGCTTGCAAGGTTAAGTTCCAAGGAGGCCTTAGCTTTCCTAATTGCCTCTCTACATCCTCTGACAACTGTCCTATATTCCTCCCAAGTGACCAGCCCCACTTTCCATGATCCATAAATTCTTTTTTTCCACCTGAGTTTGCCCAGCAGTTCCTTGTTTAACCATGCTGGTCTCCTAGCTCCCTTACTTGATTTCATACCCATTGGGACGCTCTGATCCTGAGCTTGCAAGAAGTGGTCCTTGAATGTTGACCAACTATCTTGAGCCCCTTTACCATCTAGCACCCTGTCCCATGGGACTTCCCTTAACAATTGATTAAGGAGGCTAAAGTTGGCCCTGCGGAAGTCCAGGGTTCTGGACTTGCTAGGTACTCTATTCCTCCCACACAGGATCCTGAACTCCACCGTCTCATGATCACTGCAGCCAAGGCTGCCATCAACCATCACTGCTTCAACAAGACCCTCCTTGTTGGTGAGTACAAGATCCAGCAGCGCTCCTCTCCTAGTCGGCTTATCCACCATTTGCATTAAGTAGTTATCATCAATGCACTGGAGGAACCGCCTAGACTCTGAATGGCTGGCTGTGTAAGTCTTCCAGCAGATATCAGGGTAGTTAAAAGCCCCCATGAGGACCAAGGCCTGTAGTTGTGAGGCTGCTTTCAGCTGCCTGTAGAAAGCCTCATCAACTCCCTCGTCCTGATCAGGAGGTCTGTAATAGACCCCCACAACTGTATCACCCATGCCTGCCTGCCCCTTAATTCTTACCCACAGACTTTCAACTTGCCCCTCATCAGCCCCTGGAGAAAACTCAATACATTCTAGTCGCTCCCTCACATAGAGAGCAACTCCACCACCTCGCTTCACTGACCGATCTTTCCTAAAAATGACATAGCCATCCATGACCACATTCCAGTCATGTGAGCTGTCCCACCATGTCTCTGTAATTTTCTTTCCTGTCAAATCCTCTACAGTTCCAGAAATTATCTTCCCTGAGCACTATAGAAAGGAAAAATAGGTACAAGCTGGTGGATTTTCCTTTAAAAAAACCCTACAATATCAGAGTATTTACAGACCACAATAAATTCATGGAGAAGACTGCAGTGGTAGATGGATATATTCCCCTTTTCACCTTCATTATTTTAAACAAAATTCTGCCTACTGTGGAGAGAAAGTTATGTATGGCTACCTTGAATTTAACTTGTGTGAAAGGGCTGGTGGTTTTGAGAGTTTTTTGTTTCATTTATACATCTGCTCTTGAAATAAAATTGTATAGGATGCAAATCTGCCTCCTTTTGCCTTCATTGAACCTGCTGGGGAGGCAAGGAGGAATAGTAGGAATTAAAGGAGTGAGTTTGACTCCACGGAAATCAAGCAGCCACCATGCCCAGCCTGTGGATGTTTTGAGAAACAGCTCCTCTTCTGAATCACATTATCCCTGTCAGTCTTGGGTAGAAGATGGTTTCCAGCCACTAGCCCTCAGCAGATGATACTAATGGATGAAAAATAGCCAAGCTATTGTTTACACTAGATGCCAGAAATGAAGTACGGGGCAATTCTGCGAGCACAGCATATTGGTGGGAGAACCGAGGAGGAATGGCATCACCTCTGCCCGCTCCAAGGTGGTGGCAGCACGGTGGGAACAG
Organism: Podargus strigoides; assembly: GCA_028020825.1. Taxonomy (NCBI): domain Eukaryota; kingdom Metazoa; phylum Chordata; class Aves; order Caprimulgiformes; family Podargidae; genus Podargus; species Podargus strigoides. The sequence continues at coordinate 105,463,905 of CM051619.1, forward strand.
CTCATTTAGCAGACGGATCTCTTTCATCAAGCTGGTAGCTGTGTGCTGAGCCTTTGTAGCGAAGCAGAGTTTGCTCACAAAGAGGCAAACAATGAGTGTATTGAAACGCCATAAATCCCGTCTTGGCAGAGCTTGAAGCAATTCAAACCTCCATGCAAAATTAGGCCTTGTGACTGCACCTAGAGGCAGGCAGGTAATTTAAACTTGAGTACATCTAGAAGAGACCATGTGAGTACCGAAAAAGGGGGAAATTGGCAGCAGGGAGAAAAACCTCACATGGAACTAGTGCCTGGGTAAAGGTGACTGCTAACCAGCTTGTGGATCCTAAGCCAGCCACTCCTCATAGCTCTGCAGAGTAGATCCCACGTGGCCTCACCAAGAACAAGAATCAGCAGTTCTATGGGGTGCTGAGTTTTGCAGGGCATATATACCTTCTCATATCCTCTCTGCATGATGATCTTAGGTCTCTTCCAACCAAGGCTATTCTCTGATTCTATAGTATGTTCTTCCCCACATCTTGTTGATGGTCTTGCCCAGCTAAACTGCAAGCTTGCTCAGGCTCGGAGATCTTTTCTGCGGTGTTTTCCTCAGGAACAAGGGAAGTTCAGCAGCAGGAACTTTGCCTCCATCATGCATTTTTCTGCAAGAAACTCTAGGCATTCAGTCACAGATAAGAAAGCATTTTGGTAAACTAGCCAAGTAGGGTTATCCCTTCTTTGCAGATGGGGAAGATGAGTCACAGAACTCAAAAAACACAAGTTTTCAAGCCTTGACAATCACTGCTTTCCTATCACTCAGTCCAGAGATACTTTGGATACCACTGTAATAGCTTCAGCTGCTAAGGAAACAAATCTCATTTCATATACCTTACTCATGCTATGTTATTCAATTCCTCATCTGAGTGAGGCCATTTCACCATTATCTTAAAGCAAAGCCAGGACTTCATCATCTTTCTTGAACATAAAACTCCATCATCTAGTTAACAACATTTTCTGAGACTTCAGTGAGGCTTTTTAGAAGACCTGCTACCGCTGAAGAAAAGAGTGGACTAAAAGCTCAGCTCCCCACAGGGAATAGCTTTGTGCTTTGCTGTGGGGCATCAAGAGCTGCACTGTATCAATGTGGGCATTTCTTAATGTTGAATTTGATGATTTTTGAGCAGTTATTGAAAGACAGAGGGGGTTTGCATTGTTTGTACCTAGGAGTAGCAAGATAAAACACCCAAACAAAGAAGCGTCCTTGAAATCTGGGTCTGATGGCAAGCTTAATACTGTGACAGGCTCTGCTGGAGACTTAGGCAGAGTCATTTTCCTCTCTACAGCTGCCAAAGAGCTCTGGGTCTGTGGAGCAAACATTGACCGTGAAATTATAATAAACACTAGGGCTGTTTGATTCTGGCTGCTCAAGGCTTTTGGTTTTTTGTCAGGGTCTTTTTTAACTATAGGAGTCACAGGAAACCATGAGTAGAGATGACAGTTTCGGTCTTATCTCATTTCCATCAGTGCTAGTAGCAAACCTATAATTGATTTTAAATGTCAGGGAAAAACCCTGAGCACACAGAGAAAAAGATGGAATAAAGCTTCTTTATGTAGCCTGTTGTCTGTGCGTTTTTTAAAAGATGCAATAAAAACCTTCACTGAAAATATATTCCTCAATAAAAAATACAAATTTTCTGCAAACACATGGTTTGGTTGTGGTGTTTTATTTTCCACAGAACAGGTAAAAAAAAGATCAAAACAATTTTCATCTGAACAGTAGTTGAGATGTTCAGAAACATTTGACAAAGCCATGCAAACACCTGAAACATAAACAGCTCTTAATTTTTATGTCAAATGCTTGCCTTCAGTTTACATTAAAAAAATTAAATATTTATTTATTTATTTTGTTAATATGCCTAGTGCTTTTTGTAGGAAGTTTAAAGTTTTAGAAATATCCCAGAGAAGCTACTGCTTCCAAGAGGAAGTTCTTGGCCATATTTTTCCTAAAGCAAAGGAATGGTCCACTGGGATCTTACTGGTCCTGTGGGTCCCCAGAGAAGCCCTAAGGAGAGCCCTGGAGCAGCTGAGGAAGGGACACTGTGCATACAAGGCTTGCACAACTCCTGCAATCCAGATCAGCACAGCATTCAGCAGCAGAGCCTTGCCTGGTAGGATAAAATGTGCTACAGATTCAACCAGCAAAGGAGTGAACAGAGGCTGGCTGCAGAGTCCTGAAGCCTGTTACATTGGGCATTTGAGGCAAACCTAACTGTGTAATGAAGGAAAACCACAGACCCATTCCTCTGAGCTCTAATGCAGTCTGTTTGGAATGAACATCTGCTAAGGCTCACCCCTAAAGCACTGGTGGACCCTTGCATGGGCGGATCTAGACACCCTCCTCACGCTGGCCAAAAGGCCAACCACTGTCATTTCAGCATCTGAGTGGCCTTTCCAGGGTGAAGAGAAGTGCAGCACACCATTTCTTTGAGGATCAGTGCCACAGACTACAGGATGCTTTTTCAGAAGCGTCAGAATTTGGTGTACCAGCCCTTACTCATAAAACATATCTGCTACAGAGCCATCAGTGCATCACCACAGGAGACAGGGAAGGAGCTAACATGCATTGAATCCGTTTTTCACAGGGATTTTGCTAGGAATAACAAAGGCTATTATAATCCTGCATTCCCAAAAGATCCTTTAAGAAAATCTTTTGAAACTATGCCTCAAACGCAAATAAGTAAAATCTACTCTGGTGCAACTAACCAAGGAATTCAAGTTCCTTCGTCGAAGGGCATTAACCACAAAGCAAATAACGTTCTCTGCAAGAATGACAAGAAGGGAACCTACCTTCATCTTTGTTTTTGTTTACATGCTTCCATTAGTACCCAGGGATGTTTAACTCGGGGCTGGGGGACATGGTATGGTCAAATCCTCATGTTTCAGCACTCCTCTGGCCATCCATCATTCTGCAACTTCTCCTCAGCAATTCAGTCCTGAGGCATTAAGCTGTCACAGCTCACTAAGAAATAAGACTTGATGACACCTAAGCAGATTCATTAATGCATTAAGCAAATGCAATCTGATTGGTTCCTTTTTTTAGGCGTTTGGCAAGCAGTGTGCAAACAAACCTGGAGGATGAGGCTCTTGGGGGAGGGCAGGCAGCTTGCCAGTGTTCTTGCTTAAAGGGAGGGAAAGAAAGTGCCAGCTCCACAAAGCCACACTAGAAGAATTTACAACCTACTGCTTGCTTCAAGACAGCAAAAGACAGAAGGTGGCATCAGTTGCTTCTGCCTTCTGGAGAGATGATGCAGTTTCCATATGTGTCTTAGCACACAGGGCATTTCAACTGTAAAGGCAATGTGGCACTAATCATGACCAAAACAAATCCCAAGGGATCGACCATACCTTGCACGTGGACTGAATGACACAAAGCACCTCTAGACTGATCTTCAGGACTGTACAGGGAATGTACTCATCATCCATAACCACATGACTTACAACTTTTATCATTCACTGCTCTTCCATCTGAACCAACGAGGTCCCCAAACTAAACCAGTGTGAAGGAAGGCAGTTGCTGCTGTCAGGCACGTATCTTCACTGTTAATTCTGTCACATCCTGTAAGACACACTAGCTGTCACAGGTGGTGAAACTTAAACACCTGTCCTTCCCAGAGACTCACATTTCATTACTGATAAATATAGCTATCTGCCCTGTAATTCAGTAGAGTTACAGTTTTGCAGGACATTTTAATACATTATGATTGGCATATATTTGACTTGGGCAGGCCACTTGCCCATAGGACATTCACCTGGGGATGTGATCTCATTAGACATCACAAATTAAGACGGACCAGGCTGGAAAGATACTCGGAGGAGAATCCTGAAGTGCAATGGGACACAGAACATGCAATTTGGTAAGAAACACACTTTTATGAAATACTACTATATGGACAATTTGGTAAGACACTTTGCACATGACTGCAAAATAGTTCTTCTTTCTGAGGGGGAGGGGTGTGAGAAAGCAGTAAAATCCAGACCAGTATGGTCTATATATTAAGTATACCTGTACTTAAGTATAGAAATATTATCCATGTGATCTGACCAAATAGGATGTAGCTATTTGTATTACACAACTAAATTTCCCCCAAGACACCCACCACATGCATTGCCATTCTTCACTGCAAGGTGACTGCGAAGCACCTACATGGCAGAGGATAACACAACAGCTCCCTGAGTGGCACAAGTGGCCATACACTGGGTCAGCCCAAGAGTCTGCCTGGCCCACAGCTCTCCTCTGCAGCGAGCTGCAGTAGATGCTGGATGAAATGAAACAGGCAGGTACATAGCAGTGCTTAACCTCCTTTCCAAGTTAGTTTAATTTACTAGAACTAATGCTCTTTATTATTTTTCAGTAATAAGCACAAATGCCAGCCTCATGGTTCTGGAGCCCCTAACAAGAAAAAAATAACACACAGGCAGCACAGCGCTTACTCCTTTCTCTGATATTCAAGGAGTCCACACAGCCTGATACTGCAACTGTCTCGCTGTAATAGCATAATTCCCATTTCTCATCTAGGCTTTGCATATATGGGTGGAAAGTCCTCATGTGCCACTTCTCCAGGAAATGCCTACCTAGATTGCCATCAAGGGAACAGAGGCAACCAGACTTCAGAACTCCTACCGACAATTTCCTCATTTTGTTTTTAAAATCTGTTTATTTGTTCCTCTCAACACCTATTTAATTCTACTACTGAATATTTCAAGAGTTAAGATGCTTTGCTAAAGTTTTAATTTAGCTGCTGGTTCAGCAAATGGCTAATAAAGCTCTTGAGTTTTAAAGAAAGACAGTATCTATTGACACATATTTTCTTTGTTAAGAAAAACAAGCTTTGGTTGAAATGTTTGTGAATAAATTAGCTGACAAATATAGCTCATTTTGCTATCTGCAAACTAATACTGACTTTTATGCAGAAACTGATTATTATCAAATATTTTCCAAATAGCTCACAGAAGCAACATTCTTGGAATAATTCACTACACTGCTGCCTCTGTGCTTGTGGTACATGCACAAGTGGGTGCTCAAGCCATATGGCATTGTTTCTGTTTCCTAAGTAATTGAAGAGGGCAAAAAAAACCCAGAAACAAAATGAACCCTAAATTACAGCTGCTTTTCAGTTTGAATTTTGAGCAAGCAATTATATGTACTAAAATTCTTGAATCTCTGAGATTTCTGAGGAATACTGAACAAACCAGTAGCTAGGCAGAAAACCTCCTGCAATGTCAACTACAACACAGCTTTTCCCAGAAGATACCACAACACAATCATGTGTTTTACTCACGAAAACACAAACCAACCTGCTTTATTAGTTTTTCATTAAAGGACGCTTCGTGAATCTTAAGTTCTGGACAAAGCAGTCATTTGTTGCAAAACAAGGCATAGCTGTATCAAAGTGTAAGTTTTTCTGAGTGTGTCCTGCTAGACAGATATCCAGGGATTTTGCAACTGCTTGGATAACACTGGAGAAGGCATTTCTGTTTCCCATGCCCCCAGTGTCTAGAAGGACACAAGACCACACAGTTCCACAGCCCCAAACCCCCACGAGCTTTTCCTGCCACCCAGCCCACTCCCTGTCACCTCCACAGGGAAATTCTTCTCAGGAGCAGGTCAGGGCACACAAGCCCCAAACAGCCATGTATCTCAGCAGTAGAGCTGAAGGAGTAAATTGACACCTGTCCATTAGCAGCCTTGTCCTTGTTTCACCCAACTGAAGAATTGCACTTGCCCCTCCTGAAGGACAGCTGTGTAAGCACATATGGAGCTGGAAAGCCACTGTAACAACTTTCAGCCCATCATTGCATTATTTTGGCTTTGCTTTGACACAGCAGGAGGGTTATGTGAAGATAGACCAGATCCTGAATAGGAGGCACTATTACCGTATGACTGACACATTATATTTTAGGGAAGACAGTGGAAGAAGAGGAAGAACCACCATGCTGCAGTGTGCTCCTGAGCTACAACTGCAAAACCTCTAGAATCTTGCATGGCACTTAAGTAGTTAAATATATTTCAGTGCACAACCCCCTACCGCTTCTTTCCAAGAGGGAGTCAATATCTCACCCTGTTTCACATCTGGCCATCACTTCATTTTTATTTTTTTTTTTTAAGCTGAGTAATTAAGAGCTTATATAAAATTGATTTAAAGAGAGTCTGCACTCTGGATGACTCCACTGAGAGCGAGGTAAAAGAGCCTTGACAGGTCAGGGTTGGGTTCATTTGCTGTGTCTCCTCCAGCAGCTGAAGCTTCAAGGAGGGGTCCTAGGGAGTGCAAAGGATCTGAACAGAGGTGTGGCTGGAAACCAGGTGCATTGTGCATCTTCAGTTCTTCTCTAGTTCATAAATTTCCCAGCAGCTCACATCAAGCACTCTGAGGCAGAGATCAGGGCTGGCTTTATGCCCTGCATTAGGATGAAATATTGTATCTGCCCATGGCAAGGCTTCTCATGCCTTGCTCTAAAATACAGAGCCTGGGACTGCTAGAGACAGGACTCCAGACAAGACAGGTGACCTCAGCCCCATCCTGCCTGTCAACTCACTCATTCCTGATTAAGGCCTACCTCGTCTCTCACCATTTTGAAAGAGGCCGCTTAAATTAGCTGCAGCTTTATTCCCCTTGCAAACCTCTGCCTGATTTTCCACTAGCTGATTTCACAGCCCTTTGCAGCCATGTAATCAATAGCTTATTTATAAATACCTTCTCGAAAGCTTTACAAACAGTGCCGGCAGGTGGTCCTCACAGCTCCAAAACCAGGTACACGCTCCAATGCCAGACCTGGGTGTAGTGCGGGGTCTGCAGGCCAGTGTCTATGGTCAACCCGTCACAGGTGACATTGCTACACCTTAGGGACAAGAGGAGATGAAAAATGTAGGCTTTCCATGTAAGCTCCAAGAGAAACATGGGGTGACCAGACCCCAAAAACCCACTCTAATTACTACCAGATAGCCCAGATGCAAAGGCAATAGGTGCCAGTGTAAGACACTATGACAACTCCTAGAGGCCCCCTTTGGCAAGGTCTGGAAAGCAAGGGAAGATATCTGCAGCTGTTTTAAGACTTCTCATCACTTGCAGCTGTATTCATATTTCTAAAAGGAAATTACAAGGCAGCACTTGAGTTCTTCCCTCGAGTCATGCAGAGTTGAACTTGCGCAATTGCTCAGTTTTGTTTCCCCCCTGCCTCTAATGAACCAGGATTTCTTACACACACACCCCTCTCTTCTGTCAGCCTTCCCTCTCTTCACGTACTGAGACAAAATTGTTCCCTGTGAAATCATACTTTAAACCCTTTCAGAGTGCATAAATGCAGAATGCTGCAGTTAACATAGCTAGAGCAGATGAGACTCCTCAAGCCGCCCCTTTCTTCAAGGTATCACAGCACTTTAAACAGTGTTAAATGCTGGGTTTTTAAACGGTGCTGTTTATTTGGCCCTGGCAAGTGAGAGGTGATAAGCAAAGAAAGGACTGACAAATGGAGGGATGCCGAGAGGAACGAGAGCAGGCGTTCATAGGAGATGCTAATCCAGCAACAAGAAGCATTGAGCTGACTGGGGAGGTGAACGGAAGGAAGATTTGTACAGCAGAACCTACTCTAATCCTTCAACAGCCATAACGCGATGACACTTGGAGCCCCCCTCAGCAAGTCCTGTTTTTGACATTCAAGGCATTTCTTAGCTGATGCAATTATGGCTTTAATCTTAAATCTTCAGGAGAAAATAAATCTTTAGCTTCAAAGTTAGAGGAGATTACCTTGTCTAATCAGCCATTTTGTTTCCCGAGTGACACAGTGACAATGGCTCTTGTACCTGGCCTCTCTGTTCGGCAGTTCACTAGCTCTCAGCAGCCTCAACATACGGCACCTGAGACTCTCCTGGGCCTCCAGGACTTCCACTACTCTCTCCACCAGTTTCTTCTCTCCTCCCAGCACGTGCCAGTGACATGTCAGTATCAGACCCTCTCAAGAGGGCAGCCTCTGCCATGTACATAACCACATACTTCAGTCTAGAGCAGAAGCTGCAACTGTGTCAAATGCCAGACTGCAGCCATCACTGCCTTCAACAGATCTGTGGAGAGACCAAGGGTGGGAATTATGGCCTTTACAGGAGAATTGATGGAGGCATTTATTTAGAATATTTAAAAAAAAATTATTTTTTTTTTGCAGTCACTCCCTGAGGAATAAAACAACTGCCCAGAAACATAGCTATCCCTGCCCTAAGACCAGCATTTCACTCTGATCCTCTCCCCTTTTCACACTAGCCCCTACCAGCAAGGAAAGGGCTAAGTGTAGACAACAAAGCAACATTACAAGGTTTTAGGACTGGCATGCCAGCCAGCAAGGAACAGGGACTTGCTGTTTCAGACCACCTGAATATTCAGCCTGTTCACCAATAAATTAGGCTTGGTTCTCTTGGGAGGTGCTTTTTGAAGCCATGGGAACTAAAAGTACACTTTAAAAAAAAAAAAAAAAAATCACGAAAGCTGAGATTCTGCACACATTAGCAAAGCTTCATGCACCAGAGAAATACACTGTGCAAATTAATTTGAACACATAGACCATACTTATTTAGCTCCCTTTTCTGCAGATATCTTCTCACAAGGACTGGATTGGCATACTTTATGGTCCCTGAGTTCACTTCAGTTCTGGATACTTCCAAAAGTGCTATTACTTAAAAAGTGATCAGCAAGTTCTTTCTTTATTTCTGTCATTTCAACATTTTACAAACATTGCAACAGCCTTCCCTACAGAGAAGACAGACCGATGCAGCGTGAGACAAAGAGCCAGAAGTCACGTTCAAAGGGGTGCGTGCTGAGGCTTGCCTGTGTGATGGACCACAAAGGCCTGGGGACAGATCCCAGGCAGTGCAGAGGGAGGTGGAATACTACAGTGGTTTTGTGTTAGCTGCGTTTTCCCCACCATTGCAAAGCAATCGACAGTTTGGAGCTGCGGATCGAAAGACAAGAAGAAAAACCTGCCTCGATGGTTGTTTTGTCTCTTCTAATCCCCCAAAGCTATATTCCCCTTTCTGAGGGGATTTAGGCATTTCACTGTGTGGCCCAGCAACAGAAAACCTGACATTTGGTCCCCTTTCCAAAATAGTCTGGATTACAGCATTATTATATCAATTACAGCATTATTATATCAATAACAAATGCTACACTCATTTTTAAATGCTGAACTATGACTAGTCCAAGGAACACTACTGCTTCCCAGAGCAGTTCTGAACAACATGAAGAACAGAGCATCGTATCTGGCGAGCAGCTCTGGAGCAGGATTTTGCTTGCACTGCTGCCTGCTGCACTATACCTCAGCAGCTGTTCTCACCAGGACTGAGTTAAGAAACAAAATTTTCAGGTTGAAATCTGAATTTAAGATGGATGAATTCAAGGGACTTGAATTCAAAAAAAAAAAAGCAACCACAAAACCCACCAAAAACCCAAAACTGATGTAATTGGGGGTTGTTCTATGAGTACCCAAAGGACACTAAATGACAACATTAAAGTCAGTTTAGTAACAATCAATTCCAAAGAAAGTCAGCAGTTCTCTTAGAATACTAAAATGCTTCAGCCTCTAGCCAGTAAAACCAGCCAAAAACCTTCAAATTTTCTCTTCAGTTTTTCACTTCACCCTCTCCCTTTTTTTGTGCATCAAACTATTAGTCTGCTCAAAATTCATTTTTTCTTCTACAAATGTACTCTTTCCAAGTTGAATTGAAGTCTCATTTCAGCCTTCAAGCTTCTAAGAAAAGCAAAGTATTAAAGACATGACTCCTGAACTAAAAGCAATCTTACATCCATAACAATACACACTTATCAGACAGTCAGACTAAAAGGAGATCATCCACAAAGGGCAGTGAGCACCGTGGTTCTGACCCTCGGTGCAGAGACAGGGCTGGCCTTACCTAGCACACAGGAGGAGGATGTTAATCCTACTTGTAACGTTTTGGAAGCACCAAGAGGGACCTGGATGCCACCTAGTGCTGTTCCACTCAGGCTTTAATTGTACAGACATGCAAACGCTAATTTTTCCCATCTTTTACAGGCTTAGCCCATCATGCATCAGGCTGACTTATCACCACTTCGGCAGGGCACCTTTGGAAGATCCAGGGATGTGCAGCCAAAGCCTCCAGCACACTCACAGGCATGCTGGGTGCAGAGCAGATGGTTGCAGTTGTTCTGCTCACAGTTTCTAACAGTAGTCATCATGGCACTAATACACATTTGATTATTCTAGATGATTTTTTATCTAAGACTGGCAAACTAAGTAGGAATTTATGGAACTTGGGGGGGAGGGGGAATGACACAGCAGCAACTCCTGGAAACATCAACCAAGCTCCAAAATTATCAGACACCTTCACAAAACAGCATCAAGCACAAGTTTCTGTGCCTTATGAAAGGAATCTTCTGTGGAATTACCTTAAATAAAAATATAATTATAGATAGAGGAAACAACCCTTCCTCTAAACATGAAAATAGTTCACTGGAAATTAGGAGACTGTAGAAAAGGAGTTATCACTTTAAAATTCCCTTTATTTAAAGGTAAAGTCATTTAGTTCGAAGCAACCACCAGAGTTCATATTTTCCAGAATAGCTTTCACTTTGTCCTATTAGTTTCCTTCACTAAATGTACCCCTTCTCCAATTCTTTAATGATATCTACAAATTCTATTTCAGCTACACACCTTGCTTCGAGGAGCCTGAACGCACGATAAAGCTTCAGAGAACCGCAGGTCTGGAGAGGACCCAAGCTCCTTCCAACCTACCAGTGCTGGAAGCCTGTCAGCTGAAACAGTGACTACAAATACCCATGTTCCTACGTTCCCCGAGTTCACACCATGAGATTTTTTGCATTACAGAAATCACAGCGCATCTGCAGTGAAAGCAGATTCTACCAACCTTTGCTGTCAAAGCCGCTTCCCAGAAAATCCAGGTTCAGGTAGGGGCAGAGAACATTTCTTTGATCTGATTATAGGAACTTCCAACTTGAGGCAGCTGAAAGGGTCATCAGTTCCTGTACGAGACATTCTGTGCAGTATCATTTCAGTGTGACTTACCTCCACACCACCTTTTTGGGAAGTGTCACAAATGGTCCTGCCCGATTCAGAGTGGGAAGATTTTTAATACTTTCTTTGATGTGGACATGAAAAAGATTCTTGTTGATGCCAGTTTCCCACAGCAACTGTTGCCATGGTTATAAATCATTTATTGCCCCCCATCGGCCAACAGCTGAATATAAAGAACGAGTTTACTATGTGCAAGAGAGCATGACAAACACACAAGCCCGCTCCTTCTGAAACGTGCCATCAGGCACTGAAATACTGTTGACTGTTTTATAGCAGGTGCTTTCAGAAGTCACTAAAATAAACAACTGACAAGTGCTCTCTAATGTTGATGAGAGCAGAGTCCTCCAATTCACAGATGCAGAGATCAAGGGGGTCCTAAACTTGTGCATGCAGCAACCATTGTGGGAGGAACCTAGAGACAACCCCCATCCCTCCAAGCCCCTATGGAGCTTAAGGGAAGTATTTTCTTCTCAAGGACAAAATGCACCATTAATTCCTTAAGTTATTCCTAAATAACTTAAGAGTGCTCATTACTGAGCCAAGATATTTGAAATAACCTAGTTAACCCCATCTCCATGATTAGAAGAGCTTTGGATAGGCTTCAGGTCTGACCGTGACTTCACTTCTTCTCCTAGATAACATGAGATTCACTCACACAAATCTTATTTATTTATCTCTCCCACCTCCTTGCTGACCAATTTTGTATCTTGCTGCCAAAACAGAAGCAAAGATTAAGGCACTTGGACAAAATTTTCTCATGCAGAGGCCCAGGCTCTCTTCCAAGCAGGATTTTCTTTATGATCTTCTTGATTTTGCAAGGGCTAAGTATAAGGTAGTTTTGAAGAAAAGATCCAAAAAAGAGACTATGCTTTAGGCAGCTGTTGAGTCAAAAACAATCATGCTGGCAACAACCAAACACATTTTGGCAAGTTATTTCCTCTTCTTGAGTGCAGTGGCTTCCCACATGTTATTTCTGCAACCCTAACAGGAATGGATCTCTCTCTCCAGTTCAAAACAAGTCCTTACAGATGTTTAAATGAACTGAAAAACACCACAGTTGTCACAATGTAAGAGCTGAGGCATCCAGACACTGTAAATTAATATTGTATGCTACCTGCTTTACAATATTTCCTCCAAACCACAGCTCCAGCAGCCCTCCAGGTGCTCTGCACATCTACTTACAGAGTTTAGGGACCTACATGCCAGGAGGGAGATGGGACAGCTAATCCCAAATTCAATCCCAGACTGGAACGGTATGGCCACCTGGCAACCAGCCAAAGTAGCAGTGACCAAGTTTTAGCAAACTAGAGGTAGAGAAGTAAGTTTTCCTTCCAGGGTCAATCGTACACTCTCTGAAGTAAAATTGAAGTTTTAAGCTGCCCACCATAAATTAACTCTCAAAATATCTGGCTTTTCTACAAACCAGTGAAGCACAGTGTCTCCTGGATGGTTCATCAAGGTCCCACAGCTGTGAGTTTGGACACAGCTGCAAGGAAACAGAATGTCTGCCACAATCATCCCTCTCCAGCCCCCTCCTCGCAGGGAGCAGGGAACCAACATCCCAAGGCCACAGAATGGGTTTCTTAGAGACTTAATCTTGGTTTACACACAGGTTAAAGGGGCAAAGGGTAAAACTGTCCAAAATGGGTTTTCCTTATCACCAAACAGTTCCTTCCCACACAAAGAAGGGTGAACACAGCACCAAGCCCTTGTGTCATCACATGACAGCCTAAACTACAGCTTGGCTAACGAACTACTTACCACCCCGTAATTTTCATACGCAGTTTTCAAATGTCTACATGTTGATGGCTCCCAGTAATCAGGAATTTTCTAAGAACTAGTTGTGCATCCTAAATCTTTCCTTCTTTTCTTCCCTTGCATGTCCTCCTCCTCCTCTGCCCTCTCTTCAACAGCATGTTTTGCTTTTGTTTGCTTCTTCTTAGCCAATGTCATGGAGATAGTTATTTTGGGACAGAGAAGCCATTAGCAAAAGTAATTTAAAGAATGAACCAATAAAAGTTTTGGTTTTTTAAAACCAATTAAATCACTTCCCATAGCATGCAGGGAGACCAAGAGCAAAACATCCATACTCCAAGTCCTTGTACAGCAGAACCTTTAAAAGCCACGGGTGCATATCCCACACAGGCAGCTCTTAGTTCCCTACCAAACTTCCAAGAATCAGATGAAACACTGAAATATTTAGCAAAAGAGGCAACAAGCACCTTGTGCCCCAAGTCCTGGTGTAGTATTAATTCCTTTTGGAAACAGGACCATAACAAGAGGCAAGAATGGGAGCCACACCATCCTACAGCAGGATGCATTTAGTGACAATGCGATTATGCCATCCTCAAAGGCACAAGTCCCAGGTTGCTCTTGCTGCCCAGCAGTAACACAAGGAATTTTTGTGGAGCTGGCGTGACACCTCCTGGCCCTCTACGGTATTGCTCCTTATCACATTCAGAGTTTATTTCCTTCTATAACCTGGAAATAAGGCCCCCACCACATGAAAAACAGCAAATAAAAATCCTTTACGCTGGCACTGATGCCCAGACAAAGGTTAAATACACACCTATAAATAGGACACAATACTAGTTAGGCAAATAAAAATAAAAGTACGCCTCCACTTCCACTCCATTGATTTGTTGACTGCTTAACCGCAGAGGCTCTCTCGGGACACACCTTGGGCTCTTCACACAAGCCTTCGTCCAACCTCTGCTGCTCTAAATGAGCAGCTGGTCTGTCCTCCTTACTCTTTGTTGCTCCAAAACTACCAGGATGAGGGCTGCAAGGGAGAACCTACCTCATTTCCAGCCTTTCTGCAGACGATACTGCATCTTTGGGTGACAAAGGCACAAGCAGCTTAGTAGACAGCTGACTGAGACCTTGGCTTTACAGATAACAGTTGTAAGGATAGAAAGTGCACGGAACTGACAGTTATCTCTAAGGTGAGGGGCATTTTTGGAACAACCAGTACAATTGCTTGTAGGTGCCATACCCAACTTGTTTCACACAGAACACCTGCTTGAAGATGACACAAGCAGAGGGCTGAGAGGAGTGTGACCTGGCTGTCATAGTACCAGAGCAGACCAGAACTCCTACCCCTGCTATGAGCTCCCTGAAAGATTTGCAGAATCTCAATGTCAGCAAGACTGAAAAATGAACAAATGTCCTTGAAATCCCCCTCCTCTTCCTGCTGCCAGGTTCTCCCACAGTCCCACTCCTGGAACAGGTTTCTGGTGTGCTGAAAGGATGGACACAGGTAACATCTACCTTACAGGTACAAGAGGGAAGGGTGGCAGGTTTCCAATGCCACCACTCCCCATACCCAAACAGTGTCAATAATATACTCAGCCTGCTCCCTAGCAGGCTATACCCTAGCCCAGGGCTCCTGCTTTGACTGCTGGAAAGGCTGGGACACAGATATACACAAGACCTTGCATAAGCAAAACATAGCTGCTCCTTTTGTTCCTCCAAGCCCAAGAGCTCAGTAGAACAGCACTCACCTGAGACACAGACCTTCATTCACATCCCTCTTCCACACGATTTGAAGCCTGCCTGCACATAGTAACATCAGTACTGGTTAAAAACTTACACATCAGTTCAGACTAATTTAGTGGCTCGTGTGAGTACAGACAGTGCACTAGTGGCACTTATTTTCACAGCATCTCAGAAATGAAATAGAAGCCCATCTTTACAAAGTACTAAAACTAATTTACTGTCAGTTAAAACCCTCCAAAACCTGGAAGGAAGCCTCCAATTGCTGCCCTTCTACCTCCAGCTCTCTATGGACAGAACACATCTCTCCCAGCTTTGTCAATGACAGTCCCACACACCTCCAGACAAAGCTGCAACTCCAGTGAAATGCCCAAGCAGTCGACAAGCCAATGGATAGGACTAAAACATAGGGAGCTAAGAAATGGGTAACAATAGATGCTTTGCAGAACACTAACCTATTAGGCTGGCTTCCTCCTCCACTAGAAACCTTTCTACAAACAGCATTTCATCCTTAACCACCACCCTTAGCTACCTAAGGTCTCTCTCAACAAACACCACAGGACAGGTATTTGGTAAAGGAGATGTATATTTATTCACTTTACAAAGAGGGTGGTATTTAGTTGCAACAGCTCCATTTATAGACAAATATATTATTGTACATTATAGTGGTGAATGGCTCAAACTTTTACTGTTTTTCTCTTAAAAATGTTTGCACCACTTCAGCTTCCATTAGCTGAGCAAATAGCTGTCCTTGTTCTGCCACTGAGAGATTAAAAATCTGTAATAAAGGTATAGCTGTGCGCTAGTATTCACAAGCATCCACCTTCTTATTTCCCTGTGTTACTTGCCTCTCCCCACCCAATTCAACACAGTCTGTCCTCTGGGTTAGCATTAAACTTACATACAGCCTCCATTAAAACAAAATTAGGAGCCAGTGATAGTTCTAATCTCCTTCTGAAGCACAAGAAAAGTCATTCATTTGTACATAAAAAAGTCTTGAGTTCAAATTTGTTTAAAAAGAAAAAGCCATTTTGAAGTGAGGTTGGCATGTAGATATTGCCAAGGCATGGCTAAACCAATGGAGGATGGGGGAAGAAAAGAATTTCAGTAGAGAATTGAAATATTACAAAAATATCTTTTTTTTTTTTCTTTTTTTTTTTTTTTTTCCTCCATTTCATGGTTTTATTTTCAAAAATGCAGCAGGATGCCCACTTGCTATTGCTAACTGAAGCAAGGAAAGAGGGTATAGACCGGTTGTCTTTGATCCTTGAATATTTGAAACAAATTCCATGTAAAGCTGAACCAAGTTTACCACACAAACAGCGGTGGCAGATTTATTTCACTTGAGATACAAATGCATGTCCACATGACAGGCATAATCTGACCATGAGGTGGAAGAAATGTTTCTATAAGTAAGCACAGGGAAATAGGGCGAGAGAAGGCTGGCATGGTTAAACATTCTGGATTCAGAAATGCACAGTGCCCCACATGTGCCTCTGCACACAGGCCGTGCACGAGTCTGCACTCCCTGTATGCAAATACGGCATCTTTCAGCAAGATGATCCAGAATTAGAGTTTGGTGGCCCACTTGTTTAGACTGTTAATCTTCCATGTTGTTATTCTTCTTCACTTTCATTCTCTGGTTCCAAATCAGAATCACCATTGATTTCCTTTTCAATAGTCATGTCCTGTTCATCAGATTGCTCCTCTTTTTCGTCATCTTCATCCCAGTTTTCCTGGGGAAAAAATAAACAGGAATGTTTGATTTTTTGATAGTCACACAATTTCTGGTACAAGCAACTGGAAGAAGATCTGATCCAACTCCACTTACATCAGAGTCCTTATCTGCAATCATCTCATCATCTGAGCCTTCCTCTTCTGAGGATTCTGTGAAGAGAAAACAATCCCTCAGTCTGGAAAACAAAATGTTGTGCAAACAAAGCCCAACTCCACATGCCACTAAGTCTCCAAACTTTGCTGTTCCAATTCCAGAACTAATTCTACCTGAAGATTAGGTTGATCAACATGAATTAGGAATCAGTCACTTCCGTAACAATTATACAGTAAGAAGCTGTAGTAGAAAAAAAAAGCCAAATTGGAAGTGTACATGTACACACACTGACAGGTACATGTACACACACTGACATCCATTACCTTGACATCCTGCTGACTCACATGTAAAAGTGCCTTGACTGTATCTACCTTAACAGAAAGGCAGTTAACACTAGAAATTTGAGGTTGCCAACTAAGTTAAGCAGCATACTGAATTTCCAATTAACTGATTCTTTCATTTGTGAAGCAGGGATGGGAGGGAATGAAAGGAAACAAAAGGAGGGGAAGGGAAGAAGAAACAACCCAGTACAAAATGCTTGCATCATTAACCACTCACTGACTTTCCTGCCATAAGAACTCTCTAATGGCAAACTTTAGACAGATAAGCACAGGAGCACGATGAACAGCCATCAAGTATCGGCTGTCATGTGAATTCAGGAGCTAAGCTACATCTAGCATACAACACTTACCGTCCTCATAGACCAGCTTTGCAGTCTGATTAACCTCAGGTACATCTTGAGCTGCTTCCGACGCTGCAACCTGAATGGAACTTGCAGATTAGCCTCAGGTTCAATCACATATTCCAACTTTAAGAGTCAACAAAACTCTTGACGATGTAAATGAAGTCTAAACCAAATTTAACATGCTTAATTCTTCTGTATTAGTAGTTTAACAGCCAAACAGGTATGAAGAACAAAGTAAAATTTTAGATGCATCTGCTCTGAAGTGGCACAGTACCTTCTATTTATTTCCCTTTAAAACTCTGGCTGAGTAGACATATTTAGTAGGAAAAAAACATGCAATGCTTCCAGTGAGCACAGACTGACTAGATAGTCGATTAAGTGTGCTGCTTTGAGCATGATCAGCATAGCTGTACAGCAGCTGTATTAAGCTCCTGATGAGAGGTCTCATCAGATGTAATCATAATAGGAGGTTAAGTCTGCAAACAATACTTCTTCTACACATCCCATGTTATTTAGTTGGAACTTACCTGGGTGACAAGAATGAAGAGTCTTCCATGCAGACGAGACAGCTTTTGCAAAGTTTTTACTCTGCTCTCCATTAACTGGTATAGCATTCCCAGCTGAGGAATAAGGTCTGGCAACTTGGAAGAAGAGAGTGATGAAGAAAAATGAAGCTGTTAACCAACACATCACAAGGGTCTCACTTTTAAATTTTTAAACTCCCTTTGTACGTTTGGGACAAGCAATCCTTGCTCACATTATTCTAGACAGAAGGGAGAGCTGAGGGCTTACAGAAACCACCTGCAGTCTGATCAATTCACTTTTAACCATGCTTAGAAACACATCTACTTTCAAAACATGGCAATTCTAATACTTCTACTGCTTTTCCTTTCCACAGTCACTGCTGTAAGCAGATGTCAAAGCACTGTTCAGAAAGCTGTGTAAATGGGAACTGAATATGCAGTGTATGAATGCAGCCTCAGCAATGTGTGAAAGTTGTGATGCACAGCAATCCTATAATAAATGGAAGAACGGACCAACAGTGCCAAAATGCCTTTCTCTTAACTGAGCAAGAGTGCTTTATCCATCACTTGTAAGGCAAGGCTGGACTTCAATCCAGAAGCTACAACATTACTTACTGCTCTGCCAGATATGGCACACCTATAAATCTAGCCATGCCCAAAACAAGCAGGACAACAGCAAGGCAAATTTATTTCTGTAAGATTTAGCGACACAGGCTAGATTACTCTTTGACAGTAATTTTGTTCTCTAACTCTCACAGGCATGACATAACTTATCTTGGTTTGACTTTGGAATGACTATAATTATGTCATGAATGACTAAGACAATTTATAACCAATGTGCAGCAATTTGGCAAAAGTGGCAGAAGTATAGCCCTCTGTACATTAATCTGGGCACTGCTGTATGTGGAGAGCTGGAGACGGACTCCTGAAGGAAGAACATACATGTATTCAAGCATTGAAATCTAGTTTTAGTTACATGCATTAGCATTAATGCAAAATACATACTGTGGAAAGGTAGGATGCATGTAGAGTAAAAACAGACTTCAGCCATCGAACCATTAATGAGGCACTGGAAAAGAAAAATAAATTATGTCAAAGAGATACTGGCTGAGAAACACCCATTTCACATTTTAGATGCTAAGTAGTTCTACAGAAAGTGCTCCTCTTTCATTATATAAAAAAGATAAATGCAGATGGAAATATAACAGTTTGACTATCCAAATGAAGATACCTATGTAAGTTACTTGTTAGGAAAGAAGAGAAATTTAAGTGAGGGGTGAAACTAGACATATTCAGGGGTCTGTTTCTGACACCTTTTATAGGAGGTTTCAATGAATAAAAGATTAAAGCATGCTACTCTTTTCTTCACCTACAATGAGGGAATTCTTATCTCAAAAATCCCACAACACACACACAATTAAGGACAGCTAGTCTCAGCAAAGCTATCCTTATAGCAATGCAACAAGATGGAGGGGAAGTAGAGCTTATTTTGTTATTAATTAAACACACCAGGAGATGTCTAAATATACTTAGTAATTAAACTGAACAAGGTACACATTTGATAGTTATTTTATTTTACACATTGATCAGGTCCACAGTGTCAATATTCTGGGACTTCAGATACATTCTCAGGGTGTTATTTTCAGGTATCCTTTTCCCTTTTTAATTTCACTTCAGCCATCCTGACCAAGCACTGCCTTAATAGAAGTTCCTCTTTGCACCCACAATCAGATGAGAATTTTTACCTCAAGATGCTGCAGTTTAATTAGTTACTAAGGAAATCAATCACGCAGGTGGAGGGAGGGACCATAACACACACAAGTTTCAGGTGAATTAAACTGTAGTTGAGTTGTCTCTTACCTGTATGGGTTGCCTTGCAATCTCTTCGTAAGCTGAAAGGACAAAAATAGTCAGCAATAAATAATAAACACATAATGAGTTTAAAAACCCAATACTGCATCCATGTGGCAGCCCTAATATTGGCACAGAAAGATCTCCAGGCACTTTAAGTTTGGTAGGACCAACCATTGCCAGGCTTCAGAATATTACATTGCTGGCCCTACCTTCCTATACACAGGCTGATAAATTGCAGAAGCTGAGTTTCATTACTACAATAAAACTGGAACTCTTAACAGGCAATATTCAGAGAAACTTAAAGCTGGCAGAAACAAGTAGAAGGACATCCCTTTGATTATATGTTCTCTGTGTATCTGCTTGGTAGTGCAGCTGTTACAAGGTGGACAAGTTGAGGAAACAAGTGAAGGTAATACCAGGTAAAGGCTATTTCACAGAACAAATCTCAATCTCTGGAAAAGACAGTTACATGAAGATCTGTCCATCCACTGAGATTATACAGTCAAAACACTTGCACTTACATTCTCTGACAAAGGTCCTAGAGAAGAAACATTGCACCTCATTAACACAAGTCTAAGGAGGTGTCACAACACATACTTAAAGGAAGTCCAAACACAAACAATCCATTTGCATAATTCATTTAAGACTACTACCACAAGTTAAAATTAAATCCTACTTGTGGCCAGTGCATCAAAATACAAGAGAAATCTAACCATTAACTTGTGTTATAGAATGTCATTCAAAATAATGTCTAGATAAGGCTAATCATTAAAATATTTCTGTCCAAATACAGATTTTATTTAATATCACTGAATAAGCAGTTCAGAAGCCAAATCCCTTTTAAAATTGTTACTAAGTGATGTCACAAGGGTTACATATAGCAACTGGGCTTCTGAGGTATCTTCAAAAGAGGAAAGAAATTGCCCCTCAATTTCCAAGTGTTATCTAAACTCACTGCTGTAAGTACGTATTGTGTTTTTCTTTCTCTCACATAAGTATCTAGCATATTTATGCTCATGTAACTTGCTCTGACTAGCACTGCTATTTTCATGTTTTAAATTATCTTCCATTTTAATAGTTTAAAAGAAGATGTAATGGCAAATGTTTGCCATGGACTAAACAAGCTTTAGCTTAACCTCTTCCTTTTCTTGTTCCCACATAATTATTTAAGATAATATTATATGATCTAATGCTCTTCCTAGTTTTGACAGTGGCACTTGGTCCTTTGGTTAAGCTTCAGCCAAAGAAGGTAAGAGCAGCATATCAGAGAGAAATTAAGAACAATTTATGTCCTGTAAAACTACCAAACCAATTTCACTGGTAAAAATAGTCATATCCTGGATTTTCCCCAGCTAGAACACAAACCAAATGTGGCTTGTCTGACAGCACAAGAAACGCAGTCTCTCCTACCTCATGCAGCAGTGGAATGACAGCATGTATAGGCATTCTGGCTACTGTGTTCTTTATTACGTTTTCCTTTCTTGTGTTAAGCACTCTCTGTTAAAATAGAAAAATACAATCAGAGAACCATTCAGTTTTAAACACATGCACGAGTAATGAGCACAATCAAAAATTCCTGGCTTTAAATCTCTTTCTACTCCACTACCTTTGTCTGCTAAGATGAGGATAACAAGTAAAAGATTTACGGTGAAAAGGAGTTCCATTTTTCAAGTCAACTACAATTAACAAAAGACACTTGATTAACCGATCTAAAACAATCCATCATTGCCTCTAGCCCACTCAACCCATGTGAGAAATGAAACATCACAGGCATATTAAAATTTCCCTTGTTATTTTCTGTGCTTGACTTCTGTAAATAAATGCCTTTCACCAGTATCTGTGAAAAGTAATTTCTATTCAGCATCAAATTCTTAAGATTTCATTTCCTTGCTCCAGAAGTATTATTTCTTCCTAGTCCAAGTGCAACAGTAAGCCTCTCAAGTGAAACTGTTGTCATCAATGCATTTTTCAAACAGAATCTACTTGGAAACCATACACTTAGGAGACTAAGCAGAGATTATGCTCAAGCTAAAGAGAAGAAGATGGCTGTATTAGCAACATCACTTGTAAAACATCTGAACTGTGACAAAACAAATTTATAAACAGAAGTGCCTCAAAGTTCATGGACTGACTCAAAACAAGGTAGGTAACAAAAAAAAGTAATATTGCTACTATAGATTTTAATACCACTGCCTTGAGCAGCAAATGAAAGAAACAGGCCTTCCCAGCTTTCAGGAAGACTCCCTACAAGTCTCAGTGAATACATTAAACAGCATACAATGGTTTTGTAACACTTACATTTAAGATTTCTGCATCATCGCTTTCCAAGCCCTGAACCAGAAGTACTGCGAAGCTATCTGTTTGTGGAAGGCCACCTGGAGTTTTCACTTTCCTCACATCAATATCCAATGCCTCCAGGCGCTCTTCAATGCTTTCCTGCAGATGGTAAACAAGGGCAGTGCTGTTTCAGTGCAGTTTCTCAGATACATCAGCTGAAAGCACAGTACCTAACCTACAGCATTCCCTCTGGTTCTGCTGGAAAATAACACAAATTCTGCATATTCTATCAAATGTACTGACAGAGAATAGACTGAGAAAATAAGATGAAGTTTTGACTGAAAAGCAGTAATATACCTTAGCATAAACAGACACAAACATGTGACAAGTTCTACGAAACTATGGGAGAGGCACACGGGGCTTGAATGAGGGAAAGGTTATGAGCAGAGGGAAGTCTCTTTCATACAAAAAAGAAATCATTAACTTTACTTCTGCACCAAACAAAGCAAGTTCAAGTTCACCTAAAGAAGTTATAATGATGTTTTGATTCTAGTTTCTCTATTATTGCTTGTGTTTTTAAAAGAGGAAGCACTTTACCTCTGTCTCTCCTGGTTTCCTCTTGTTTTTCTTTTTCTCCTTTCCTGAGGATGGAGCTTTGACAGCTGTACTATGCCCTGGAATGCCAGGCACTAGAACTTTGGTGTCCGAGTTCACAACAGGTGTCTTTACCTAGTAGACAAAGATAACCTCATTTGCATGAATTGCTAATATCTTGAGCTTTCTTCCAATTTCAAATACTGATTTTATTCCAAAACACTCACGTACACAGTAAAACCAGCCTGCCACAACCCATTTTCTTGACATACATATTAGAAAAATCTTACATTTTTTGAGAGCCATTAATAAACTGAAGAAACAGTCAGCTAGTTTTCATAATGAACTAAAGCAATGATTTCTTTGGAATCACCTGTGAATTCTTTTTCGTACAAGCTTGTTCTATAACACTCAAACTAAGTGTCTGTAACCAACAACAAATATTTGGATGTTTACTAGCAATGGATACCATGTGTACTAATAATGTTTTACTAATTACTAGGCCTAGCACAAAGGATGCAGCCAGCAGTAGAATAAACCAGTAACCAGATTCTATTGCACACAAAAAGGTCAGTACATGGGTGACTGCTGGGGGTACAAACAAGTCAATCCAATTACACATAACAGACATCAACCCAAGAGACCCCAGGAATGATACAACACAGCCAACAATCGGTGGAACAAACAAAGCAAATGAAGTCTCCCATGGCAGAGATGGGAGACAGCCAAGCCAATAGGCTGATAATACAAGAGAGAGGTAGTCACATACTGTTCTCAGAGCTTGCATTCACAGGCACCAAACCTGACAGGGGCCCTGCAGGGAGAGTCAGGAGGTCCTTCCCCAACAGGGAAACTCTGCAAAGTGCATCCACCTCACAGACAGACACCCACCCTTCCTGCAAGTGGTCCCAGCTTTTATGCCCAAAACAGGACACCTGACACTCATTTACCCAAGGGCTTTCCCTGCAAGGTCAGCTGCACCTTGGAGGAAAGCCAAAAAGCAAACTCATGCCCTCCTTTTGAAGGGCTGTGGGAACCACCCATATGTCAATCAGAGCTCGGGATTCAGACCCCAGCACAAGTTTCTTCTAGGGATTGCTCAGACACAGAACTCAGTAGTTCAAATAGAGCAACCTTAAGGGAAACCATAGCTTGTTTGGTGTAACATCTTCAGTGAACACAAAGGAGATTGAATTTTAAAGGCAATATATTAAATAATCAAGTGCTCCCCTGACCCACAGAGGATACGAGTATGCCACTTCCAGAATATCAAGAATGCTACCTGCTACTTCCAGAACACTTCTTTAACCATGGCGCTTCTGTGCCAGCCTTTTTTTGAAGTACTTGCCCAGACTTCTGTACTTATGGGAGCCCTGCTGGGTGCCCACTGAAGCGATACAAATATAATCTACTACAGTAAGCAAAGCAACTTCCATATACTGTGTGTAAAAGTCAAAAAAAAAGATTTTGTGGCTCCAGCATTTTACTGTAGAGCAGCAATGGTAAAATACTACCCCCTTTGCTCACCACACTAATCACTGACCTTCTCCCCACAAGGCATGCTCAGACAGCCAAGAGAAATTTGTCTTCACTGGAATTCAGCAAAAAGCGAAACCAAGATGGGTATCATCACCACATGCCAGGGAGCTCCTACACCTCTCACTGCATTTCAGCTCAGCTACCCACCAGCTCCAGGACTGAGGAATCAGCACAAAACCCCGCCCAGCTGATGGAGCACCAGATCCGGTAGGTAACTTGAGGGTTAGAAAAACAGCGCTGTCTGCTCACTTCATTGATTCTGCAAGTGTTTCAAATCTTCAAGGCCTTGAACATGCACACTGATTATGAACTTCATGGGCTGTCTCTAAACCCCCAGGGGATCCTGCATGAGAGAAAACGGTGGCAAGTGGCCTCAATCGACACTGTTGCTGTCTAAGTGTCAAGCTCACATTCCCAGGTGCCACATATCCCTGTGAGTAGGAACATGTGATGGCCACCTTGAGAAAAGAGCCAAAAGGACATGCCCTTTAAGGCTCCATTCAATTGTATTTAGACTCTAAAACAAAGCCATCCCAACTTCACCCCATCAGGGTCAAAGACACTGTACAAGCTGTCAGACTCCAAGGGAAGGACTGATCTTCAGCAGAGAAGAAACCATCAGCCAGTCCTGTCTATCAAGCAGGCCTGCTGAGAACAGGTCTTGCTATGAGCTACAGGAAGGTAACAGTGTGTGAGGGTAACAGAATACACAGCAGCCATGCAGCACACTTTACCCACACCTGCCTGAGTGCTACGGACATCTGTATGGACCACTGCAGCTCTAAGCAGGCCCATCCAGAAATCCAACCTCATTTCAGAAGAGAGAAGTGAACTCTACCACTTCCAAAGTAAAACAAGAGGGAGCAACAAAATTGCACTTCACACAAAGCTCACCTTTGTTACAGCAACGTCTGTTTTAAGTGACAACACTTTCTGAATGTCCCTTATCAAACATACGTGGGGTTCAGTGGAGTTCAAAGACTAGAAGGACAAGAACAAAACCAGTTAATATTTTTGAGATTACCTCTGTGATCATTACACTACTGAAAAATGAGAACAAATTCCAGAGGTATAAAGTAGAACAAACTTTTTCCCACTCTAGAACAGCAGCTGATTTGCACATCTGCCTTTTGCTACCAGATCCCTCTGCTGTTCAAAGAAGCTCAAGTAAACTGAAACAGTATTAAAAATAGTTTCAATAGCCTAACTCACTGGCAGCTGAAATTACAATGTGACATTATTACTGGCTGTTTTTTAATTGAAAGAACTGAAGAATACAAATCACCTTTCAAAATAGCTCGGGGGCAACAGTCATAGCTCCCAGAAAAGGGTGAAGGAATAAGGTTTGTCTTGTTATACGTTTTTTTAAAAAGTAAAAAACTAATCAAACCAAACCAAAAATCCCTCCAACTCAGAGCAGTATGCAGTCCATATTACAAAATCCAAAACCTGTCCAGTAAGTATCACATACCACTTTCTCTATGATGGGCTGTAAGGTGTTTCCATACACAAGCAGCAGAGACTGTTTGTCTGTGCAAAACGCAGCTGCTAGAATAGGGACTGGTTTTGGTGTGGAGTCCTCATCATTTCCAGGCGTAGCTATCTGGATAGTACAGTTTGATGTTAAGGGTTTTTTGCAATAACTGAAAAAAAAGGAATGAAAAAATTCCAAGACATTTAGCTTAAACACTTCAGTATCTTGCACATCTAAGCGCTGTCCATTAGCAGGTCCTCAGCAAACTGAGCCAGTTTACACCTTTTACAGATGGCTAAGATGAGGCATAGGAACTCGGAATCTTGGCTAAAGCAACACTCAATACCAATGTGCAGCACAGCCCCAGCAGGTAAGTTCTCAAAAAATGTGTCCAGTATCCCAAGACAAAGAACCAGCTGGAACCTGGTTTGTGAACAGATGCAAGAGCTTAAAGGCAGCAGCATGAGAAGACTGAACTTTGCCTTACAATAATCCCACATCTTCCCCAAAGACACCCTCAAGATGAATATTAACTTACCCATTTAAGATATGTTCAAATAAATGCAACTGCCCATCTCTACACACAACTGCTAACTTCACAGGCTGAAAAAAGACACAGTAAAAAGATTTACATTAGATAAAGGACAATCCTCCTATAAGAACAGGACAACGAGAGGTAGTTACATGGCTATGATTTGCCTTTTTTTCAGTAACTAAACACATGAAAGATATAACTAAATCCATAAGGAAGATCAAAGACACTAACATCTCAGGAACATTTAGTACAACTATTAGGAGACAAAAAGAAAACTCATAACCATACTTCATTGTATCACTACTGATATATCCAAATTTGAACACTTTGGACAGTAGTAGACATGTTAGCATAAGCAATCAAGTTCCAAAAATATGGTACCCAGCATGTCTGGAGGCACAGGTCTACAAAAGCACTGATATTGTAAATATACTTAGAGGAAAGAAACTGAGATGAGTACTCTGAGCAATTAAATGACAGGGGTACATTACAAAATACTCTTATCTGCAATACATGCAGTAAGAGGGCACAACTGGGGAAACATTACAAAATATAGTATGAAATACTGTTTTTAGAAAGGAATCTAGAGGCAGCAGGGGAAAATTGTTTTAAACAATTACTGAAACATTTGTGAACATTTCATATGCAGACATTTTTCATAAGACTACTTTGAAAGACTTGTGCTTGCTGAAATTGAGAGACGTGGGGAATGCACACTGCTACTTTAACTCATTAAAGGCTAGTTAATTCAAAATGCAGTTCTGCTGCCAAGCCACTTGAGATCAGAAAAAACAGGACCATACCTAAACTGGGTTTTTACCAAGAAATTTTTTTGGGGGGTTTGTTGCCAAGTTCTAACAACCATTTTGATTACTAACTTGTTCTAAATAAGAAACAACTGTCATCTCCACTATCACAAGCAAAATTTCTGACGAGAACACTGAATTTGCACTTAGCAGCTTTGAAAATGAATGTTTCAAACTATCAGCTTTATAAATGCACCTGTAATAAATATCCTTACACCCATGAACTGGCATTCAGATCTCATCTCTGCATAACAAAAGCCAAATACAAAGCAAGCTTCTTTCTTTACACCCTTTAAAAGGAAACTGATGTGACAATTGAAAATTGTTGAATGTATTTGGTTACAAACTATTGGTCTTACCTCTTCTTTGACTTCTGATATAGTCAGGTCAATAAAAATTGGTTCATCTGTTACTGTGAACGACATCACGGCATTCTTTTCTTTCCTATCTGATCTGATCTGCCTGGAAGACACAAACAGTACACGCTATCTACCATAGCACAAACAGCACCCTCTGCAACTGAAAAGCATTATAAAGCCTATAAATCAGAGACTGTGGTAGTATCTACCCCACCCAAAAAAACTCATGCTCTAATTTCAGCTTTCAGCTTATAAAGTGGTCTAAATTCTAAATGCAAAGTAACTCCCAATTTAGCAAGAAAATTTAGCGTAAATCTTACAGTAAGTACAAAGAACAAGGATGCCTAATACACAGTATATTCTGGGCATTCATCAATGATTCAAATGGCAACTGGAAGTATACACAGACACAGTCAAATTCACGTCTTCAACAATCAGTGAGCTGAAAGCATCATTTAAGAAATCATCACTGCATTTCTTCAGAGTGCCCCTTCTGCTTAATCACAGAGTTCAGAACATACTTGTTGAGTCTATCCTCAATTCTGATCATAACCAAAGTTACAAATTATGAAAACCTCACATACCATACACTCAGTAATCGGTCATGGATAGCTCCAGACAAGAAATAAAGCCCTGTAATTCCATCAAAGGGCATATTTTCATTCATAGGCTTCACTGTGGTAAATATTAATGATGACACTGATGTAGCATGGCCTGTGAAATGCTAAGAGGGAAAAAAAAAACAAAGAATCTTTCAATGATGGACATAAGCAGTCATATAGCAAAAATTAAAACATTAGTTTACGAAGAAGATTACGAACAATTCACGTGTTACTAAGTCAACAAGGATATTCCAGTCATTTTTTTTTTACTAATGATCAGCTTCCTTGCATTTCTGTATTTCAAGGAAATTTTTTCTGACTCTCCAAATATTTATCAGAATTTTAAAAGTTAAATGATTCAAAGGAATCAAAGGCAAATTCACTGAGACTAAGTCCATGCAAAAGAAATCACACCCACCTGTATTGCTGTTAGTGTCAGAAAGCACTTCTCTCCCTGCAATTTACACTTCAACTTTTACAATGAAACTAGATTCAGATGCAGAGTTTCATTCTCAACTCTAAGAACACACAGGTCTGCTGACACACTAAGGCTGTTCAACCCCACTCCACCAAGAAAAAAAAAAATAAAAATTGGTTCTTCAATCTGCTTTCATAAATTGTGGTTTTGGTCATCATAGGATGCAGACACACATGGTAGTTGCCATGTGCCAGCAAGTTCACAGTAACAGCACATGTATACAAACTTACCTGACATCAAGCACCGGGAGATTCAGAGACTAGCTTCATTCTGTCTGCTAGCAGGCAAGAGAACACGACTGCATTTACAGAAGAGCTAAAACACAGTAACTTGCTCAGCTGAGCCCTGCTAAGTGAACAAAGGTTTTGCTCCTATGCCTTCCAACTGTTTCAACCGCAAAACTGTTCATGCCACCAGTTACATGAAATTTAGCAAAGAAACATGAAGGCTTTAAGGAGGAACTTGTGATAAAAGTCAGGGAGCTCATGCACAAACCCATGCTGGCAGTACCTAACACTGGTGAACCGAGCTCTCCTGCTAGAAGGGTAGCAGAAAAGGACTCAGTGAAAAAGAACAGCATCCATCTTTCTGCTACAGGCTTGAGAAAGGGTGCTGGTAGCATGCTCAGACACAGCCAAGGAATTTAATGTCCTCATTCAACTCTCAGCAAGTCGAAACCACAGTTGAGGGTATCATCACAGCAACAGCTTCCAGCAATCCCAAAGCTGCCTATCGTCTCCTCACACCCAATGAAATTTTCAGATGTCTTATCAGGAATATGTAACACCACCAATTAAGAAGTGTATTTTTTTTCATCTAGTATAACAAAGTTACTTACTCTGTAGACTTCTTTGGTCTCCAAGTCCCACAGTTTTATAGTTCTACCAGCTGACAGCAGCATTTTCCCATCTGGACTGATGCATAGAGAGGTGACGCTGCTATTGTCACCTTTCCACTTGCTAGAATTTGGATGGAGGGATAAAGATGAAGAAATAGAAAAAATTAGTATAATCTCAAAATCCACATCAATCATGCTGGAAAATTTAAGGCAAAAATTATTACTAAAAAAATCTATAATAATTTAAGTAGTCAAAGATGAGGTCAAAGTTATTCTGTTTCTGCTTCTCTCCTTCAAATTACTTTACACAAAAATACAGCAACTCAAAAATGTAAAGCGGTTTAATACTGAACAACTCTCTCAAAAGTTCTCTGCTACTCAAAACAGGGTACGAGGAGCCGTACCAAGACTTCTCTTTGCACCATAATCCAAAAAGCTTACACCAAGCCATTCAGAAAGGCCTTCTCAACACTAAAATTCAGAGTTTCAAGGCCCATTCAGTTCCTGGCCCTCCTCCCAGGTCTACCAGGACAAAATTGCAAGGAAGGCATTAACACAAACCCTTTACGGGTTGCAGGAAAGTACCCTGCAACCCATCACCATTCTAATTGTAAATAGCCGCTCTGGAAATACTTACAAATAAAACTTTTGCATGCCCAAGCTCCCATCTTCCAAAACAGAGCTCGTTTACTGTATCACTTTTGATTAGATTTCACAGAAGCTGTAAGTTTTACTGCCTACAAACTTGATAAACAACATTATGCCTTACAGAGAATACAGAAGATTTTGTACTTTCTTCCAAAGAGAAGATCAGGGCTAAGAATTTCAAACCATTTAATAATGCAAACCCAAGAAGGTATTTTAAAATGCCTTTTAAAACTAGACTGCAGAATATAAAACACAGCAAAAATCCATTAGCTTTTACTTTGGATACTCTTAATACAATTTTGCAGGAAAGAGTTTTAAAGAGAGTATCATTAAACAAGAAGCTGTGTAAGGAGATGTACAGAATGCCTCTGATTATTCAGAATATTTAAGACATGAGAAAGCTACAACCAGAGAAACAAGAAGTCATCCAGAATGTTTTAGACTACCTCTCTCCAACACCTTGCCTTGCCTCTTCAGAAACTCTCTCTTCCCCAATAGCTTGTCCCTCTGCCAGAGGTTTCAATGTGTGCATTGGGAAATATTACAAGAAAGTAACAACAGCATAAGGTCAAAGTGCCATCGCACATTAGGCTTTCATTTAAGACAACCAGGATCATTAATAGAAATCCTGATTTCTTCTTTAAAGATTAAAAACAGTTTGACTTTATTGCAAAAGAAAGTAAATGCCTACCAGACATCTTGTTACTCTGCACTAAGCTCTATTTTGCTCAACAGTACTTTAAGCAGTAGCAGCCTGCTCAGACAGCCAAGTGGAACTGTCTCCACTGAACATCAGTAGCAAGCGAAACCAAGTGGGTATCATCACAGCAAGGCCCTTTGAGCAAAGCCAGGTGCGAGTAACTGATTTAATTGGGATGCAGTGTTCCACTATCTGCTCTTCCATATTTTCAAGGATGTTTTCTAGAATTTAGATTTTTCAGTGTCATAAAAGTGACTGAAAGGCCATGTCCCATTAAAAGTCGGCATGGAGGAACCCAAATCCCTCTCAGAGCAGTTACTCACTTCATCTAGTCTTTCCAATACACAGAGAAGAAAGCCAACTGAGAATTACTCTTTTATCCCTTAATAAAACCACTTCCAATCTCACAAAAACATCACCCAACAGTCAGCCTTGTACAGTGAACTTAGAAGCCTGGATAACAGAAAGCAACATTTCCAGCAAGGCCTTGCTAAAACCTGTAAAGGAGGAAATGTACAAAAGCAAGTGCCAACAAATTTGACCAAAACCCAGCATCACTTACCATTTTACTTTGCAGGTCTGTGTGTTCCATTCCACAATGTGTTTGTCCTCTGAACAGCTATACAAGCAGCAGTTTTCTTGATGCCATCTCACACAGTTTACTCTATTGTCATGACCGCCATCCTACAGAAGATAAAAGAGGGTCAACTCATCAATAAATGAAGAAGTCTTAACTACTGAGTCTTGCTCACACCAACTATGTGAACGAAGTACTCTTTGAAGAACTAAATTCAAATCATTGGCAACTTTACGAGAGGGTGTGGTTTTAAAGACAAATATACATGTACAGTTATATAAGTTAAAGATATTTCATATTTCGATATGTAAACATAAGTATCTGAATTAATTCTTGTTCTAGCACTTCAGAGTTGACAAAAAATTGTCCTGCCCACTATTTTTATGCACACAGCCAAACAGGGCTAACAGTATGAAATTTGCTCAAAGGCTAACACAGATATCTTGCTGAGAGTCATCTAAGTGCCTACTTGCTTAAGTACATTCAGAGATAAGCATCCTTTCCCTTTGTACTCAGCATTCAAGAGTGAGCTATCATCAGGACAGAATACTACAAAGGGGTATCATCACCTCTCTTAACAACCAAAATCTCTGCAGCTCAAACATATACTTTAATCATTTATGAAAATATTTCCTGGAGTTTATAAAGTGTCACTATTGGAATCAGCGCCAGCCAGCTCGGACTACTCCCTAAAGCGTCACTGCAGATCAACTTGGAGTGTGACAAAGTACATCACAGCAAGGCACTGTGTTCAGTAAGGACAGCTAAAAGTGACAGCTCTCATTCTAGCAGGAGTAATCTTTTAATTCAACCTACCTGTTGACTAAAAAAATTACTCACCAAATAACATCTGCTATCCTGCTCCTATAGAAGGATGGCCAGTGTTTTCAAACTGACTGAAACATAAATTTCAACCTGAAATTCTTTTATTTTGTTCATAGTTTTCAAGCATAAATACAGCTTTCCCATAAAACAGACTTGATATTTGTTAGCTAGTGTCACTTGCATGTATCCTGATTTTAAAAAGTCATTGCTTTCTCTTAATTCATATACATTGATCACCTACACACAACTAAGTTCGGAAGCCCAAGTATCTCAAAGTATTGCACAGGGTCCTTCATACAGATTTAGTTTGCTTGTTACGCAATCTGAAACGAAAACCAAGATACTTGGGAGTAACCGAGAAGTTATCAATGAGAAGGGCAAACTTTGAAAATCAGCATATCTCCTCTGAGAAACATCATGTGCTGAGAGGGCTCAAAAGCTTCCACACAGGAGGTAAGTTTACATCTGTACAGAAGAATCCATCAACATGACACTTTCCCAAGACTCAATGAGTACTTGAATCCTTCTCTCCTGTCCCACAATGCTGTACAGAAACTGAGGGTACCACACTCTAACGGAGGACTTAACTCTCCAGTTAGGTGTCTCACCATTACTATTATTTGTAATGCAAAATAACCAATCCATGCACAACGCTAAGATATTGCATTAACTTCAGAACTAAGACTTCTCAACACATACAGACTGCCAACAATAGAAAAAGCACCACTTGAGGATTCCCAAGCACCTGAATTACTGCACCTCTATTCATATATGTAGCTATTAAGGGGGAAAAAAAAATATGAAAAATTAGGTTAGTTTATTCCATTTCTGAGTAGCAGAAAGAACCAGCATGAACTGACTGAAACCATCAGTATTTGGCAGCATGTGATGGAGAGTGTATTACTTACTAGCTTGCTCTGTAATTCTCCTTTTACTGTGCTGTACAACAAAATGCTACCAACTGCTGTACCAATAGCCAGGATATCTAACTGCTTGTCCACTGCTGCAACTTCAGACTTCCGTTTTTTCCTTTGTGGGCCATCCTAAAAAATTGAAAGAGAGAAAACGTGAAACTAATTAGTCTGACCAGTTACTTTCAGTGTTAAAGCAGGGGGGGAAAGAAAAAAAAAAAAAACTTTGGCAAGTTTGAGACCCAGTCAGCCAGCGGTTTGCTAAGACCCAAAATGAAGACACTGAAGTGCAGAGCAATCTAGAGACTCATCTTGTACCTCCATGTACAAAGTAATGAAGTTGCTATGAGTCACTTGGAAACATTTGATGGAGGCCATTTTGCTAGCCTAGTGATCACATCCATGAGAGAAAAAAAAAACAAACACATTTAAGTTTTTCACAGAGTTCGTATCCCAGAGGCAGAGATAAAGATTAGCACAATCAGAATACTTCATCCACAAAATGGAAACACTTGATCAAGAATAATCAGTTTATTTTTTCTCAAAAGCTATTCAGAAGAGTCTTGCAAATACTAAGTACTCATAATGCGTCTTAAAAAAAAAGTGGTACCCCACTCGGCAGAGGGAAGCAACCAGGACTTCAAGTTAAGTGCTCTGCCCAAGTCCTCGTGTCAGTACCAGACAGTCTCCTATGATCAGGCAATTCTTGAGTCTTCAGCCTCTTGCTTTGCAAGTGCTACCAACCACCTCAATGAGGGATTTCACTTCATCTCTCTTAACCAAATACGAGTGAATGCAGCTATTCACTGGGAAGGGGAAAAGGAATAACACTGGCTCTTGAACATGTGAAACCAAAATAAAGAAGGCAGAAGAAGCCATTACATTTATTCTCACTGTTCAAGGACTTCAGAAGACAAAAAAAAAAAAATCATCCCCTAATGCTACTGATGATTAGTTTTCAAATTGGACTCTAGCAAGTCTCCTTACATTTGTTACACCACACAAAAGCATTCTCTGCAATTTAAAAAAAATATATATATATATACAAGCTAATGCTTCCTCTACATATCAGATATATTTGCACTGATGAGCAGCCAGAAAAAGCCAAAGGAGACTCTGACAAAACACGAGCAATCAGCTCTGTGCAAGCTCCGTGTGGTGTAGCTAATCTGTCATACAGCAGGCATCACACAGTGAGCACAGGTAATTCTTACTCAGGCCCAGAGATATAATGCCACAGGATGTGGGAGTTTTCACCACAACTAAGATTCAGAAGTTTAACTGTGCAGGGTAAATACTTTGGTTCTTTGAAGTGGGACTTTCTTTTCCTCTATACAGCACACAGACAACACCTTCTGCAAGGAAAAGTGTTTTGTTTTAGGCCAATAATTCCAAAATGCTATATAGATAATTTTACATCAAAAGCCGTTTCTTGAGAAAAGAGATTACATTGTGGTTTTTGCAAGTATTTGTTTAGGCTTCATCTTTCCTGGGAAAGAAAAGGGTTTATAAAATATTATGAAAACATAGATGCTGAGAAACCATAACAGTTGCAAAGCACAACCAAGTAAATCAATCAGGCTTTAAGACAATGTAGGAGAAAAGACTCAACTAGTTAAATTTTGGCAGCAATGGCAATTAAGCCATCTTGAAACTGCTGTCTGACATGCAAAGACAAGGGCCACACAGCCAGTGGAGATGCAAGTACAGTTTCTGTGTTTTCTGGTACATTTCAATCCCTTTACATAGTTTCACTAATTACCCCACACTCCCACTGCAAAGCAAAACCTCAATCAAGAACAGATTTTATGCTCTTCCCTTGCACAAATCTTTTTACTAAAATTTGTTCATGGCAAATTTCCCTTGGGACAACACATAGGTACAACAGATTTCCCACTAAAGCCCACAGTTTTTTCTAGCATCACGAAGAAAGCTGGAGGAAGTAAAGGTTTTTCCAATTATTTTTTCACAGGTACTTCTTTACTGACCACCCTTTATCAGCGTTATCAGTGGGGCATTTTGCCGAAATTTTTGCACAAAAGATATGCCAGTAGAAAATTCAGACACCTGTTAATGTTGGAGAACTAAAAAAAACACTCCAAGAACTAAAAAAAAAAAGTTAAAAACTAAAATAATAATAATAATAATAAAAAAGAAACAAAGAAACTTTTCTACCCTGCATTAGATTAGTACATAGACAGACTGCCAACTGCAGCAGAGATCCACGTGGGATTCAATCATGGATCAGGATCTTAAATATAAGAGCACCCTGTTTTCATGGATAGGATAGGATAGCTGAACTATACCAAGTGTCAGCTTCCTTTATATTTTTTTTTTCAGATTTGTGAAAACTCAAGCTTAATTAGAAATCCTCCAACTTTGCCTGAAAAAGCACAGTGCTTTAATTAGTAGAGATGGTTAAAAGAAATTATTTGTAAAGGGACAGTGCACATATTTTTTATAATGCTCTTACTTGAGTAGTTCAGCCACTGAGACTTTTCTTCTAAAAAAACCAAATCTGATCTCTGCTGCCCACATGTGAAGTGAACCACTTAAAACACTGCAATGGGGGAAACCTTGAGGGAGTCTTGAGAGTTGAAAATGACAGAGCAGTTGCAACTTATTAGGAACACAGTGGAAGAAAGTATCTTGAAAGTCAGCGGTCCAAATACTCTTGCACAAGGCAGATGGTGAACACTGCAAGCAGGAAACAGTGACGCTATGAAAGCACATGTGCAGGGATCATCCCAGTAAGCCACCACAGCATCAGCAATTCCAGGGCCTGCAGTTCAAAACTTAATTTCTAATATTCCCCTGTAACACATGCCTTCATTAACATGGCAGCAGTCCAAAACATACTTAGTTTAGGTGCAACTTGGCCAAACACCATTTATAGATATCTACTGGCACAGTTTTACTCCTGAACACCAGACACTAGTGCTACCTAAAGAGATGTCAACTCTCCAGGAATTAAAAAAAAGAAAAAAGAAAGACTATATAATGTCAGAAAAAAACACATTCAATAAAACATGTTTGGCAGAACCATCACAGCTTTAGTTCTTTGGTTTAGTGTAAGGACACTTAGTGTGTCTTAGTGTAAGGACAAACCAATGAATTATAAAAGTTTACAGCATAATTATTCCAAGAAACACTATGCCAGCTCCACTTGAAAACACACCAACTTTCAAACAATGGAACAGCATTCAAACTACTGCAATAATTAGAAAGCACTAAGAGGTAGCCAAAGGCTGTCTGATCAAGTCTGTTTTCCATACAACCCTAAACCAGGTTAAACTGGAGCATCAATGGGTTTTAGGAGTGGGTCTCTTAGAAAAGCGTTAGTTTTTAAAAGCCACTCAGGAATCTCCTGTGCTTCACTTAGGGCACGACAGCAGCGTACTATGTTAGCTTAAGTTTTATTTCACACAGGAGAGATTCAACTCATTTTCACATACCAGTTTTAGTTCATTCAAGAGTGAAGAAGAACCTACACAGCCCTGCAATTAATGCCAGTATCCTTTTTTTCTTCAAAGTTACATGACCAACGAGCAGGTCAGGGCCAATCTAAAACTAACCTTTTCTGCCGCATTCTTCAAACGTTCTGGGAGTTTTCAAAGTTCAGGGACTAAGCTGCCCAACTGAGAATAATGAAACAATACTGTCTTCATTTAGAACAGTAAGCTCTGTGTCAAGCATTTTGAAGTACCTGTTACAGTATTTCAAATCAACTAAATTGCTGATATACCAAAATGCATTTTAAAAAGCCCTCTACTTATGATAAAGGGAGGGGTGGATTTCACGTACTTTATCCAAGGGATACATTTTTTTCTTGGGAAAAGCTATGTTCTAGCTAAGGAAAATAGGATTATTTCAACATAAAGAGGATGAAAGGTATACCTTGCTGTATATACTCCAGGTATTTTCAGGTCGAGTGCTCACCTGAGGTGAAGGTAAAACAAACTCAAGGTTGAGAACATCTCAGCCCTCCAATATGTGCTCTGAATAAAGTTACTGAATACCTTCTCGCAGGAATCCTGAGCATGGGAAGATGCATCACAGACAGCATAGCAGCTTGGATGGAAATACTTCCAAGGGTAAGAAAGTGTGGAGAGATACTGCCTTTACTGGAATATGAACTGTACGTAAGCTAAGTGGGCACACAGCACCCGGCCTGCTCTGTAGCATCACCTTTTTGATTAAGGCGAGACATGCCATGAAGTAACATACCTTGCTCCTTCTAGGAAGGCTTCTTCCACGCAGATTATACGAAAGACAAATGATTTTACACAGTCAGTGCTTCTGTCGACACCCCCCCCCCCTTTTTTTAGAAAAAAAGAATAATAAGTGTCCAGTGCTGCTTCCCCCACCAACACGTGAGATTTGCCTCCTGAAGAGCAATCCTGCCATGCTCCTCTGAGGGGAGCGGATTCCTCCCCGCACCCCCACCCCAGGGGACGTCACGCGTGGACATGCCCCAAGCACCGCGGCGGGGGAGACTTGGCTGAAACGTGTGGAGCTCCGGTCCTCCCCACGAGACCCTGATCCCGTTCCCTCGCACCGGGACGCCGCGTCTCCGCTCCCCGGCCCGCCCGGCCACGCCGACCCCCGCCACATGGCGCCGGGAGGGCGGGGTGAAGCGGAGCGGGCCGCGGCCACGCGTCGAGGCTGCTCGGGGAGCCATCCCACCCCCTCCTGCTCCCTGAAGGCCTCCCCCCCTCTCCCTTCCCTCACGCACTGCCCGTACCTTGCTGGGGGGCGGGCGTCCCCCCGGCGGGGCCCAAGCCAGGCAAGTGCAGGCAGCGCTGAGGTGGGCGGAGGGCACGTACTCGTGCTGCAAGCGGCTGTTGGCCGTCTCCCACACCCGCAGACGCCCATCCGAACTGGAGATGGCGAAGAAACGCCGGTCGTGGGGGGAGAAGGCGCAAACGGCCCGCGCCGCTGTCGCCGCCTCCCCGCCACACGCTGCCGCCGCCATGGCGCTCCTTGCCCGGCCCTCCGCGCCGGCGCATGCACCGGCCGCGTGCTCGCCCCGCGCGCCTGCGCCGCGCACCCTGATGGCGTATCCCGGGCGCGGCGCAGGCGCGCGGCGCGACGGCTGAGCGTCTCTTCCCGCCTTGCCGCTTATGAGGGCCTGGTACGGGCTGCGGCGGGCGGCGTCCTCCGCCCTCGCCTCTGGCGATGGGGCAGCCCCCAGCGGGAGGCCGCGGAGGCGGGCGTGGGAGACGTCGCTGTCGCCGCTGGAGCGGGTGAGGCGGCTGCTGCCGCCGGAGGAAGCGGCGGCCGTGGGGCGGTGCGCGGCGGCCGCTCAGGCTCCCCCGGAGGAGGAGGAGGCGACCGCCCCTCAGGTGTCTCCTGAGGCGGCAGGAGCGCGTCCCGGCTCTTTCCGCGCTGGAGAGCTGGCACTGGCAGAACTGCAGAGGAAGTACAACACGACGCTGAAACTGTTGTGTCGGCTGACGGCGGGATCGGTGCTGGCCAGCCCCCGCGGCATCCTGCCCCACAGCGACATCATCGGGCAGCTGCCCGGGCAGATGCTCTGCACTTCGGCCGGGGCGCGGCTGCTGCTGAGACGGCCCTCGCTGGAGGAGTACGTGCTGCTGATGCCGCGGGGGCCCACCATCGCCTACCCCAAGGTACAGGCTGCTTACCGGTCTGGCTGGGGACTCGGGGGTCACCGGCTGAATCTCACCCTTCGTTTCCAAGACTAGTAATGTGCCGTGTTTTTTCTCATCCGCAGGATATAAATGCTATGTTAATGATGATGGATATCCACCCGGGAGACACAGTTCTGGAAACTGGTAGTGGGTCTGGCGCTATGAGCTTGTTTCTGTCAAGAGCAGGTGAGGACCTGGTTTTAGAAAACATCGAAGCAGTACAGTTCCCATATCATGTATTGCCTTTGTTTTAACCAAATTCTTATGGTCAGTTCTTAAAAGTCGTACTGCAGTTCACATGTTCAGATATATTTTGTTGACTTAAAGGAAAATTACACCTGTGCCAGAGCCAGTGCAGAGACTGCAAACTGTTTTGACTGAATTTCAAGGGCCAAAATATAACGGGTTACCAAAGGCCCTGCAGAAAGCTGAGTTTCAGCCATCATTATTGGCTTTAGCCTGACCATACTAGACTCTCCAATTTCTTGCCTTTCTCAGTTTCCTTTTCCTCATCTTGAAGGACCATGTGAATAATCAGATTGCTGGGTACCAGTGAAAATGCTCATGTGGATGCACACTGTTGTTTTTTCATGTTTGAAAAAACAGGTTTGATCTAGGTCTTGGTGCTGTGAAAGGTAGAGAGCCTTTGCACTCAGCAATGTGAGGATGAAACCTTGCCCTTCATTTCATTTGTAGGCATCCTGTTAGTGGACCACACTTCAGAGTAATTTGATTTATGGGCTCCTGATAACAACTTTCTTAAGGAAGAAAACAAAATGAAACAAAAATCGCACAGTTGTTTGCTGTAATTGCTTTTGCACACATCTGAAAAATAAAGCAAAAGGACTTTTGAGGGTAAAGACGGGAACCTCATGATGGATCATCTTGAACAGATACAGCAGAAAAACACGAGCTGTGTATCCTGAAGGCTTGTGTTCAAAGACGGTGTTTGTGGGCATCCCACCATCAGGGTGCCAGCAGTGGTCACTGAACCCGAGAAACACCCATGTACTGCAGGAGTTACTTCGGGAGCAGGAACGTCTTAGGAACAGTTTGACTGCTCTCACTATGCTTTATTCCATCTATGGATTGATGGATTTCAGTCTGTGAAAGAACTAACCCAGCACTTAATCTGCATAGATTTGTTTTAAATGAAAAAATAAATTGTAATCGATTGTTTTACATGTGATTATTTCCTGAAGTGAGGCTGAGATTTAAAGGTGTACTTCTGTCATTTACTATGCTGCTTTTCCCTAAATTCTTTATTACGGGGGAAAGTAGTAAGTCTAGTATTTTTTTGTTTGTTTTCAGTTGGGCCCAAAGGACGCGTTATAAGCTATGAAATCAGAGATGATCATCATAAGTTAGCTAAGAAGAATTACAGGCAGTGGCGTGCTGCATGGAAAAGAGGACATACGGACGAGTGGCCAGATAACGTGGATTTCATTCTTAAAGATATTTCAACAGCTGCTGCAGATATGAATTCTGTAACACTTGACGCAGTAAGTCCAAAAAGTCCCCACATTTGATATTGATCTTTTCTGCATAAATTAAAACCTTTAGTGCTCACACTTAGAATGGGATTCCCATACCTACTTTAACATGAGAAAAAACAATGAGATCCTCGTCAATGAAAAAAACATGGTGATTATTTTTTTTCTTGTCAGATTACAAGTATTTTCAAGGTTGCAGTTACAGGTTCCCAAATGAAAGAGAAATTTGGCTGTAGTACAGAAATACTACAAATAATCGCTGCTGGCTTGTAAGCAAAGACAAACTTTCTTGTATTTTGGAGAAATGGATATTTTTTTATCTGACAAAGGCATATATTTGAAACATTAAATTTTTAAAAAATACATAAGCTTATTGAATATATAAACACTTTTCTATCAGCTACTTAGAACACGCAGTGTAACTAAGGCCTAAGTTAGAGGAAGGAATGCTCTCGCTTGCTCTCCTGTCCTGCTTTTTATATCCCGATTTTGTAAGAGGAGGCACGCTGGGGAAAACAGCCAGATGGTACCCACTCTTCCACGTCAAACAGGCAAACTATTAACGCTTTAAACAAATGACAATCGTGTTAAACAGTTTGAGCAAATACATAGCGAAAAACATCACTTTTCAAACTTTACAGGTAACAGTCCACAGGAGGGATCAGATACTGCACATCCCACTGTTTTACGGTTTGAATAGTTTTCTAGCAGAAGATGGATAAATCACCACAGACAGAAGTTTTGCAAATCTTGAAACAGCAGGTTAGACGCTGAGGCTGTAGTGTGATCTTTTCATGATAAAGATGCACTTGAACATATTTTTATTTTTTTTTTACATTTGAAAACTAGATAGCCAAGGGTGTTAGTAAATGTCATCTTCCAGAAGTTATTAACATCAGCATTATGAAATTTAATTAGTAGGAGGTTTAATGTTAACACAGGACTACTGCATTGGTGAGACACTACTTGCTGTTTTAATAGAAATTCATTTGGAAGCAGCAAGGACTTTGTTTGTAAACGTGTGGACCTTCAGTTTCTCTAAGGTTTTGAGAGGCAGTAATAAAACTGGTTTGTCATTACATATGTCTGTTGTATACATTCATTTTCCTTAGATAAACATTGTTTTTTCAAGCATGGTTGTTATGGAAAGAAACTGCCATATATATTATTATTTACTGGGAAAACGTGTATTTTTCTCTTGTAGGTGGCTCTGGATATGCTCAACCCTCAGTCTGCTCTGTCTGTGGTACACTCAAGTCTGAAACAAGGTGGTGTGTGCATTGTGTATTTAGCAAAGTAAGTATTCACTGCTGGCACTTATGTGTTTATTCAGGTGTCACCTAACATTGTTACAAAACCAAACATCTTTTAAAGTATGCATCCAGTATTAATGAATTGCTTAACAAAACTATTTTTCCCCCCATATAATTTTTTTTAGGGAGTTGCCCTCAGTATAAATTACACTAGGCCAAATCCCTTGGCCTTTACTTTGAGAACACTCTTATAATGGTCAGTGGAAGTTTTCACTTAATGACATCCTCACAATAGATGTATTGGTTTTCAATTCAGTAGTCAGGTTGCTAGCTCCTTTACCCTAAAATTGAAGGACTGGTGTAACCTCAAAGGTAAAGAATGTGACAAAGGCAGTAGAATTGAGACTAACAGTGTTTGATTTGAGTTTTTGAAATACTACTTTGTCCTTTGCATTTCTCCAAAAGCATCACACAGGTTATTGACCTTTTAGACAGAATACGGATCTGCAAGCTCCCTTTTTTGTGTGAAAAGGTCACTGAGGTAACTCACAGAAATTGGTTGGTACTCCCTGCTAAAATCAAGAATTGCAAATCAAGCCAAATGGTGGAAACTCAAAAAAATACTGAAGAACCACCTCAGAAGGATTGTGAAGAAATCCACATTCAGGATCAAGTAGTTCTTAAAGATGGTGAATACAACGGTAAGAACATTATTACTTATGGGATACCCTGTTACTGCAATTTGATAATCCAAGGATATAACGAAGGCAAAGTTTGTAGGAAGAGGCAGTATTTTTTTCTTAGGTCAGCTGAGATTGTTGCAAAGAACAGACAAGCTTTTGGATAGCCTAGACTTTGTCAGGTTTGAAAATAGATGTATTAATGGTTATTTAAGTTCAAATAACTTATTAAAAATCTAGAATAAATAGAAAATAAATTGCAATCTGCAAATATAGAATGACTTCCCTTTTATTACTGTCTTCAATTTTTTATATTTTAATAAAATTTAGTCCTCTATACTCATCCTGTAGCTGCTTTAGAGGACCCTGATGGGCTTAAGGATTCCACAAAAGAAACATTACCACTGTGCTCTGCTGTGTAATCCTGCTGTTCTGGCATATCCAAAAGGGATGCTTCATACTAGCCTAGATTTGCAAAACCCATAGTAGAGCAAAGAGGTCTGAATGTACCAATAGATGCCAACAAAGCAGTTGAACAGAAGCCAAAAGAAAATGAAACTATGTTAGAGAAAAATACCCCATGCACATTGGCAACTCTGTTCTGTGTCTATGTTTTAAACTTGTTGGAAAGAATTTTAAAATATTTACTTCTCCCAGAATCACTTTCTGATGATGCTGAAACGTTCTGCTCAGTGCCTTACGTTGCTAGACCATCTTACTGGCAAGATGCTCATTCAGGTGAGACACTTGGAAAATGTTTTTTTTATCTTAAATGTTTAGTGGTATTTTATTTTCAAAAATACTTTTTTTTTGTACTAGCATTTGACATGTTACTATATGATGAAAACCTAAAATTTGTAGTAATAAACTAATCATTGTATATTGAAATCCTGAAGTAGTAACTTGTTTTGTTTTTTAATTAGCATTCCTTACCAAGCTGAGAAAGTTTCGACCCCTGCTTTCTTGATGCTGCTGAGATGTTAGCTGCTAATTGGAGTATTGTATCAGAATAAAATAAAATGTTCCAAAGTAGCTGCTACATTTTGCAAATTGTGTAACTTTTAAGTAATGACTGCTTTGATTTCTACTGCCTGTAACATCTGAAATGACACCTACAGTTTAAAGGGAAAAGTTTTAACAGAATCATCAGGTATGGTGTTGCGATGCAATATTTGTTCCACAAAGCACGATAGCTGTTTCTGTGTTATCGGGTCTATTTCATTCTTCATTGCTTGTAAACCAATCCATGGATTTGTCTTGGTTCAAGGTGCTACCTCGTCTCCTTTTGCTGGACAGGCTCTGACACTCTACCAGAAATGAGAAAAAAATTTAGTGAGAAAATAATCAATATGGGCCCGTTGAAATGCCAGTGAAGCAGCTTCTGACTTCACTGGCTACTGAGTGGTGGCTATCAGTTTCTTTAAGAACAATGTTCTTAAAGCACAACTGTAAGAGAAATTGAAATTTATTGAATTTGTTCTCTTGATAAAACTGTGCTTCTTTCAAGAAAAAAAAAAAAAACCAGTTGTTGATATGTGTAGCTTTGGTTACTTGTGAACTTTACTACAGATAAAGCACTGTCAAGTGGTCAGAATAATCACTATTTTTCTGACCTCTGTCAGAAATGAAAAGCAAGATCTCCCAAGTAAAAACAGATGTAAAATTAACTCTTT
Organism: Podargus strigoides; assembly: GCA_028020825.1. Taxonomy (NCBI): domain Eukaryota; kingdom Metazoa; phylum Chordata; class Aves; order Caprimulgiformes; family Podargidae; genus Podargus; species Podargus strigoides. The sequence continues at coordinate 105,507,300 of CM051619.1, forward strand.
TAGAATATTATGTAAGTTTCCAAATAAGCATGTGGTAATGCTTAACACATCAAACTTATTAAATGATGTGTTGTAGACGCCTGACTTGTTCTGTATCTCAAGGAATTCAATTGCCAAATTTTTCAAAGTTGAGGGATCTCTTGAGAATAACAGTTGGACTGAAGCTGTTAAAAGCACAATCCTACTGCAATAGTGAAAATTTGGATAGTAGTGAGAATGTACCAAATAAACAATAGAGCTATAAATAACTGTAACCCTGTATTAAATACTAAAAACACTGCAGTGGCTAAGCATATGAAAGTCTCTTTGCAGAACGGAGGCCGTGTACAGCTCCCCCAGGAAGTTTACATCTCAAGTATGTTTCACTCTTAATAAAGTAAACAATGAGCATTTGCCCTATCACTGTTGAATGTAATGGAGGCTTCTTGTACAAAGGCTCAGGGCGCTATTTTGAGTAGATTAATGTGCAAAGATTCAATTACATAAAACAATTTTCACAATAAACTTGTTTCCTACTTGTACCCCAATCTTAAAAGGAAATTTTGTATCAACTCTGTCAACAATGGAGAAGCACTTACAGGAAAACATGAATTGTGATGTATGCAACTGAGCAGCCCTTTCTGAAAACAGTGCTCTCAACAGGAGCGCTTTAACTCATGTAACACACTTCTAACTCACACGACACCAGTGTTTTAACTGTTTCTTCTAGCCAATCCTAAATGTTTAAAATAAGATTCTCAATTTAATTTAGAATGCAAGAACAGCAGTAAATGCCTAAATAGACTGGAACATAACCCAAAATGTACTGCAGTCAGTGAAGGTTGTTTGAAGAGACTTGGAATATAAAGCAGTTGGTACTTCCAGGAAGTCAAGAGGCGAGATACGAAAATGAAACTATGGCAATAAAAGCACAGTGCTGCCAAGGTAACTGCATTTGTGATGGGGATGTCTGCTCACAGAGATATCATGACTTGTGATATCAAAAAGGACGCTAGTCCCTACAGTAGTCTGAAGGGCAAATATGGCCTCTGCTGCCTAAACTAATTGAAAATTATTTGCAATATTAAACCATACCTTGAGCATCATAAAAAGGAGAGTCATTGAGCATTTTTTCAGTTGGAAAGGTGTCCTTCAAATTCTGGGATGAAAGTAATTCCATGATCTCCGAAGTGCCCATAGATGAGGAGGAAGATGATGATAATCCTAGCCTTACAAATCTTCCTTTCTTACCACAAAGCAGGCAGTCTGTAGGAGTAGCGCTCGGTCCTCGGGGCAGCTGTGCTCTATCATTGTTGTAGTTTCTCATGACTCCACTGTGGTGCACAGAACGTTCTCGCTGCCATACATAATGTGTTGGAGCAATAGCCATCACCTATCGGAAGAGCCGTGCATTTACAACAGAAACCATAAAAATAATGGGAAAACACACAGCTGAAAACAAGGGATTCAGTTCATATATGGCAGAGAATTAATACTACATAGCTGAAATGGATATCACCTATTGTCTATCTGCTTCCGTCTCGCCAGGAAGTATGCTACCTTTGGCATGAGTAAGTGAACCAGTTATGAATCAGATGTGGAAACCTAACAGTTTACAGCCTTGTTTATGTGAATCATCACAAATACCAGTTTATGCTTTGATGGTGTCTTTTACTAACTACTGGACATAAACTAGATGGATCTTCTGGTTTACAGTGTCACTGAACTGATAACCACTGGAAGCTGGGAGGGTATGCTGGGAAAAGCATTCTACACTTGCCTTGTTCCTTGTACTTTTCCCATAAGCACCCAACCCCATCCCCAGAGATGGTATTCTAGCGTAAATGAGATTCTCTTTTCCACCAGCTGTAGTACACATTATGTTCTTAGAATATGGCAGGGCTTTCCAAGACAGATACATTTCACCTGAAGAAGGAGGAATGTCATATTTTCCCTCCTTACACATTTGAAAAACGTGGGTTGTAATACTGCATTAATAGTAGAGAATGTTAAGTGTGTCCTTCTGAGATTTTTAAATGCAGTGAAAAACCCTTACCTTAAAAAGTCAACTGAAGTCATATTATTAATTTGGAAGGGATTAAAATTTCACCTGAGGTGCTGGAGTTTTTAGTTGAAGGTTTTACTTGCGTACAAACTTAGAATTTGTAAAGCAAACACACACACACAAAATTATTTCTCGAGTGAATGAAGTGAAACAACAGATGGTAATTTTTAAATAAAAATGTTTGCATAAAGCAGAAAGATTCTAGTCAATAAAAACTTCATTTTTAACAGTAGTGCAGTGTAAAATATTCTGATTTACCTTAAAAGCATAGTTCCAAAAAACGTATTTTAAATGCAGAGGAAAAAAATTTTCATGGAAGATAAATGGATCATTACATTTTAGTTGGAGCTTTTCTCTCCCAGGGCTTGTCTGCACACTTTAGGGAAGAAATTATTTGTATAGAGCTAGATTGTTAGCTGTTATTAATTGTAGTTTCAGCATCTACAATATTAAAACCCTCCCTACCTCTTCACAGCAGCGTCTGCTTACAGATGCCCTGTAGTCAATTCTGCTCCACAGTTGATCTCTTAAGTTTAAGAAACCAGGGAAGAGCTTTCTCCAGGCTGTTCCCAAAGCCCATGGGAAAATGTCATACTTTGATTCTTCATCATCTTCTTCAACTGTATTTGCCAGATACCTTCAAATATATGTTTGTGGCTGTAAATTTTGTTCAATCTTAAATCACTATATTAATATGATTTCTAACATTAAAAGATATAATATTGAAGTAGGGTTTTTTCCTAGTATTGTGAGAAAAACAGCAACAAAATACAGCCTTCTCTCTGGAGTACAGTATTTTCTTAATTAGAAAAATCTCTTTACCCTAGAGTCTCCTAAATATGCAAGAACTAACATATCCTCACAGCTTTCTCCAAACTGGTGAGATATCCTTGCACTAAAATGAACAGTTTCTGACTGATTCTCTAAATAAAGCTCGAAACTATCATGAAATCTTAAGCTTTACATTTTCTACTTCATGGATTTTAACTGTTCTTGGAAAATTATGTTGCATTAAATCGTCAGCAAACAACTATATATAGGTCTACTTTCATGGTGAAATTAAGACCTTAAATGGTTTTCTTCACGTCCATATTTCTCCCTTCCCTATGTGCTATTTTGGTTCTGGGTTGTCTTCTCAGACAACAGAAAAATATTTACTTCCTCTGGATCCACCTGATACTAAACTCCTATAAATCATACCTGACAAAATTATGACTTTTAAGTCTCCTCCCCAATTTTCTCACGTGCTCCTTAACCCAAATACTCCCTCTAGTCCCAGTTTCACCAAACCCTTTGTCCCTTTCTAGTCTTCTCACTCTTCTGGCCTGGCTTTTCTCCCTTCAGTGTGCAGTCAGGCAGCTTCCTCCTCTGTGCTCTATGGACGCTACCCAGAATACCATTCACAAGAGAAGAAACAGCCATCTTTCTCCCCACACTAATGTGCACATCAGAGCATCTGAGATGCACTATTACAGGAAAAGACCTGACCACTGTAACACTATGAAAGAAAATGCTGCATCATTCTGTAGGTGTAGCCAAATATGAAAAGATTATATAGGCTTGATAAAGTCAGATTACTGATTGCACCTCTGTTTCAAAGTATAGAAATTTTAGAACTGTTCAAAAAAAAAGTTCTCAGGAATTATCTAGCAACATTTTTACAATTGAATTAAACCATGTCAACAGAAATTTGAATTAAAAGTTACTCTCGAGGTGCATATCACGATGAAATATTTCAGAACAAATGACTTAAAGGCTGGTAAAGATTTAAAATAGTGTCTTATGACAGAAGTGTGAGACACTTATATGTTGCCATGTATTGTCCTGCATGTGTTTCTCGTACTGCTTAAAAAAGTTCACAGATTTACAGTTTGGTAGGCAGAATGCCATGCTGTGTATCACTACACCAACACAAACATCCCCTCACTACTGCTCAAGCTTGTTCCACACAGGTGGTCCTCAGAGGAAGAATATTGAATTTGCATTATTTATATATAGTATGTAGTCTGTTTCTGTACTTCATATAGAACCCAAATAACTACACACTCATTAAAGAAGTCTCATCATACTATCAGTGGCATAAATAAAGGAATAAAATAACGCAAAGTTTATGCTAATAAAACCCGATAATTTAAAAATACTTACAGAGCGACAAAGAAATTGATTCTGGTATGCTCGTTTATTGTGAAGTTAGCCCTCTTGAAATAAACGAAAGTCATTGCCAAGAGATACTGTTTTAAAATGTAAAATGAAGCATTAATATATTGTTTCAACATATAATTTCCTACGATGCTTTGCACATTTATCTTTGATAAAAACGATCAAAATATCTTGGTCTATGAGGAGAGCATAAGTTGAGTTTCTTAAAGCTTTCATATGAACAGGAGAAAAAAAATTATAGTCTGCATTTGCATTACAGTATCAAGTGATTAAGGTCAGATTTTTCACTCAAAATATGTTCTATTAACTAAGAAGAAAATACACTTGCCTTGTCTGCAATTTTGCAACAACAGTCAATCCAAAGGAAGTCTTGGATTAGATCATCATCTGCAACAAAACCAAGTTGTGGCACTTCAAACACTAAAATTGTTTTTGTTAGAAAGTATTTGTAAATAAATAACAGACAGTCCTTTTATGAAACCAAATAAAAGGAAAGAAGCTAGGCCCACCAATACAGAACAGTGAAACTGAGAGGAGAAAGAGATTAGGTATAAAAAACTTAAGTGACAAAAGAAGACAAACTACCAGAAAGGCAAGGTGGAAAAATCTAGTATCTGCATTTCAGTCATTCTCAGTAATTGCAAGTGAACATGTAAAATCACCAGTATTTTTTCTATTTATGTAACTTTTTCTCGTGCTAAGTGGTTCCATCTAATAGCATGCCATTATTTCTGATGAACTATAGACTGTGGAGATCTCTGCACCTTGATTATCTGACAGCCTTTATAATGCAATACTTGCTTGATTATTTGTGGTCAGTGCATCACTATCTGTAAAGTACTAAAATAGGATTACCACAAACTGTCTCTGATTCACTTCTGTATTCAAGGTTCAAATAAAAACCAAATGTAATCTTCCACTATTACTTAATCTCTTCACTAAATAAATACAAAACCTTATGTGAAAGAGACAAAAATGCAAAAAAGACACTGCAACTTCTCAGATTTTCTTCCCATTCCACTTCTCCCCCAAAGTGTTTATTCCCTCAGTAAGTAACATGTTTATAAGACTGGGAGTCCAGCCTTTTTTAAGCCTTGTGTAAAGATGTACGTTGTTTTACATGTATCTGTTGAAATATAAAAGAAAAAAGAAAGGGAAATGATCATAAAAGGAAGCATCATACCACCTTGGTTTCATTTGTAACTTACAAAGATACTTTTCATCACTTTGGTAGCTCTTCTTGTATTTTTAACTTAAGCATTAAATATTTATACACTAAAATATAACAACAACATATGTTTAAACAAAGATATGGCCATTAGTATCTATAGAAAAAGCACACCCAAAATTACTGAATTTAGAAAACAATAGTTTTCCAGTGTTCAGTCAATACATTGATATCTGTCATTATCAACCTACCAAATAATTTAAAGAAAGCTGTCATTTCCTGACGCTGAATAACTAGACGTGGTCCCGTTGGACATTTATATTTATGACTAGGAACCTTTATTTCACAATTTTCTTCATGGTCTTTAAAAGCAGGCCGCTTTAGTCTAATAAGGTGTTTTTGCTGTTGTGATCTGGATGCACTCGATTTTACATGAACAGTGGGAGGTGTCTGACATGGCAGATTGTGTCTCATTTTGGTAAGTAAAGGTTCCTGTTAAAAAAAGAAGAAGAAATTAACTACAAAAATAGTCAATTTGAGCAGTTCTTCTCTGTATTTCTTTTGTTCAAATGAAGCGTTTCAGTAGAGCTTGTATGTTAGGTGACAGAAAAATTAATTGTATCAGTACTAATTATATGTCTTGTGCCCTAAGTCACCTATGTAGATTTAATGTAGTTCTAACTTGATAAAGCTCTTTTTCAGTGGGAGGAGCCTTCAGGGTTTTTTTCCATTCAAAATTTTGAAAAATGGAAAAAAATCCTTTCCAGAAAAAGTTGCTGTTTGTCAGATGCTCATAGCATTCTTACTTAGAGCTACTAAAAAATCTCCACTCCTCCCCTCCAACTTCTGATCATGTATTTTTCAAAGAACATTAACAGAATTAACAAACCAGAACCATAATTAAGCCATATAACATTAAAATTAAAGCCTCAAGCTTTTAATTTTTATAACATTTGGTTATAGCCCTTGGGAATAAAACTTACCCCTCAAGCAGGACAGACCCAGAAGGCATAACCAAGGAAACTAACCTGAGGTGTTTGTTACTGTAAAAATCAAGGAGATACCAAACGGAGTGTGAGGAAAAGTATTTTTAGACAGGAGGAAGTGCATTTATTTCCTCAGTAGGTCCCTCCACAGAGCACAGAGCTGTCTGAGGCCAGCTCACAGCAGCCTACCTGGCTCTCCAGTTGCTGCCTCATAAACAACAAACCAACCCCTCAGGTTTTGGTTTCCAACAGGTAAGTCCAGAGCCCGCAGCAGCCCGAAACAACCCTAACCCTCGCCGACCCTGCCCGCCCCAGCCCACTCCGCTCTCCTCAGCAGCCTTTCCCTCGCGCCATAGCCCCCAGGCGCCCAGACCGAGATGGCGCCTCTCACAGCCAATTAGAGCGCGCGAGACAGCCGCCTTAGCCAATCGAACGGCGGGACACTCTTATGACCGCCCCCGCCCTCCTCCTGCCCCCTGGGGGTGTGGGGCTGCGCGGCTCCCGCGGAGCCCGCCCAGAGCCCGTCAGCCAATCAGAGAAGGGCACGGCTGTTGCTAGGCGGGCAGAGAGGTAGTTAGCGGGGGTGGGGGGGATGACGACACATGGGGTAGTGGTGAACTGGCAGTGCTGGGTTAATGGTTGGGCTTGATGATTTTGGAGGTCTCTTCCAACCAAGGCTGTTCTGTGATTTTGTGACTTTAATCTCTCAACTGCCCAACACCACTGTAAAAGCTTCCTTAAAACATCTCCCCAGGAGACAGAGGGCAGGAGGGAGAAGGCATACCTAACCTCAAAGATCATTACAAATACAGGTGCAATATACTCTGCTGTTACTTTTCCACAGAAGCAATTAATGCATGTTGTATTATGCAGTCAGTCTAAGGCAGTCTATTGAAATGTGGTAACAAGAATGAAACTTCCTTTGGTATTAAGAGTGAGTGTGAAATCTTACTGTCTTTTGATGTAAGAGTTACAGATGTACTCTAGGAAGATGGCAAGAAATACATCCAGTTTCATAGTTTCCCCCTGTACAGGCCAATTAAAGTATAACTGGTCTCATTTGTTATGGTAATAAGAAGAGAGGCCTTTTTACTCCATCCTTGTCTCTTATTAATAATTTGCTTGATATCTTTAGGTGATCTGAGTTAGTGAGCACATTCAGGGAAAGGTCATATCAAGTTTCTGATCTTATATGAACTGCTAGCATCTCTGTGTGGAAGAGGCTGAAATCAGGAAACTTGGCAGAGGTGTGGAGATAATACCAAACACATCAGTTGGGCAGAAGTCTGTTTCTTTGAGGTTCTCACTTCATCTATATGTGCTCAGGATGAGTTACCCTGCATTAAATAGTTCCTTATTTTTGGATAATACTTTTCACCTAAGGAACTCAAAGCACTTTTCAATTAATTACCATTCATTTGATAACTGTAGAAAACAGAGTAAGTTACAGAAACTTCCACATAACCATCTAAACCATTCAGACTAGGAAACAAGCTTCTGTCATTTTGTTTCCCCTACTACAAAACATAAAAACGCAGTGATAATTGTGAAATGCATGCTTTCTTACTCTTCACACCTTCACATTTGTATTCCTTGGCTTATCAATAAAAAGTGGCTTACAAGATAGATCTTTATCCACACAGAGCTCTCCAGGGTTTGTAAGATTTCTTCCTGTAGCAATTCCCTATCTAAAATATCTTTTTGAGCTAGTGGTTCTGCAACAAAATATTAAAAAATTTAATTCTCAAAAATCTGTTACAATCAAGCTATTCAACAGGTATCGTGACTCTCTAAGCCCTACTGTACTGTCCCCTAATTCCCAGGGCTCTGCTACAGACCACCTGCATAACCTTGGCGTACACTCTGGGGACACTGAGGTTGTGAGAAAAAGCTCTAAGAAAGTCTTCAACTTTACCTTTCTTTCCTTGCAGGACTCTGCAGTCTGAGATAGGATTGTTGAGATGGGGATAACTCAAGGATTCAAGTTGGAAGCATCATGGAAAAACATGAATGCGGAAAGGTTGATGCCTGAACACAATGACAGTGAGGAAACAGAACTTTACCTAACTCTAAATCCTCTGCATGATATAGTGGACTTAACTGGTTCTCAACTTCGCCTATTATTAACTACAGTTTTTAGAAGATTGTTGAACAATTCATCCAAGAGTATCTGGAAGAATGTAGCTTTCTGATTTGTAAGTATCTTGCTGGACATCAGGGGGCGCTGCTTCACCACCAGCAATGTAAACTGAGACAAGGCAGCAGTTGTCTAGTATAATACACTGGATTTCACGTTGTACTTAATTCCTAATCCTTCCTGTAGGTGGACGTTAAATCAGTTTAGCTGCTCTTCATCTTTATACTTTATCACAGTTTGAACGGATGTTTATATATTTATATATATGTATATAATGAATAAGACCTGGGTTTGAAAGACCTGGGATTCTTAAAAAGTCTTTTTAAAAAAAAAAAAAATAAAAAAGAGGTTTCCATAAACACATTGGAACTCAATTATATTAGAAATACAGCTATCCAGTTGCTAGTCCAAAAAGGCAGCTGCAGAGCAATTTGCTTACTTTTAAACAAAAAAAGAACATTTTTCAAGTGATTGAGTTGTTTACAGATAGATTAAGAAGCATCACTGAAGAAAAACACAGGGCTAGTAATTTAATAAATTATATTTAGGACACACAAACTTTTTAAAAAAGCCTTTTAATATTTGTGAGGTAGGAAAAAAAATGCCTTTGGCCTCTGATATCCTTTCCAGTGAACTTTTTTTGTTAAGAAAGATAACATCTGGTATTTCTTTTCTAAGTCAGTCATGAAGAACCACCACTGGTTCTTTTAAATACAGATCATTGTTCATAATAAAATATTTTTTTTTTCAATTATAGACTTTTTCTACTTATTGCAGAGTATGAAATAGAAAGAAAAAAAATGTCTCTCTTCCCTGTAAAGACAACTCCTGACCTTGTGGGGAACCCAGCCTCTCGATCAAATATGTTACAGATGAAATGCACACAGGCTGAGAGCTCTATTCCTAAAGACCACAACGAAACTGAAGCATTCATTTAAAAAGTAGACTCTGGACATGAGGTTAACTCTTTCAGAATAAAGGGTGTAGCAAGTCACACGAGTTTCAGTAAATTAAAAAGGAACAGATAAACCACCTGAACCCACATCTATCAGCAGAAACCTGTTTTTTAAGTGGGAAGAGAGAGTAATGATTTAGATGAGTTGTGTGAAACAAATCATGGTGCCTGGGCTAGGACTCAGCGTAACAGACTGAATATGGCCAATGTGTTTGCCACTTGACATAGCAAGTAGGGATACTGGAAAGGTGCCTTCCAGGTAAACCCTTGGTTTTGACAAATGTTACCGTATGAATAGAACTACGAATGGTCTAGTGCCACTTCAGTGTATGTCCTTGAAGGATGAATGGACAGGAGAATAGTTTTCAGCTTTGTTTACTTGAAAAGAACTTCTAAGCATACAGCAGGGTTTTCTAATACATAAGTCCAAGAACAGTGTAGTTAGGTACTGAGAAATTCAGGAACTAGAAGAAAAAAATAACTTGAAAATTACATAGTGAACAAGAAGTGTACTGACTAGAATAATACAGCGAATGGTGAAAGAATGCGAAGGCTGCCAGCAAACACAGTGCATGTTTAAACATGCAGTTTCTGCATACCTCAAAACAGCCAAGTAGTCTGCTGCAGCAAATCTACATAACTACTGGGGACATAAGTTTGAACTTGCTGTTCGCTTCTACTGTAAATAGACTGATACATCATGTTCGAACCTAACTAATTTGAAAGAGATGGTGGAAGCCTTTAAGATTTATTTTTAAGGACTGGCACTTCTGTGCTGGTTGTAAATGAAACGAAGTAGTCTTACCTGAAGAGTTCCAGTTACTTTGTCAAGATAAATAGATGAGATCCACTACACTAGGTCTTCACCGTCATGTCACAAAATGGCAAGCGATGAATGATGTATCCTTCAACATCAGTAACTTGAAACTCTAAGTGCACATTTTACGTTAAAGGGAAAGGAGACAAACTGTACAGTACTCCTTTAAGTGTTTTTTGAACCCTCTGATGTCATTCACCCTATTCTAACTTTTTAAAGCCACCAGAGACTGTATTGTTTTGCGTTGGCGAGTATTTAATAACCATGGTTATTTGTTACCCAGTTGTGCCCACGCTGTTTCTTCATGCTGTATTGTGCAAAGAGCACTAATGAACAGAATTCCTTTATACCGCCATGACCCTGAAGCCATTTGTTCCAGCTGCCAAGAGCACCAGGCTTCCAGAGACACAGGTGCAGGAGCAAGGAGCAGGTGTGTGCCGGCCGTGCCCAGGGCACTGCCGGTGTACTGCACCTGCGCAGAGGGACCGGATCGCTGACATCCACACTGAAAAATGAGAGCTCTTCAGCTTCTATTTTTCTCCTCTTTCCTCTCAGAAACAACTAGCAAACCCTAGAGTTCAAAAACCTTTACTATGAAAATGTGGCTGAACCAAAAAAACTTGAAGAACTTTATTTTAAAAAAAACGATTTTATAAAATCACAGTAGCTGAAAATATTCCTTTCACATCTAGTGAATGACATGCATAGTCTCACTGGTGTAATATGTATGTACACGCTAGTACACAAACCCACAAAAGATCTAAGCAACTCATTATGCAAGAAATACATCTATCTTTTTATCTAGGGAGATGAAAAGTAGAAAAACTTTGGTGCTTTCAAAATAACATCCTAACTCTTTTCCTGAAGGCAAGTTCAGCATTTCTTAAAATAATACCCGTTTGAGTGGGTGAATAGGTGAGAGCCTTCACACTCTGAGCTAGCTGGCTTATGATTCTATAACTGGGCAAAATGTGTAAATTGCATCAAATCTTTCTAATCTCATTTTCCAGTTCCAAAGTTTAGATTTACCTTTCAGTTCACTGGTCTCATAATTGAGATCACAAACTCTTTCAAGCACAGGATATCTTATTTATTCTCTGTTTTTACACTGCTAAACACAATTGAATCTTTGTCCATGACCACAGCCCCTATAATATGAAACAACAGTAGTAATTAAGACAGGACAATTTCTCTATTGTCAACAGCCTTATTTTGATGACACGGCATACAGAAGACTCACCCCATGAAAGGATTAATCAAGAGTAATATAGCTATAATTTCTGAAGTAAGGGAAAATTATTTTCATATGCAAATAGTTTGGCTCCAATCCCCTCATATTGCTAAGAAAGGAACAGCCTCAGGTTCAATAGTGGAAAGGGAGAACTTCAAGGACAGCCCTTTGGAAACTGAAAACAGACAAGTTAAAATGTAAGCTGGAAAGAGGCTGGATTTTTTTTTCCACTCCCATCCAATGGTCCAGGCTCCACACGGTTAAATTAGAGTTGCCACAGTTTGTTAAACATTGAATGCCCCTCCCAAGAAGCAATGGGCTCTATAATTACTCCACAGCAGGTCAAAATCAATCTTGTTTCTCTGAGTTCAGTCATCAGAAGCTGTAAAAGTTCTCTCACTCAGAGGTTGAAGCAATAAAATGACTAGTACAAGGGCTGTAAATTAAAGTGCAAAGAGAACTACATGAACTTTGGTAACAGCTATTGCTAACTGAAAACATAAGGGAAACTCATGAACTAGGAAAGTAGTTACAACACAAAAGCAATTCGTTTCAGCAAGGGAAAAAAAGCATTCTGTGAGCTGTGGAACACCTAGCTCTCGTAACCCCACTCTCTGCTGTCCGTTGTGTTACACTAAATGGTGTTTGTGGGATGAGATTTTCCTGCTTGGCTCACAGGTGTATTTATTCACCTTTGCTTGGGGTATGACTATGCACACAAGTTAGAGTGAGGCAAGAGTGGGTGGGGATTTATAGCATGTAGCTGCTCCATGGAAACAGCCTGTATGCGTGCTGTCACCCTCTTTTTGTTGAGGAATAAATTGTCTTCTGCTTACTGCTGGGCACGGCTGTGTCCATAGGTTGTTACTGTGGGTTACCTGACATACTGTAAAATCCATGCCCTAGCTAGCTTTGTAAGCGACCTGTACATATAGTCAAGTCCGACACGAGAAAATTTCACAGCAGACACTTTCAGGCTGTGAGAAAAGTACTTAACGTGCCTTCTGATAACACTGTACTGAAAGATGGGACAACTGTCTGTCTGTATAACCATCTGCTCTGGTTCTGCCTACAGCACAGAAACATTAAAAACTATTTAGGACTCTCATTTTTAACAAGTGTTTTGACAAAGTTCCATCTGTATCTTCTTTCCCAGAGAATGGCTAAAAGGGGGAAAAAAAAAAATCTTAGATGCCAGGACTGAAACAATTTTAGTGCAAACGGAGCTTCTCTTACTACAACTGGCAATCTCATGCTTTCCTCTGAGCCCTTTCCAAACCCTACTAAACCAGTGAGAGTTCTGAGGGATTGGGCACAGTATGAAATTAATAGGCTTGCTTCTCTGCTATGAAGTAGTCTGGATAAAGAGTTATTAAGTTTTTTACATCTAATGCTGCGCATTTTAAGCAGCTTTGAATACTGACAATAGATGTTCCAAAAAATGCTGTCGGTGTAAGAGTCACGGAGATGTATTTTCAGGTAAGTAAATAAAAGGATGACAAGCCTGTTACTGACCCCACCCACTGGAGAGAGGTGAGGATGCCACAACATATCAGACAGGTTGGTTTCTATAATCCTCAAAGACGCAAATAGAACATACATAAATTGCATGGGCATTTCTCTCCTGTGGCTACACCCTGTCTAGTTTTATGAACCTCTGAACCAGCAGCCCTTTACCTCTTAGCAGATACTCTTACTTTCAGTCAAAGGTCTCCAGCCTGATAGAGAACCAAGCTGTGGGCCTCGGAAGCTGAGGACAGCTTTGTGAGTGTTGCCACTGCCTCTGAACTAATTTCCATCTCCAGTGTGCATGACAATTTTGGCAAAATACACAGTTACATTTATAAACTGGGTTATTATTCAAAGAATAAAAAAGTAATGACCTAGAAACAGCACCAAAATAAACAAAATGTGTAAACTAGCTTTTTTACAGTATTCAGAAGTAGTTAAGACACTCAGTCTAGCAGAAAGGCACATGACTGCTCATTTATTTTTTTATTGGCTCTATATTTGACCAGCTCCATATGGCCAAAACATTTAAGCTCTCCATGACTCAAAATGTTCTCATTAGTCAAATCAGTGTAACAATACTTACCTGTTATACCGTGGTTTTTAAACCCAGAGGAAAAATGAAATATGCAGAAGCACCAGTTTTATTACACTTCTTTGAGCAATCCATATATCAATTTGTGAACACATGGAATCTTCAGAAATGTATAGTGGACAAGATACTGTGTAAGATATTCTTCCTACAGTCATAGAATCTTCATTCTATACAGATGGTACAGTCTGCCAAAAAAAAAGTTGAACACAAATATTCTAAAACTGCCCTAATAAAAAGTTCCTGAGCAAGTCTATAGTATAGATAATGTACAGATAATATTTCTATAATATAATGTATACAGCAATATATATATTACATAATGTATATATAACCTGTTGGCACTTTTGAGAATAAGACTGTTTCTGGTTGTCAGTCTTAACCAGATAAAAGTCATCATGAATTTTCAAGAGTCATTGATTTTGTCGGGAAAACACTAGTAGGACTACGTTTTGCAATGTGGTATAATACATGGCCTATTTTCTAGGGATGAGACTTTGGTTATCTTCAAAAAGGTACACCCAAAACCAATCGGGTTTGCAGCCTCCGAAGAATCTGTTAGAGCTAGATTGCCAAATACTCCAACGGCAGTGATCACGCTCTCTCCGCTCATCTTTCTGATCTGCTGACCACGGTGCATGTCACAGCCCCACCTTGCATCGTTTCCTGATACTTCAGGAGTGACTCATACATCCTTTCGACTTTCCCTGAAAGCAGATTTCGTCCCTCTTCTGTGGCCGGGAAGTATCACAAAGCCCACTTACCCAGTTTCTAGGGAAGACCTGGAAATGACCTCATAAAGACCTAATCCAGATCCCAGTACCGCACTAATTCTCACTGACTTCAGAAAGAACTGGATTTATCTCCTCGGATCTGATCCACAGTTCACTGAAGTCAACATAAAGTCTTTCACTGGCGTCAGCAGCTCTTGAATACTTTATTGAACTGAACTTTATTCTCCAAACAAACCTGGAGCAGATGTAAACTACAAAGCAAAAGTTGAAAAACAGACATCACATGAGTTTTCCAAAAGTAACTTTACATATTCTCTAGGGCCTGGTGATCAAAACATTATTTTTTTCTCTTTGCTATATGACAGTGCCAGTAATGTGCTCGTAGCATTTAAATTATAATTTGTCTGAGCTGTAATTATGTTTTAATAAATGTAAACCACAACTAGCCTACACAGCACTGCCTAATCAGCATTCAGCTACTTGATAAGAAGAGGTATCTCCAACAGTTGATAAAATTATCCTGTTTATAACCAATAAGCAAGCCTTACCTTTAAAGCTGTATGCAGAGGAAAGCAGATACAGAATAGCTATCAAATAAGGTCACACAATCCAATACAAAGAGTGATATAACATCAAGAAAGGCACAAAAAAGACACTGCCTTCCAACCCCCTAGACACCAAAGTATCTGTGTAATGAAGCTACTTCAATACTTGGACCCTTTTTAACCATATCGCTGCTCCACTGGCTTTGATTCCATGGAGAAGCTTCTCTCAAAATAACCTGGAAAGAGGGCAAGATTAACACATTAATTAATAACACATTAATTATCGTGAATGGCCCCTCATTTCCATTGCTTTGCTGGGGAATGACATTGTGTAGAGCAACTCTCTCAGCTTCGAAAATACTGAGCAATGTTTAAACAATAATTTCTTCAGATTTGGAAGCCTGGGGAAGTTACAGGTAACAAGCTCTTTATTAGCTCCTGCAAATTGGAGCCAAATTAAATTCTCTACTATAAAAAGCAACACGATGTCCCTATCTTTGCACCACAGTTATGGTATGGCTTTCTACAGGTGGTAACTAACAGTTCAGGGAAAATAATGTGTCATAGTAAAAACCCAAAACACGCTGTAACAGGCTTCTTTACCCCATACAAATACCCTAAGAGCATTCAACCCTTAGACACTAAAGGTTATGGCTATTTGTTGTATACTGACAGCAAAGACCCATCTGGTATTTTGAGGTGGTTGAAGAAGTAGTGCTACATTCAGTGGCAGCCACTGTGAGGGTTCAGGAGTGCAGACTAAGGCTTGGATTTTTAAAACTAGGCACAGAGGTTTACCTACACAGCACAAGGCCCAGGAGAACAAGGAGGATTAGCAAGTACTCAGCCTGTTATGCTCTTCTACATTTACATATTTTATTTTTTTTTAAAAAAAGGGGAAGAAAAAAAAAAAAAGCAAGCCTATCATAAAATTTACTGTTCTTTATTATCAAAGCTGACATAGTTCAGCTTGGCGATGCGATAACGACAGGGTAACTCTTCTCATATCAAACAAACCAGTCCATTTACATAGAAATTGAGCTTTACAGTAAGGCAGGCATTTCTGAGCCTATCGATCCTGCTCATCTTTCTGAAGAATGCCATCGTTCGACAACAGCAAGGTGAGAAGTCTGTATCTGGGACTTCAAAGTCTTCCAAAGTTTTCACATTGCTAAGATCATGCTCTTATTTTGAGTCTTCGACAAGTATATCAGAAGAGTATTAAGAAGCCACACAAAACCTCAAGAACAATCAAGATAAATGCTGCAAAAGTCTGATTTGGGCTGTACAAGGAACAGACCCCAAAAAACAGTCATTTAACTCAGAGCCATCTGAGACACCACCTACCCGATTTCAGCAGGGCACTATAGACAATAGCAAATACAAAACCAAAGATACAGTGCTAACACAGCTGCATGCAGGGACAAAACCACAAAGATAGCTAACCTGCCCTTACATTTCAGAACACGCACAGGTTACAGTTTCACTAACTGCGGTCTGCATATACAAAAGCGGCAAGTTTTTATTGTACAGCAAATGTAAACACTGCTAAGATGATGTTTCAAGTCCTTGGAAGCTCTGTTGATTTCTCATAAATGCAGAAATGGACTTAAAGGGATGTCATTCAGCTTTTCTCTACTAAAATAATGTAGACATTATTATGTCTACAGTAATATATCTTTCAGAAGGCTCTATGCATATTTTTTTAAACTGAGTTAATGAACTCAAAAAAAAGCTTCAGAAAACACTTTCAGTGTACCATACCTATCTTTTGTCTTCCATTTTGGCATTGCTTTTACACTTTGGAAAACCATT
The DNA here is from genome assembly GCA_028020825.1 of Podargus strigoides. Taxonomy (NCBI): domain Eukaryota; kingdom Metazoa; phylum Chordata; class Aves; order Caprimulgiformes; family Podargidae; genus Podargus; species Podargus strigoides. The sequence continues at coordinate 105,523,993 of CM051619.1, forward strand.
TTAAAACCCACAGCAGGCTTTCCTCCCATGTTTCATCCTCTGCTGCTCAAGGACAAAGCACCGAAGACCACATTTTCCCGAACAAGGAAGCGCAGATACCGCAGTACCAGAAGCTGTTTTCTTCAGTGCAGTCCTAGGGTGACCTAGCATGTATTTTAGGAAAGAAAATAAAACCGTCTGAAAGATCCTTAAGAAACAGTGTATGCTATACAAGTAGGTATTGCTTTTTCCTTAACTGAGGGATGATCAGGATTTATTTTAAACGCCAAGCCCACACAGAGCAGTTCAGAGGGCACCACTGGACAGGACAAAACCAACTATAAAGTGATATTCATCACTGGGGGGTGATCCGAGGCCACTCGCTCGCAGCGGGGACAAACACCCCGCCTCTCCTGAGGGGACGGAGTGGCACAGGTCGGCCACAGGGCCAGGGTAGGGACCTCAGGGCCTCCCACAGCCCCAACCCCTGAGGGGCAGCGGCAAGAGCGGGAAGCCCCGAGCCCAGCGAGAAGACGACTTTGCTCCCCGGGCCGTGTGACCGTGCGGGGCAGGCTGCCTGCCCCACAAAGCACACAGGAGCTTCCCCCGGTGACTAACAGTTTCTCCTCGACGGCGGGCGCGGCCATCCCCGTCCTCTCCCCGCGACGCCGCCTCTCCAGCGCGGGCAGGGCAGTTTCACAGCCCCTTCACCGGAACCGACCGCAGCCCCGGCACCCCTCGCCTCCTCCCCCAGCCCTGCGGAAGAGGCCGTATTTGTATTTGGGCCGCGCTGGGAGCGGGGACCCGCCCTGCCCCGTCCAGTTTCGCCCAGGTGCGCAGCGGGGGGGCGGCGGTTTAACAGCGCGCCCGGCTGGCCCGGGAGGAGGAGCCGCTGCCGCCAACCCCAGCGCGTCCCAGGTGTAACCGGAGCCGGGAGGGCGCGGCTGCCACCACCACCTGCGGAACCTGTCGGGCGGCTCACATTGCTCCGCCGCCGCGCACACACGGCTCCGTCTTCTCTGCCCGCGCTTCACAGGACTTTTCTGCGGCCCCTCCGCGCCCCGCCGCCGGCCCGAGCCATGAAGCTGCTGCGCGGGGCTGCGCTCCTGCTGCTGTTCTGCGCTGCCGCCTGTGCCCAGTCGAGCCGTGAGTGCCCGCACCCCTCTGCCCGACCGACACCTCTCCTCCCGACCGCGCTCCCCTGCCCTGCGACCCCCTCCTACGGCTCCTCTCGCTCTCCGCCGCCCGGGGACCCGCCGCGGTGGGCGCCCCGCTCCGCGCCACGAAATGGCGCCCCCTCTCCGCGGGGTGGCGGGTGGGGAGGGGCCCTCCCGTGGGCGGGAAGGGGAGGAAAAGGAGGAGGTAGGGGTGCCCGGCCTCCGCGTCCCTTTGTCCCCGGCCGGAGGGGCCCTCGGGGAGGCGAAGGGCGTTCTGGCCTCTAGAGAAGGGCGGGAGGTGAGGTAGAGCTGCGGGTTACGGGTCCCTCAGCCCCGGCCGGTGAGGGACGGCTTTGTCTCCTCCCCGCCCCAGCAGCGGGTGGCGGTGCCCCGGGGTGCTCGGCTGCGTCCCTTGGGGGCGTTCGTGCTCACAGCCCCGCTTGTCTTCTAGCGTGCATCTGCGAGAAGAACAAGCGTGTCACCAACTGCAGGCTGAGCGACGGCGTCTGCTGGTGCGACTCGTTCGGCTCCGGCCTGTCCGTGAACTGCAACACCTGTGAGTACAGCCCGGGGCCCGGGCGGGCAGGAGAAGTGCCAGCGAAGCTCAGGGGAATGTGTGGAAATTCCAGTGCTTTCCCGGCAAATAATGGTAGCAAGGAAGGAGAGATTCTTCCTGGTCCGCCAGGTCGAGTGGCGATGGAAGATAAGCGTTCGGGTTCCCTGCCGTGTGACTGGTGTGGGGGTGTGTGTGTGTACACGTCCCCATCCTTTTTAATGTTTGGTCTCCAGTGGCAAGGATTTCTCAAAGACCAAGTTTATCTTCCTTCTAAGCACGTATTATGAATTTTCCTACAAACCCAGACGTGAAAGAGCCTTGTCTCAGGACCTTACTCCTGGTTTGAGCTCAGCTAAGCTGTAAATGACCCTCTCGCTGTAAGAAATGGCTGGACTTGGGCGTTTGCCTTGAGAAGCTGACGTACCCCAGCTGCCTTGACTTCACACACCACCTACATGCTAGGCACCCGCTCTTCCTTGTAATGGCTTCGAGTCTGGTTGCTTCTGATGTAACCTTGTGTTTTTACAGGCTGAGAGCTGTGTTTTGAACGTGCGTGGCCTGATGCTGCATAACGTGACTTTCTGGTTGTTTTTAGTGACTTCAAAATGCCTCTTGATGAAAGCAGAAATGACACACTCAAAATCAGGTCGTCGTGAGAAACCAAAAGATGCATTTGAAAATACTGACGGCCTTTATGATCCCGAGTGTGAAAATACTGGTGTCTTTAAGGCGAAGCAGTGCAACGGAACCACTTGTTGGTGTGTGAATACAGCTGGTGTTAGGAGAACTGACAAACATGATGCAGACTTGAAGTGCAACCAGTTAGTCAGAACGACGTAAGTATTCCAACAGGGTGTGCTCTGACATGAAAACATTCCTGTATTAGGTTCTGCTTTTAGAGGATTTATATGTTTGAATGATACGCTGAGGATGAATTAAGATAGAGCAATAAATGCTCATTTACTAGTTTGGGTTTTTTTTACTTCAGTAACAAGGAGACATTGAAGGGTTTTGGAGGGGGGTTTCTTTGGGTTTTTTTTCTCATCGCTCTGTTCCCTGGGGTTAGATTTTTAGCATGCATTCTGGTATGTGCTTTAAGAATATTCATAGTACTTGCCTGTTACTTCAGGTGGATCATCATTGAAATGAAACATGCAGAGAGAAACACTCCTCTGAACGCTGACTCTTTACAGAAGTAAGTGATGATAGTAAAATGTTACAACAATGTCTGCATGCACTATTAGATATATAGTGTACTTCTAAACAGACAAGTGTTTAAGAGCATTATCAGACCTGTGAACTCAGTTGTAAGACATCTACAGGTGACCTGCAGATCCTTCATAGAATTACTCTAATTTGTACTGGAAATAAATTAATTGGTAATGAGATTCACTCCCATTTAAAATTGATCATTACTTTTTTTTTTTTATCAAGTCAATATACTGAAGGAAATGGAAGGCAATAAAGTGAAACTGCCCAAAAAGTAAACTGACAGAGATGGCAGAGAGACTGCATAGAAGCAGCAGGAGAATTGCAACAGTTTAGCTGTTTTTTGGCTAAAATAAAATCCTACTTCTGTCAGAGGTCATATAGCAAGAAAAATGTGCTCGTAGCTGTGAGATTTTCTTTCCCTGCCCCCCACTAGAACTAAAAGCTGCTACTCTAGCTCTTCCTCTGAACTCTCAAAATTGTTCAGTCTTTACTCTTAACACTGCAGTGACATATTGTATTTATTTTTCAGTGAGTCCATCTTCACTGTTAGGAATTAACAGAGCTCTAGTATAACTTAATAATGAGTGTACTGGGTTTGGTCAGTATGGTACTGTGTTTTAGACTGGTGACCAAAAATAGTGTTGAAAGGTCACCAATATTTTAGCTGTTGCTGAACAGTGCTTACATAGTGTTGAGCCCTTCTCCATCTCTGCTGCCCCAGTGAATAGGTTGGGGGTGGGAAAGAGGTTGGGAGGGGACGCAGCAGAGACTGCTGACCCAAATTGACCAAAAGAGAGGTACTCTATATTTTATAATGTCATGCTCGGCAATAAAACTAGGGGGAACTATTTCCCATGTAGCCACTGCTGGGAGATTGGCTGAGCATTGGTCTGCTAGTGGTGAGTGACTGCTTTTGCATCACTTGGAGTTTATTTCCCCCACCCAACCCTTTCACTTAGACTATCTTTATCTTGATCCATGAGGGTGTTTTTCTTGCTTTTACCTTGCTAAGTCTCTTCCCAGTCCTCCTAGCAGGAAGCGTGTGAGAGACTGGGTGGGGGTTTGGCTGCCAGCTGGCGCCAACCCACCACAGAGAGACTGCAGGAAAACACCCCAATTACACTAGTCTTCCTTGCTTATGAAAAGAGATGTGTAAAATAATACTGTTTTTAACAGCTATGGCTTTAATATCCTTACAGGTTCTTCAAGGAAACAATTACCAATCGCTACATGCTGGATGGACGCTATATAAGTAGTGTTCTGGTAAGAGGCACATAATTTTTAGTAAAGTATGAGAATTTTATTTTGTTGTGAATAACTCTGAAAACTCTTGTCTGACTAATGCAGTACAACATGTGTCTTACTAGAAGCTCTCAAAATAGTAACACTGAGCAGCTAGCAAATAGCTGTAACTGAACTGAAATAATGAGAAATGACATACTGCTCTCCTCAGTCTTCTTCCTCTGCTTCACTAAAAAAGTGGGATTTGAATCCTGCTGTAAACAATTGGCTTGAGAACAAGTACCATAAACTTGATTCAGGATCTGAGTTCACAAGTTGGATCATATTTTACTGTGTATTTGATAGTTGGATTTAAAGTAATCCCTTCTTAATCCTACACTATTTTTTTTTTTTTGCAGTATGAAAAACCTTACATTACTATTGATTTGAAGCAAAATTCCTCAGACAAAACTTCTGGAGATGTGGATATAGCTGATGTGGCCTACTACTTTGAAAAGGATGTAAGTCTGTCATGGGGAAAGTCTGCCAAAGACTAGATGTGTATATTGCATTGCATTCAGTAGCCTTACTGTGTACTGGCTAAAGCAAGATGCATTATTGCAGTGCCTAGATGAATGCCTATTACAATGTGAACTAGCAAGTCTCTTTTCCTATCTGTTCTTAGGTAAAAGGTGACTCCATCTTCCGTAATAACGAACTAAATGTCAGCATTGATAATGAAATGCTGCGTTTTGAAAAGACAGTGGTCTACTACGTTGATGAAATAGCACCGGAGTTTTCCATGAAGACTCTGACTCCTGGCCTCATTGCTGTCATTGTAGTAGTTGTAATAGCAATAGTTGCTGCGATCGTTGTTTTGGTAAGTTCTAACAAAGCTGCCAAGCAGAAAAGGTAACAGCATAATTTTGGAAATAATGACATACCAGGGTAATTGGACTCTGAACAGACTTCCTCTGTAAAATGGCTTCTTTTTTTTTTTTTTTTGAGACTTGGGAAGTGAGAAAGAGGTGATGGATGTACTGTCACTGTTTTATGTTACGACTGAATGGTGTAAGGAAAACGAAAGTATTAGGGAAAAACTCATTGAGGTGAAAAAAGTCTTGCTTCCTGGTTTAAAGTAGTTGAGAGTGATAGTCTCTCACATACTTTGCTTTGGAAAGATGGGGGACAGCTTGAAGTCTGGAGTTCTAAAGTCACAACCAGATAGAGTTACATGTAAGTCAAGACTTCAATAAAACTTCACGATTATTCTTTCTCTTACAGGTCCTCACACGGAGGAGGAAAGGGAAGTATGTGAAAGCAGAGGTAATTAATTCCTCTTTAGGGTATATGTGAGGGAAGGAGGTTGGCCAGAATCCAGTAACTCCTACGTTTGCTGTAGCTTAAAAGCTTGCTTTGGGTGTTACAAGATACCAGGGTTCGTGTTTTGGATATGTTCAAGGAGACAGAAAGTATTCACATTCTGTAACTAGTTTTCATCTCTGTTTCAAAGGCAACTGGTGATTTGCTGCATTTCCCAGGGGCGGGGGGGTGGTGCTTACAGCAAGTACTGTTTTTACATATCTATAGCAAAGGGCTATACAATCCACAGGAAATACTGATAGTCTTGTTGTGTCATGAAGACCTCTACTTGAGGTATTTGCATGGAGCTTGCAGTTTCTATTGAAGAGCTATTTCCCAATGGAATAGTAACAAATGGTACTAGCATGGTGCTTCACTCCAAGCATAGAGCCCTTTGTAAAGAAATCAAAAGGGTGTTGTAGCTAAATAGTTAAGTCTGCTCCCTGCACACACCCAGAAAGAGTGCTGTGGGTTTGGGGTTTTTTTTAAATAATTTTTAAAAAGCTGAGGTGTTACAGTATGGTATGTTTGATTCAGTTCGTGTTGTATCAGATCCCTTTCCTAATTAAAATCTTGAAGTCCTATTGACTACTTGGTTTAGAAGTAGCACTAATGTTCATCTCCCTCTACTTCCTCCCCTCCAGGTAAAGGAAATGAATGAAATGCATAGAGGGCTGAATGCATAATTAATCAGATGGAAAACAGAGTAAGATTCACACAAGAAGACAACAGAAACATTAGAGGCATGGATCTTTTACTCTTAAAAGATTCCTCCTGAGAGGGAGGCAACTGTGCTCACGTAATGATTGTTAAAACTAACAGCCAAGACTGGTAACCATGCTACTACTTTTACTATTTGTTGAGAGTTAAATCTTAAACGCCCCATCTTACTCAAGTAAAACTTAACTATTGCTCCCTGATTTTAATGTTTTTTATGATGATGAAATGAGTTCACAGCTGCTGTTACTAGGGGTTTGGAGCATACATTCTTAAATGGTTATTTTACCCTTAAGGGAGGTTTATTGAAAATACTGATTTTTGTAGCCATGTTGTAATGAGACTGTCTCCTGTATAACTGAATGTTTTTATGGCTGTTTGTACATACTTGAAGTTGCTGTAACTTTTTTATGACTTGACTTAATAAAACTTTGAAACAGGCTTCTAATTCTTCCATGTTGAAATGATTATGATCTGCTAAGTTATCTTGCTTATGTTCCAGTAGTATTTCCTTAAAGCAAGCAACCTCAGCACAGGTAAAAATATTCTAGAACTCCAGTTAACAAAGTTTGTATTGGCCATCTAATATCTCAATAGCATGATTTTTTTTATTTTTTCTTAAAGCTGTGAAAAGTATGCTTTATCCTATTTTCCACTCAATGTGCAGCAGGAGTAAAATGATAAAATATGGATTGTGCATATAAAAAATAAACATGCTGTGACTAGCGATTTCAGGAATGCACAGCCTGCTCTTTCAAATGCAATGTAAGTATTTGTAATAAAAAAAGCCTCTAATCTAGAACATGTCTGATGTAGGGTTGAGGGTGGGTAGCCTTGGCATCTGATGGTGGAGCTGGGGAAGAGCTATTACACCATTACCATGATTTACATAGCTACCCATTGCAAAGTTGTTGGACAGCTAGAAGCTGTTTCTGCTGTTATTACTGTATAATGTCATGGAAGATGACTGAAAACACGCTATCTACCTCCCAGAGGTTTAGATTACTGACTGCCAAAGCAAGCTCTTTTATCTATGTAATATATATTGACCAGCAAGTAAACATGTATATATGCTGGACAGACTATCTAATTTATAAAGGAAATGCTGTAACTCCTATTGCCAAAGAAATAATGAGATACATGGTAAGGAACTGAATGTCAAATCTTACTATTAATGTAGTGTTTGTTCTGTCACCTACCCCCCTGCTTAGAACAGGAAAAGTAGGGGAAACTACTGAGGATATTCTACTTACTGTGCTCCTAAAATTAAATGTGAAACAAACCCTGAGAGTTTGTGTGCATGTGCTGAATACAACAGGGAAGTTACTGGACTGTTGAGCGTACTTCCACTGTCACAGGTCACCAGTATGCCTTCTGCCTTTGAGCAAGGTGGTAGCTGACATGTGTCTTACTGTGTTGAATGCTGAAATCTAGGCAGTGACTTACCTTGGGTCTTGGGAAGATGAACTTAGGTGCGTGTACTGACCTACTGCAGCCCTCAGGTTTTACCAAGTTTCTTTTAGGTCTGCAGTATGTCTTAGGAAGCGGAGACATGCACAGTGGTTTGCGCTATCAAGTTGCTGTTCCTGCTAAGTACAAAACTCCTGATGTAGGGAATTTTCCAGGACTGCTTTGCAGCCTTTTCAGGTGGGGTTGTCAGTGACAACTTCTATAGGGCAGTCTCTTCCTCTGCCAATACATGGTAGTCCCTCTCTCCCCAGGTATGCAGGTGGTCTGCTGAGGTATGGTGAATTTCATACAATTCTGTAAGCTGTTAAACAAATGAAGCCTAGTTTTCATTAAGCTTGCCTTTTGTCAAGTTGTATTACTGTCTTGCCCAATTCTTCACTCTCCATACCCTATACTTTCTTAACTGTCTGTAATACGGTATCCTTGCCATTCCTTTCTTCTCCCCAAGATAATAATGCTATTGTTCCCTCTCCTCCTCCTCTTTCTCCCCTCCCCATCCTCATTTTATACGTTATTTTTGGCCAGTGGGATGGAAAGAGATGTCATGTGCTGTGGCTGGGCTGGAGCTGTGTGTGTGCCGACTCGACTGGCAGGTATGTACCTGTCGTGTGGCCTGGACCTTGTCCCAGTTGGTTGGTTTGAAAATCCTTTTCTCCCTATTTTTCCCACAGTAGAGGAAGGCATTTAGATACTTCTCAATTTTTTTACCTAATGTAGCTTTTTGTGTTAGATACTTGCACAAGCTTAGTGTCTCTAATATGGTCTTCCTACTTGTCAAATTAGACTGAAAGTAGCCAAGGGGTTAGAAAAACAAAAAGTTTACAGAAATTAATTTAAAAATAGAATACAGTTTAAATCCACAGCCAAAGGGCCTACTATATCTGTTTCTAAATTCGATTACTATGGTACAAACATCATGCTCAGCTCTCAAAATAGTGGTCAATAATAGGTTTTTCGCTGGTTTCCTTTTCTAGTTTTGTTGACCTTATGTTGGGTTTTGTTTTGTTCTGTTTTGTTTACTAAACACTGCACTTGTGCAACAGTCCAGCTGCATACAAGTATGTATTTATGAGGAAATAGGAAAAGATGCAGGGGACAAGAGTTGAGAAACTAGTGTATCAGCATCCTATTGTGTTTTATTGTTTTCTATAGCTAGAGAAGACTGATGTGCTGAAATTAAAAAAAAAAAAAAAAAAAAAAAAGGGACACTATCAGTGTCAACTCTTCACATATGCGTGTAATGTTTCTTTTCCTATATAGAGCAGTTTTGAACAGCTGGCAAACATGACTGCTATTGAAAAATAATATAAGTATTAAATAGCAAAATACTAAGGGTTCTCTATTTTAATACTTCAAAAGCACTCAGCAAAGTTGAAAAGCAAGCTTCCTCTAAAAGACACAAACCAACAGAACTTAATAAGAGAGTATTAGTCACTGCATGAATTTTTGACAAGGTAAATATTTTAATACTTCCATTTGCCTAATTCATTAACTTCCTTCCATAAAGGAGCATGTTTTTTAAATCTAAAGTTCTATGCAAAGTTGCGATACCATGTTCTCTCTCTTTTAATGTAATAACAATTGTGATAAAGGATATGAAGGGCAGACTGAAGATTTATTAAATAATTTGAGACTGAATAAATTGTATATTTTTTACAGAGCTGGGATGGACACAAACTGTACAAGAAACCCTAGTAATAAGATTTATCTTAGTGCCTATGTACAGCATGGGAAAATAGTGTTTGTATAGGCAAATGCAAATCTATTACTTCCTTATGAATTATTACACCAGCATATATATTAGTTATTAATACTTCTGAGCAAAATTAAATGTTTATGCAAAAACAATGAGAGACTTTTTAGAAGAGGATATGCAAATAACATATTTGAGAAAGCATGACCAATAAAGCCTATACAACTTTCTTCCCAAAGTCCTAAGTAATCCCTAGGTGTAGTTTCCACAACTACAAAATGAAAGCCCAGAGTGCTGTATACGTAGGGTCTGTTGACATTGGCATGCTCAGTACTCTCCTGAACAATCTTAGTAAGTTTGGTAAGAGAAATAACATTGTTTGCAAACCATGTTTATTTATATCATCACCTGCTGGACTTTGATTGCCAGAATATACAGTGACTTTGGATTACAGACTGCTTGAAATAACCTGAAAAATATTCTAGGAATATTCCGCTGCCCCAACTTTACAACTGCTACTTGGTGAATTCTAGCAAGTCCCACAAAAGGCCATAGTCTGACATTAATTACAAAGATTCATTGCTGCGTGTACAGGCAATCAGGCACGCTGTAGGGGTGGCTCTTATGTTGGGGATGGTTGGGCCCATCCCTGCAGAGTTTTAGGAGCTTTTCTAAGATCTTTGCCATCCTTGTCTTAGCGGTGACATGCAATAGCAGATGTATGTAAGAGAGAGGGTGATAGATAAAAAGGAGATGGTGTGTAGTGTTAGAGGCAATGCTTACCAGGTTATAGCATGTAAAATCTTGATACAGGTAAGAAGTGGTTTTTTTCCTCTACTAATCCTAAACACACTGCAGAATCCTTACATTAACTAAATATTCTTATCTTGTTAATATTATCTTAAGTCTCTGCTGCATTATACATATATACACACACACCAGTCTAATGCAAAATTTTCTGGTAGTATCACCCAAAAGCATTAGAGCTGTCACTGATTACACTCGAATACTAATTAAACTTTGGTGGAAAAGGATTTCTTTTTTTTTTTTTTTTTTTCCTGTAGAGTAGTTAAAGGACATTGCAACATCTCTGTGTATGCCTGTTATGCATAAGAAGGCAACAAAATTAAGGTCTAGATTGGCATCCATTTCCCATCTGCCATCTGCATAACAGTTACAGCCATCTCCTCGCTCCTGGTAGCAAGGGAGAAAGCAGGAAGAGCTCTGTTAGCAACAGCACAGGCTAAGAACCAAGCCTGGCAACAGGGAGATAGATGGTCCTCACTAACCTGTGCGGATCAGTCAGTGCACCGAGCTGCCCTGGAAGAACAGATGAGGCAAAGAAAATGGCAGAAGCTCAGAGGAAAGGTGATCGATCCAGCGGTATTTTGTGCAAGAGATGTCACAACATAAATGTTTTTCATGGACTGTGGGCACCACACTAAGAGCATTAGTGGCCAGTTTAAGTGGTGGCTTTCTGTAAATGGGAGCCTGCAGCTCAGCAGAGCTGCCTTGAGCAAACTGCTGAATGAAGTGTCACCAGCCAGAGGAGAGAGAAGGAAGCACTGTGACATGCAGCAATTACAGCATAGCAGACATTATTTTCTCCCTTTTGAAGGTTGTAATGAGGTCCCTGGAGCCCACCTCCTCTCCAGCTGTTTGTACAGGACACTTTTTTCCTTCTTGTCTTCTGCTTTATCTGTGGTCATCAGTATGTACAAAGACAAGCACTCCCAGCTACTCATAAAGTATATTTCAGGCTGACCTGGTATTATCATCTCTTGGCAAGGTTGCCTGATATTATGAGTGCCTTCAGAAGGCTATGTATTTGCTAAATGATAACTATTTAGGCTGAATTTTCCTATATGAGTACTGCCACAAGCAAACACTTTTGGTGGAGGGAAGTATCTGACCAGACAGTTTAGCCAGTTCTGAAAATAAGGTTAAGAAAAATACACTTACTCATACTGAAAATAAATCCAACTGTTCTGCCAAAGCAATGTCATTTTTACAACTGTTCAGGAGAGAAGAGGAAGATTTTGGACAACTATGAAGCTGTCCAAGCTCTAGTGACCTTATGCTTTGCTGCTTCTTTCCCAAGTCAAATGAAGGCAGACTGGACTTTCTCTCCTCCAGAAGAACTGCCCATTACCGCCCCCGGCAGCCTCAGCAAGGTGACAGCCCTGTATTCAGGCCGTTACAGCATTTACCTTCTGGCAGCCTATGAAGCTGCCCGGCACACTGACCCCTGGGGGCCCCACGGGACACTCTCCTCATGGAGTAAGTGGAGCGACTGCCTCAGCATGGCTGCCTCAGGCTGGGGAGGCCTTCGATGGCTGTGCCTGCGCGAATGAGGCCCACGGAGTTCGGCTTCCACAGGAGCCTATACACACACAACTCCTGCCATCGCCTGCGTCTCGGCAACGAGACTGCGGCAGCACCGACCACTGGCACTGTCCCGTCCATCCGTGACTGCCTCGCTGGCGACCATCGAGAGGAACCAGCGCAGCCCGGCGGGAACAGGCCGCGCCCCACCCCCCGCCCCAGCGTGGCCATGGCAGCGTACGGCGCGCGGGAGGGCCCAATCCGCACCGCTCGCGCGACGCCGGCGGCCCGGGCGCCGTAGAGGGGCGGGGTGTGCGTGACGTCCTACGCAGATCCCGCAGTGATTGGGTGCCGCCGCTGAGGCGCGTGCGCCGCGGGGGGGTCGTTGCGCGCGCGGCGGCTGTTGGCGGGAGGCGGCAGCATGGCGGTGGAGCCGCCGCGGGAGGTGGTGTGGCCGGAGGGCGCGGGGGCCGAGGCGGGCTTCGTGCGCGCCGTGCTCTCGTTGCCCGAGAAGCCCGACACCACCGTGCGCTTCTTCGAGCGCGGCGACTACTACACAGTGCACGGCCCGGACGCGCGGCTGGCTTCTCGCGAGCTCTTCCGCACCCGCGCCGTCATCCGGCAGCTGGCGGGGGCACCGGGTGGGTGAGGGGAGCAGGCCGGGCCTAGGGGACCTCAGGGGCCGGCTGCGCTGGGGCGGGCGGAGGGTTGGAGTCGCCTCCCCTGCCGGGAGGGGAGCGGAGGAAGGAGGGAGCAGGAGGGCGGTCCGCGGCGGCGGGTGCGGTGACAGGTGCGGGGACAGTGGTTGCCCCTGGTGGCGTCTTCTTAAGGGCCACGCACTTGCCTCCAGGGTGTCACTCGGGTCGGGACGCTGCGTGTTTTCCCGTAGCATTTCGTGGCTACATCGGACGCGAGTTCTCCGTGGCGTCGTTTGTCAGCGGTGGGGACGTTGTCGGGGCGAGAGAGCGTGAGGTGCTGCTGTGTGCATCCCCCTCCACGCCGCTGTGTGCATCCCCCTCCACGCCGCTGTGTGCATCCCCCTCCACGCCGCTGTGTGCATCCCCCTCCACGCCGCTGTGTGCATCCCCCTCCACGCCGCTGTGTCCCTGCGGGAGCCTGCAGCCCCCCGGGGGTTGCTGAAGGCAGTGGTCCACGTTGCTGTGCCCTGTCTTGGTGAATGTGGGATACCGAGAGGTCTCTGGACTGTTAATGCCTGCTCTGATTCATTGCTGCTTCGGATCAAGCATAACTGAACTTAAATCTTTATTCTTGAGCCTCTTGCGGCTTTGAAATGCTAATTAGTAGCCATGCTGAGTAGGATGCGCGTGACAGATGTAGGTGTACAAACGTAGGAAGGTATTTGCTGCAGAAAACATGGCTCTGAGTGTGTCCTTATCTTTACATAAGCTCATACTGCAGGACTGTCAGCTGTGGACAGTTAGTTGAACACAACATGGGCTAACAGCAGCTAACGTTTTTCCAGAGCGTTGGTGGGTTTCCATTTGTGAAAATGATTGTGTGACATCTTCTGTGATAGCTGAGGATGAGGCTCGTAAAGTTCTATAGTGCAGGTGATAGGTAAACAATGGTAACTCTTGACTAATGATGGTCTGCAGAAGGAAATAACATAATTAAATATGTATTGCGTAAGATTTTCTCTTCCATTCACCCCCTGTTGCCTTTTATTTATCTCTTGGTATGAGACAGTGGAGCTTGCAGTGTTGGATGTAAGAGCATTGAGATAAATTATCTTGTCAGAAGAGGCAAACTTTAGTATTATCCTTGAGGAACATAATGTGCAAAGTTATTGGCTCATGCTTTGCAAAATAAATTTGATTGGAACCTGTTTGTTATGAATGATTTTTATTTATTTATTTATTTAGATGCACTGGCATTAAAAAGAGAATAGCATTCTCTCATGCTTTTCACTTTTTATTGCAAGTGATGAGCTAATATTTAAAAAAAAAACCCAACCAAACAAACCCCTTCAAAACAACAACAAAAAAAACCTGCACACCCAAAACACTACTCCCCACCCCTCAAAGTCGTAAAAGATAAAACAAAACTTGTGGAGAAGTTGTAGAGTTTGATAGTTTCAAGTGTAGAATTTGATATATCTTCCAGATTAGAAACACAGGCATCGGTATTTCATATTCCATTTGAAAGTGATCATTCCACAGGTGTAAGCCTGTGACTGTCAGCTCCAGTTTAAAACACTGCAAACTATAGCCTTATCTATCATATCAAACTGAAAGTCAGCATAAAACTACATTTTTTTGCTTTCAGGATGATTTCAAAGCACACACATCAGCTTCAGCTGTCCCTTACCCCCTGCTAGTGTATTATGTAGTCGCAGCTGAAAAAAAGAAAAATCATGTTTTGTTGGACAGTTCTGCACTGGTAAAAAGAACCTAATTATGTAGAATTAGTTTTTTACCTGCTTCAAAAAAAAGTCATACTAGAGATTTGAGGAAAAAAGAGGAAAGGAAATTTAAAAATCTTACTTAAAATTAACCAGTAAATTCTTATGTGTGTAGAAATTCATTGTTTAACGTTGCTCACATAAAAGGAGGAAGAGCCTCAAATGTGATGAAGGCATGTTACTGAAGAGAGGGATGTGAAAATCCCTATCTATTGCTTGTGCTTACTTTATGTGTCATCTAGCGCTCATGTTATCTGACGCAGGTCTGAGTAATTCCACTTACTGATCTGTCGGAAAACTTAATATACCCACACGAAACCTCAATTTGCTTAGTGATGGAATTATTGTTATTCTGTGAGCAAGCTGGTGCCAGAGGTGAGACGGGTGGTATTGCTCTTCTTGGCCACTGTCCATACATTAAATCTGTGCAACTGTATCATCTGCCTGGACCCTTACAGGAACAGAAGCAAGAAATTTGTCAATTAGGCACTTTCTAAGTTAGGTTTTAATGTCAACTTTTAAACTTCTTTGAGAATATGTTGTTTTTAGAGTATATATTGTGATAAAAGGGAAATGTCTTGGCATGTATGTCTTGCCATCTTCTGAGTGCAAATGGGGTGACAGTCTGTTCTGTCAACAGAAATAGCTTATCTGGGAAATATACGATGTTATCCTGAAGGAAAACCTGTGGCAGGCTTCTACCACTCATTAGATTAAAATGTGTGAAACATTAATTAGAAAACCAAATCAAGAATATTGTACGGAGAGGCAAAGGGTGAGAGGGGAAAAGATTTCTTCATGTATATGTACGTATAGATTTAATGAAATGTGGAAATGAACATTGTTTTTATTTAAATATGGAGTATGCTTTCTTTATTCTTAATATTAACCAGTTGAGTGTTGTGGTCTTGTGTCATTTCATGGATTTTACGTGTTAGCTTCTTTGATATTAGAATAGTGTCCTTCCTGAAGGTTGGTCTGGGGGATTTTGATTGCAGAAAATAAACTTTATAAACAAATTCAGGTATCTCATAATTTTCTTTTTTCCTTTTTGTAGGAACTCAGAAGCTGGAGAGTGTTGTGCTTAGTAAAATGAATTTTGAATATTTTGTGAGAGATCTGCTTCTGGTTCGTCATTACAGAGTTGAAGTTTACAGGAACAAAGCAGGGAGTAAATCTATCAAAGAAAATGACTGGTATTTGGCATACAAGGTATGATTTTTCAACCTTTCTTTATAATTGTGAGATGAAAGAAAAAAAACAACCTATAACTTTTTCCTGAGCCCCTCATCTTGAAGTTTTGGGATTTTCAGGGACTGACACTGGTGGTGTGATGGTAAATTGTGTGGTCTGTTGTATGTCCCTGTATTTTCTACTGCTCTAATGCTGGAAGAGCTTGTTCTGTATCTTGCCATATGTTGGGAAATAAGGGAAACCTGAAGTTACTCACTTTGTGTGGATGACATGTAAAATTTTAATGGTTAAAAAATAGAACAACTGTATGTTTTATATTAATGGACTGTTCAGTACTTAGTTTTATCAGTTGTTGTCCTTTTTAAAAGGGAAAAAAGTATGTGTGTGTATGCTCCCTCTTTAAAAGTGTATTTATTTTCTAACTAGGGTTCTCCAGGAAATCTTGCCCAGTTTGAGGAAGTTCTCTTTGCCAACAATGATATGTCAACAGCCATTGGGGTTGTGGGGGTTAAGCTGTCTACTGCTGATGGACAAAGAGTGGTAGGAGTGGGATATGTCAACACTACGCTCAGAAAACTGAATGTCTGTGAGTTTCCAGATAATGATCAGTTCTCAAACCTTGAAGCTCTACTGGTTCAACTAGGACCGAAGGAGTGTGTGCTACCAGGAGGAGAGACTGCAGGAGAGATGGGAAAACTACGACAAGTAAGGGAACCATTGTGGCTTATAGTTAGACAAAACTTTATCTAAAAACCTATATTCTAGCTTATTAGCTAGGCTCCATGTTTTATGGAAAAATGAAGGAGCAATATGTTAACTTGACAAAGTTTTCATTTACACATAGAAAATTATTTGTCTGTTGACTCATTTGCATTTTAATCAACAAAAGTTACTGTAAGGGTAAAATCTTGTCTGTCATTCCTCTCTCTGCAACCTAGCAATAAATAAATCTCAGGATTTGCTTCTGTGTGATGAATACCTATCCCTTTAATATTGAAAGCAATTGGTAACTGTGTATGTTTATGGACAACAGGTCATTCAGAGGGGAGGAATCCTGATTACAGACAGGAAGAAGGCAGATTTCACAACAAAAGATATTGTTCAGGATCTCAATCGCTTGTTAAAATCAAAAAAAGAAGAGCAATTGAATAGCGCAGCACTGCCAGAGATGGAAAAACAGGTGAGCACAGAGCAATGTTTAATGCGCTCCTGTTTTTTAGAAGAGTGGTGTTTGTACCTGTTGTGAGCTGATCTCTACCCTCGCTGGTCCTGTTTTATGCTGGATTCCTAGGAGAGTATGTGGTACAATCCATGGTGTATTGGGCTACATTCTTGCTCAAGTGTTTAGTGGTCCTGCTCAGCTTGAGTCTGTGTTAAAGTTGGATTCCAGGGGTCCTGACAAAAAATGAGAAAGCTGTTTGCTTACCTCTTTAAAGTAGCAAACTCTGGTAAGCAAATAGACTGTTCATAAGAGGTACTTCCTATTCATAGTATATCTAGCCTAAGGACTGAAATACAATACCAATTTTCCTGTCATGCAAAATAATCAAAGTATTTGAAAATAAAATACTGTTTATGGGAATATTTTTGTGGTTTATATCATCTTATGACTCAAGCCATGATTTAGTGCCTGCATGTGAACTTCACATTTGTTCTTGGCTGCAAACAAGAGGTAATTTACTTGAGATAAACACGTTTTAATTTGTTTTAAAATGCCCTTCACTGCTGATGCTCACTGCAGGTGTAAGGTACAGAGTTATTCTCCCTTCATGTGTGATTTTGTAACAGGTTAAAATTGTTTGAAGTGTGTTGCAGCTAAACAGGTTGGTCATGCTGCTCCCTCTCTTGTGCTGGCACTAGCGTTTGTAAGGCCATGCAGTGAGTCAGATCAGATCCTTGTTCTGGCTGAAAACTAACCCTGAAACCATGTCCTGAGATGATCCATGATATCTTATTTATCTGCAATAACTTGTTTGTGTTCCTGAGCCAGAAACATCCTCATCACAGCTTTTGAAAGCTGTCGAGGCGTGCACTTCGTATTTTGTTTATCAGGTTATGCAAATGTCTAGTTCGTTGTTCTTGCACCTACCTAGAAAGACACTGCAGTGCCATAGAATGTCCTTATGAATATGAAGTCTTGTCAAACAGGATGAGTTTTTCATAGCCATGCTGGAATTGGCATGGCTCAAAGTCTTTCCCAATCGTAATTTTCTAGGGGCATTTATCAAATACTCCCCAGTTCAGGAGTGTTTCTAACTAGAATGTGGTGTGTTCTGTTTTGTTGGGTTTTTTTTAAACTTCAGGTTGCTATTTCATCTTTGTCGGCCATTATCAAGTTTTTAGAGTTGCTGTCAGATGAGTCTAATTTTGGACAATTTGAACTGGCTACTTTTGATCTTAGTCAATATATGGTTCTGGATAATGCAGCTGTTCAGGCCCTCAACCTTTTTCAGGTAAGAAATGCACACGTGAATTGCTAAGTGTTTTGCAATATACTTAGTTGCTAGACAAGTTCGCAGCTCCCCAGATCCCAAGTAGTGACAACTTCTACATTTGAGCTTTGATTTCAGCTACTCCTGTACAATGTGTGTTTTAAACACTATTACCACCTTTTGGTTTTGATTTTTTGTTAGCTTACTTCGAATGCAGAAGAAAAGATCATCAGGGAGGTAGGAAGTGGCCACAAACAAGTGTCTCTGAGGAATGCAAATATGGGAAGAGCCTTAGAAGTACCTTGTGGTTGTACCTGCGGAGGAGTGTGGCTAAGCAGTGGGGGGGAATGCTTTGTCTTTCCTTGCTTTTAGTCAGAGAAGTTCACATCCCCAGTGGCAGGAGCAGATTTGGGGTGTGGGAGGGGAGAGGAGAGTTCTGTGTTTTTGTGATATGACAGGGAACTCCAAAGTACAGTTGCTTTATACAGTAGTGCTGTTATTTTTTACAAACCCAAGCAGGTTACCTGTCTCCTTCACACTTCTTACCACATCTGTTCTTCTGTTTTGCCTGGTTTTATAGTGGACTCAGTGGTGTGTTGTATTAGATTTTTTTCTTTTGTTTTCATATTAGTGAACCCTGCTTGAGTTTCAGGTTTATAGGAAGAAATCAGAAATATGGTCCCCGGTTTACCTTAGAAGGATTTCAGGAGGAAAAAAAGAACATATATTCAGCATTTGAGGTGGCTAACCCTGGAGAGAGATGTTCTGGGGTTTTTTGGGTTTTTTAACTTTGTTATTTCCTGATTGTGCCACTCTCTAGGGAATGAAGCAAAAATTGTGTCTTTTCTCAAGCTTTATGGAGGTCTTCTAGGAAGTTCAACACTGTCTTAGCTACATCACTTTATAAGTCCTTGCAGTGTTAATCATTTTGTGATAGAAAATACACTACCATATCTGACTTTAGGGGCTCTTGTGAGCTTTGGAACAAAGGGTTTGCCATGTAGCAGGAGGCTGCGTTGTTGCCTCTGTGGCAGGCTGTCTGTGGGGAGGTTTTTGGGCAGGTACTAAAGCAAAAGCAAAACACTTTGTAATCTGAGTTGTTCTGTGAGGTATGTAGGTAAAGTTCTTATGGTGCAGCAGATGCAGTTGATTGTATGAAACTGTAGCCTTCCAACTTGGATGTGCTGAAGTAGATTGTTTGTGTGTAATATATGTACTCTGTGACACTTTGTTGGATTCAGAAGCTTTTCATATTTACTACTGTCCAGAACACTGAAAATAGGCACATCAGACTTAGAGATTGGATTTTCCAGGGGTTAAATATGTCAGTATACCTTCTCACTGCATTCATTTTCTGTTGTGGTGATGCTGGTCCTACATCCCAGTTGTTTACAGGTTTCCAGACCTGCTCCTGGTTGAATGCCTGCCTGCTGTTTTAATTGCAGGTGTTCTTGGGCAGAGACCGTTGAGACTTTCATTTCAAAGTTAAGAGCTGAAACAAGCTTGTTTGATGTTTTTCAATGTTAAACAAAATTTTTGCTTCCTAGTTGTTTATGCAAAACACAAAACCCCAAGAAAAATGCCCAAAAGGCTGTCTTAAGTCCAGTTAATATTAAACCTAAATTATAGATAGTAAACTATAATCTGAACAGAGTAAGTTGAGAGATGTTTATAGTATTCCAAAGATGATCTGGGCAAGCTTGAGAGAATTTGGATAACTGTGTTCTCTCCCATTGCCTCATTCTGTTATGTCCCCAGCACTCCCAAAGATCTCCAGCCCAAACCCCTTGCACTCAAGTCTTGTTTCTTGTGGCTTTCTTTGATGGACAGAACCCCTATTTTTTTTTGACTTTACAAAGGGCAAACTAGGAAGTATCTAGGTATATATCCACTTTTCCTAATCAAAGCGCAACCTGCTCTGTGACTAGGTATGTTTCTAAGTTCCTACTTCAGTCAGGAGTAGTTTCAAAATAGGCAAACCTATTCCTTACTCGCCATGTTGCAGGGACCAGAGTATAACTGCTTAAATGCTGTGCTGTTCATTTGCCTTTTTTGATGGGTACCCCGTTGAATATAGGAAAAACACCGATATGTTCCTTCCTGGGCAGCAAAGTTGAGTGCTATTCAGTGGGTACCAGTGAACTTCACTAACGTTTTTCTTTTTCTTTGCAGAGTTCTGTGGAAAATGCTAATACTGCACAGTCTCTAGCTGGTTTACTAAATAAATGCAGAACCCCTCAAGGACAAAGACTAGTTAATCAGTGGATCAAACAACCACTTATGGACAAGAATAGAATTGAAGAAAGGTAACAGTGCTCGATTGACTAACACAAATTAGTAACTATTTTACATAAGGCTTTCTTGTTAAGCACAAAATACTGTGGTGGAGGTTTTTGTGTGCTATCCTGTAACGCATTGTAGTTAGGGCAGAAAGTGTTTTTTCCTGAGATTAAAATTGACAGGTTACCATTAGATTAAAGGCTTTTTACAATTATGCCATTTTAAAGAGGAGGTATGATGTGTTTAGATGGTCAAATGATTCATGCTACAGGCTAAGGCAGTGTAGCAGCAACTTCTTAACTATTATACTGGAAATGCTCAAGCTGTTTAATAGTATTTTCATATTTCCAGTTTACCAATGACCAAGAAAACCCCAACACCCTTTCCCCCTCCCAAAAAGAAAGCAAACCAACAAATAATTAAGCAGTAGTGACCTCTTCATATTTCCAGAAAAAATAACTTTGATTGCAGTGGGACATTCTTAGCACATCTTGCCTAGATGTTGTGGTCCAGATATGGGTGGTCTTTTTCTTCCTTCCTCTTTCATACTGGTGCCTCTCACCATGCATCTGCCCTACCAGTATTCAGCAGTATCAGTTGATATAAAGCCTTAGAGAATCTGGCAAATTTCTGCTGAGAACATGCAGACAATTCTCAGTATTTCAGAAAGGAAAACTGCAAAGGCCATATTCCTGCAGTGTGTGTGTGTGTTCCTCTCTTGATTATGTTCATGATGTAAACGGAAGTTACACTTTTTTTTTAAGCTTTTGCTAAATATAGTTATATTCTTACTATCTAAACCCAAACTTCATGCAACTCAAGTGAATGGGATTAATGCATTGCAAAATGTATGTTAATGTGTATGTTGACAAAGAGGCCAGAAAACTGAATTTAACTTTCATACTTTTTCTAAGGCTCATATTTCAGATAAGGCATTGCAGGTGTGTCTATATATGCTGTTGGCAGATCACTACTACCAAAAAAGAAATTGTGACCAAGTCACGCTGATGTTTAAACAAGTTATGCAAAGAGTAGTTTTCTTGCTGGATTTCTGGAGGCTGAGCTACTCTGCTTCTCTTCAACAAATTTTTCTACTTTTTCTAATCATTTGCAGAGTGGTGCCTCATAACTTGATCAGAGCACACCTAGGAATGTTATTAATGTAATACTGAAATATTTATCCCCAGGTTTATTGAATGCTGTATCTTACTTTTATGTGTGTTAGAAGAGCTTTCCTCTTTAGTGCTTGATTATGGGCCCAGGATCATCTACTTCTGTCCGTTTTGGATCCCAAGATCTAAGCCAACTTTAATTTTATGGTTATGTTGATTTGGGGATTTTGGAAGTTATTACAGCCATTTGTAGTTTTCTTACATCAAAGAAATCCTTGGAAATTTTAACTTTTTTATCAGACTTATTTGCTCATTACTGTGCATCAGAGGTCTTCCAAGTTTGGAAGAGAGGCAGTGTTCTCTTTATAAAGCTGTGGTTAAATTATAGGCAGAAAATGTAACTTGACCTGTTTTGTAGAGGTTATGATCATCTCTGTGTTTTATGTTGCGACTCTGGCTAATGTTGACTGTGTTTAGGAAAATCTATATTTAAAGGAGGAGGAGAATAGTTCACTGGAGTTAATCTCTTAGTGAAGCTTGTAAAGGTTGGTGTATCCAAGTGTTAGGAGGTTGAAAGTGGTCTGTTGATAACCTCCTGTATCTTGCTCAGCCACAGAATCATCCAGGTTGCAGTTTGTTAAAAGTAGCTTGTTTTAATCTGTACTTAGGGACACTGAAATACTATAGTATGACTGCAATCATGCTTTTTATTCTGCATCATAGCTAATCCTGTCTTAATGCATCTTGCTTTCACGTACTACTTCAGTGAATATAATCCTTTGGCTTTGGGATAAAAGCAATGTGTTTTACTCGTAAACTACTGGTGTGCCATCTTCCCAATCTTAATTATGTTCAAAGTGTGTAGGACTGTTCTTTTTTTAATCCAAAGGAACAAGCATAATAAGAGAAGCTGTTAGTGAAACTGATGAGATGTACTGACAGATTCAAGTATCTTTGGAAAGATTTGCAGTTGCCACATTGTTTTCTATACACTCTATACACTCTGGCTGTTTTAAGAAATAAAAAATATAATTTAGAGCATATTGGTAGTTTGAGAAGGAAATATCTGGACCTATGTTCCTTTACTGTTCACAGAAAAGCAGTGCTTCCTTTGTTGCCAAGGTGATTTACAGATTACTACTTAGAAGTGTTCCATGTTAAGCATCCCATTTAGCAGTAACCAGTGCAAACCTCGTGTCAAACTAGGCTAAACTACTTTGACAACTGCCTAGGTTGGACTGATATTAGATGACAGTGTTTTGGAGTACATCTGTTGTTTTCCTTATTCAGAAGGTGTTTTGACTTAACTTTTATTCCAGTAGCGTAGAACTGGATGTCCGAACATCTGTTTAAAAAACTTTAGAGTCTTGCAACCCTCTGCTAAAACCTGTAGGTGGTGCAAGTTATCTTTGGGAGCTAAGTGGATCATCTTTCAGTAGTCTGTAACCTGCAATGTGTCGTTAACACTTATGGATGAGTAGAACACGCTAGTCCATATTAACCATAGATACAGCAACAACACAAATCAGTGTACGTAGTGCATATGCTTCAGATAAAATAATGTTTATCTAGTGGAACAGTTCCTAGTGAAATGTAAGAAAACAGGGGTTCCTGGTACTTCTCTGTCTTGAAAGACGTGGGGTTTTGCCCATGTCTGATTGGTTTTCCGTGATTAAAAAAATAATTATCAGTCAGAAATATAAAAGGTACAGCCCTACTTCTCTCACGTGATGTGTTCAGAAGGCAAATACATGAGGTTCGTGCTCCTTGCCTTATAGTCAGCATATTTATGAAATTAAAGTGTGATTGCAGAGACAGGAAGTGCAAATACATCTATTAATTGCTAACACGATTGATTGCAATACAGCAAGCAACTTGAGTATATAATGTTTTGTTTTTAGGTACTAGAAAGTCTGAGAAATGTGACAGAATGTGAAATAGTATTATGCCCTGAGAAGGGAACTTGTGTTGAATATATATCTTTTTTTTTTTTTTTTTTCTATTTTGGGGGGGGGAACTGTCTGACAGTTGTGCACAGCACAAGTTTTCACAGATAGGAAATTTCAGCTGACTTTTTTAGTCCTCTATGCATATTGTGGCCAAACCTCTTAGAAATCTACGTCCTGTAGTAGAAAAGGTGCAGGGGTCTAAGTTCCAGAGGAGTTCCAGGCTCTACTCTAACATCACTTGTTCTGATTCAAGCCTGTTTTGAGCTTTTCTCTTGCATTCCTAAATACTATGCTGCATGGGGACTGAATTGTAGAAACCAGTCCTGTCTCTGGCAGAGTCAGAAAGTAATAGATTCAGGACGCTTGAGGTGAATAAATCGCTACCAGGGTAAAATTACCAAGTTTGTAGAACATTCTCATGTGTCAGTCTTGAATGACAATTAAAATAGCAGCTTGTTTATAAATGAAAAAAAAAAGCAGCTTGTTGCTAGTTAGTGTAGGCAGGCTTGAATGCCTTTACAGTGGTTTATTTAGTAATAAGTTAACCTAAAATGCTTTCTCTAGCAGGTGAATGGAGGGGCAGGGTGGGGTGATGTATATGTATATGGGATAGCTCGGAAACCATATGGCTGAGGGGCTCGTCTCGTGCACACAAATACACAGCATGGATGAGAAACAGCAGGGTGAAAGAAGTCTGTGCGTTTCAGGGCTGTAATCTCCCTTGGATAGCAGAAGTGTGATCATGCAACTGGAGCGCTGTAGGAAGGCCAGGCAGGGAGGATGGAGGGGTTGTGTTTCTGCAGAAGTATGGCTTAAATGTGCAGAGCTCTGCTGCAGAGGGGGCAGCGGGCTTGTCAAGAGTTCATGGGCCAGGATTATGGGACAGCAAGGTGGGGCGGCATTGCAGTGAGCATCTGCAGCACACCTGCCTCAATGAAGAAGTGAACAAAGTCACCTTGAGACAACAGAAAGAAACATGATTGTAGGCCCTGGCTCTCTTGGAGGACTTGGGCCACCTCAGCAGCTGGTAGAGTGAAGCATGATACCTGCATCTTTGCACGTGCTGGCAGGTGAGTCAGCTGAGTGGGAGTCACCAGTGTGTCCTTGCAGCAGCAACGGGTGACCATGCACTGGGCTCCACTAGTTAGCGCAGGCTGAAGAACATAGTTGTTCACATCTGCTTGGTAGCTGTGAGGCTGCATCTAGAGTACTGTATCCAGTGTGGGGCTTTGCAGAACAGGTAGATGGACAAACAGGAGCCAGTCCAGCAGAAAGCCACCGAGCAGGGTTATGGGTTGCAGCATGTGGTCTGTGAGGACAGGCTGAGGGAGCTGGATTTGTAGACTGGAGAAGACGAGACTAAGGGGCAGACCTAACTGCTGGTTTCAGCAGCCTAGTGGGTGGGAGCCACAGAGGAGGTGAAGCCAGGTGCTTCTTGCAGGGGCACAGAAAAAGAGCGAGACAAAACAGACGCAGGCTGCAACAAAGGCCCTAACAGCTGGGTATGAAGAAAAAAGTCTTCACCTTAAGAATGGTCAGACTCTGGAATGTGTGCTCAGAGAGATGGAGGAATCTATGTTCTTGTTCAGTGTTCAACTGAAATTAGCCCTGTTTTGAACAAGGGCTGGAACTAGAGGCCTTGAGTTCCCTTCCACCATAATTTTTTCTTTGATAGGTTTTCACTACTTTTTTGTTCTTTTCTAACCTGCAGCTGTCCCTGTAAAGCATTGCAGGTAGGCTTTGTTGGTTGTGTCATTGTGGTTAGCAGCTCTAGACAGACCTTCAGTACTTTTCCAAGTACAGGTCAGTATTTCTCCACAGCAACAGACTGATTTCAGGCAATTAAATTAGTAGGTGGTAACCTGCATCTTCAGTAAGGGAGGGGAGAATGTGACCAATGTGGAGGTATGTCTAAATGGCTTAATTAAAATGCACTTTAAATGTTGGGAGTGCCCCTAATGCCTGTAAAGAAGCTTCTGAAATACAGGTTGAATCTGAACTAGGTGGAAATAGAAATGTGATTTGTTATGGTCATGCAGCTTATGATGCAACAAATATTGTACGTGTAAGAAGTTGTCATTCTAGTGACATGAAAATGGTGTTGGCTTCCAAAGAAGCCTCTAGAAATGTTAGAAAAATGTCACCTTTGTCATTCTAAAAGTTATCATCCGTGAAGTCCCCTAAAGAAACATTCGGAGCTTGAACCCTCTCCCCTCCCTTCACTGATGCTTACTATTTTCAAAACTACTAGATCACCTGTATTTTCATTTGTTTTTTCTTGTACAACTGAGGATGACAATGAGTGAGGTCTAGAAAAATTAAATGAAAACGAAAGCTCTACTAGTCTAGCACATGTCAGACAGGCCACATCTTTAGGAAGGAATTTCCATCAAAATCCCAGGCACCTTAAACACATTACAAAGTTTAGACTTTTGTGTTGTGAAAGACTTATTTTCAATTTTCTTATTTGAGGACAGAACAGAGGGGTGTAAATAGCTGAAACACTTGACCCTGAAAAAAGACTCCTTTTGTGACACCTTCAGTGCAGAAAAGATAGTGTTGCTGTTAGAGCTGGAGAAGTGCCCAAAAGCTTTTCATATTCTGCATGTTATCCAAGTAATTTATCTTCTAGGTCAAGGATCAGCAATCAGCGTTGCAAATATGTAAATTATAGGTGGCAGTCAGTGGTGCAGCACTGGAGCAGGTAGTCATAGTATCTCCTAGTTGATACTTTTCAGCTCGCCCACTTCATCCTGACAAGTTCTCACTTGGTGCAAAATATATAGAAGGATTAAGCTTTTAGTTAGTTTCTTTTGCATCTGAATTTTGAGGTGTAAGTGAAATTAAACTAAAATTTGATTGAAACTGTCAAATTGGTTTTCAGATTTTTGTTTAAGAAATAATTTAGTATTTATTTAGGAAATGTGACTCTAGCTGCGGTACTGTTCTTTTGCTCTCAGCCTGCCAAAAGGAGGTGGATGACAATTGCTGCAGTAGTTAAGTTATACTTAGAATCTGTGTTTAATTATTCAGGATTTTTTTAAAATCACAGCTATAAGTTAATGAAGTTTCCAGTTAAAAGAGTGAACGCTATTCTCTGTGACTGTCTGAAAACTTTTACTATGTACCTGTGCAAAGCTCTCTGTTTTGTCACAGTGTCCTATTTTGAATGACTTGGTATGTTCTCAATGAAAGACAGTGAAGGTACTGTTTTGACTCAGTTTAATTTATATCCACAAACATTGTAAAGGTGGCATGTTAAGAACTGCAACAGGAGCTCTTTGCAAGATACTTTTGTCTTGGCATGTAATTTAATTTCATTTATCTTATGTAAGTCTTTAATGTTTTGTTTACATACAGTTTTGAGTTTCTCCTCTGTACAGAATGAATGCAAATGAAGAAATACTTGTTTTTTATGGGAAAGAAATAGAACTTGTTCAGTATGCTCTTAGTCTGTCTGCACAAGTTTAAGGAAATGCACAGGTTAGCAATTTAAGAGTATTAGTGTTGGAGTGTAATAAACTTAACCTCTTAATTTTAATAATGGATGGAAAGTTGCAAGGAATAAACCACAGAAAAATAATAATGGAAATACCTTTCCTCAGCTGTCTCTAGTCTTTGAAAACCATGCGGTAACATTGTTTTTTCACTGGATCCCAAAATGCTGTATTTAATTAAAAAGGAAGACTGGCACAAAACATCTGCAGCATAAGGCATTATGCTGAGAAGCATCCTTAGCTGCTTTTCATCTTCAACTTCTCTGGAAGGTTTTGGGTGAGGCAGTTTCACTATATGGAGTTTATGAACTTGCCCATGACTGTACAGTGCTTGGTGAGTTCTTGCTCTGTTGTCTCCATTGTTCTTTGTTATCATATGAGAAATAGAGATTTACTAGTAATTCTTAAAAGATAGGCATTTGTTTTCCAGAAGCCTGAATCCTACTATATTGGTAGAATAGCAATGTTCAAAAAAAGTGGTGTGAAACTGATTGTCCTTGTCTTCATTTAAATTAGGATATTTTTGCCTTTGTGTCCTTGACACTTGCTCACACTAGCTGTTCTGTATGTAGGATTTCCATGGTCTCCAGTGGTCAGGATTCAGTGTTAAGATTTTTTTGTTTGTTTTTAACTCTTTAAACATCATGCAGCAATCTGTGACACTGAGTTCTTTCGTAATTGTCTGACACTGTGACCACTTTAAATCAAAAGGTGTAGTCATGCTTCCCCGAGTGGATTGTCACCAGTTCCCTTGTTACTGGCACTAGTGTTCATGTAGCAGTTTGGTTCATCTTTTGTTGGAGGTATTAGCATGCTAAATCAAGGATGCAATGCTGCATAGCATCTAATCCCGTTAGACGAGGCAGTTCCCCTTTCTGACTTTTAGATCCTGCTGCTCCATTCTTTTGGTCTTATTGCTACAGAATAATTTAGTTTGGCTTGTTCACCTGACAAAAACTAACCCATGAAAAAACAAGGAAAGTTGTCATCTAAAATTAATCCTTTTGCTCCTCTGCAGCCGGTCCATGACCTGCTATCATCATAAACATGAGAAGATTGACATCTTCTCAAATGCAGATCAAGCAATACCAAAAGCCTGTTCTTCAGATTTTATGATCTGACTTGTAAGTGTTTGCTTTCACTTGGTATCTTGACTTTTTTAGAGCTTGGCCTAATGAATTTATATTGTGAGTTGGATTACCTTGCTTGGAGGATAAATTGGATATCTGCCAGTCTTCAAATTGGAGAAGTGTCTGAATCTGTGGAATTGAGCTGTTTGGTACCATTGCTTAATAAACCTGCTGCCTTTCTGACAAATGCACTATAAAGATGTCACTGGAATGTTTTTAGCTCCTACACAAGACAAGGCTATGGAAATTTTATGAAAAATAATGTATGCACGAAAATAAATGAATAAATCAAATCTCTTGTAACATTGGGAACAGTGAAAGCATGTCTCTGACAAAGTGTTTAGGAGATAGTTAGAGAATCTTGTTTTATGAAATATCCTCTTATCACTTTTGTCTCTATAGTTCCTTGAGGGTAAGAGACTGTTTAGTCCAGACATACAGTGCTGGTTTTTGAGGTCGGAGAGGATTTGCTGTGTAAAACATCTTATGTTGAAAATTCAGCTTTGCTGATGGATCTTCTGTATGTTTTTTCTTCAGTAAGTGTGCATGTTTAAAAGTTGGGAACAGTGTTTATCATTCTTTGAAGTAGCAAGTTGCTATAAGGTGCAAATATTGCTGTTTTATCCCAGCTCCTCTTTGGTGGAGCTGTTTCATTCGTTAAGGGTAATAATTTTGTTATTTCTTAACTGAGAATGAGGAGGAGTGGTATATCAAATCTAAATAGTGCTATTACATAAAGGTCTAGTCTGAATGACAGTTCTCACTAATAATTAAAAAAAACCCAACCTTTACTCTTATTTGGGAAACATAACTTTTGAGAAACGTAAGTGAAGGTTTATTTTCCTTTTCTATAACTCGCATAGCTGGCTGTTACTGTAAGTAACTGATATACCCAGGGCATGGAGTGGGAAATAAAAGGCAGTTGGTTTTGATTTTGACTGTAACTGGGGTGATCATGTGGGTGTATGAAAGTTTCTCCAGAATGTAGACGGGACGATACTTTTTGCTTTAAGTGTTTGAGTATTTTCAGGACCTGAGTCTTGCAGAGCAGAGCTGGTCTGCCATGGGAGTGTGGAGTTGTCCCAACTGCCAAGTGAGCCATCAGCGGGAGCTGGTAAGAGAAAGATGCTGGTAGCCCTCTTTGGGTCCCTGCTGCAGGGCATAGGTGACCTTCTGTCCTATCTGAAGAGAGACAGTGGGAGTCAGGACAAGCTGTGGTCATCACCTGCCTGTAGAAATGCTCCTGAAGTTCCCTCTCCTTATTGCTCCGAAACAACAGCTTGCAGCCTGTGGCTCTTGGTCATGTGAAGAGATAGGTGTGTGAAGGTGCCATTAGGAGCACTGCCAGCCTTGCTTTATCAATGAAGAAAAATATGTTTCCTTTTCCCTTCCCTTACATTTTTGTTGTGGGGAATTTGTATGCATGCCCAGGGTGCCTGTGGTTCTTTGCTTTGACATGCTCTCTGGCTGGAGGAGGAAAAGCAGAGCTCTGCTTGTGCACGCCTGCTTTTTTTGCATATGCTTCAGAATGATGCCAGGCACTCCCTCCCCTCAGGGTCTAGAAATATTGCTGTTGCAGCAGTCTGCTTCAGGAGCAAGATCTTAATTGCATCTAGTGATACCTTGCTGGCAAGGATAACACCCAAGATTTTATTTTTCTGCTGAAGAATTGTTTTCTTCCTTATCTTGTCTAATCTGCTGGGCTTGGAAAGTGTTTAAACACTTGTGCAAAAATAATGAATTATTGGTAACCTATTTCAGAATACATAAGACATATTTTTATAAATACCTAAAATGTGGGTTGAGGGAGGATGGAGCCAGACTATTTTCAGTGGTTCCCAGTGACAGGACTAGGGGTAATGGGCACAAGCTGGAACCCAGGAGGTTCCATTTAAATATGAGGAAGAACTTTTTTCAGTGAGGGTGCCAGAGCATTGGCACAGGCTGCCCAGAGAGGTTGTGGAGTCTCCTTCTCTGGAGATTTTCAGGACTCACCTGGATGCAGTCCTGAGTGATGTGCTCTAGGAGATCCTGCTTTTAAGCAAGGCGAGTTGGACTAGATGATCTCTGGAGGTCCCTTCCTACTCTGAATATTCTGTGAACTATCTTTGGGAGAAAAAAAAACCTTATATTGGAGTTAACGGTGCTTTTTCTGATAATCCTGTTTTGGTTTTTGTTCTGACCTCATTAGCTTGCAGCTTCACAGTTAATACATACAGCTTCCAAAGCTTTATTTGATCATTGTAGAAAATAGTTATTTTGTGCATGGTACCCTTGGTATAATCTCAGGGCTTTGATTTACTGTCTCTAGACTTTGACATAGTACTCAAATGGTATATGCAGGATTTCATGTACGGTGGGAAAGAGTCTGTTACTTCCCTGATACATACTAATTTCATGTTATATAAATGTAACTGATGTAGAGGAGTGAACTCTGATTATTTGGAAGAATGCGTTTATTGAATTTAAACATCTGTAAGTGAACCATTCTGAGGTTGCAAATATCAGTATTGTTTTCAGGACGGTTTGGGGACTCATCAGGAAAATTAGAAAAGGCAGGAGGCCGATGTTTGGATGTGGCTTTCTCTTATGTTGCTTAATCTTTCAGATTAAACAGCAGAGAGCCTCATGTAGAGCACTTTTGTCTGGCTGCTTAGTAGCATACCTTGTATACCCAGTGCTCTGGAAGTGTACGCAGTGTGACTTCTGTGGCTCCTCTGGGTCTAAACATGCCCTTCAAACCTTGGACTCTGCTTTACAAGGGACTGCTTCAGTAGAGCTGCAAGAAATAGCATATTCTTGGTTGCTTCAAGGTATATATTTGAGATTAAAAGACAGTAGTAGTGAGTTCGGTCCAAAGCCTTGCCCTGTGAGAGTGGAAATGAAGGCCAATTTCTAGTACTAAACACATCCTGAGGGCATCAGATACTTGCATGGAGATCCCTTGATTTAGTTCGCCTCTGACTTGAGGGAGAAAGTATGGCAGGGTGGAGGAGAGCAGCAGATAGCAATACCACCTCACACTTTTTGTAGTGGCAGTACTGGTTTCTGCCAGCTTAGAAGTGTTTGTGGGACTGTGGCTTGAGGGTGTACTTTCCTAGTCAGTTTAAGCCAACATCAAGATACAATTAGGTTTGTCCACAGCTGGCAGAGGGGGGTAGTTCAGGGGAAGTCTCACTGGTGGAAAACTAATACAGCCACAACAAAGAAAGGTGTGTGTTTAAGGAGGGGGCTGCAACTGGGAGCATGGCCTTCATTGTCAATCTGGGGCATCTGCAGCTGCCTTTAGTGGACTACCAGTTTTTCTTCCTCCATGCTATGTGGCTTGCCTTTGTAAAGAGCAGGACAGCTTTCAAGCTGTACTAATGAGCCAGGTCATACTTGGTCTCTATGACTTTTTGTTTCTGCAAGGAAAGATTTTGAAACTCTGGGTCTAGAACTGGAAAACATTGCAAAATCTTTAAGAAGTTAGGAAGGTCGTCGGAGTACAAAGATCACTATAATTTTACTGGGATGACAGCATTGTCTTTAAGAATGTGAACATTACAGGCAAATTGTAAGATGCATCACTGTGGGGGCTGTTTGTTCCTGGTTTGCTGTTCCTGTTAATCTACCCTGTTACACAATATCTCTTCATTGCTAGAAGCCTGTAATTTCACATCCCCCACATAAGACACTAATGCGCTTTAAATTCTGAATAGAGGATGTATATACACTGTTGTACTCCTTCACTGTCATCTTGAAAGTTTTGTTATTTAGGGAAGCTGCATCTTTTAGTTTAGCTTTTTTTTTTTTTTTTGGGAGGGGGGTTTGTAATGGTTTTCAAAGGGGGGGAAGCTGTGAAGTCATTTGATATTACAGAAGCATTTATAGCATGTTCTTAACCAATGGAACAAAACCAACTTTGTGCTAGCATGCTGAAAAGAAATGATAACAGGTTGCATAGTTTGGGCAAGAGCAGGTGGGAATCAGAACAACTTGAGCTGTTTAACACGGAGGGGAATACGCATGAAGTTGCAAGCTGCTTTTTGGCAGATAGTAGGAAGAAGCTGCTTATCTGGGCACAAGCCTCTCACACAGGCCTGTTGGAAATGGCTGGGTTGTCTATTTCTGAACTACAGGCCCTTCTACATGCATGCATATTTGGGAGAGCTGAAAGGGAGCTTACTCGGATGAACTACTTGAGGCACTCACTCACATGTAAGATTTTGGACCCTAACAATATTGTAGAGCCAACTTGTACCAGTTTCATTAAAATAACAGAAGGATTTTGACCCTTTGCTTGGGATATTCTGTCTCATATGTAAGATGTGCTAGAGAGATATGTATACAGCTCATCCAGGGAGCGATGTTCAGAGTTGTTGATGAAACAAAAACCTGGATTCAAATCTTGTGTCTTCAAAGTACTGGAAGAACTGGTGCTCATGGTGAGTTCCCTACAAAGCTGCTTCTGCTGCTTGGGTAAGTATTGCCACCAGGGAGAACCTCGCTGCCAGGAATCAGAGCACCTTCTGTCTGTGCACCAGATCTGGTGTGAGCTGAGTGGGGCATTGAGAATATCAGTGATATTAAGCTTATGGTGTGTGAGTAAAATAAAATGGCTTTGGATGGTATATTAGTCTCTCTAAAGCTGCTGGTTCCTTATAGGTTTTGTGTTATTTTTATTTCTAATTGTTTACAAAGATTACTCCATAAAAAAGTCTTTTGTGCATAACTAAGCACTCCCAAAAGCATGTGTGGGTTGTCTAGATCTTTTGCATTGTTATTTCCTTGTGCTTGTCTGAAAAATTTTGAATGTTAATTTTATAAATGCATGCAACAACTCTGCTTGCATTGGGCAAAACGACTTTGGATGGTCAGCGTGATTTGTATGCTGCTAAGATGTGTGCTTGGAGTAAAGTAATTCTCAGTATCAGGCTTCAGATACTTGATTTAGGCTCACGTGTGCCTATCTTAGGTGTCTGTCTTAATACTTGAAAGCCTGTAAAGCATTCTGGGATTCTCTGTCATGAAAAGAGCTTTGCAAATTTAGGGTGATAGTTACTGCTTACCCGAGGTGGTAACAACTGGACTTTGCCTGATTTTTGTGAGAGAAGATGTTTTTCTAGGGAATAATTGGGTGACCAGGGAGAAGTTTACAAAGGGAATTTAGGACAATGCCTTCCTTATTTCTGATTGAAAAATGCAAATCCTGATATTGAGCAACTACAGCAACTTGCTCTAGTGTGGACTTCCTCCAGGGTGTTAAAATCCCAAGTGCTTTGTGTGGAAAAGAAAACCCAGTTAGAAGAGTTAAGATGGTGGCTTGGCTTTGCCCTGCTCTTCTATTGAAGAGGCAGTACCCGAAGCTGTAATTTATTATGTTATTCTGGTAATTTCTGTAGTATTAGAAAAGAATAATTTATCAGTTTTTTGTGTCTGGGTTAAGCATATCCAGAGAGGGTTTGCTTCAGCTATATTGGATTCAGAAGAGATCTGAGTTTGAAAGAAACCAGAGGGAAACCAAAATAATGGTACATGAAGTGTTTTCCACTTTTCTTTGTATAAAGGCAATATGAAATTAAACTGGTATAACTTCATAGTCTGAAACTGTTGTGGTGAGATGAAAGTCTTAGCATATCTTAAAGCAGTCCTTAATATGCTGCTTTTTGTAAGAGGCGCTTCTCTGATAAAATTCCCTATAATCAAGTTGAACAGTTGGACAGAGAAGTTGATCTTATTGTGCAGTCACATAAAACCTTTAGCAGGCAGAGAGTACAAATGTATGCTCTTCAGAAGACTTGGCTGTTGTATAGCCAGGGTAGTTACAACTTTTAAGATCTTAAAAGTAAGTCAGCTTCTCCTGTAAAAGAGTGCATTCTTAATTTAATTTCAGTGTTAATACTTTTTTCCTTGTCATGTGGAATTTTTAGGTAGTAGTTTTTCTCCATAAAAATGTCTACCAGAATTTGGGATTTTAAGTTACTACTCTGTAGTAGTAATTATATATTTAATAATGAGTAATATATATATTTATATATTACTGATTATATACAGATTCAAGTTTGAGATTAAAAAAAGCGCAGAGTAGAAAAAGCACTGGGTACAAGTGCTTGGAGGAAGCATTCTCTTTCCTGCATGCACAGAGAGGCACAGAACTACCAGGGTTTTGCAGGATGTCAGTGGAGGAGAGGTTAAACCCTGGGTGCTTTGTAACTCAGCTTGTTGGTACAGCTTGCTGGGGGTTTTTTGTGCTGGTTGATCCTGGTCATGCATTGAAAATATTCTATTCATTCTAACACTGATCTATTATTTTGATCTGTTAGTTTAGGTATTATTAGGAAATCTGTATACAAATCAGGCTTAATGAGAAAACATTAATCAACTTAAACATCTATATCTAGCTCTGTAAAAGCCTAGAAATATAATTAAGCCCTCCTGACAACTTCCGTGTTGTGGCAGTATTGAGTGTAGCAACCTTAAAACTGACGAAAAATGCTGCATAGATGTAGCAAAGGAAGAAGCAATCTTCTCTGATGTCAAATAAGATGTAAACCTCGGTGGAATTGAAGCACTGTGATGAGACTTGGGAAAGTGTGTGCCGTTTATTGGATCAAAACCAGATTTTTGTTCTCTTTTTTTGGGGTGGAGTGTTAGTCTTTTGTCTGTTAATAGTAGATCTGAGAGATGCCTCTTACCAGAACGTGGGAAAGGATGAAATGCTTCCAGTTGCATTCCAGAATATCCAACAGAAACTTGGAGATAGGTATTTGGGTTTTTTTGTCTCTCAAAGAGGACACTTAGCCTAATATTACTTGTTATTGCACAGAATTCAAAGTTGATAAATAGCCATGGTTTTGAATAGCAGGAAGAAAAGGGGGTTATAACTTCCAAGTTCAAGACAAATACTTGTGTTTATTTTCAGTTATATTAGCTGAAATTTTATTTTCTGGTTTTTTGTGGTTTCATTTGCAAATTTAAATAACCATCTTGAAACAAAGTTTTCATTTATGTTCTAGTGTGGTTTCACTAGTTACTGTTTATGTTATCTTAACTGTGCTGCCTTAGACCTGTGGTGGAAAGTTTTGCCTTATTTTCCTTTTCTTTTTGGCTGTGTGGCAGAAACAAGGTATCCAGTGTTGTCAGTTGTTGTTGGATTAGACTTTCTTGGATTTTTTTTGTTTCTTTTTTGTGGGGGTTTTTTGTTTTGTTTTGTTTTTTATTTCCTCAGTCAGGCATTATATTAAAAACAACCTGTTATTTGATTTCATTATTACTTGTGAGCATTAGGCATGGCTTATAGTTGCATTATCTTAACGTAGCCTTTTCTGTTCAGCAGCCTTGTATGTGTTCTTAGCATACAGGAAATTGTTATGCAAAATGTGGCATGAACACAAACCTGTCAGCCTTATATTTGTGGTTGGCAAATATGGGAGGGGGAAGATAGAACAGTACTAGGAAGGTCGTGAGATGTTAGTCTAATTAGCATGGTGTTGGCAGAGGAAGACTGTATCATGCTGATCTGAGAACTCTTTGAACTTGTCATTGTTGTGGACAAAGGAGGGGGAAAAGAAGAATAAATTAGAGCTTTCAAAACGCCTTTGACAAGTTCCTGTCCAAGAGGCTGTTGAACAACAAGCTGAGGGAGTCGTGGGATGAAAGTGAACGGTTTGTTTGTGTAAAACACACAAAAGAAAAAAAAAAAAAAAAGTTTTAATCTTGGCAAAGGTAAGCTTAAGAGTCCAGAAGCTGCACTTGAGATGCTCTCTAATGATCAGCATAGCAGCTGGCTAGTAAGGTACTGACAGTTTTATAGGTGACACAAGTAAGGACCAAAGTTTTAATGGAAACCAAAATAGGCCGACTGGGTAGAACAGGGATGGTTTGAACTTTAATAACTACAAAGCAATGTGTATAGAAAGGAAGAATGGAATCTGCCTGTGTCTTACAGAGCTTTCCATGGATTCAGAAAGGGTGTTGGGCATCTGTGTGTCAGATTGAAGGCAAGTCTCTGTGCAGTTGGATTTTAATGGTAAGGCACGGTGGCATTATAGAAACTGTTGCTGCTGGTCTTTCCCAAGTGCAAAATTTAGGAAGCTTCAAGAGTGATTCCGTGTGTATATGACTGCCAGGATTACTGATTATGTAAGGACCTTTTGGGAGAGAAACTAAACGCTCTGGCCTTAAACATAAGCTATCAGAGGGTAAGATGGCATCTAACGTAGAGGACAAGCTTCAGTTTTGTACGCTCATGCATGTCTGAGATTGGTCATCAAAATCAGAGAAAATAGTTTTTATACTGGAAATCTGAATGTGGAAATCGTGGAGTAGTCTGTAGCTTAAGCAAGTTGGATAAAACCACCAAACCCTGGTTTCCTACCCTGGGCAAGAGTAGTGTTTTTTCTAGATTAAAATTCACTTTTATAATTGGATAAACCCTCCAAATGTGTGTGTTGCTTTCTTCCTAGTACTTCTATTAAGTGAAGAAAAGGTGTTTTAAACTAGAACTTCATGCAGCTTTGCAGGTAAGAAAATACGAAGGTAGTTAGTACTACTGCCTCTGTGGGTTGATGTGTGGTGATATTTTGATAATTGGGAAGTAATAAATAGATTTACAATTCCTGTATATCACCTGGGAAGTGAGAGGACATAGCATCAGAATAGCACAACCTCTTGTGCGTGTTTGCCATGACCATACCTGCTAAAGACCAAGCAGGGTAACAGTAAAAACACATGGGTGTAAGTTTTCAGTGAACCCAGTCTTGTCTTTACCAAAGGAGTAGTTTCCAGATTACAGGACTGAAAATGACCAAGTTACTTGGTTCCTATGAAGAAGAACAAGTTGGCAGATAGTGCCCCTATTTTCAGTAACTTTGAGAGGGCTGAAGATAATTTGAGGGGAAGATCTGCAGATGGAATTTATTCCTCCTGTAATCCCATTGGGAAAGTAGGCAGACATTTGGTTAGTGGGTTCTGTTTAGGCTGTTAAGCAGTTATATCAGGTGTATTTGGTAGGTTGTGTTGTTTTTTGATTGTTTGGGTTTTTTCTTTGTTTTGTTTTGTTTTCCAATATTAAAAAAATCTGTCCTTTACAAAATGTTTGGTCACTGGTTGCTGCTGGTACTTCTGAGAAAAGTTCGTGATGTAAGTCTTAAGTCAGGTCTGTGAGATAAATTGTGGGGATTTTTAATAAAGGCGGCAATGTATCTGCTGTGACAGAATCATGTAACTGTTGTCATTCCTCCAAAGCATTTGGCAGAAGCCTGAAGGCTAGAATTGTGCTCAGAAACACAAACTGGGAACAGAACTGGAAATTATTTGGCTATTATGATATTACTTATACAAATCTTGTTCTGCATTCTTGCAGTAGGTATCTCAAGTATATTTCTGTCTACTTCTCACAAGCTCTGTATACATGCTGAAACTTCATTGTATCATTCAGAGATTCCCCATGTTTCCTATAATTTTGAGAAATGAAGCACCATTATGGGTCAGCAATGTTAATCTTTAAACTTATTTATTAAGGCAATAATTGAATGGATAAATGTAGAGGCAGGATTCTTCTCTTGTCTTTTTCATTGATTTTGTTCAGTATAATACAGAAGATTCACTGGAGTGGTGTGGCTAGAACACTTTCTGCAACAGAAGGACATTGCTTTTGGTTTTGTTTTATTTTTAATAGAGAAATGTACTTCCACATGTCCAGGGGTCTCTGTCTCTTGTATTACCTTAGACAAAGCCTTTGTTTCTTGAGTGACTGTCTTTACTAATTAGCTAAGGCAGTGTACAATGTTAACCTCTGTGTACTGTTTCAAGTGTTTAGCAGTCTCTGCAGAGCACCCCATGGTGTAATGTAGAGATTACTGCTTTGAAAATGAAAAAAAGTAAAGAGTAATTTCCAATGCAGTTTGCAAATGCAAATGTTCATGTTATTGAAACTGATGTGGTTTTCTGCTGGTAAGCAAAACAGTAGAAATAATGTGTTGAAAGCTGTCCTTTCTCTGCCTGCATGTCTCTAAATGAAATTAACTTCCCTGCTGAAGCAAAGATATTGATAGATAGCATGTTAATGTGATTAACTAGAAATCAACACAGTATATCATGTGTGGAGGTCTCTGAAGGAGGCAGAGTTCTTCTTTCATATTCCTAAAGCGTGACCGAAGAACACTGAACTCTCTGGCATTCCAAAATTAGCAATATCTAACCTTCTTTGTTTAACTGAGAATGTGAAGTAATGCAAAATATCTGAAGATGACAATGTTCACTGATGCAAAAAAGAAAGCAAGTATGAAAGTTCTCTTACATTCTAGTGGAAAAAATATAATTCTTATTGAGATTTATGCTTGCGTTCAGCACTTAAAGAATATTTATTTCACAATTTAAAAAACCCCCAAAATGTCAGGGAGCAGCAGCAAGGGGAGGCTGAAAGGAAGGCACGCTAGGAGTCAGTGATGACAACAAGGCAGGTAGAGACAGTTCCGTCATTGAGAGGGACGTAGTCCTCCAATACCTGCATGAGGCAGACAGGGTATATCAGGTGACAGTACTGAGGTTTGGCCAACAGTCTGGGTCTCCAGGGAAGTCTATCGTGATGATCTGAGGTGAAGCAAGGAAGTCAAGTCAGTGGGTCAGAGTCTAGATCAGTGGGGTGTGTGGCTAGGCACAGGCATGGCTGCAGCATAGCTCAGATGAGAACCAAAGACGTGTGCCTTTGTTTGAATGCAGCTCTTGAGTGAAGATGAGGAGGCTCCAGACGAGGCTTCTTCTGCTTCTTTCTTACACAGCTCTTCACAATAGTCTTTATGGAATTCCACATGCCTGAAAGCAATGGGAAAGTTTGGAGCAAAGAAGGCATAACCTCGTTAGAGGGGGATCAGGTTAGCAAATGTTTAAAGAAATTGGGCGCACACAAGTCCGTGGGACCCAAGGAGTACACCCACAAGAGCTGAGGTAGATGGCAGAAGTCGTTGTGGGACCAATCTTGATTGTCTCAGAAAGGTGGTGATGGTTGGAGGAGGCTTCTGAAGATAGAGGTGTCATTTGCTTTCTTCCAGTCCTCAAGAAGGGCAAAAAGAACTATCCAGGGAATTACAGGTTGGTCAGCTTCTTCTTTGTCCTTGGGAAGATGATGGAGCAAATAATCGTGTAAAACACTGCTAAACATACTAAGGGCAGGATGGTGATTGGAAGCAGCGATAAGGATTTATGAAGGGAAAATCATGCCTGACCAACCTGACAGCCTTCTACAACAAATCGACTAGGTTGTTGGGTAAGGGGGCAGCAGTGAATATTGTTTATCTTGACTGCAGCATGCTTTTGTCATTGTCTCCCATTACATTTGACGAAGTATGGACTAGGTAAATAGTGTGATGGACTGAAAACTAGCTGAACTGCCAGGCTCAAAGGATTGTGATCAAGGGCATGAAGTCCATCTGGAGGCCAGTCACTAGTGGTGTATCCCAGGGGTTCATACTGGGGCCATCCTTGGAGATACCCAAAACATGGACACATGACATAGTCCTGGGTAGCTGGCTCTAGCTGACTCTACTTTGACCAAAGGGGTTGGAGTAGTCAATGTCCAGAGGTGCATTTTAACCTCAAGGATTCTGATTCTGTGATCCAGGGTTGCACAGCTGCACAGTGTGAATATTGGTTTTGACCACAGGCAGTTAAACTCTGCCAAGACTGTTTTTTTCCTTTAGAGTTTTTCCTACTTAATATCTTTCATAGACTACTGGATGGGGTTTTTTATGGTGCAGGGAAAGGATTAATCTCAAAGTAAATTCTGAGCTTCAACTTACCTTCAGAATGTCTGTTGGCATTTACGCTTGAAATAGTTTCACTCCAGTGCTGTTCATTAGATACCCCAACTGTTAAAAACTGCAGAAGCATGACATAGGCTAAATATCTTTTCTTTCTCAGCTCATGAATTGTCTTAGTTTCATTTGGTCTTTTGTCAGGAAAGTTGGCCAGTGGATACAGCCATAGAGAAAGGAGAGATAGAAACTGCCAGATAAATGTTTTCATTCTAATTAGTGATATAAAAGAGTTATAGACAATGCCATGCTAATCATTGTTATGAACTTCTTATTTAGGTTGAATTTGGTTGAAGCTTTTGTGGTGGATCCAGAACTACGTCAGTGTCTTCAAGAAGATCTCTTACGTCGCTTCCCAGATCTTAACCGGCTGGCAAAGAAATTTCAGAGACAAGCAGCAAACTTACAGGACTGTTACCGAATGTATCAGGCTATTAATCAACTGCCTAATGTTGTACAAGCACTAGAAAAACATGAAGGTAATGCTACCCATGTCTGTTTTCAGTGTTTTATACTATATTGATGATGCAGAGAAACAGTGTGTAGTCTTCCAAAGATTGCTTTTTTCCTGTGTACTTTTGTTGCAGGAATAAAGCTTAAAAGACATTTGAATTTGAAATGAACTGAAATGCTGGAATACCAATCAGATACTTAAAAATAAGCAGCCAGATCTTTAAAGGAAAAAGTGTCCTAATTAGTGTGTAGCTGAAATACTTGAACTGTTGGGTGATGGCCTGGTAATCTTTGTCAACTTGTTGCTAAGAGTTGCTGACCAATTGCCTGTGTATTATGATCTTAAAAACAAGATAACCATTCATACAATATTGCTGTGTTCCTTTTGAAGACACTTTGTGCTTTGTTTTTTTTTGTGTTTAATTACAACCTGGTTTAAGCATTTTTGGTATAATATGAATGGCACTTTTTTTTTTCCCAGTTGTAATGTTCCTGTATTTGATAAAAGTAATGTGGCAGGATTTGTTCTCATCTTCCTGAGTAGGAAGCTCAAGGCTATGACAAGCAAATCTAGAAAATACAAAGGTTGCTATTTCTTTTCCTTTTCTATGTGTTACCAAGAGAATGCAGAATAAGATTAGTGTCAGCATAACAGGGATGTGATTCAATACAGTAATATTGTAGTAAAATAATAGTCCTAGCATGTCTGAAAGTATATTTTGTAGAAGCCTATTGATTTATTTGAAAATCTCTTTGCATAAAGCAAGGAGCAAAGCCTTAAAGAGAAATAATTTTTGAAATGGTACAGTTACAAAAATTTATTTCCTGTGTTTGCATAGACAGTAATATAACCCAGTATCTTATATGATTCTGTACTGTAGTTTATGACTTCAAGTAATGAAACTTACCTTATAAAACATTACTCTTAAAATAAATTAATTTTTGATTGCTGGCTGGTTTATTTCCAAAAGCAGTTAAGATCTAAAACTGGGAAGGAGCTGGCCAATACAACTTTTGTTTGTTTGTTTGTTTTTTTAAAGAACTGTGCCCTGCTTTAGCTGCCTCAGGCGTGTCTCTTTGGCTTTTCCAAACAGGCTTTGCTTGTTTTTTGCCTTGACATGGAGCTCTTGGATTTCAATCTTAAACTGAGGTATAAGTTCAGAATGTTCACTGCCTGTCTTTACTTCTTTTTTTATTAGTTGTCATTTGGATCAACAAGAGTTTCTCTGTCGTAACAGTGGACTAGGAAAACAATTCCATTTTTAGAAGTTTTGAGGAGCAAGCTGTGTAAGGCAAACTGCTAAGCTCACCATATGGAAAAATTAATAGACTGCAAAAGGTTCTTGCTGTTTTACCCGTGAATAAGTTGGCCTTAGTAGGGCATTTATCAGCAGTATATCAAAGATAATTCAAAATAGGTGAAATATGTTATTTTTCTTTGTCCTTGTATGCCCTGTTTTGAAGTACAAGAATGGTCTGGTGATTTTGAATGTATATGGCTGATGCAGACTGGAACTGATCATTTTCCTGTTTATGCTGTTCAAAATCTTTCAACTCATCAAGTGATAGAAAGTCAGAAAGATTTTTGACAATTCTAAGTATCTGCCAATTTCAGAACTTTATTTTCTCATGAATGGCTATGGGGAGACAGAGCAACTACACCATGAAGTGATCATCAGTGATTGCCTTTCCCTCAGTATGAAGCATTGTTTTGTCGAGGTGCTTGTTTTTATGGATGATGAAAGCTGAGGGA
Source organism: Podargus strigoides (assembly GCA_028020825.1). NCBI lineage: Eukaryota > Metazoa > Chordata > Aves > Caprimulgiformes > Podargidae > Podargus > Podargus strigoides. The sequence goes on from CM051619.1 coordinate 105,565,702, forward strand.
GGGGGGAAGTGAGTGAAGATTAATTTTATTTTTTAGACATAAGAAACCTGCATAAGATGGGAAAAGACTCTGAGTCATCAAATCATTTTGCTATTGCTGGCAAAAAGGAGCAGTTCTTCATTACTCAGATTGCTGGGACGTAAAATCTAGGTACTTACAAGTTGTCTGTCTTCAAGAAGCTGCTGAAGCATATTCTTGTCTCAGACTGACACTATTTTAAGCCTGTAAATATGAAGGGTACAGGAATTGTATGCTGGGTTCGAGGTGTATTTTTACCATATTGTGTACAGTGGTTTGAATGCCCGCTTACTGCTTTTGGAAATACCTCTTATTGCGTGTTCCAGTACTGTTTTTTCCATGATTGTTGCACTGGTGTGTTTTAACCATGTTGTGATCGAACTTGGGCTGTTTCCCATCCTTTGTCATTTCCAGCTGATTATTCCCCTACTCATAATGGACATTAATTTATCTATCCATGTGTTATCTTACTTGCTGTTAAATTTTACTTCATTTCTATTAGCCCAGTTTTCAAGGTCAGTTAGTTATGTTCCTGATTTATTTCTTTCCGATTTCCTCTATTGATATCTTCCACATTGCATATATTAGTCAATTTTATAAGCAGCCTTCTTTTCTTCATTAATATAATTTACTTCATACATCTTAAAAAGATAAGTGCTTCTGTGAGCCCTGGAGGAACTGTATTGCTGATGTCCTTCCAGCTCATTCATCTTTTGCAAGTCGGTGATACCCTCTTTATCTGCCTTCTGATCTTTGTATTAATCATGAATCTTGCATCTTAGCATCCCATGTGACACCATATTGAATGCTTTAGCAGAGCCCAGATTAGGTCTACAGATTTCCCTTTGTGTCAGGCAGTCAGTTATCTCAGGCAGACATTGCACTATACAGATAAGATCCACCTCTAGTAAACCTGTACCATATTTTATCCCAGTTTCTGTTTTGCTCCTTGTTATTTCCTCATAGTTTTTTCTAAGACCTTTTGTGCCATCAAAATGGCTGGTTTAAGTGCATTTACTCATTGAGATTTGTCTGTTTTCCCTTGACAGAACTGTACCTGGGAGCAGATAGGCTTTGTGATCAATATGCATCTCTGCTTTTGATGGTACATAGGTCTATTATTCTTTCTCTCAATGGTTAGCTTACATGCTAATGTGTTGAGTATGTGCAAAATTGGGATTTTTTACCATGCATCTTTTATATGAGTTTATGAATGCAGGTACAAGACAAGTTGGAGTTTAAGAGTTTTTTCAATGGTGTTTCTTGCTTATATTCTCTTGATGCCAAGTGTTATGCTTTTAAGAAAAGCATAAACATGGTGAATACGGAGAATTTATAAAAATTGTGACTCCACTATTTTACTTCCTTCAAGTGTTGGATACTGAATATGGAATTGGATTAATATACTATGAAAGTATAAATTAGTTTTGCAATGTGTCAATTTGAACCATATAATAAATGTATTTTACTTAAGAAATCAGTATTTTCTAATTTTGAATGTGACATCTTCCTACGGTGTCTGAAGATGTACTCTTCAAATTTAAATAATTAAATGGTATCGTGAAACATTCCTACTTATTCCTTTCAAGAAAAGAAGTTATCACTACTTTAAGTTCAAGCACAAATATTTTTCATTAATTCAGGAACACTGAAGGTCATTTAATTGTCTGTGCCGTGCACTCTGTCAGCTGGTGCCTGGGGAACTGCTGAGTCCACTCTGAAGAATGGACGTGAAACTTCTTTTCTGCTTTTCAGTCTCTTCCTTCTTTACTGCCTGCTTTTATTTTCTAGGTTGGTTTAGATATGTCGTCTTACAGGAGGGGAAAAAAGAAAGATGTGACAGAGCAAGAGATTTTGAATAAAAAGCAAGCTGTACTTTATTTCAGATCTCTCTTACTTTTGAAGATTTTTAGTCAGCAGAAGACTCCATTTTTACAAGTTCAGTAATCTCAATAACATGTAATTTTTTTCTCTATTAATAGATGCTAATCAGTTAAGAGCTTTAACTTTAAAAGCTTGGGGGAGTGGGGAAGCAAAAAGGCACAGGAGGAAAAGGAAACAAACCAACCTTTTTTTTTTTCCTACTTGAGTTACAGTGCTGAGAGAGAAGAGGGATTCACAGATTCACAGAATGTTAGGGATTGGAAGGGACCTCAAAAGATCATCTAGTCCAGTCCCCCTACCAGAGCAGGAACACCTAGATCAGGTCACACAGGAACACATCCAGGCAGGTTTTGAATGTCTCCAGAGAAGGAGACTCCACAACCTCTCTGGGCAGCCTGTGCCAGTGCTCTGTTACCCTCACTGTGAAGAAGTTTTTCCTCACATTTATGCGGAACCTCCTATGTTCCAGCTTGCACCCATTGCCCCTTGTCCTGTCATTGGATGTCACTGACAGGAGCCTGGCTCCATCCTCATATCACTCACCCTTTACATATTTATAGACTTTAATAAGGTCACCCCTCAGTCTCCCCTTCTCCAAGCTAAAGAGACCCAGCTCCCTCAGCCTTTCCTCATAAGGGAGATGTTCCACTCCCTTAATCATTTTGTCATTGTGTTACTTTTATAAATTTGTATGGAAATTTTTCTTGGGAAGAATTAGGACTTTTTCTATAGCTGGTAAGAAATTGAGAGCCTGTGGAATAGCCAGAGCTTAATTCCATGTTTCTCTGTTAATGTGCAAAGCCTTGCCTGTAGACGTCAGAGGTAAATGTTGTAATTCTGTACATAATCCAATGGCTGTAAATTCGTAGTATTGGATTCTTCTTGAGGCATTTTGTGTAAATCGTGTAGTCAATAATGCTAATCTTTCTGTGATTAAATCATAACTTGAAGTGGCTGCAAAGATGTAAACATTCATTTACTGACAGAGCGTTTTCACATCTGGCTGCTGGATAGGTGCTTATTTGTAGGCCTGAAGAAAACATTTCTTTCACAAAATTGGCAGTGTCTGTGCGTGCTAAGTTAACTGCAAACCACATTTTGCATTTGATGCTTATGTCCATGTTCTGTGGACTTCCAACCAATGTGTGTGCTATGCAGTCATACTTGCTGCTGCAGAGTATCTGTGTTAATTAATTACCTTGGAAAAAACTAATTTAATTTTGATTCCTTCCTGTTTAGTGGAAAGATCAGTGACTATAAAGATCTGGTTAGAGTAGATGGTCTTTTTTTAAGGAAAATAAAACCAAAAAACATACACCTAAATTTCTATTTACGTCCATATTTTAACCAACCAAATATTCCCATTTTTTGCTGTTTTTTGAATTAAGAAAAATGAAAAACTTTGAGTGTGGATGATGTGGTTTCCACTTTGTATCTTTAAAATTAGTTGCTGTAGAATATGCATTTTTTACTAAAGCCATTTCAACTTTTTATATGCAAGAGTAGGTAACAATGTTCAGATAGCAGGTTTACTTTCAAACTGTTTGTCTGGTGTTTTACTCATAGTAGAAAGGAATTAATACTGCCAGGTATGAACAAGATGACAGAACAAGTATGAGCTTAATCAGAATATAAATTGGATAATGCCAGTTTTAGAAAAAGATGTGTGTGTGTCAGTGAAATAATCGTAACCAATCTTAATAAAAATTAACCAGCTATATAGTTGTGCTGTCTATTTTGGATAAGTGAATTCTGGTAAAGTTGTGGGATCTTGTGAATGATAATTTTTCTTGTTTGTTCTTAACAGGAGCTCACCAGTTGTTGTTGTTGGCAGTGTTTATAACACCTCTTAATGATATCTACTCTGACTTCTCAAAGTTTCTGGAGATGATAGAAACAACATTGGACATGGATAAGGTATGGGCTGGTGTGTGGGAGGGGGTTTACTTAGCAATTAAAGTTTCATGTTGACCTTTGCAATCTGCTCTACACTCACTAAATTTAATTGATCATCTATATTAAGTAGTTAGTGATAGTTTAGCTGTGAAATATACAAAGACTGTTATTAGTATAGCCGTTGAATATCAAGAGGATATTCACCCACTATCTGAAATTATCTAAGCCAATAAAAAAATGGTTCAGGTACATGGATGCTATGGACCTCAAGCTATTTTTTAAAAATTTCATCAGTATTAAAAGTGGGGAAGTTATTTTGTCACTTTTCTGCTTCTTCATGTTTTCAAAGTTACTGTGATGTGTCTCAAATCTAGAATGTAGCTGGAATGCATTCATTACATTACATTACATGTTTCTCTGCTTCTATAAAGTTCATTAGACTTGGTTCTGTTTGGTGGGATTAAGTCTTGATAACTAACAGTTTGCCTCTCTGAAAAATGATTTACCTAGATATAAAGACTGATTTTGCTTTCCAATATAAAGACATTTCTCATTAGAGGGAAAGCTACTACAGTTATCTTAGCCTTGCATCTACACTTGCTTATAAAATATTACTGATTATAGGACTGTGCTTGCAAGGGAAAACTGGCATATTTTCAAAGGAAAAATTGGCCAAAGAAAGCTGGAAGAAACATTCCTATTCCTTGAATCTGTAGCGGAAAGGAGAAGGGATGAGTATAAATGACTGATTTATCATTTAACATTGAACACTTAGGACACAGGCAAAAACATGAACCCTTGCTTAACTGGGGGAGACAAAGCCAGGGTTTTTAGTGAGTTTTGCACATCATTTTTTCCCATTATATTTGTTAGAGGATTGATGAGGTGTGTTTTGAAACGTATATGCTTGGTTAGAAACATTTTCAATGTTTCTTTCTCAGTAAGATGTTTCAGTCATTTTGGAAAACTTGGGAGGCTTTTAGGATTGTGATAAGTGTCAATCTCAGCTGACTGTAGAAATATGAGGTCTGCCTAACCATGTGCCAGGCATAGTAGTAAGGGCAAGGTGTTGAACTTTTGAAAGCTGCAGTGCCTTTAACATTTTGAACATGCATTTTTTTCTCCAAAGGCAGAAGCACCACTTTTTATCTCTTTGTATTGTGTGTGCATTAATCACTTGCATTTTACTGTTCAAGGAAAGACTGTTTGATTGACATGTTGCTGTAATTTGTGATATATGCTAATGAAGAAATTTATAGCTTTATACTAGTTACAGACCATCTGTTGATGCAGTTTGTATGCCCTGGGACTCCGGTTTCTTTAAAACTAACAGCTGTTCTAAGCCTTCACCCTTCATAGTCCAGCTCTTCAAATTTCTTTTCAGCTTCTACTTTAAAAATGTTTTGTTGTCCTTCTAAACACAAAAACAAGTCAGGTTATTTTAATCAAGTCCCATAGAATCCACTGTGTTGGATTTGGGGTTTTTTCTTCTTCAAGATACTAGGAAATGACTACAGATAAGCCAACACTGGTCTTACCAGAAAAATAAACCTTGTCTGTATGAATGTTAAACTTTGACTTCAAATTCCTCTTAGATTTTTAGGGAGTTCATACAAAATACCGAGCTCTATTCTGAGTGTGATTGGAGGACAGGTTGTCATAGCAACAAAATTATGTCAATAATCCATTCTAATATAAAAAGAAACGTCTAAGTTCAAAAAGCGTGGGATGTGGTTATTCATTTACCTAGCTGTAATAAAAGTTGAGAAACTGTTGATTCCATTCCTGTCTTTCACAGAATCATAAAGGGCCTTAGAAAACCCATCTACTCCAACCTCCTCAAGTCAGGGCAACTTCAAAGTTTGTTAGCGCTTTTGGTGTATAGTATAGTTAGAGTATTAAGAGCACAGCCCTTCACAGAAGGAATTGTTTTTCAGATTAGCTAGCTAGCTTGACACAGTCCCAGAGTTTGCTAGTTATTTGCTGTCACCTCATTCAGTTCAGCATCCCTTAGAAATGTGACTCACTTGGGTCTTATTTCATGTAAGTAAACATATCCAGGTACGAATGTGTTGTCAGTGCTAGAGTGGTGTTAGTCTGCTACTTAGCACATTAAATATTTTATACTTTGAACATTCATTTCAGAGTAGCTCTGAGCAAAAATTTACACTAAAAACCCGCAATGTGTTCAGTAGAACAAAAAGGAATATCTAGCTGCTTCTTATCCATTAAGGGATTTGCTTTCTTTATAACCCTTTGCATGACTCTTGGTTATATATAAAGTGAAGGTGGTACCAAGAGTGTTCAAACCGGTCTGTTGCATGTCTGTTGTATTCCTTAATCTCTGAAGCAAATTTGACATTTGTATTTAAATGCAGTACTGAGTTGTAATTTAGACTTTCAGCAATCAATATATCAGTGAAATGTCGCAGTGATGGTGACTAATTTTTTTCTTCTTTTGGGGAGATGAGAGGGAAGTGAGTTGGGTTCACTGGTATTTTCTTCCATTTTTGTGATATGGTGTAGCCTTACTGGACCATAACTGATGGTAGATTCATTAGGTACAGAGCACCAAGAACTCAAGTACCACATTCTTGTTAATGCTTGTCCTGCCAGATTGTTGGCCGTGTTCACACTGAGGGCTGTGGAAGAGAAAAGCAAAAGTTTACTTTAAATGACTTACCTAATTATAGCTGAGATATTGCTGTAGGAGGAGCACAGCTTGAGAAGAACGTTAGAGGGTAATATAGTTGTAGGTGCCTGAGGTTTTATATATTAATTAGTAGCACTAGTTTTTAATATTTTTAGTAAACCATAATAATTTTACTTCCTTAGCAGTTTAACAGGACTTTTCATTCCATTTTAAAGTGTTTCCTATTCACTTGATCGCACTTGGCATTCACTTGCAGGGTATGGTCAGATGGAGCAGTTCTGTTTGTCACTTGCTATAAGGGTTCCTTCACAAGGCCTGAATGAGGAAAAAGCTGCCCTCTAATAGTTGGGGTGGGTAATGCAATATAGTAGAAGCTGTCTTCAAACCTTGATCTTACATATTTTTAAATTTAGATTTTCAGGCTGAGGTAGTGAGATGTAGGCTGCTAGATGTCCTAAAGATTTGGTATCTTCTCCTGGAAAACCCACCAGGCACTTATCCTGGGGCTGGAGTGCATCTGCTGCGAACCAGTTCTTGAACTGCTACAGTCCCTAACCCAGAGTGTTTATGTAAAGAGAACCTGAAGTAATTTTACTTTAATGCTTCTGTCCTGAAACTTCACAGCAGTTAAGGATTTATTTCTTGCACACTAGCAGCCTGTGGGTTCATTTGTCATCACAGGTCTGTTGAGTGGTAATGGAGATAGCAACAAGCATGTGAAAACTAACTCCATCCCCGTGATCCCCGTGATATTGTGGGTCCTTGGGAGTGTTACCTTCCATCTCATGACGTTATGGAAATTCTGCAGTTTACTCTGGGCTTCAAATAATTATTTGAAGCTGTAAAACAGAACTACTTTTTGCTTGTCTGTCAGCCTTTGTCTTATGAAGCTGGTTGTGACAAGGGCTGGTGTGCATGGTGTTTGCATCCCAGCCTTTCCAGTTTCTGTTTCAGATTCAGGATCTGCCCCACAAAACCAGGAATGATCTTTTTTGCTGTATGCGTTGTCATAAATGTTCATTGCTGTTCTTTTTGCAGAAGGGAATTGGAGGAGCAAGCCTATCAACAGGGATATAACAGGGAATGAATTTGTTCATACATCTTTCTTAATGCCTCCAGCTTTCAAGATGGCCCTCTAAAATCTCGTAACACATAATTTTGTGGAGCCCACATCTCTGGTTAGGGAACTGGAGAACTTTGCCACTGTAGTGTGTTTGCACACAACACAACTGAAATGAAAATGGCAGGCTGAGTGAAATGCTGGTAATTACACAAAGAAAATGGACACCAACAATTCAGTTTTCCATGATGCAGCGTCTGTGAGAGATCAAGTAATCTGCTGGGAGAAGATCATTCTCAGAATAAAGTAGCAATCCTTTGAATATACAGTCTGATATGTAGTTTCTTCATATGATAATTTACTTGTCCCCCCACTTCAAACTAAAAATGTGCTTCTTATGCTTAGTAGAACAACATGTATGTGGTGGATCTTGCAGTTACAGTTCCTGATGCTTAGTGCTTTCTGGAGTGATACTCTTATTGTCTGGACAGGAATAAAGGAACCATGAACCCTCCTTTCCTCTTCTCCTTCCTCCTCTTGCTAACACATACCTGTGGATAAAAGTGAAATTGTATGTAAATCACCATCTGGTTTTGGTGTGTTTTGTGAAGTATTTGCATCTGCTTTGTGTACAACTTTGCAGGTGTATTGGTGACTTGGCAGTGTTAGGTTAATGGTTGGACTCGATCTTGGAGGTCTCTTCCAACCAAGGCTATTGTATGATTCTATGATAATTCCCAGCTTGAGGAAGCTTCATGAAAGTGTTGTTTTGGTTTGATATTTTTTTTAACTTAATTAGATGACATATATTACTAATTCAGTGCTTAGTTTCCACATTGGACAACAGTGCTAATATTTTGTTTATTGTAAAAGTTTGTATATTAAAAATCAAGTTCCTTTTATTTAGCAGTTACCAAGTTGTGCTTGCAAATTAAACTTGAGGCTTGTAAGGGCATCAGAAACACATACCTGGCAGTGGAAGCATGGGGAAGAGAGAAAAGATGAGATAAAACTTACTTCATCTTTGCCTATGAAAGTGTAGCATGGAAGAAGTGTGTGTGCTTTTCAACTCAAAATAACTGAGTTGAAATTGGATAGGATTTTTGGTGATACTATGTAGGTAACCTCTGTAACCTCTTGAGCATGTTTTGGGCAGGTATTACTGTTTCAGCAAGTTCTGTTTCCAAGGATGACTTGTTTTGAAATGCCCCATCCTGTTACTCTGTCTCGATTAGCTGCATAAGTTGAGGCTAGCATACAGATTATGTACATAACAATTTCAATTCCTCTGACTTCTTTTTTTCCTGCCTGCTGCTCAGTTACTTGTGTGCAAAAAAATCTGCAGACAGCTCCATTCCACAGTAAAGGAGTCTGTTAAATTGTTATGTTTTGCTTGTATAAAGTATAATATTTGAGCAACCAAGTGAATCAGATATGTTTTGTAGTTGAATCAGACACCAATTATCACAAACAACGTTGTGTTACAAAATTATATATATAAAAATAAATTGAATAAATGATTAAGTAAATTCATTCCACTGTGTATGGTCAGGGAGGTGATTATTATTTATTTATTTTTAGTGCCTATGTTTATATGAATTATTTCTTGTTATTTTTCTTTAGGTGGAAAATCATGAATTTCTTGTCAAGGCTTCTTTTGATCCTAATTTGACAGAATTAAGAGAGAAGATGAATGAACTGGAAGAAAAAATGCAATCCTTTTTAAAGAGTGCAGCCAAAGAGCTAGGTAGGGTATGAAACTACCATTGATTCTTACCTCCTTTGTACAATGTTTTGGTATCAAGTGATGAAAACTGGTCTAGAGGAGTTTGTGTTGTTTTATTATTACTTTGGGATGACTTTAGGTGTCACAGTACCATCTGTTGAAAACGGAGTGATTTTTGGTTTATAACTTGGCCTTATATTTTTTTTTTAAGGATGGCGTTCCAAGATATTTCAGAAATTATCATGTATGTTGCAAGATACTGCAGAACTCATTTTGTAGAATCATAACTCATCTAACTCTTGCTAAGCCTAGTTCTATTTTACATCTTTGAGGACATGCATTGAAACTTTTTTTTCTTTCCCTGTGCATTCTCCTGAGTGTCCATTCAGGACACTCTAGTTTTCTTTTGAAGTTCTTCGCAAAATGTAACGTGTAAGCAAATGAGATATTTAAAGAATTAATTATCCTACGCAAAAAATTCCATGTGCAGCTGATGAATTGGGCGTTCAGAAAGCAACTTAAAAGAAAAAATAAATCCATTTTTAATGCAAATACGGCAAGGAGAACTGGCAACACCATGGTTATTTTAGGTTACTCCTTTAAGGGCTTGCATATTTTTTTAGTCTTGATTTTTTTTTTGATTTTTTTTTTTTTTTTTAGTGTAAACAAGATACCTGGATGAAAAGAAGGAAAGACAAGATTGTGTAGGGATTGAGAATGATGTGTAGGGAATGAGAAATATTACAAGCAGAAGTATATGTTAGTAAAAGAATCACGAGACTACAGGTGCTGTGCTTACAGCAGCATAAAGAATGTCCTTGTAGTGTGCTATGAACATTTTTCACATTTCTGGAGGATATATAGCAATACAATAATTGTGAATTTTATTTGAATATGCAGTTTGAGAGTATATCAAAGTATGAGAAGAGAATGAAGAGTAAGCTTCTGGAGGTGTGGGTATTTCTCATACTAGTACGGAACCAAAGCAAAGGGACTGAATGGCATATCTAAGAGAGGCTACATCATACAAACTGGGGATTGGTGAGCAGAAACAACACAGGCTGCTGGATTTTTGATGATACAATCGTTTTCTTTTTTTCTTTCTTTTAATCTAAAAGGTTTGGAAGCTGGAAAAAGTATCAAATTGGAGACAAATTCACAGTTTGGACATCACTTTCGAATAACTTGCAAGGAGGAAAAAGTTCTCCGTAACAATTCAAAATACGGAATAGTTGATACACAGAAAAATGGTGTGAAATTTACTAACAGGTATGATATCATTTGGTAGTTTTTCAGGCCTGTTGTGAAAGAAACAGAGTTATTCCTTTCTTTATAATTATGCCTGTAAACTGGTTTCCCTGCATCTTGAATGGCTGAATTTTCACCTTTTTAATTGGCTCACAGATGGACATGTTGAGCAAGACTGGCATGAGGGAGGAGTAGTCACACAGTTTCTGTTAAAAGCTGCATTCCCCGTTTACTTCGCCAACTGTTAGCTATTTTTGGTCCTTTGACTTGGGCTAATTTCTCTGTTTTAGCTGTACCTAACAGCATAATTGCATTCACTGTGAGTGTTTATACAGACACTTTAGCAAGCTGCAGTAGGAAAGAGCTATTTGTGTTTACCACCCAATATCACATACAGCAGTTTTGTTGGTGATTACCTTTCCACCCCCCCAAAATTATGCAGTAATTTCTGTTGGTCCTATGTCTTGGGCTTCCATTCTGTGGCTCTACAGATTAAGCTATTTAAGAATTTCAGTGTTCAGGCTAATTGCATTGATGCTGTTTCAGTGTTTCCTTGTCTGGACAGCAGTTTGCATGGCTGACTGTGACAGAAAGGTCTATACTTGTTGATTTTCTAGCTCTTAGTGCTTTACAGAAGGAGCAAGGACTACCTCAGTCACTTCTGTCTCTTTTTATTATTTTTACAGAGAGCAAACAATGTAGAAAGTTGTATATGCAGAATCAGGGAATAATTTAGGTTTAAGGGGGTATCTTGAGGTTAACTGGTCAAACTCCCTACCTGAAGCAGAACCACCTTAGAAATTAGATCCTATCTCAAAGTTAGATGACATAGCTCAAGGCCTTGCCCAGGTGCCCATCCTCAAAACATCCTTCACAGCCTGGTGGGGCACAAGTTCCAGTACTGAACCACTCTATGAAAACCTTCTTAATCAGATCTAATGATAATTTTCCTTGCAGAAGCTTGGGTTTTTAGTATCTCATTCTTTTGGTGTGCACCACCGAGAAGAGTCTGGCACCTCTCCTCTCCAGGCTGACTTCAGATTCTCTCAGCCTGTCCTTATATGCCATCTGCTCCAGCTCCAAATCTGGTGGCCATCTGCTCCAGATTCGGTGTCTGTTACACTGGGAAGACAAAACTGGAGCCTGCACTGCAGATGTAGTCTCACGAGTGTTGGATACAGGGAAAGAATCACTTCCTTCAACGTGCTGACTATGCTCGTGCTAGTGCAGCCAGTATGTGCTTGGCCTTGTCTGCCCCAGGGGCACACTGCAGGTTGGTGTTCAGCTGCCTATCCACCCAGTCTCCCAACTCCTTTATGAACAGCTGTTTTATAGCCGTTTGGACCCCAGTCTGTACTGTTGTGTGGAGTTATTTCATCCCAGGTGCAGGACTTTACATTTGCCTGTGGTGAAATTCTTGTCCTCCAACCACGGCCAGGTTGGATGGGACTTCGAGCAACCTGGTCTAGTGGGAGGTGTCCCTGCCCATGGCAGGGGGGTTGGAACTAGATGATCTTTGAGGTCCCTTCCAACCTAAACAATTCTATTTCTCTAGTCTGTAGATATCCCAACAAATGGCAGCCCTGTCCTCCAGCATACTGACAGCTCCTCTTATTGTAGTATTGTTCATGACCTTAATGAGAATGCATTTGAGAGTGCATTCAGTCCTGTCATTCAGGTTGTTAGTCAAGGCATAAATAGTATCAACCCTAAGAAATGCTGCTAGTAATCAGCCACTAGTTGGACTCAACCCCCTGACAAGTTCTTCTTTTCTTCCTTGTCTGTCAGTGGCAGGTCCAGAAGAAAACTAGTCTTCTAAGTCTCCTGCATGTGTTATATACGGAAGGGTAAAAACAGCAGAGAAATACATCATACAGTCTGTTTCAGACAAACCATGTTGGTATCACTTTATGTATAGCAGTTCCTGCTGGAGTTAGCATCAGAGAAATGAGTTTATAGGGAGAGATCTTGATTGACAGACATGTATGAGGAGTACTGCCTACAGGGCAAGGTTGGTTCCAAGCCAGTGCTATTACTAATAGTGACTCTTTCTGTTAATCGCTCACTTTCATAAATAATAAATCCTTTGCTTTGAAAAGAAGGGCAAACATATGGGTTCACACCAACCAATATGTTGGTGTATTTCGCACCAATTTACTTAAATGAACAAAGTGTAAACCTTAATTGCATTTCGTTTCAACATTTACTCAGAGGATATTTTTTCAAAGCATCCCTGAAATTTAAAACAGCTTTTTTTTTTTTTTTGTTCTAAATATGTTATGAATCTAAACGTAATGATGAAGTTAGGCATTTCTGTAACTGAGAAGATGGTACTTAGAACCTCTACTGTAAGTGTCATCTGTTACTTTTCTTTAGAGAAGAAGCCCATGGGTCACTAATAAAACAGACTTCTTTATGCTTAGTGAAGTTATAGTTGCTTCTGTAGATGGTACTAGAAGGACAAGGCTGACTTCTGCTTATAGTGCGGGTGCAGTACTTGGGTGTGTTTCATATTCAGTCCTTCAGGCACTGCTCTGTGTTCAGAGACAAACTTGAGAAGAATAAACAGTTGTTTAAACTCTCTTGATTTCGGCTCACCTTATTTTGAAGACTAGAACCTGTTCGTAGTGACAGTAGTTCACTGAGGTTTTTACTGGATGAAGAGGTCGGTGCCTTCAGCTCTGATAACCCAGCTGTGGGACTCTGGGCTAATTATACGCAGTTGCTTAGCAGCAATTCTCCTCTGCCAGTTCTATAACGTGCCACATCTTGTTGCAAAATGGCCAGAAATCCAGCTTTTTAGAGCAAGTCCTTATCACATAGCATGTCTGTAACAAACAAGTACTGTAAGATTTTTAAGAATGATGTGTAAGAGATGCTGGAATTGCTCGTTTGGCCCTTGTGGGTTATCTTCAACTTGGAATTAATCTTACTGATATCCTGGTGTGGATGAATCATAGATTAGTTGCTTTGTGGTCTTTTTGCTGAACCTTGCTGTTAAAACAGGTGGGGACACCTGGTATTGACTCATAGATGAGGAGGTCAGGAGTCTGGCATTGTAGTATTGAAGACAGAACATCACAACTTCTAAATATTGTGGTTTTGTTCACAGCAAACTGAGCTCCGTCAATGATGAATATATAAAGAACAGAGAAGAGTATGAAGAGGCTCAGGATGCAATTGTTAAGGAAATCATTAACATTGCTTCAGGTGAATATGTCAATGTTGATGTGTATCACAGTCTGGAATGCTGGGAGGGCTTTCAGTTATTTGTAAGTCCTTCTATAGAGAAGAACCATAATGTTCCCAAAAGAATTAATGTTGAAAATGAGGTTTGGCTTTTGGACAGTTGCTGAAAGTATGTTGCCTTCTATGGTTAGCTCCTTTCCTGGCATTGCTACAGACATGCAGTGATGGGGTGTGTGCAAATGCTAATCCCATAAAAGGGACAAAAATATGCCCATAAAGGCCCCATCTGTCCTCCACCTGCCTCCCTGACTGCAGACATCCCCATCCAAATGGCAGACGAAGGAGGCATTAGAGGTGAAGGACAACTGAGAGCTGAGGGAGTGTGACCTGAGGGCTGTGAAGAAAGAGTGTTGGTATGCAATATAAGATAGTTAGTCATTGCTTATATGATACAATAAAAAATTATTGTTTTCCTAATTAAGTTCCATATATTTTGCTCCAAGATTGCCTTGCCTACTTACAGGGCAATCTTTACTATCCTTCACGAAAAGAAGAGACATCAGGGAATTTGGGCTGAAGGATTCTGTAAATATTGCCTCTCCTAAAGGCACTAGTTCCAACTGAGCAAATCTTAATTCTTTGAAAGAGAGAAGTGGAAATCGAAAGCACTATTGAATGTTAAGATAAGGGTAAATGTATTAAAGTTTAAAAAAAAAACACTTTTTAACTGATATATTAATACATTTGAGTGTGTGTTAAGATAGAGTGGAAATCTTTATAAGCTTTGACCTGGTGTCATGGTAAGGAATTGGCCAGTATATTGCAAAATCAGTTGCTTATTAGTTTGGTGGGGTTTTTTGTATCTTGGTAATTTTCAAGTGGTGTTTTTTTGTGTATAGCACACTAAGGTTTGTATATTTTTTGTGGAAGGCTGATTAGGTATTAGATAGTGGGATTAGCTTTAGTATGTCATCTATAAATACCTGATATGTTTAAGAAACTCTTTTGCTGCTGCTTAAAGTTTCTCTGGTGTTCAGCCACAGACTTACAAGTATCTAGTATATTTTAAAAGCATTTTTCTTCCCCAGGTGGAGGCAATTTAACAAAAAAGGCTAGATTATGTGTGTAATTCTTGAATGAAAGTGACTTAAAGTCCTCTGAATGATGTATACCTAGCCAGTTCAACAGATGATGTTAAAACAGTAAACCTACTTTGTACCAATAGGACTCTTTCTGCAGGTCACTCCTCACCTCTTCTGACACGTGCATCCCATTTACAGGTTGTAGATGGTTCACTTGTGTAGACTCCTTCCTGTCCCTCATCCCTTTCACTGAAAAAAAAACAAACACCAAAACTTAAAAACTGGTCCTGGGCATCCTGGGCCGTCTTGTCTGGTTGCCTGGTATGACAGGCACTGTGTCTTACTTACCATCAGTCACACAAACATAAATGGTTGCTGTGTCTGAATTGTCAGTGCTGTGTCTCTATTATTTTTGCTTGCGTGAGCATCAAAATGCAGTGTATTAGTGAGGAAGGAGACTTGCTGGATTTCCAGCCATCTTGCCACTGTGAGCGTTTGCCTTCCTGGGGTAAGATAAGCTGTTGCTTGTTTTCTAGTGTTAAGGCAAAACAGTCAACATAGCCTCACCTCTTCCTTTTCGTAGTCTGAAGAAGTCCCTTTTGTAATCAAAGCATGGAAACTTTTAGGATGGTATTGACTCTCACAGAAGGTGACTGCTATCTTGAACAAAACTGACTTAGTGCTGATGAATTAATTTCATGGGCTCAGTATAGGCTTTAAGGTATCTTTTCAGCAAGAACAAAAAAATTTCCTAACCGTGTTGAATTTGTGTGTCTCTAATCAAAAACAGGTTATGCAGAACCAATACAGACAATGAATGACGTGATAGCTCAGTTAGATGCAATTGTCAGTTTTGCTCATGCGTCAAGCGGAGCACCAGTGCCGTACATCCGTCCTGTCATCCTGGAAAAGGGACAAGGAAGGATTGTGCTGAGAGGTGCCAGGCATCCTTGCATTGAAGTGCAAGATGAGGTGGCCTTCATCCCCAATGACATCACATTTGAGAAGGGCAAGCAGATGTTCCACATTATTACTGGTAATGTTTCTGTTCTCTTTTTTGTTTGTCATTTATGTTTTATATGTCTCGAGTATTTCCAGTAATGATGTCTTTAAAAAATAACCAACAATAAGCAAACTAAACCAACAGCCTAATAAAACTCTGTCAAAATAATTTCTCTGATGAACCAAGGGTAATCAGCCTAGCAAGTTATTTGTGTTTCTGTATGGGGGATAAGATATTTAGCTCTGGAAAAGAAGGGAGAGTATTGATAAGCTATTGTTTTTTATTTTGTTACAAAAAGAAAGTGCTCACAATGTTCCTGTGAAATGTTTCCTTTGATTGTGGATATTCAACATGCTTATGCACATACAGACATATTTCTTGTCTTCCAAACTAACAGTCATGGAATTTAAGATTGTAGTTACAGTGCACTGTTTGGAGAAGGTCATCACTAATTTGGGAAGAAGAGAGAAGCTGCTAAGACAGTAGGAAAGAAGTCCTTCCTAAATATATGTATTCTTTGCCTTAGTGAATGTAACTCCACAAACCAAGCAACCTCAGGAGCTGGAGAACTTAAACCTGCTTAAGTGATTTGGAAAATTCCACTGGGCATCAATTGTACTGTAGCCACGTAGGGTGTTTCTGTGGGCAAGATTCTAAGCAGCCTCCTTGTTAGTGTCATCTTTGTTTAGTATTAAAGTAGATTTTTAAATGCAAAACAGGTTTCAATGACTGTATTCTTTTTTTCCCCTATTCTCTGGTGTAATTAAGATAATTTTACTACACAGGAAAATGTTTATAGTGTTTATACATTTAATTGAATTTTAATTTTCATCCAGATGTCCTTGACATACATTCTGAGTAGCAAAGAACTGAAGTTAGAGAATGATTAATGAACGCTTCCAGCATAATCAAAAAGAAAAACTAAAAATCTGAATAAATGAATAGTAACACACTCGTTTTTCTGGTTTGCAGAAGTGTGTATTTGGTTTTAATGATCAGCTTTCTGGAAAAATACTTTTTATTTCATTTGTAATTCAGTTAAAATTAGCTTCTTAATATCTGTTTTTGCTGATTCAGAATCCCTTTGAATCATAATTTAAATTGCCCATTAGCTTGTACCCAGTCAGTAACTAAACTATATCATTATTTTCATCTTCATGTAATTGTTGTTTGAGGTGAAAACAAATTATTTTCATTCTTGAGCAGCAATACTGATGACTTTTAAATTAAAGCTTATTAGTTTTAGATCTGGATGTGTGTTACAGATGACTTCTTATACTCCTGAAAAGTCCCAAAACTTATGAAGCCCCTAATGCTCTCTGAGCAAATTTCTTTTGAAAAAAAAGAAAGCATTCAATAAGACATGAGCAAGCCTTATTAGTAGTGGGGCTTGTTGTTGCACCTGTTAGACTAGTCTGATACTCTTCCCTGGCAAGTTTGAACATTCCTTGTTTTAATTTAGAGCCTGTTCTCCTTTAAAAGAACTGTTCAGTTGTAAAAGATGATATATTTAAAATTAATTTGCAAAATATCTTCTTTAGGCCCTAACATGGGGGGAAAATCAACATACATCCGACAGACAGGTGTGATTGTCCTTATGGCCCAAATTGGATGTTTTGTACCGTGCAACTCTGCAGAAATAACCATTGTGGATTGTATCCTGGCTCGGGTGGGAGCTGGAGACAGTCAGCTGAAAGGCGTGTCTACTTTCATGGCTGAGATGTTAGAAACTGCTTCAATCCTTAGGTAACTCCTGTGCTTACTTGAGTTTGTTGGTTGGGGTTGATGGAAAAGGGGTTCTGTAAGAAAGATGCATTTATTGTTTCCTTTTATGTAGGCTCTTGGTGGAGGATCTCAAGCCCTTTTTAGCAGGCTCGCAAGTTCTTGACGTAGCCTTCTGTTCATTTCAGTGGTCATATAGAGCTGCTACCAGTAGGCCAAAGTCTATATGGGACAAAGAAACGAATTTGGAATGATCTGTGTGACACCGCTTGTGCACTTTACTCATATGTTGTTAATGTAAATAGGGAAGGTCTTTTGCCTATTTTATGCTATGCCTTTACAATATAACTGTGGTACTCCAATACCCAGAGTTTCTGCTGTTCTCAAACGTTATAAAATGCTCTTGTGTTTGTAGGACAGCATCTGAAAACTCCTTGATAATCATTGATGAGCTGGGAAGAGGAACCTCTACTTACGATGGCTTTGGCTTAGCATGGGCTATTTCAGAATACATTGCTAGCAAAATCTGTGCTTTCTGTATGTTTGCTACACATTTTCACGAACTGACAGCTCTTGCTGACCAAGTGCCAACAGTAAATAACCTACATGTTACTGCTCTGACCAGTGATGAGACACTGACAATGCTTTATCGTGTCAAGGAAGGTAAGACTATGTAAACGGTGGTGAACAGGGTAAACTTTATTTTGCACTGAGAGGAAGAAACATTAATGGAAAAAATTTAAAAAGATATTTCTCATGTTGCATTCCAGGCTTATAACAGACATGTTCTTCTATGTCCATAGAGAGTGTGTATGGCAGGAGCTCTGTCCATGTGTGAATACAGTCGGTAATGTTGATGATTCTTTAAGACTTCTAGGATATTTCTGTCACTAAGTCAATGCTTTTGAGGTCTCTCTCTGTCTCCTTCAAAAGAGCAGAGAGAAGGGTTCCAAAAGGTTATTTTCTATTTCCCAAAATCAGCCATTTTAACGTCCTGCTGTTTCAGTTTGAGTTTTCCTTTTGGAAGAAGATTCTTTTTGATAAATTGTATAGAAAAGACTTAGGTTCCTTAAACTGTTCTTTTATGTGCTGATGGTTTTTAATAATGTCTATTTCATTGTAATAACGCTCAGTCGTTGGAGAAAGATGTTGCTAATTTATGCAGTCGTTTGATATAGAAAAAATCACGTGTTTAGTTTTTAGCAAATGGCATCATAATAAAACAAGTAGCCTGTTGTTAGTGTAAGATAAGTCAGGTGTATTTAATTAAAATCCTTTATTGTATCCTGTCATTCCTTCTGCTATTAAATTAGACAGTTTTTAATTGGGCATCAATTTCATCTGTTAACTACACTAAGTGGTTCCTCCTGCTTCTCTATATCCCAGATCATTTGTTCGTGCTACCTTCAGCAGGAGCCTATATTTATGCTGGATGAAGTGGGTCTGTGTAACTGTGGATTGCAAAGTGTGGTCACTTATGGCATTCTAATTTAGTTGTAAACTCTACAGTGATTTTGTTGTTTCCATAACTGCATTTCAGTCAGGTTGCCTACCTCTGGACTAAGATTTTGATTTTAAAATGTAAGCAGAGTACTGTTACGCTATATTTTCACTTAAGGATACCTTTTAAGTTTCTTTTTCTGAGTTTCACAATGAAGGAATGGATTAGATGACACTCAAATGGACAGAACATATTTACTGTAGAACAGTTTACCTTGTGGAGTGGTTTTGTCTTAAATAAGAAATAACTAAGGAGTTTAGGATATCATCCTTACTAAGACAATTACTAACTGTCATCCATCCTTGTTAGGGCTAAGGAGCTAGTCCTTGTCTGACATCTCAAGTCCTGGAGACTGATGTTTGTGTCTTTTTAGTTTAGGATTTAATCTTACAGGTACAATTGCTGAACTTCATTTCTCATTTTAAAAACTCTTTTGTCATTTCGATAGAATACCAAATACTTGCTTTCAGTTACCTAGTTCCTTCTACCAACTCTGCTTTTCATGATGAGTGCATATTTAGTATGTATTTTCTTGGGACTCTTTCCAATATTTCCTGATTTCTTTAGCTAATTTAGGACTTTTCAGTTCATTCCTTCTGGCATACATTATTCTGAAATGAATTTAATAAGCTGTCCAATTATTAAATTTTACTGTTATGCTTTTAAAGATAATTTTTATAATTCTCACAGGCTATCACCATGCTATTAAATGTCTTTAGATAATTGATAAATGTGTGTTTACTATGTCCTGATTTGAGCCTCACTGAAATGGTACCATGCTAGTTTTACTTTTATGATGTTACTATTTGACTGTTTCGTACTCATTTCTTCTGGTTTTAAATCCATGAAATTACTTCGTTTCTTGCCCTTTGATTACTTGTATAACTGCTTCTAATTTTGTATTCCCCCATGGCTATAGTCTTGCAATTAGCTTCCAGGTACTTTTCTACAAATCCAGGAGACTGCTCTGAATAAGGGGAATCAAAGCATGACAAGTATTGCTCTTCTCTGGCTTTACTGAGAATCTACTTAAAGCTGGTCAGAAAGATCTCCAGCTGCCACAGTCTTCTTTCTCTTAATTCTGTGTCCTTGTCTTTTGAGAGCTTTATTCCTTAGGAATAGCCTCTGATCTCCTCTGTTCATGCACTTTTCCTAGGCAATGTCCAGGCTTTGCTTCTGTGTATTACTAGTCCAATGTACTTTGGCCCTGGTACCCAGCCTGTTCCAGCAGAGAGGCAATGTTTGTGGTTCTTCTGTAGTCTGCTGTTTCACATCTTCTCCAGCATGTGTTGAGCTCCTTCCACCAAGTGGTTGCTCAGAGACCTCTGAGTGTCTTGCTCAAATCAGTGCTTAAAATGTTACTTGGTGTGCATGGGTACTGAAGAGATGTATAGTCATGAATTGCTGCAAGTGTACATTGAAACTGTGAGCAAGAGCTGGTGATGTACAGTATCTTCAAACAAGCCATCTTTAAGTGCCTTATCTTGAGTACTCAAATTGCAGGGGGAAAGTAATACACACTAAATCTACATCTTCTAACTTCTAGTATTTAAATCATTTGGAATAGCAACTCTTACGATAAAACCCCTAATATTTCTCAGATAATTGGGTGAATTCTCTCTCTTCAATCCCTCCCTTCTCCTTCTTTTTTTAACCTGTATTAACTCACCCATTCTGGTCCTGGTGAAAACTCCAGAAGCCTGGTTTCATATTTTTCTTCAACTGGTTTTGCCATTTTTAGTCCCATGCATATTTTCTTTGTACATGCAGTGTCTTTTCATTTAATCCATTTTCTTGGAAGTGCTATTGAGCATAGAGGCACAGGAGTTTGCATTTAACTACTTAAACCTCTGTCAGATGAGATACAACATTATTAAGTCTTCATCTTAAAATACATGGTCTCAGATTGGATGTCTTTCATGTAAGTTTTTGTATTTTAGTGTTGTCCTCTTTCCCTTTTGGAAGAGTTGTGTTGTTCAGGCAAAGATGTGAGTATAGGCAGCTCACATACAGCTGTGTTTTGAAAGAAGTAACAGGTTTCGTGTCACTTGAAATGTGTAACTAAACCTGAAATGCATGACAAGGAACTTGTATACAGTATTTTCATTCCTTGCCTTCATGCTTCAAGAGTGTGATAGAATTGCTGGAAGAGGAGTCACAGAAAGTACTATTCTCTAGGCTTCTGCTCAGGATTCTCTCAACAGAGACCTGAGTTAGCTTTGTGTCCGGGGAGGTATGTGATTGTAATATAAAATCAAGAAAACTAATTTCTGCTTTCAAATCTTAATTTCCTTTAAGAAACCTGAGAGATTACAAAGTTGATAAAACAGAAAACATGTAAATGCTAAGTTTTCCTTTACCTATTCTTCAGTTACCCAGTAGTTAACAACTAGTTAGTTAAGTATCATTTTACATGTATAATTCATTTATTCCTAACTACTTGCTGGAGACTAGAATTAGAAGGATGTAGTAATATTTGTGGGTGGCAAATCGGAATTATGGTAATGTAAATGAATGGAGTTGACAGATTGTATCAGAGGGCTTTTGATACTGAAGTGAAAATTATTTTATGTAAATGTGTATAATTAACATGTTTTGAGCAATTATGAGAACTTTTCTTTTACCAAATGCTGTAAACAGTGTATTAATTGAAGTAAGTGTAAAGTTAAAGTTCAAAGGTTTTAATGTAGTTAAAGACTCCTCCTGGAGACTGAGTTATGTGGCACTGATGCAAAGGAGGAGGAGGATGATTGAGAATGCAACATTTTAAATATATTTTAATAGATATATATATACATACATACATACATTCACATACACACATATATATGTATTCATATACATATAGAAAAAAGTGAGAGATTTATAAAAAATAAAAATAAATGATGCAAATTTACAGACTGTGCTGAAATAGTTTAATAAAAAGCATTATTCAATTTCATTCATGTACTAGAGGGAAATCCTTTCTGCCTGAAGAGTTTTCCCTTTCTTCCTGAAGCACTTTTGTACCTCTCCAATTACTGCTTTAAGAGATCTTAATTAAACAAGAGCTTATTCTCTAGTCTGTGTTATTGTGTCTAGTCCAAAAGGTAAATCAGAAAATGCACTTAATTCTTCAGAACAGAGAACTATTACAAGTTTGTTCATATAACCTCTGTGTAGCCATATTATTTCTTGAGACTTCTTTACTGGTTGTTTTTCTCTGCATCCAGGTGTTTCTGACCAGAGTTTTGGAATACATGTAGCAGAGTTGGCAGCTTTCCCAAAACATGTGATAGAAAGTGCAAGAGAGAAAGCATTGGAGCTGGAGGAGTTTCAAAACATTGGCAAGTCCAGCGAATCTGAAGAACCACCAACCAAGAAATTCTGCAGAGAAAGAGAGGTTTGCTATCAGGAATGCTTTTTTAAATTTGTTTAGCTGGAACAGCCCAAGCAAAATAGTTTTAGGATTCAGATTCCCCCAAAGCTTGAGGATGATTAACTATAATCTCATTTTTCCTTAACAAAATGTTTTGGCTATGAAGTTCATTAGTAGTTGAAGAGATATGTTCAAGGATAGTGGGTTTTGGTTTAGATTCAAGTTGACATAGGCGAGGATTTTATCTAAAAGCATAGTAATGAGAATGAAACTGATGTTTTTTCTTAAAGAATAATAATCAGCAGATACTATGATTGGCATGGAACTGGAGTCATACAAGGGACCATGTCTCCATCTGTCCAGTGGGGTTTTCCTAATGCCGTGAACCAAGGCACAATTGTGTTCACTGCTTTTGTTGGCTACTTGGTTTGTATGCGCTGTTTCTTGCGACTTAAGCTGTAGCTTTTGTATTAATTGTTTAGATTCGTCTTAGTCTTCTATGTCCCAGCAATTGGTCTGAAGCTTCACAGCCTTGTAATTCATGTACATGAGTGGGAATCTTGGTAATACTCCAGTATATGGATGCCTTGAAGTGTTAGTCCACATGCAAAGCACTTGCTACATTTAAAAAGCCTGTGCTCTAGATAGAGGCTGTTACCTTTTACTTCATTGTCAGTTTCGGAGGTCTACTGCATTTGTTCCTGACTCAGTAAGTGCATCTGTTGATGTGGATGAGCATCTCTGGTTTGTCCTACCTTTTAGTGCCAGGAGGTTCCCCCTCGCAGTTCCCCCTCCAACTCCCTCAGTTGCTTCACTCTTACCTGTCTTTGCCAGCTTGCTAGGTATCATGGTGAAGTATTTTTCAGATTAGTTGGATTTGACTGTGTGGTCCTAAATTGGTGCAAATTAAATTAACGTGGCAAACACTTCTGACAAGTACGATGTCATGCTTTATTCTTGGGTATTTCAGTAATACATAATATTTCATAATATGGCAATAGAATGGCATAGCTTTACATGTCTCACCCAGGCAATTTGTTTGCCTTGGTTAACGTCATGTTTAGAGGGGAAAAATGTGCTATTACATTTGCAAGTCCTTTGGAGACTTCTGCACTGAAAGCACGTCGCATTAGTCCTAAATGATAAAACTAAGAAGACCTTGTAGTAGAATTCTAAAATGCAAAATGCAGAGGACTAGACAAAATTCTGTACCCTGGGCAAATTGTTTCTAATACAGGGATCCTGAATACTGTTTGTTGAAATATTTGTTCTTGCTATTCAATTCAGATTGTTTAGAAGTTCCACTTTTTCTGTTTGTGTAAAAGCATATGCATGAAGCTTAATTATCATCTGTTCTCCTTGGTGATGGCCACTCTCCAGTTGCTTGGTTACAATTTGTTCTTGCCTTTTGCATATTGAAACATTGGTTTTGATTGACAATTCCTCCAAAAAGTAACTAGTTTGGGTAATGTGGCCACTATGATGCTATTATTACTAGCAATCCTCAGCTAATGTTACTGCACACTGGCATTAAATGTGAAACACAGAAGCTCTCAGTGTTAAATACTGTATTTCTGCTGATCAACTGATGCTTTTTTTTGCTCATGGATTGAAAGGGGAAAGATCTGATATCAGTGTAACTGGATTGTTCTGTTGTTGAGAACATGATAGCAAGTACAAAAATAACATTGTTTTTTTGCCTGCAAAAAGTTTCTGGTGCTGAAAAATACTTTGGCAGAACTTGGAAAGATCCTGCTTGCAATCTAAACATCTTTTGTTTTCTTTTTCTTCTCCCTCTGTTTCAGGAAGGTGAGAAGATAATTCAGGATTTTCTTTGTCAAGTGAAAGCATTGCCCCTGACAGATATGTCAGAAGAAGACATCAAAAGCAAGCTGAAACAGCTGAGAAATGATGTGTTGGCAAAGAACAACAGCTTTGTGAATGAAATCATTTCCCGAACAAAAGTTACATCATGAAAGGTGTGAGAACAGGATACAGCTTTTGAAGTGTGTTTTACATTGCAAGAACTATCATTTTCTTGTCTTGTAGCTTTCATACTTTATGAGACTTCTACTGATTTATGTAGGCTTTTTTTATTCTTGGATAATAATTATTTTGTAAAAAAATTCTGAGCACATTCTGTGCCAGATACCCGCTTTAGTTGTGATCATTGTGTTCTTTTAGAACTTTTCAATAAAATACTTTTTCAGTAGTGAAAGAATTATTGACTGTACAAACAAAATGCATAATATTGTACCAAAAATGTGCTAGAAAGTGTAGCAACTCAAATGGCATATAACTGCTACAGCCCTGAAAAGCAACAGTGCATACACACAATCTTTGTCCTATGCTGTGATTCTTTATTTTTACAGAATGCAATTACTTTAATTAATTCAGCAAAGTTTTAGTAATGCTGTATTAGTGCTTCATTAGGAAAAAAGCATCTAATCTAAGTGATTTGTTATAAAGTCTTTTGCATACATACCTGCGTGGGGCTTGGCGGGGAGGGAGGTGGGATTTTTTATTTTTGCTGTGTGAATGGTAATGCTTGAGTCAAATATACTACAGGCCTGGTAGTAACTCTTGCATTTTTGGTGGCTTTGTAATGTAAGCAGAGGCTGGGGTGAAGTTACAGGTTAACGAACTTCTGAGCTGGTCATGGTTTGTGAGGTCTGTGTGACAAAAGAATGCATTGATTTTTTATCTAAGTTACTTTTTACACTGAGACATTTTGAAAGCATGCAGGTAAAAGCTTATATTCTCCTTGAAATTTAGCATTTTAAGTTGTAGCTCTAGAACACTTTACCTATATTTAAAACTGTCAGCGTTGAAAGATTAATGGGAAAAGGTGTTTATCACATGAGATTATAGGAATAAAATCATGCTGAAGATGATTTCAAACTGTTGCTGTGCTCAGAGATTGCATCAGTGGGTGTGTGCTGGGGACAGCAGTGCTGTGTTAAAGCTGTGCTGTAGCTCTGTGTCAGGGATTAATGTGTTGCAGTGGTCTGCGTTTAAACATTCCAACAATAGTCATAAAAGAGGTGTGGTGTTCAACTTGCTGTTGGATAACATTTGTTTGTAGTTAGGCTTCAGCATACTAGACATACTTCTTAACAGAAGAAAATAAAGGCTTGTTTGAGAGGTTTGGGTTCTGCATAACACCTTGGCCTTCAAATCAGAATGCATTTTACTTGCAAAGACAAAAATAAACTTGCATTTACGAACAGCACAGTTGATACATGTATTCTGTAACTGGAAAAGTGTGTGAGTGGCTAAATCTGTTACATAATGAAAAATATAGCTGTTTTTGCAAATTCAATTGTTTCAAGCACAAGCTATCCAAAAAACCACAGTTATACATAAAATAAACAATGAGAATCAATTTAGAAGATCTGATACGGCAATGACACAATTTGTATTGGATCAAACAGCTTTAACTGTTGCTATGAACAGGCAGTTCTTGTAAGGGACTGGAAGGGCTGGTACTTACAGCCTCTTCCTACATATGCTGAGGTATCTGTGGTCTGATCAAAGAGGCCCCTTGCTTGCTCTCCTGTCCCTAACCATGGGAACAGGCATAAAACCACTGGTAGTTTTCCAGGAATTTCTGTTTTCCCCTTGACCCTGTGTGAACTTCCAGTGCCTACAGCGCTCTTAGCCAAGCTGTTCCTCACTGAGCTGCAGCCTGCAAGAGGGACCACTTCTTTGCTTTGAACCTGCTTCCTAGTTTCATTCAGTGCCTTTTTTTTTTTCTTTTTTTTTTTTTTTGTGGTGGTGTGTCCACTCTTTCCAGGCTGGATGGTGGTGCATCAGTACGGCATGTCTGCAGGATGCTGAGGAAAAGCTGCTTTTATTCTTGTATTCCCGTTGGAGGCTGATAGAGCTGCTCCTGTGTAACCAGAATTGCCCATCTCTGAGGAGGGAAAGCAATACTTGTGTGCATTATTTGGGAGTGATGGGGTACCCTGACTGGAACAGTTCCGGGCAGCACTTTCTGAACATCTATGACTCAAAAAGGGAGTTATGCA
This sequence comes from Podargus strigoides, assembly GCA_028020825.1. Taxonomy (NCBI): domain Eukaryota; kingdom Metazoa; phylum Chordata; class Aves; order Caprimulgiformes; family Podargidae; genus Podargus; species Podargus strigoides. The sequence goes on from CM051619.1 coordinate 105,592,073, forward strand.
TCTGCAACAAAAAGGATTCAGTTTTTCTGATACCCTTCAACACTCATAAGGAAGAAAGGTGCAAGTTAATAGGATTTTAAGACTCAACTGTTTTCTATGCTACACTTCCCCCTCCCCCCGAGTGTACTGCTGCTGCCGGATATAGGCAAGAGAGGATGAGGCAGAGTTTAGTCTCCATATGTCAGTGCTGCTTGCAAACTGGGTTACAGGTAGTGTGATTTCATGTGAGCAGGAGGACGGCTATTTTTGCTAGTTCCAATTTAGCTTTTTGTTCAGAAACGTACCTGTGGGACAAGAGCCATTCCAGAACTTGTCTGGTTATTACAGAGCTGTGCCAAGGATGTAAAAATGATCAAAGCTTCATAATGGAACAATGTAGCTGTTGGGGGTGAGGCCACTTACTGTCAGCCTTGAATAAAGATGCAAGTTTCACTTGAGAAAGCTTGGCACTGAGTGCTTACTGCAGGTGGGGTCTTTCTAGTCTGTGCTCTTGCTGTTCATCTAGAAGGCTCTTTGTGAAGAAAAGTGCAGTAAGTGGACTGAAAGGAGTGGACTTGATGGAACACTGGAGGAATTATTTTTGTTTGATTGCTTTACTACCCACCTGTTAGTGGTCAGGAGTTCAGGCAACCTATTAGTGTGCCAGCCTGATGAGAAAATGCTGGGTTTACCTCTTGGATTGTGGTCAAAAGCAGGTGAGGTGCTTGGTGGTCAGCAGGCTTCAGTTATGGTTGGAGGACCAAGCTCACAAACCCAGGTAAAGCAGCCTGCCAGCTCTGAGACACAGCTCTGCCTGTTCCTCCTTGCAGCTGTGCAAGTTGATCTTGTATAATAGTACACTCAGTAAGTGGCTCTGTGTCTCTTTGGTCCATTGGAGCTGAGGTAGTTTGGGAATCAGAAATAGCAAAAACATGACTGAGATGAATCCTTGCCCACTGGCAAATGCACTGAAGCTGGTTTGAGAAGAGTTTCAAGCCTCTTTGATAAGCCAAAGGTAACCTTCAGATACCTGCTCATGAGAAGCTGGTGCATTACTAGCCTGGGCTTTGTGGAATGTAATGACTTTGCATTAGCTCTTGGTGGATGTAGCTGTTCTGGGTTGATAACTGCTCTATAAGCAACTGGGAATGCTGGTGGTCCAATTTTTCCGGATTTAGGGAAGTCTGGGTGAGAGCTCATTGCTCTGGTAGAGGAGGTGCTGCCTTGTTCTGCTCAGCTGAGGTCTGAGACTGTGTGAGCAGTTCGATGAGGATGACAGTTTAAACTGGTTTTCGTGGCATTTAATGAATTTCAAATATATGACCAATACATAGCCTGGGAGCTGGCTACAAAACCATGTGACAATTGGTCTTATTATTCTGCAGTGTGACAGATTTATTTGAAAAATCAAGGGAGAGCAGTTGCTGCTTTGCATCCATGACACACTTTGTGTCTAGCTGACCCGGGAACAAGGAAAACAAGTGGCCATGGGAGCCTGAAGCCTTAAAAGACAGTGGGATGGCTGCAACCCTTGCAGGTAGAACTTGCCTCTTGATGCTGCTCGTTTACAGTTGTATCTCAGATGTTCTCGTTCCTCTCCCAACCTTGCAGCCACCCATCCCAGCCTGTCTGCACTGTTCCCATACACAGGGGAGCGTCTTGCATTGCTATATTTTATGTATATGTGTCTCTTTTAGCTATCAACAGTACTTTTTATCCTTTGCATGGGTTGGGATGGGGTAGATACATCCCTGCATGTGCTGCTTTCCTAGTCAAGCTGAGAGAGAGCAACCTCTGCTGTTGAAGAGGGAAGTGACAATTTCTAATCATTCTCAGTGGCAGCCAGGACTTTCCCTCCTGACAGTGTTCCTTGTCCCCCAGACCAGCAGCAGTGGCTGTAGCTAAAGGAAAAAAATACTGTAAAGCAGATGGCAGATTGTGTGTGCTCCAGCAGCTGGAGTGAGCAGTGCTTTTCTAGAGGTGAGAAAACGTATTTGCTTTTTTGCTATCATGGAAAAAAGTACCTTGGCACCTGTGTTGAGCTGCTGGATGCTTGTGACAGTTTCCATGAGGATCTAATAGTTCTGTCCTTGTGGGGCTGGTTGGAAACCTGAAAACAGCTGTGCTAAACATGAGCTGAGGGAAAAGCTGAGAGTAAATAACCTGTGCTTGTGAGAAGAGCTGACCCACCTGGTCCTGCTGCATGCTGCAGTCATTGCTTGTCAGGGTGGTGTGCTTGCATGGGGGGCTTCTGCAGTTTGCTCTTTTTTTGCCAAGAAAGATGCAACTGTTTGGGTTGCTGTGGGCTCTGGCAGCAGGCCCGACTGCCATGGGAAACAACAGACCTTTAGCCTGAGCAGTGAGGGCTGCAGCAGATTCCCCTTCTCAGCTGGGGAGGGGTCATCAGGTGGTAGAGCAACTGCTACAGTTTAGCACTGAATACAGGCTAAACATAGCAGTGCAGGAATTTTGATTTCTATACGCACTGATTGCTCCTCTTTTCACCTTGGGCAGTAATAGAGAGCTTAAAAGAAAAATCTTTGTTTGCCGTATGTCATCTCTCATATCTTCATTCTGCTGTGGCATTTATCATTCAGTTCAGGGACACTGGGATGCAGTGTAAGAATTCACTCGCATTAATAGCAATCAATGACATTAAAAGAAAAAAAAAAGCCTACTTTATGCCTGTGTGCTGTGTAAGAGGATGTGTATTACAGTGGAAAAGGTAGTGATCCAGGTGTGGGAACATGAGGAGGTGCACATGAGCTGTGTGAGATGCTCCCTCTTTCTGTACGTGAATGTATGTCTCAGTGGGGATGTACATCCACACTGAAACTCACAGAATCCTAGGGGTTGGAAGGGACCTCGAAAGACCATCTAGTCCAACCCCCCTGCCAGAGCAGGGTCACCTAGAATACATCACACAGGAACACAAGCAGCCCCCTGGGTTTAAAACCAAAACCTAACGAGCTTCCTAACCTCCCAGCTGTGCGTGAACCTGCTGAAGTCCCAACTTTTCACACAAGCCCCAACCTTGGTGACATTGCAGCTTTGCCACAAGGAATGCCAGCCTCACAGGATGCCAGACGTTGCACACATCAACCAGCAAGTGTGAGAGAGGGTTTGGGAGGGGATTGCAGTAGGTATCTTGTTACTCTACCTCCAGCCAGGAACCAAAGCACCTAGTTCCACCTCCCTCCATGCAATAAGCATGGGACGTGCCAGCACAGTTCATTAATTTTCTGTTGGTTGCTGTCATGGTACCCTAAGGACTACAAAATCAAACAACTGGAACAAATCTCATAGCAGGGCTTGGCTGTGAGGCAGCTCTGAGCTTCTCCAGTCTGGCATGAAAGCCTGAGCCTGCAAGAGTGGTTGCAGCAGCTGGGAGCAGCTGCCCAGGGTAGTTCCAGTAGTGCTGACTCTATGACATTGCCTCCTTTGGTGCGCTTCAGGGCACTGTGGGCGCTGTAGGAGCCCTGGTCACCAGCACAGGTTCCCCTTTCTCCCAAAGGGAGATGCTATTTCAGTGGTCCTTTGGTCACTGACGTTTTGTTCTAGTTATTACCTTCAGTTTAAACAAAACCATCCGAGACCAAAAACACCTGCTTGAGGTTTCCACAGAAAATGAATAGTATTTATAGCCAGCACTATAAAACACTTGTATGTCCGGGTAGCTTGCTTAAGATATTCAGTCTTAAGAGGGGGAAGCATGGTCTCCCCAAAATGCTGCTGATGCTGAAGGCACTGGGCAGACGGTGCCCTGAAGCTCCTGTGTGACCCCAGCTCAGACCTGCCTGCCCTGCTACAGCAAAGCCAACTCACAGGTCAGCAAAGCAACAGCAAAAGCAGGGCTAAACCATCTCTAGCAGACCTTCGTCTTATTCCTAGTCATCTGATATACAATTTCACCTGTAGTAGCATTTTAATGGCTTTTGGTTTTGTTTTGGGTTGTTTTTTTTTCCCCCCAGGAAGGAAATCAATTTGCAATGGGGAAGTCTTGCAGAAGCCCCTCTTTCTGTGCTGCAGGGGGTGGATTTCAAGCACAATGTATTATGCTGCAACACTGGTTACGAGAAAACCGCAGTGCTGTTTATCTTTCTGTTGTAGAGAGACACAGGATTAGCTCTCTGTAATCTCTCTTGTAAGAGATATGCTCATCCAGTCTGAATTGGAGGAGCTGCATGACATGAATTATTTTTTTTCCTGAGATTAGACTGGCTGTTTATTTGGCCCATGGATCCATGCTAATGCTACTGTGCTCTTAGCAGTTCTCAATGGTTTAATATCTCTCTCTTGAGTGTAGTTTGTCTGTAGACAAAAGTGTAATTTTCTTGCAGGAAAGCTTTGGAAGCTGATGAACGTCTTACCCATTAGTGTTGCAAAGTTCATTTTTACTGATTTTTTTTTAAGGGATTCCAGCCATGCAGTGAGAACTGGCCTCAGTGACTAGATACTCATTTATGCTGAGCACATGAGAGAAAATAAAACCATCCAAGACTTCGCTGCACCTCTGGTGCATCCTGAGGAATGTGCATCTGAGGGTCTTTCTTTTCCTGTTTCCCCTGTCAAAGTAAATCAGGTAAGGCATCAGGCTGCTTGAAGATGTTTTATGTGAACAAGAGGGTTTTTGGGAAATACAGTAACATTTGCAGATAATGCCTAAAGACTTGCTCTTTGGCCCTTTCAAGGACAAGGTGGCATGTGAGGGGTGCCTGCTATGAAGCACAGAGCTGCTGTGCCCACCCTGGGAGCTGTGGGCATGGCACCTGGCCTTTCTCTCTCCAAAGGAGGGTTTGGCCACCAGTATATTGTATAGTGGCCGCTGGGCTGTCTGCAGCTGGTGAGCTGTGGTAGTGTCTCTGGATGCTCAAGTACATCATGTGGATGGAGAAAACTCACCCACCTGTTAAACCAAAGGGAACCAGGAGTAACTGGTGCAGCTACTGCTTTAAGGAACAGTAGGATCTCTTGCTTTTATTCTTTAAATTCAGGTTTCTACACCTGGCAGCACTCTGGCCAATGCCTTTTTACAGGTCTTGAAGGCAGTGTGTAGTACTGTCTTTGGAGTCAGCTGCCATCAGCTTGGTGCACAGCTGATCTTCAAGCCAATGGAGATTTGGGTACATCTCTTGGTTCAGGTGTGATGAGGAGGCTGTAGGTATGGGACAACACAATGTGTCCACATCAGGGTGGTTCTGAAGCTTCAGCCAGTACTATATGTGCAAACAAAGTGGGGTGTTCTGGGGGGATGTGCGGAAGTAGTTTAATTTCAGCCTTCAAAGTCATCATCCCAGAGCATCAAACTGCTGTGAACACACAGGAGTTACTACTACCACCTCCTGCTGTGGTTTGGAGGACCCTTAATGGGAACTGCTATTTGCTCTTGCCTCATTCTTATTCAGTCCATTAGACAAGACCTTCTCGGTTAATTGAGAAGAAGAAAAAGGGAAAGCAGTAATTAAATGAACGTATGAAGCATGCACAGACATAGGCCTCTTGACTTCTTAACAAAATCCTCACTGTAATTTACTGTAAATGCAGCAGTATGACCAAACAGGGCAGAGAGCAGGAGGGAGCTCCTGATACGGTGCTCACAAGCAGATGGGCACAGAGAGCAGGTCTCTCAGCAGCTCCCGACAGAGGCAATACCAGCACAGAGAACCTGAAACCATCTATCTTAATTAAATTACATATTGATCTCCTATTCGAATTTAACGAATTCCACTGCTTCAGAGTTGTAAACCAGAAGCAAATAACTCAGCAGTGGCTCTGACAAATGTGTGGATGATCCGTTGCCTGTCCCTTGCTGCTCTTCCCAGAGTCAGAGGAGATGGCATGTTGTAGCAGTCACATAACTGAATGCCTGGTTATGTGGAAATGAATAACCCTTGTCCTAGGGCTGCAGCACTTTCATCCAGACCTATTGTGCAAGTGGAACAAACAGGCTACATGCACTGCACGATGCAAAGAAACCCCCTCCTTTTGTGTTTGTTTCCCCAGGCTTGCAGGAGCTGATTTTTGGCCACCTACAGCCTGTGAAGAGCTGTGTTTTCCTTCTGCCCAGGCTCTGCTCCTCCCTCCACACCCAGGAGACCCTGTTGCAGCAGAGCTCGCCAGCCAAGGGGTTCACCACACTGGCTGTGTTTTTTGCTGACCAGTTTCACATCTTTCCAGCTTGGCTTCCTCTGCTGGCACAGGGTTGCTGTGCTGGGTCTGAGATGCCCAGAGGAAAGTGAGGTTTTAGCTGGCAGTCCAAGGCCCAGGGACTGAGCCTGGGAAGACACCTCCTCACACCCCTTCAAATCAGCCCTGGGTGCTCTCAGAAAGGTGTATTTTCGCACCTCCAAATGTCCATCTCCCTACCACCAAAACAAGGACAGCAGTGATCCCTGTTTCCAGTCACTGAGCTGCTGATTGGGTCCCAGAGCACTGCAAAAATTGTGCTAAAAATAGATTTTGTCCGCTGCAAAGGGGAGCTGAGCTCTAGCATGGCTTTTCACCTGCATGGCTTCAGGATGGCCAACAGCAAACAGCTGAGGCTCACTCTGCTGGGATGGTATAAACAGAAATCAGCTGCTTGTGGCTTTGACTGCAGAGTGAAACAGACTTGTTAGTACAGGATATTGCTGGTAATCTTTTAAAAGAGTTGTAAAAATTATTTACTGGTTTTCTTTCAGAGCTTCAGTTTGTCAGTTGGGTGAGCTCTATGTGTGTTTTGTTATCCTCCACCTCTTCTAAAAGACAGCAGTCTGCTGTTACAAGGTGTGACAAAGAATGGTCATTATCCAGATGGGGAAATTCAGTCTGGAAAAGGGATTGCAACACATCTGGTCTGCAAGGAACTAAAAGAAACTTCCATAACTGTCAGGGCAGTTTTAGGAAACCTTCCCACAGCTGTGGGTGTCAAATGCCTTGCCTAGCTTGGAGATGGTACTTGATACCTTTAGTTGCCAAAGCAAGGGACACTCTTCTCTGCTTCTCCTGCAGAGAAGTGTATCCCCAAATGCAATGTGTTGCTTTGCACTGTATCAAGTACGTGTGCAAATGGACAACCTAAATTCCACTGGTTTTAGCACCATGGAATTGGATAGAGGATCAGGGAGAAGAGGATGAGCCCATCCAAGGGGAGCATGTGCTCAGACCGCAATGGTACAAATGGAGAACCACAGTGTTTTCACTTCATATAATACGGTCTGCTCAATTTTGCTGCTATTGGACTCAGTGACAAAACATGCATTGATTTGAATAGAGCAGGACGAGGTCACCATACACCTGTGCAATGTTTTAATTTTCACTTCCCTGTGTACTGAAAATACAAGCCCTGAAGCCTTTGAGGCTGAGTGGGGTCCCAAACCCAAAGGCTGAGGTTTGGGGCTGCAGCATCCCTGCCTAGGCTCTTGCTGCAGGAGATGGGTGAGCGGTCGGTGCAGAGACCACCGCTGAGAACTTCTCGATTAGACATCAGTCTTTAATTAGGCATCAGGAAAGATGCTGTGTGCCAGAGCCCTTTACATCCACTGTGCTCTCATCTCCCTGTATCTCTGTGACTTTGTGGCTATTGCTTGTCTTCATCTCATCGTTACTTGTCCCTTGTTATCTTCCCTTCTTCTGTGTGGCAATAGCATTGGATAGGTCGGGGACAGAGGCTGGCGGCAAGAGAAACTCGTGCCATGGCTGAGCAGGGGTGAATCCTCCATGGGGAGGTGGGAGAGGGACAGGATGCGATTTTTGGATGCCCTTGATGTGCTGGTCTAAAAAAGCAAAACAGCAACAACAACAAAAAGGCTGTTTGTACTTGAAAATAGTCCAATTTCTGCTTTAAAAAAAATGTCTACACTAGCAAAGTCTTTCAATTCCAGCTAACAAGGAAAGTGGCAGCAAAGATCGATGCTCTTGAATGTGTGCAGACAGAACAGCTTCAGGACCTGGATGGCAGAAAGCTTTGATACAATCAGGTTGTGTTATGCCTGCTGAAAAATTTACCTTTGTAGAAATGCAACCAGGGGAATTTTAGGCTTGAGATAATGTTTGGAATAGGTGACCTGAAAGCTGTACAGATACACAGAGGTTAGCCTGTTCCCCAGACACCTCCACGTTCCCCCGGTGGGTGGGTTAGAAAGGAAAGCTGGCAGGAAACCTTTGGTATTTTCAGAGACTTACATGGCTTCTTAAAATCCTTTATAATCACCTGTTAAGATGTAATATAGCCATGGAAGTATGTTGGGTACTTATATAAGCTTAGTATAAATGCCTCCTCATATTTAGCTGATGTTGACTTGACTAAGAGTTAGGAAACAACTGGAAAAATTAACATATACATGGAAAAATTAATATATAGGTTAAAAATGTATTAAATTCATGTTTCTAGGGACAGCTTTCTGAAAATAGTCTTTTTTTCCCACCATTTGCACTCTCCTGTCAGGCTGTGTTAAAAATATACACAGGAGCAGCCAAACTGTGATGAATAAGGATGAGCCCCTATGACAGAGCATGAGCTTGGCTGGGATAAACCTGGCTCTGCTTGTAGCAGTTTCAGAGAGATGGGCCAGAAGTAACAAGTCTCAGCTTCAGCATATCCCAAAAGGCAGAAGTCCCCATTTTAAAATGGACTGAGTGGCTGAAAATGGTTGCTGGAAAAACTGTTTTGGAAGATGTTGGTCTTTATCCAGTTCAGTGTGGAAAAGTATATGAATCTGAACAGGCAACCGTGTTGATGTCCTGAATGGAGATGGGCTCTTCACTTCCCCCCAAACCAGGACCAGTCCCCGCTGTGAGTGACAGCACCTTTATGTAAAACTGCTTGGGTGTCACACTTGCCCTTCTCTGGGGAGAGAAGTAGTTATTCTACCCTGTATTTTTAGTAGCTCACAATTCTATGCACTCTACAGATAGAGGTTTCCATCAATAATATATTACAATATGAATAACTGAATTTGTTGAGCAGTGGGGAAAGAAAATCCACGTGGGGACCTGTCACTTCTCTCTCCCTGAGGCAGCTCTGCAGACTGTGCCATTTAACCACAGCGGAGAAAACCTTTGTGGTTTGAATTCAAAAGGCACAATATTGCATACTTGGGGTCTCTCCTCACATTTGCAGCATCCGCCTTGCAGGTGTTCTAATAACATTCACAACAAATTTCCTGTCCACACGAGAAAGCACTGAACCAGGTGAGTACAAGCTCTCCAAAGGAGGATGCTGACTGGTAGCTCCCAGACTCCCAGAGCTGCAGATGTGATGTGTTAAACATTAATGGGGTACTGCAAAGGTACTGGAGGATATGAGGCTGATGTTAATAATGCCCAGCTGCAGTTTCTGGAGTTTTAAAAAATTTTAAAGCAAAGATAACTGACAACACTGAATGATGCAGTGGATGTATCCCCTCCTGACTACATGAAGTGTTAACCAGTGCTGCCTTGGATGTATCAAAATTGGCTCTGGCACTGAGAAACCTTCCCCCTAGCCCTGGACATCTGTGAGTACTGGCAGTGGCTTGGAATGATTTGCTTTGTGGAGGCTATTTCTGTCACAGCAGGCTGTGGAGACCCTCCATGTCATGGCACCAGATTTTCATCAACAGTGGGAGATGTGGGGATGGTGCCTGTTGCCGAGCCAGAGGGCTGATGGGCGAAGAGCTGCGGTGAGCAGCAGTGTCACCCTGAACAGCAGGGTCCTGCCAATGCACCAGCACTCCCTGCCTCATGCCGGGCAAAGACAATTTCTTTAAAACCCTTTAATCAAATTATGTTCTTATAAAAACACCTCCCGAGTCTCCTCTGCCTGGAGCTGTTGTATATTTATTTGCTTGAAGGGCATCCAGGAGCACTTCTTTGGGTACCAGTGCCAAACCATCTTCTGCTTGCAAACTGACTGGATGCTGGCAGTGCTCTGGGCACTGCACCAGGGCTAGTGACAGAGCTGTAATGGAACTAAGCAGCACTGCGACTGCGCTGCAAAGCTCTCTGACATCTCAGCCCGAGAGTCATACTCAGGACCCTGTGATGCTGCAGGTGATGCAGGTGCTCAGGAGCCAGCTTGCAAGGGAGACCTGGGCATTGTGGTGGTGCCTGTTCCCCTGTTCAGGGTTTGGGTCCTGCAGGTGTGATCAAAGTGAGGGGCAGGAAGGGGAGAGGTGGCTGAAAAACCCCAGTCGATGTGCTGAGACCCCTGCAGTGCTCTGGTCCCTCTCTACTGGAGCAGCCCTGGGAGAAGGGGCTGCCGAGAGGGAACCCAGAGAGCACCCAAATCCCTTCCAGAGGCACCTGCATCTCCCCAGATTTGGCTTACGGGAGTCTGAATATCAGGAGCTGTGCTGGTGTGTGCATGATGCCCAGGGATGCTTCGGGCGGCTGAGCCCCATGCATTGCAGTGCACTGTGAGCATGTGTTACCAGCTCCCAAAGCTGCGTTAGCTGTTACCTCTGCCACCTTTTCTGCTGCAGAGGTGCACTAAGTGTGTAGGAGCCCTCTCTGACAGTATTTGCTGGTCACACTAGTCTTCGGCATTTGTGTGGAAAAGCAAGCAAAAGCACCTGTGACATGAAGCAGAATTTTGCACTGGTGATTTTTGCACTTGCTTTGGAAAATAAACTGATATTTAATAAACTGATATAAACTCTAGCAGGAAAGCAGTTATGATATTTCTAGGGACTTCCAGCACTATCTGCCCATGGCCATAGATTTCTCTGTCATCTCTGCTGTTTTGTAGGTGAAACAAGCCAAAAAAAGAGTGAACAATCCCTCATGGTTGTTTTCACGTGTACTTTTGAAGTGATATTTTTACAGCAAAGCAGTGTAGATCAAGATGCATTCAGGTTGGGAGGTGATACCATAAAAAAAACCTACTAAAAAGTTAGTTCATAAGCTTTTCAATGCTTAGGTACAAAGCAAAAATAAATCTTAGGATTGCTTTTAAAATTGCAGAGGGATGCTGCTACCTTTTCACTGGCAATTTCAAAATCTACAGCTATGCTTTTTTTTTTTTTTTAGACTACTTTGATAAATGGATGTTTTGTTAAAACCCCTCTGAGCCACTTTTTGACTCCTGCTTCCTAATTCTGATACATGCACGATGGGAGGATTTGCCCCTGTCAGCTTTAAACATGGCAACATCTGCTTGTGGCTCTTTAATATGCTTTTAATAATACTTCCAAGTTTTCGGTGCTGTGGCCTGATGTCCACTTTTACCAACTTTGTGTGCACAAGGCAGCCAGGCTGTCTGACTGCTCCAGAAGCCATGTGGTGAGCCCTGCCCCGCTTACAGCCATGTGGAGCATGAGGTTTGGCAAAAAATTTGGAAAATGCCAAATACTCCCTGTTTCTGTTGGAGCCAAGATGCTCAAGATTTGTAGGGTTGGGACTATCATTTTCAGCAGCAACCACATAGAAAAATGTGCTACCTGCAGCGTTGGTCTGGGGTTCAAGGATCTGCTGTTAATTCCTGTGCAGATCTCCCATGTTATGATGGACAAGTCCTTGACTCTCCAGTGTCTGAGTTTCTGCATATAGAATCATAGAATCGTTTAGGTTGGAAAAGAACCTTAAGATCATTGAGTAATGTAAATGAAATGAGAATGCCAAAAGCTTCTTGTTCAGTGGCTTGAGGATAAGCTCACAGCTGGTCATGAGACATTTGGAATTCACGGGCAGTAGAAGTACCAGTGACAGAAGGGAGCAAAGATGAAGTATCTAATATATCCATAGGCTCCTCGTTATTGATAATGCTCTGAGGAGTTAGAAAGAAAAGTGATTGCACTTCAGATGGAAACAGTCAGTAAAAAATTATTCTTTATGGTTCACTTTTTTTCTCTAAAGGGCTGTGGATACAGCCTGTAACTGCCTATAACCTATTTTTCATATAAGGTAATTTCTGCTTAAACAATCTTGCAGATCTCAAAGATATGTTAACATTTACCATTATCTATTAGATCTACACAGGAATATTTCCTTTCTTCTCTAATAGCACAACTGATGCTCATGAGAGGTTGCTTAATTGTACCTACATTTTGGAAGATGAAAGACAACAATAAATATCAGCACAAATCAAGATTTTACTTGCAGTCGTGAAGAGCCGAGAGCAAAGATTGAGCATCATTATACGAGAATGAACAATCTCATCCAATATTGGTTTGTTCCTTTATAATTGCTGATGGGTTTTACCTGATTTGCAGAGATTTCAGGAGTCTTTCTCTCCCTGTATAATTCAGATGAATTGGTTTGATTTTGCATTGCCAGTCCAGCTGATGTAATGAGATACGGACTGTTGCAGCTCCTGGCACGGATGCAGCTCTGGCCAGGGATGCAGGAGAAGATTTCAGACCCTGCCTGACCAGGGTGGGTGTGAGCTGGGGAGAGACCAAAGCACATGGATAGAGCAAAGTGACCCCTTTATGTTACCCCAGAGGAGTCTTCCTGGGTTTGGTCCCTCCATTAATTTAATCACTTATTTTATCACATCAAAATAAAGTGGCTGTAGTGTGTTAGGCTAAACAGTTTTCCTTTTCTGCATACCACAGGTTAGCAGAAATGCTTCATTTGAAAGAAATTTACTATCAAATTCCCACATACTTCCTACTGAGAGAGCCTTTCTGAGTGACTTGGAGTCACTTTTCTCATACAGTTCCCACAGGAAGGGGCAGGGGCAGCCAGCAGTCCATGGCTCAATGAGGATGGAGGGTTTATCTCTGTAGCAAAGAGATGATCTGAGGAACAGAACTTATGTGCCAGAGGGACTGACACAGGTTCTGCCCACTTAGTTCACCATGAAAACAGAACAACTCTATGAAGGAAAGCAGTTTGTGATGCAGGAGAGGTGAGACTTGCAGCCAACTCTTCTCAATTTTGATGGCACTTAGCATCTTTGTTATGGTGTCTCTGTTACACGTTCACTAACGGCTCTTCTGGAAAGGGATCTAAGCACAGGGGAGCTTATGTCTGTGTGAGATCTTAGGGGTTGCAGGAGGACTGGCAGCCTCAAAGTCAATGCAGCGGTATAGCTGTGCTTATAGACACTCAAATGTCAATAAATTTCAAAATAAAGGGTTTCATCACAGCATTACAAACTTCCCACATGAACCATTTTGAATGACTGGAGGGTGACAATCTAAATATAAATCAAGCTTTTTAAAAAAAACTGATTTCAGGCACATATGTACGGCTTCGGTTGACTTTCAAGAGGAGTCTGTGGGAACATCTGACAGCAAAATTAAGTTATATGTTTCTTGTGGGAGTTCATTTCCTATGAAAACTGTAAGTGCTTTGTTTCCTTGGCACTCAGATTTTTAAACCTTTAATCCTAACAGGATATGAACTGTTTTTAATTACCCCCAGTGATGATATTTTCTCCTTTGAAGGAATTGCGGAGGGGAGCAGGGAGGTTTAGTGCAAACACGGGGGCGTGATTTATTTTTATAGCTGGTATGGTGATCAGCTCAGCTGTGGAAGTTTTGTCACCAGTTTCAGCAGGTCACAAGTTCTCACACTGCTTTTGAATTAGTTTGGGAGAATAAAGCAGTGGGAAGGAAACGGGAGACCTGGAAGCAGGCAGAGGAATAAATGGGGCAAAAGACCAATTAAGCTGGACAAAAGCAAAGAGACAAACAGGGACCATGGAGAGGGATTTTATTACTTCTACAGTACTTTCCAAGGGTATTTCAGGTGAAACCTTTTTTGGCTCACTCATTTGAATAGCCTCATTTCTACCAAAATAACTGACTAGGGTGAGCTGGATTTTAACCTTTATGTAATCTTCCTATATAAATGTAATAGTTGCACTCAATGCACTTTCCAGATAGGGTGTAGACTTGTGAAGGAGATGACAGTGTGTTTCTTGGTGTGTGATCAGCTACCCACCAGAGGTGGAAGGAGAAAGAAATTCAGGCCCAGGAAAATGCAACGGCAGTAATCTTAATCCAATTAAGTCTTCAGTCTTCAGCTCAGTGACTGGAACCACTGAAAAATGTGATACGTCATTAAACCCCAAATCACACTCCACAAGGTCTAATGAATCATCTGTAATCACCTCATCATGCACATATCAACCCTTATGTGGGGTTTTATCCATCATGCTCGCTTCTCTCAAAATTAAGGCCACGTCTCCTGCTACGTCTCAGTGAGCTGGGAGCAGGATGGGGGTGTCCGAAATGCACGTGTGCCTGTTGTGGGGAGTGCTGGAAAGGAAGGGAGCCAGCGCAGCGCAGCAGTGATACGCCGGTGGACAGCCTGAACACTGAGCTGGTACCTGTACAGGTGTGTGGTAGGATCCTGGTGAGACATTTGGGAACTTGAGGTGGCCCCTGTAATGTAAATGCCTTGCGGTGTAATGCAGTGTAAATGTAAATAAATAATAGAAATAGAAATAATAGAAATAATAGAAATAGAAATAGAAATAGAAATAGAAATAGAAATAATAGAAATAGAAATATATGCAGCCCTTATGTGAGGGCTGGATCCTGCTGCAATAAGTTGAATTAAGAGCTGTTTTCACACTCCTGCCTCCTTGAAAGGTTCTGGGGGGCCTGAGGCAGATGCATGCCCCAGCTGGCTATGGCAGCCCCATGTCTGCTCCTAGAGGGGTGAAGGAGGGGCTGAGCAAGCCAGCCCAGGGCAGCCTGGATTTCCAGTGGCACAAACAAGGGAAGCTGGCTCCCAGTGAGCTGTTTTTCTTCTCCTACCTCATGATACGCACCAGGGATGGATGCTTTCACAAGTGGCCTTTTGCCTACGCCAGGACAAGCCACTTGAGAGATCTTGGGAGCAGTTGTGGGAGCTGCCGGTGCAGCCCATCCAGGTGAGTTTTCTCTTCCCCTTATTTGCTTTGCTGCTTTCTTAGAGAGCACAGCTCAGTACCCTTTTTTGCCCCGTTAGGAAATGAGCTGAGGTAGCTGGTGGTTCCTCCAAGAAGGGTTATATTTGCACCAGGAAGGTGCAAAATGGAGTGGTGTAGAAAGTGTGGGTTTTTTTTAAAAAAAGCTATTCCCTGTAAATATGAATATCTATTATATTAGTAGGGTTTTCCATCTGTGCTCTGTGATGAAGAACTTTGTGGTTGGAACACTGAATAAATTGAAATATTCTGAAAATCTTAACTTCTTTGAAGTATGGGACACCCCAAATGAATCCCAGGGGAACTGGTACCCACAACGACAGCATCTCTGAGGACACTTAGCACCAGTGGAGTCAGTGCTGAAGAGCCAACAGCTTCCCTCTCCCCTTTGCTGCCCGGCCCAGCATAACTTCTGGTGGCCGCAACTCATCAGCCCGCAGCCTTTCTGCCGGGAAAAGAATTTGTGTGTGTTTTAGCAAGCAAACCAGTGCCCACAGGTTGTGTGTCTGGCTGGGATACTGCAGCAGTGGGTGCCATCCAGAGCACGCACCCAGCACCAGCTGTCACTGGGGCTCGTTTTAATTAGCTAAGGAGATGGGGACAGCAATATGGGTTTGGGCTGGGTTTATAAATCAGAAAGGTTTGCACTTTGGGACCATGTTATCTAGCAAGATTAGCAAGCCTCCATGTCTGATGCAGTGATATTTCTCTGTTTGCAGTGTGATTGATTTTTTGAAGCGCCTTTCTAGTCAATACCAAAATTTCCAGGATTTATATTAATGTCTCAGATGGATCCTATTGATTTGAGTGGAAGCTGGGGAGAGGGGATATATAGGGAGTTCCTCATATCTGTTTACAGAGCAAACAGTTTCCACCTGCTTTCTATTTTACTGTAAAGCAAAAGATCAGTCAGCTGCAAACTTTAATAGCAATCACGTACATTTAGAAGCATGTCACACTAGTTATTATTCTCCCCAGCTCTGCTTGACCACACA